>CAUIVZ010000010.1:10763020-11963020 GCA_961763995.1 Juglans cinerea
TGAACGAATTCTCCAAGACACTTTCCCCGCCATATTTGAGCTCGCACGAGTAAAGATGCAACGATAGTGGATCTCTTGGCTTTTTCTAGTGGCCTCCCTCAATGGAATTTTAATTTCACTAGGGCAGCCCAGGACTGAGAGTTGGAGGTTATCTCAGAGTTCTATGAGACACTATATTCTGTATGTTGTATGTCCAAGGGTACCATGGACAGGATGAGTTGGAGCCCTTCCAAAAAAGGTAAATTCAGATTTCACGGTCAGATCTTTTCACAAATTTTTAACGAGCCCAGGCAGGCCCACATTCCCATGGGAGAGTATTTGGCAGACGAAAGCTCCTTCAAAAGTAGTTTTTTTTGTCTGGACAACAAGATTTGGCAAAATTCTCACCACAGATAACCTAAGGAAACGTTGCGTAATGGTGTTAGACTAGTGTTGCATGTGTAAGAAAGATGGCGAATCAGTCAATCATCTACTCTTACATTGCGAGGTGGCCAGGATCATGTGGGATGATTTTTTTACAGGACTTGGATTATCATGGGTCATGCCCCTTAAGACTGGTGGATTTTCTAGTAAGTTGGAGAGGTCTTCGAGGTAACTCACAAGTTGCAACAATCTGGAAAATAGTCCCTATATGTATGTGTTGGTGAATTTGGAGGGAGCGAAATGATAGAAGCTTCGAAAACCACAAGAGAACAATGGAGGAGCTGAAAGTTTTTTACTTTAAAACATTGTTTTCATGGGTGGGGGCCATTGTGTGTAACGGATTAAATGTCCATGACTTTTTATTATCAGTTATAAACTCTAGTTAGGTAATTCTCATGTATATTCCCTGTGTATTTGGGCTTTGCCTATTCTTATGAATAAAATTTCTTGATTACCGATCGAAAAAAAGAATTCAACATTTCAGCAAAGTCTTTCTATCGATCTATTACAACAAGTACGGAACTATACCAGCCCAAAGCCATTACAAAATGAAATCCACTATCAGGGCCATTTTTAGGTCTAGAAACTGCATGGCAAATCCAACTACAACTAGTTTCAATCAAATATTGAATTCCAATGTCTCAATAGCTCCATCATTTCCATAGTCGACCTTCTTTCCCTTCATGCCCTTAAAATGTCTTCAGAGAAACAACTTCAGCATTCAAAGCACTAGCCACTTTTCTTATTCTGCCAAAGATAATTTTTTGACATTGTCACCACCATTCAAGAGAAAAGCAAGCAACAATGCACTACACCTAAAAGGACTAGTCAAAACTCAAAATTATAATTAGATTTCCCTGAAATGACTTATAAAGTTAAATTCCACAGAGTATACATGGCTCCTCGAGGTCCACGTCATACTACAAGTTCCCTAACACTACATAACGTTGTTAAATTAGCTACAAGACCATATGACACAAACACAAAGAAAGTGCTAGCCATATCTTGCACTTCACCCCTGAAAGATTAGTCAAAATTACAATTGGAGCCCTTTAAATTCACTCAGAAACTTCAGTTCCATCTACAGTCAATGTGGGACTAAGCGTGCACACACACACACACACACTCCACAATCCACTCACCTAATGTGGGACTTAATACACTTTCTTCCATTTCTGAGTATCATGGAAACTTCTTATGTTCTCTCCAAAAACAAGAAGACAAGAATAATGGTCTATACTTGTATGTATTTATTGATTTATGTTTTGGATCCATTGGAGGCCATTTGGGCTTGATAGTCAACAAAAGTGGAGGTAGCCATCTCCCATCTCTGAAAAGCCTTCCTGGTGTTGATGAGATGCCCCTTCTTTGTTGGCATCCTCAATCAATCTATTGTTCTAATAAAAATACATGCAGCATAAAACATCCAAAAAAAAGTGGACGGTTGTAATATCACAAGCCACTAATTATCTTAGAAAAATCATCTGCAGTACCTTACCTTTTCTCATGTAGAGTTAGGATGATAAACAAAAGAGAAAAAAACATCATTAAGGAACGAGAAACGATTGTATACATTAAGAACAAGAACCATAGCCGTACGCAATACTGAGTTTTGTAATTATTATTGCTTCTAAGATTCAATAGAATCTAACTACACCATAAAAAGGCATGTAGAAGGGGAGGGAAATGATAGAATTATCAGTCATTGTACAACCCAAACTAAGAGCTCGTTTGGATAGTGAGATGAGATGAGTTGGTTTTAGATGAGTTGAATAATATATTTTTAGAATATTATTTTTTAATATTATTATTATTTTGGAATTTGAAAAAGTTGAATTGTTTATTATATTTTGTATGGAAATTTGAGAAAGTTGTAATGATGAGATGAGATGAGATGAGATGAGATGGGTTAAGAGTGTTTCTGTATCCAAATGGGGCCTAAACTGACTCATGAACCTGTTAACAATGGATATTGTGCTAGAAATAATATAAAAAAAGAAATAATAAGTCAAATCAAAGAGAAACATTCTAAATTGTTTAGGCCTCATTTGTTTTCACAATAAATCTCATCTCATCTAATCATTACAACTTTTCTCAAATTTTCATATAAAATAAAATAAACAATTCAACTTTTTCAAATCCCAAAATAATAATTTTTTGATAAGTCAAATCCCAAAACAATAATAATATTAAAAAAATATATTCTAACAATATTTTATTCAATTTTCAACTTTTATCTCAACTCATCCAAGCGAAGCCTTAGGCCCTGTTTGGATAGTGAAATGAGATGAGATGATTTTAGAAAAAGTTGAAAATTGAATAAAATATTATTAGAATATTATTTTTTTAATATCATTATTGTTTTGGGATTTTAAAAAGTTGAATTGTTTATTATATTTTGTGTGAGAATTTGAAAAAGTTGTAATGATGAAATGAGATGAGATGAAATTGTTTATGTATCCAAACGGGGCCTTAATGTACCTAAACACAATAATTTTAATAATGAATCATTAGGTGATTCAACGTCTAGGTTCAAAAATGACCATCTAAAAAATAAAAAGTTATTAATAATAGCCGAGCAAATAAATCAATGAAACCAAACCATAAATGTCCCTATCTATTATTGAAGCATAAGTGGCCAGCAAGCCACTAAAACACTGCCAATTCACTTAATTACTACTTCCAACCTACAATTAATACCACAATTTTTTTTTATAAGTAAAAATTTATTAATACCAATAATTAAAACCACAATCAATGTCTAGTAAATTGATAGTGTAGAGCAAGACTTGCCTCACAAGGAATAATTTATACGAAAAGCTATCAATCCCTTATTTATATAAGAAAAGGCAGTGGGTAGTGTGTAGGCACCATAGCGAGCCAAGAGCTGATTGGGGTCCCTAAGGAGTAAGGACCACAACTCTGGCTTTCTGAGATGCCCTTGTTTCTGTAAGATCCTCAACAGCTTTCCAAGGTTGGCGTTAAGCACTCGGCTGCTTGTGTCTTTGAGGACCTCTTTTTAGCTATCAATCCCCTTCAAGCCAACCATGCATACATGCAAAACACAAGCATGAAATCTACCTATACCGAGAAAATCCTTCAAATTAACAACAATGCCAAGTTTTCACTTAAAATAGTGTACATACTAAGCCTCAACCAGATCCTTGATTAAAATGTTTTACTCTACCAAAGTTTTAATAGCATAAGAACCTCCAGAGATAACAGCAAGACTATAGCATTGGTGGGAAAAATTACATGATACAACCTGGTACAACCTAGAAACAAGCATGTATATAAAATGATAATTATTAAGGAGCAAAAGGTACCAAAAGTAGTAAAAGGATGCAATCTAACCATGCAAATGATCCTCCAAGGAGCCCAATGGCATAAACTCATAGACAAGGAGACGTTGGTCTCCATCTGCACAATAACCGATCAAATTGACAAGGTTTGCATGGTGTAAGAGGCTAAGCATGAGAACCTCCACTAAAAATTCTCGATTTCCTTGAAGGCCATTCCTGTCAAGCTGTTTCACAGCAACTACCTGCAAAAACAAAGCTTATATCAAACAGGAGATCACCAAAGACCATATGAGACGAGATTGAGTCAAATTAGCAATTAAAGGAATGAATTTAATTTACTGGAGGTGTGAATGAGTGACTGCTCTAGAAAAATGTAGAGGTTTCTCTGTCAAATAAGATCTGGAATCTAAGTCATGGAATGCACTAGTTTAGGACATACGCTGAGCACATTCATAGAAATGATATTATGGCATCTATCTAAACTGATCACAAATTACCTGTCCTGTGCTCTCCAACCGACCTTTATAAACACGACCAAACCCACCTTCACCCAGCAAACATTCTTGCCTAAAGTTTTTTGTTGCAGCAGCAAGCTCTCGAAATGTAAATGTTTGTGCAGCAATATTTGCTGTTGGTCCATCTTTTGGAACAGCTGTTTCCTTCTTAGGATCTGAAGCACTTCGAGATTTTGATTTTTCTAGAGAAAAAAAGTGAATTAGAAAAAGCCAAATAGTGGGTAGGAAGAATAGAGGAAAAAAAATACCTAAAAGTAAGATAAGGAAATTAGAAATCAGAACTCTGTAACCTAAGGGCATGAATTCATGAGAACAATCGTTGGAGGCGCCTATATGCATCTACATTTCAGTTTGCTTTTAAAGATGCCGGGTCATTTAAGATCACCCAAGAATGCCAAATCGCTATTGTTGCATATTCTAATTAGGCCGAGTATGTCATGCTTGTACGGTGTCAAAAATGGATGTAACTGTCAATTTTTCAATAAATTTTCAAATTGAAGCTTAAAATTCGATTTAATATTGCATCATATATCCTGTATGGATATGTAATATTTCACCGTACATTCTTTACAGAGTCATGTGGCATTTCAGTCACAGTTTTTCACCTTTCCAATTTCTGTAGGACAATTAATATTTTAATTTACAATGCACTTGCTAGCACCACTATCTGTTTTAAGTTTGACGATTATAAATCAGCAGAAACATTTACCAAAAGCAAGCGAACGGATTGGAACTTTCAGACCTGATACCGGGTCTCCAAAAATGTTCTTGTACTGCTAAATAAATTTACATTTAAACAAGAAGTCCAAGAAGCAAATCCACTGACCAATAATTTATAATTTAACTGGAACAGTGAAACCATAACAGCACCAGATTTACAAGTGAGCCGAATCAGACTTGACAACCACAGATGCATCAGATCAAAGTGGCAACAAATTCCAACAACAACCCATCATCAAGACGTTCGAACAACGCTACTAAGAACAAGAACTCCAACACAATCAAAGCGTACATGGTAATCAAACTGACAAAAAAAAAAAACTAGAAAACTTACCCTGGAGAAAAAAAAAAAATCAAAGGAAAACAAAATCCCACCTGAGTTAACTCTGTTCACATGGTGAGAGTGAGCAGCTGAGCCTTCTTTAATTGAATCCTTCTTGGCCACTTCCTTCACACCACTTCCTTCCTCGTTGGATGATCCAAAACAAGGAAAACACCCACCCATATCAAATCCAACCAAATCAAAGCCACACCCAAAACCCCCAACAAAGAATAGCGCACATAACACAGGAAAACGAACTCGAATTCTTCAACTTTCACTCTTCATGTTTTCTCAGACCGAAACCCAGCCGAAAAATTCAACCAGATCACTCTTGTCCTCTCTCACTCGTTCACCCTCTCTCTCTTGGATTTTCAGTGGCCATTATAGGGTAAGATCGAGACCAACAACTCCGACAAGCAGATCAACAAATCGTAGAAACTGATGTGGTGCAGGAGAAGGTAAAGAAAGAGCAAACAAAAGGCAAAAAAAAAAAAAAAAAAAATCAAATAAGTAAAAATCATTTAAGAAATAATAAAAATTAAAAAGAGAGAGAGAGCGTCTGGTGCTGTTGAGGGCTAAAACTGAAATTTCGTTCAATTATTTGGTAATTAGAAGCTAAATTACGATACGTAATAATACAAAGATGCCACCTCAACTTTTTTTGGATCACTTTAACTTTCTTACCCCTCCCAATGTCAGAAAATTACGGTCTGAGAGTTGTAAAAACATCATCACTGTCGGGAAGTGGGTCCCACTTACGGGATTTGCTTCCACATTTGTGATTGACATTCTTAACACATGTTTAAAAACCGGCAAGAGAAGACAAGTTGGGTTATGTTTCTGTGTGATCAGAACCATTTTCCCATCTTAAAATTATTTTAGATTGAGCCTCTTTTATTAGACGAGAAAAAAAGTTAAAAATTGAAAAATATTATAAAATATAATTATTATTTTAATATTTAAAAATATTAAATTATTTATTATATTTTATGTAAGAATTTAAAAAATTGTCATAATTAAATAAGATGATTTATGTACATTTGAGAGAATTGAGGGTTCCGTTCAATTGCACTTTAACTTGTTGAAAAATAACTTCTATTTTATTTTCATTTTTTTTAAATGTAAATCTTTGTAAAATTGACAATGGAAAAAAAAATATGGAGTTTTTGCATTACAATATATTAATATTCTTTTCCGTTCTGATAAAAAAAAAATTAAAATTCTTATTCTAAAGTAAGAGATATAACATTTGAGTTAGGTCCTATAACATATATTATTAATTTTCTCGATTAGAAATTTCGGGATATCTTAAATTTCTAATTGACTACTTTCAATATCATATGGATAAATTTAGGCATAGTTTAATAACAAGAGAGTAAAATGTGTGATATTTTTTTAATTTTTAAGGAAAATGATTTGTACAAGTCTCAAATAGACAAGCATCATATAAGCCCTTGTAAAACAGTGGACTCTACCTAAAAAAAAGTGTAAAAAAAATTATTATTTATTAGTTGGACCTATTTTTTATAAAAGACTTGTATAAGACTTGTCTATTTAAGATTTGTACCAAACATTACTCGTTTTGATAAGTGATTATTGATATAATTTTTCTTACAATTGGGATCAAAATAATACATGTCTTTGTACTAATTGGATACCTATTTATACTTACTACCATATAACATTTGTACGATTTTGGCTCGTATATATTTATTGTCATTCGGAGTGTTCCTTTAGGCAAAAGCAATCAATTATAAGCCATTTTGCTCATATATTTGATAGGAGAAATGTTTTAATTATAACAAAATTTCATAAAAATAAATTAACAAATTGATGTGACGTTTTAAATTGTAAAGTTACTTCTACTGTAACGTAAATTTAAAATATTATATGAAACTATGTCGATTTTTGAACTTTTTTTTTATAGATTTTTTTTGCGACCGTAATAATTCTCATTTGATAGACGGTAAGGTAAAAGAGCCGACGATTTACATGATCAATATGATTGAGTTGCATACACTAGTCCAAGAGTTTAATCGAGTAAAATAGATAGTGTTTATACATTCTCCAAGATTCTCCACCATGAAAAAATATCTTTAATATTTTTATCAAATTTTTACAAAGATATGACTGACTCGGGTTTGACACAAGGGAGACCATTCATGCACCAATGGTTCTCGTAGTTTATTCATCGGACATGAGTGCAAAGAACTTGATTCCTTCACCACCATCTGCGGCTTGAGAGGGACAGAACAGAACAGAACAGAACAGGGGACACGCAAAGGCATGCTCCAGTTTTCTATCCACGCACGTTTGGGTCTGTGCGTTAATAATCCCAATTGTCAAGTACAAGCTGGTAATCTTATAGCGCCCAACCCAAAACAATGTCACTTGACTTGGACCCTTTTTCTCAACGAGATTGGTACGTACTACGTACGTAATGTATGTGCAAAATCATGCATTTTTAATAATTAATTAGCTTATATGTATCAATTAGACAATTACTTGCAAAACTTAAAATTATGAAAAATAAAAATTCTTCTCACCATTCTATACTACACACTCTATGAAAAATGCTCTCTCACCCCATGAAAAACATTAGATCTCACACCCTATAAAAAAATTATAGATGTGAGATGTGAGAGTGAATAATGACTGGTGTATATTATTTCTCTAAAAAAAAACTTAAATTTCATTATGTAATTAATTTCCATGCATTTTATTATGGATATAATATGTGGATGCTGCAAGATTAGAATTAATTTAAGATTATAAAAATTCAGATTAATTATCAAATCTACGTTGGACCACTACATGCGTGATTCCGTGAATGATGAAAAAAAAAACTTTATGCAAATCACAGTGACCATGTTGCTGTCTTCCATTGGGTTAAAGCTGGGAGAGCTAGTCTCCATAGCACAAAGCAACTTGGTCTCCTAGGTTTGGTAGGGTTAGTAGCTTAAACCTACTTATAAAGCATACCCCCTTCAATCAGTGTGGTTGAGATGGGACCATAAATTATTGATGCTGCTGCTGCTTCTCTTCTTTCTTCTTTCTGTTTCTGTTTCCTAAGCAAGCCTTGACCCTTGTATCCATAATCTCGAGAGTCGTGGTTGGTTCAAAGATGCTTCGTTAAGGTATCAATGACTCGTTTGGATATGTCTCAAAATTCTGTAAATAATAATTAAATAGTTTAAATTAATATATTTTATTGAGTTTTGGAGAAATATAAGAGAAAAAATTGAAAAAAAATATTATAAAATTAAAAAATTATTTGAATATAATTTTTGTTTTGAAGTTTGAAAAGATTGTATTGATTTTTATGTTTAGTTTTAAAGTTTGTAAAAATTGTAATGATTAGATAATGTGATGGAGGGCCCATCCCGAAAGCGCCTGAGCCCAAGAAGACCGAGCTATGGAACCCCAGGCCTAAGGAAAGAAGTTTGAGACCCGGGCCAGAGGATCGGCACCCAGTGCAAGCCAACCATCCTTGGCCTATCGACACCAAGTTCAGAGGTGCCGAGGAGAACGTCCTAGGGCTCAACAACTTGCCGAGCCCTATCACAAAGCACCGGACAGGACACCCAACTGCATGCGGATGGCAGCACATGCCTGGTCACGAATTCGATAGACCCAGGGCGCACCGCGAGCAGTGCTTGTGTGTCAGGACCCCTAGGAAAGTGGCCCCAGGCCATGCCTCGACACTGCCCTTGACAGGCAAGGACAACCACATAGCCAGCCTACACTCATGCCTTGGTCGTGCCGTGACACGCATGAGGCACCCAGCATGAGCACGCTCATGCGCATGCCGGGCCACAGGCCCAGTGAGATTAGTGGTCGTGCGCAGCCCTGGCATGCGCACACCCATGCGCATAACCCTGCATCGTGCGCCCATGCTCGCGGCCCTACGCAAGCCCCTGCATGGGCCCCATGCCGCACACCAGTGAAGTTAGTGGCATGCCTTTGCAGGCATGTCATCCAGCGCATGGCTCCAGCCCGTGCCTTGCAGGCAAGGCCAATGGCATGCCATCCAGCCCATGCCTTACAGCACCAACGCCCAGGCCACCTGCCTGGGCCATGCAACACGCACGCATGGCTCACTGCCAAGACCATCAGCATGCCTTGCATGGCACCATGCCATGCCCACCAGCAAACCATGCCGTGCCCACCAGCCATGGACCAGACCAGCCCAACCGGGGATCATGCACCATCCTAGCCCACCCATGGGCCATGCATTCTATGGGCCAACTTGGCCCATGCCACCTATGTTATTGCTTTCTTATTTATTTTATTTAATTATTTTCCAATGGACCTTTTGGGAGTTTCCACTTTGTAACCTTTATAAATAGGACCCTTAGTCTTTTCATTTACATTTTTTGACAATTTCCCTTTGTGGATGGCTACTGTTCTTGAGATCATTGTTTCAGTGCTTAGCACTTGGGTTCTTTGGGATGCAATTCGTGAATCCTCTAAGAGAGAATTACACTTTACAATTCGTGAATAAGTGTGATTCATTTATCAATATATGAGATTTCCTTTCATTTTTGTGTAATTCGTGAATCAAAATTGATTGTGTTATCTTTGTGTTATCTTTTGTGTTCATTCTAGTTCTTGAGTGTTCATAGTTTGTTCATTGTGGTCATCCATCCCATTGCCCTATTTGATCCATCCATACACCATATTTCGACCAACACTTGTGTTTGTCTTTCTTTTCATATTTGATCACTTTCCATAATTTTCTTCTTCCATCCCATTTAGCCCTAGTCGAAATACACTTCCATATTCGGCTACACCATAAACACTTTCCTTATCCCATCCATTTTACCCTAGCCGAAGTCTTCTAGTGCTCTATAAGGTAACTTTTACCTTTTAGGCAACTTGACTTCATCCATTTCATATCTCTTGATTTAAGGAATTGCTAATCACTATCAATTCTTTAAATCCCTCTTTCCTATTTTGCCATAAGTCAATCTTTGGCTTTCCATAATAGCCCATACCTGAAATTCCCTTCTTTCCTTGATTGATTCCTTCCATCTAGGAATCTTACCATATCCATCAATGTTTTAAATACCGTACCGGTCAAGGCACTGGAACGAAATATTTCGGTACCAGTACCGGTACCGTTTCGTGTACTATTTCGGGATAGTCAATATATAAATAAATTATATATAAAAATATATATAAAAATTATATTCTAAAATAATAGTCCATATATTAATAAATTATATATAAATACATATATATATAAATTATAAATAGTCTAATCTGAATTGGAGGTCAAAAAATAAGCTTGTAGTTTGAAAAAATGATTGAAAAAAAAAACTGAAGGCCGAAATATCGGCCGGTACCGGCCGAAATATAGGTCGGTACAAGCCGAAATTGAGCCGGCCGGTACGAAACGTATGGGGTACCTGTACCGGCCCAGTGGCCGGTACGGAAAATTTCGGCCTACGGTACGAAATTGAAAACCATGATATCCATTCCCAACCGTCCAACCCTAGCCAATCCCCTAAATTCTCGCCAACCGTAATCCTACCATATCCAAACTCGGCAACCCTAGTTGCCTCCTACCTGAGACCCTAACCTCACTACACTCCATCAACCCTAGCCTCCATCATCTTGGCGCCACACTCAAGGACAAGTCCTTAGCCGTTTCACATTATTTTGCCCCCACTAAACACTTAGACTACCTAATTTCATCATCATCACTCCATTGCCACGAAAGTGAAGGTCAAGCAAGTTGGCAATGTCACTCGGTCATCATCCTCACCAAGGCGAGCTCGTGGTCTTTAGTGTTTAGGGACAAGACCGGAGTCTTTAACAATGTGTCAAGACACCCGGCTCGCCCGTGACCTGACACACTGTTTTGGCAGGGAGGTGGCTGTGGGATAGACCTAGCACGGCTGACACTACACGATCTCCCTCTAGGCCGCGGACTGACACACTACCGGAAATGGTGCACGGAGCTCAGGATTAAGGTAAAATATTCCTCGCCAGGGCACCCTCAAGCCAATGGGCAGGCCGAGGCAATCAACAAAACCCTGCTCTCTACCCTCAAGAAAAGGATCGGGGCGCACAAAGGAGCATGGGTTGAAGAACTCCCAAGCGTACTATAGGTATATCGAACCGCTATTCGAACCTCCACTGGGGATATGCCTTTCGTTCTCACTTACGGGAACGAAGCGGTAATTCTTGTAGAAGTCAGAATACCCACATTTCGTATCCAACACTTCAACCCGGACACAAACAACGAAAGGCTAGCCGAGAGCTTGGATGTCCTAGAGGAAAGAAATGAGGAAGCAGTGATACGAACGACGAGTAACAACCGGAAGGCAGATCAGTACTTCAACAGACGAGTCAGGCCACGATCCTTCAAGGTAGGCGACATGGTGTTGCAACAGACGGGAATAACTATCCCGGAGGAAGGAAAGTTGGGGCCACGATGGGAAGGGCCTTATGTAGTCATCGCAAGCAACCGACCCAGCTCCTATTCTTATGTAGTCATCGCAAGCAACCGACCCAGCTCCTATCGCCTCAAGAACAGCCAAGGACACGAGCTACCCCACCCCTGGAATGCCGAACACTTAAAAAAGTACTATGTATAGAAGCATATGGTAGCAGTTTGTATGAACAATTATGAATGAATGAAAACATCGAGATGTTTTTCTCAAATCTCCTTTTGTCTAAATGATATAAGCCGAGTCCTTACACTCGCAAGAAGACGGGTCCCTTGACTTGCTACGGGGTAAGGTACCAAGTCCCAGGAATCGAAACTGACCCCCCGTCCAACTAAGTCGAGTCCTTACACTCGCAAGAAGACGGGTCCCTTTGACTCGCAACGAGGTGAGGTTCCAAGTCTTAGAACTTGGTCCCGACCCCACGTCCAACTAAGCCGAGTCCCTACACTCGCAAGAAGACGGGTCCCTTGACTCGCTACGGTGTAAGGTTCCAAGTCTCAGGACTTGGTCCCGACTTCCCGTCCAACCAAGTCGAGTCCTTACACTCGCAAGAAGATGAGTCATTTGACTCGATAAAAGCCGAGTACACTCACAAGAAGATGGGTCCCTTGACTTACTGCGGGATAAGATACCAAATCCCAAGACTCGGAAGCGACCCCTCGTCCAACTAGGTCAAGTCCTTACACTCGCAAGAAGACGGGTTACTTGACTCGAGAAAAGCCAAGTACACTCGCAAGAAGATAGGTCATTTGACTCGCTGCGGGATAAGGTTCGAAGTCTCAGGACTTGGTCCCGACCCCCCGTCCAACCAAGTCGAGTCCTTACACTCACAAGAAGACGGGTCCCTTGACTCGATAAAAGCCGAGTACGCTCACAAGAAGATGGGTCCCTTGACTCGCTGCGGGATAAGGTACCAAATCCCAAGACTCAGAAGCGACCCCTCGTCCAACCAGGTCGAGTCCTTACACTCGCAAGAAAATGGGTCCCTTGACTCGATAAAAGCCAAGTATACTCGCAAGAAGATGGGTCCCTTGACTCACTGCGAGGTAAGGTTCCAAGTCTCAGGACTTGGTCCCGACCCCCTCCAACCAAGTCGAGTCCTTACACTCACAAGAAGATGTGTTCCTTGACTCGCTGTGGGGTAAGGTTCCAAGTCTCAGGACTCAGTCCCGACCCCCCGTCCAACCAAGTCAAGTTTGTACACTTGCAAGAAGATGGGTCCCTTGACTAGCTGCGGGGTAAGGTACCAAGTCTCAGAACTCAGAACCGACCACCCGTCCAACCAAGTCGAGTCTTTACACTCGCAAGAAGACGAGTCCCTTGACTCGATAAAATCCAAGTACACTCGCAAGAAGACCAAGTCCCGACCACCGTCCAACCAAGTCAAGTCCTTACACTCGCTCGAAGAAGGGTCCATTGACTCACTGTGGGGTAAGGTTCCAAGTATCAGGACTTGGTCTGACCCCCCGTCCAACCAAGTCGAGTCCTTACACTTGCAAGAAGATGGGTCCCTTGACACGCTGCGGGGTAAGGTGCCAAGTCCCAAGACTCAGAACCGACCCTCCGTCAAATAAAGCCGAGCTCTTACACTCTCAAGAAGACGGGTCATTTGA
This sequence comes from Juglans cinerea, assembly GCA_961763995.1. Classification (NCBI taxonomy): domain Eukaryota; kingdom Viridiplantae; phylum Streptophyta; class Magnoliopsida; order Fagales; family Juglandaceae; genus Juglans; species Juglans cinerea. Next base: position 10,776,374 of record CAUIVZ010000010.1, read on the forward strand.
CCTGATATAAGTCGAGTTAGCAGGGTAAGGTCCCGAGCCCCCGCCAGAACCGCGAAAAAAAATAGTGAGAGATGGAAGAGAAGAAGAGGAAAGCAAAAGAACACAACAGTTGCCAGAAACAAGTTTTCATTCAATTCGTCAAAGCATATAAATTACAAGGTGCTACGCAAAAAAAGGGGGGGAAGTGCTATACGAGGCACTACAAAAAAGGGAGGGGGCCCGAGCCCATCATTGGGATGGAGGAGGTGGAGAAACGCCTAGGGAGAAGGGAGGATACTTTGGCTTCCCTAAGTTCTTGACAAAGGCCTTCTCCTCGGGACCGGAAGGGAGGGATGCTAAAGAAAAGGAATGCACGTCCAGCCCGGGATGCTGCAATAGGTGTTGGTGCATCCTTTTGAGGCCATCACGATAGTTGTATGACTAGGCCGCGTCGCGGATGGCGTTGGCGATCCGGGACCGGACCTCCTCGGAGTACTCGGCGACGTCACCCATACGAGACTTCAAGTTGGCAATCTCCCTGTCGCGAGATAGAAGGTCGATGTTCTTCTGGATCCCTGACTGCGAGAGCTCATCGATGCGTACCTTCGCCTGCCGCAGTTGTTCCCTTAAGTGTTGGGCTTCCTGAGAGTGCCTGAAGTTCCCGAATAACAACCTCGAATGCTGCCCAACTACTAGGGCCCGACCTCGTCGGATTTCCTCCAACTCCCTTCGGGCTAACTCTGTCTCCTCCTTGGACTTCTGCAATTCCTCCCGAACCAACTACAACTACTCCTGAGTGGTCCCCAACTCTGCTTCTCGAGTGACCAAGCTCCGTTCGGAAGCAGCGCGAGCCTCTTCGAACTGCCTCTTCTTCGACGTCAAGCGGAAGTAGTCCTGGTCGGCATTACGCAAAAGGCCCTTAAGAGCCTTATTCTTCTCTTTACGCCTCTCGACGACCGTCTCGAGATGCTGGTTTTGCTCCTTCATATACGCCACCTCCCTGATCAGATCATTTCGCTCTGTCTTGAGGTCCTTTATCTTCTGAGCCGCTTACTTTAACTTGAATTACCCAAAATAGACCAGGGACCCAAGCTCTCGGGTGGTCTCCTCCAATTCTCCCAATTCCTTCCCAATCGTCATGGCCAATTGGTTCACGACCTACAAAAAGAAAGAGGAGAAATGGAGTTTTGTGAATAATAATGAGTGAGAGGTAAGCTTGGGGCCTGCTTCTGTTCTGCCCCGAAGGAAGATGAGCATACTTGGGCAAACAAGGGTCGCAACATTTGGCATACTCGCTCAGAGGCATCTACATGGGCTTTCTCCAGGGTTGAGGCAGGGACCTGCGTCTTCTCCACCCTGGAAGAAGATGATGGGCCAGCAATTGCTAGCTGCCAAGAAAAATTGGGAAGGGATTCCCAGGTCTCGTTGTATGGCCCGGGTGCCACGGGAGTTAAAGCTCTAGCGTCGTCATCGTCACTCAGGTCGATGACGGGGGGAGGATCCTCAGCCAAGCTCAAAGCTGCAACAGGAGGAGCTTCGGGGCCCAACCCCTCGCCTTCCTCACCTTTTGTATCCCCTTTTTCTCCGTCTTCTTCTTATTCATCTTGAAAGATAAATTCTGCCCGCGTCTCTTCTAGCTTGTGGCTCGGGAAGGGCTTGGCTCTGCCTCCCATGAGTTGAGGCTCAGGAGGGGCTTGGCACAGGGGACGCCTCGCTGTCTCCATGAGTTGAGGCTTGGGAAGGGCTCGACGCTTCCTCTCGAAGCCCGGCTTACGAACCTGCCTATGGGACCCTGCCGCCAGTCTCCTCTTGAAGAGTATCCTCAAAAGAGGTAAAGGGCTTGAATGGGCTAGCCTCGTGAGGGAATGGGTGCGCCAGTGAGGCGAAAAATGCCGTCTGAAGATCGCATGCTTCCAATTCTTCTATAGAAGGAAGCAACGGGTCGTGGAAAGGTTCTGCGAGTCGAGAACTGGTTGAAACAGAAGGATCGGCAGCAGAGCCAGAACTGCTAGGAAATGACATCGTTGTCCCCCATGTCGAGGGAACTGGAATCTCCGCACACATGGACTTTTGGATGCGAGGCATTTGGAAATGGCTTCCAGATCCCTCGGCCCGATCACTAGAAGAAGTAGAGCCCCCAGCCTCACCACTTTGCGGAGGAGAATCGTTGTGCACCCTCGGTTGCTTGGCCCAGTGGTAGAAGGATGCGAGACACGTTTTCGACGAGAGGGCCGGGTCTCAGGAGGCGGGATGCTACCCAAGAAATTTCTTTCGATGGCGTATAAGTGGTTGGGCGTGGTCAAGTAGTCATGAATATTCTCGTCAGAAATGACCACATCAGTCTTCGACTCATCCGAGTGGGCTCTCACCCAAGCTGTGACCAACTCGTACCGAGCCTTTTCCCTTCGATTGGGGGTAAGCTCCAGGCTCTCCGCAAACGCCGGGGGGGGGGGGGGGTACCCTCAACATGCTTGAATGTGGAACTCCTTGTGGGCGGCTTCCCCTTCAGGATATTCCCAGTCCGGGCCTGACATGAAGAAGAGCTTGCGGGACCATTCATTTATGCTCGAATGACGCCCCTCGAGCGAAGCGATCTTTCGGCCCGAAGACTGGGCTTGGAAGCTGACGATGTTACCCGGTCGGTAGATATGTGTAAAAGAACTCCCGAGGTGTAAAGTTTGGATGTTCTTCGGGGGTCTTGCTTAGTACCATTCGGTAGATGATACAACTGGAAATCAGGAGGGGCCACGTGTTAGGGTGGAGCTGCGATGGGGCCAGTCTGAGGTAATGTAAAACTTCTCGAACCGGGCGACAGAACGGGAGGCGAAGACTGTTGGTGAACATTAACTGGAATAGAGCCACCTTTGTTGCAGTGCCATCAGGGTTCACAGCATGCTCCCCTCGAGGCATCTCCAGAACCATGTAAGGGGGGATCCTATACTTGGAGCGGAACGCCTGGAGGTCAGCGCTGGACATAGAGGAAACCTAGCGTTTCCCATCGAAGTGTGGAAAAGCAAGGTCGGCTTTGGGTTACGCCATCGTAACGGTGAGAAGCAGCGGGGAAAACGAAGCAAACTTGAAGGAAAGAGAGCGCTATTGAAGGAGGAGTGGTCGAAGGAACACGATGACTGGCGAAATGGAGGAACTCGAAGGAACTCAAGGGAGACTGTAAGAAATTCAAAGGAAGACTGTAAGAGAGGAAGAAGAGGGAGAATTGGGCTTTAAATAGTGTGGGAAGCTTGGGCGGCGCACAAGAAATGAAGCGGCCCTGACAGTGATGACGCTAGCAAGAGCCACGCTAATACCAGTAGCTGAGGCAACGGCCCGAAAGGCAACCGTCACTTCAGGTGTGTGGGGGGCACGAACCAATAAGACCACGGGGTGTGATGAGAAAGGCAGACGGCACGTCCAATCAACCATCAGGAGATGGAATGATCACAAGAAACGAGGAGAAGAATTTATTGAGCGTGTAAGTGGCCTTGAGAAGTTATGAATTCCCACTCCGTGACTGTGATAGAAATTCGCGGGGTACTGTGAGGGAGAGCCCATCCCGGAAGGGCCCGAGCCCAAGAAGACCGAGCTATGGAACCCCAGGCCCAAGGAAGGAAGTTGGAGACCCCGGGCTAGAGGATTGGCACCTAGTGCAAGCCAACCCAGGATGGCTTATTGACACCAAGTTCAGAGGTGCTGAGGAGAACGTCTCGGGGCTCGGCAACTTGCCGAGCCCTATCATAAAGCACTGGACAAGATGTCCAACTGCACGCGAACAACAACACCTGCCCGGTCACGAATTCGATAGACCCAGGGCGCACCGTGAGCAGTGCCTGTGTCAGGAGACCCGGCACGCAACAGCACGCCCCTCGTACAAAGGACGGCTAGCCCGCGACCTGACACACTGTCTTGGCAGGGAGGTAGCTGTGAGACAAATCTAGCATGGCTGACACGTCACGATCTCCCGCTAGGCCGCAGATTGACACACTAGGGCGACAGGAAAATGAGTGGTGGCAGGTCTGAAACCTGACACACCACGATCTCCCTCGACAACGGAACCTAAATCAGGTATAAATAAGGGAGATCCCTTCTACGGGGGTCTCTCGCTCTCTGTCTGATAACTCTTACGATCGTTCTGTATTTCTATGTTTTCCTTCATTGAATTCTCCATTGACTTAGGCATCAAAGTGATCCCAAGAGTCACCAGAGCCTCTTCTCTCTCTTAGTTGCAAGTGATGTGGAGCTGTGGCATCGCGGTACTGCTTGGGCTGCGAAACACGACATCAACAGATGAAAAAGTTGAAGATTTGAAATTAAAATGTATTTTGTATTTGAGTGGTGTTTGAGAAACAAAATTGTGAGAACTTTTAAAAGTCTCTCATCTCATTATTCAAACGTATCTTAATTCTTAGTTGAGGAGAGAGATAATAATAGATAGTATCAGGCTATCTCTCGTTTGTTTTCGTAGATGAGATGAGATGAGATGAGATGAGAAAAAAGTTGAAAGTTGAATAAAATATTACTAGAATATATTTTTTTAATATTATTTTTATTTTGAGATTTGAAAAAATTAAATTATTTATTAGATTTTGTGTGAAAATTTGAAAAATTTATAATAATTAGATGAGATGAAAAGTTTTGCGAAAGTCAACGAAGCCAGTTTCTAGCAACGAAAACAAAAACAAAAAAAATCACTTGTTGTAGGAGAGGGGTGGTATGGGTTAATTTTGAAAGATTTGATGCTGTTGATTATGCTGATATTGCATTTGTGATTGAGAATTCGCAAAGATTCATAAGCCAATTGTTTGGACTTTGGTGGCACTTATTCTAGGGATAGTAGGATTTGCAATTGAGTAGTCAAATGGAGTAGGCGTGGTAGTCGTAGGACGTACACTAGAAGGCAACATATAAAGGAAAACAGAGGGAGGTCAAGCCATTTGCAAGATTAGGATCTTGGGGTTCTTTTTTCGCTCGAGAAAGAGAACATTAGGGCAAGTAATTTTAGATACAATCATAGGTTATATAAGCGTCGTGTGCTTTTTTTTTTTCAAAGAATGAGCTCTACTATTAAAAAATTATTTTTTTCATGTGAGTCATATATTTATTCATTTTTTTTAAAAGGAATGCGCAACACTTGCACATTCTATGAGAATTTCATTTCATATATATGTGTGTGTGTGTATGTGTGTGTGAATAATGATATTAGAGGGACATATTCATCCCTTGTCTAACTAGGCCTGACCCTTCTTAGCTAAAGCCCACAGTTTAAATGTCGCAAGCCAGCCGACCAATAAAGAAGCAGAGGGCATGGACCAACATAAGGAGAGGGAACAGTGTCCACATGGGAACTCTACTAACCAGATGACTCGCAAGAAACTACTCCTCATTAAATGCCTCAACTTAGACCGTTGATAGGAGATCCTGACGGGAAATCTTGTCCCCGACAGAGGTTGCCACATTAAAAGTGACGACATGTTGTCCAGAACAGGGGTGGATACCCTAGGTTCAGAAAGAATAGTGATCCCGCCGAAAAAGGGAAGTATAAAAGTCTAGATACAAGTACAATTCGGGTTTATGTTTTATCAAACTCACTCTCTGAACTAAAAACTAACTTAGGCATCAGACATTTTTATTGGCACTCCAAGCCACCAAGCTTTCTTGTCTCAAGTGGAACGCGGGTTCAGGTAGGGTGCAAAGCACGTCCTTAACATATATATACAAGTTCAAAAGTCACAAATTTCACACAGACCTTTTATTGAATAAAAAAAAAAGAACCCCACCATGAAAAGTGTGAAAAATTCATTTTTTTTTTTTTAATAGTGAAATCTATTTTTTTACAAAAGCAAAAGGCTTACGTAAAGCTTGCACATTTGTCTCCAACATTACTCATATATCCTCAATTCCTCATTCTCTTTGTAGGATTGTCCTCAAGCCGATCTCCCTCCAAATGATCAAATAATATCATTTTTATTTTATATATTTTATCTCCACTCATTCCAGCATTGGTAATTTCTGGACTAAACTTCCCATTTCTTTATTTTTTTTTTCAGAATCTCCAATTAAAAAGAAATTGATCGAAGAAAACGATCAACTTACAGTTATTTTATTATTATCATTTTATAGCTCAATATGAAATTGATGGTAATTTTATGAAATTAAAATTCATTCTAATGAAGTGACATGGTTTCAAAGATTTATTGTAAAATAGAGTGTAATTACTATTAGAGAGGTTTAAAACAGGCCCAACTCAAAGTGGAACTATAAATAATTCATAAAAAAATAAAAAAAATAATAACTACTTCCAAGGAGCTTATTTGTCCTATAATAATTTACCATACATGGCTTAACTACAAGGAGTACTCATGATGAAATTATATATGGCATTTGTATTATGACAAAATAAAACAAAAAATAAAAGAACGCTAATATGACATGAGAAATGTCTGAAATGATACACAAATAATTATTTTATATAATTTTTTATACAATTATATTTTAAAAGATGAGCAATATTACTTCAAAAATAATTTATAAAATTAATATCTTTTATAATTTAAAACATAAATATATAAATAATTATTAAAAAACATTATGCATAGATCATTATACAATATATATATATATATATGTATGTATGTATATATAGGTATAGGTATACATGCAGCCAGCAGCAACATCTATAGACGAGAGGCAGCTCGTATTATATATGGTGTTCCATAAACAGGAAGACAAAAAGAAACAAAATGGTGATAAGATCACATGGTTCATGTGGCAGCCACAACCAAAAAGCTAAAAGATATTGCATGAGAGAAGTACACTTAAATTTAATATAATCACGACAAATGACAAAGCTTAATACAGTAGTGTGACCAATTATTGTCACAGATTGACATATTAGTTAGTTAAGGCAGTCTCATTCTTGTTTCTCTGTCGGATAATCTCAAACATTTTCTCCAACATAATCATCCTCGCTTTATTGTTATTATTATTTATTTATTTATTTATTTTTAAGCCAGCCCTCTAAAGACTATATTAAAAAACAAAAAACAAAACAAAACAAATGACTGTCTCCCTCTACTCAAGCGTACGTACGTAGCTTCATAACAGCGGGATTACCGCCAATCCAGTTGTTGCCAGCCACGTCGCTTTTTCTGATTAAGGTCAGTGATAGTTGACCATGCCGTCCCAACAACATGATGGGTACGAAACAACATAGAGATTATCATCCCCTTATAAAAATCTCTCCCACAATGTTTTTTTTTTCTTTTTTTGTTTTAATCTTATAATCGAACTTTAAAAGGGTGACACGTGGATTATCATCTCCACAAATTATCAATTGGCACCATTTGATTGGTTATAGACGACCACGTAATTGGATATCAGATTAAAAAAATGAATAAAAAAAAAAGTATGACGGTGTTATTGAAGTACTTAGATGGTAGGATTAATTAATCAATCCCTATATTTTGGCTTTTAGTAATGTATGGCTCCAACTTCCAACTAATTAAGGATTTGTTCGCTTTTCCTAAGACAACATCTAAGTGCATTTCCTACACAATCTATTACAGAATTATGAGAGAGTTTCGGGTCAAAAAGTGAACAAAAATAAGACAGCCATGATCTTTAGCAAGCATGTTAGCAAGGAAAAAAAAGCAAGAAATTATGGAGTTTTGAGGTGTGAGTTGCATCTAACAATTTGATAAATATTTGGGGTTACCTCCAATGATAGGAAGTGATAAAAACAAAGCTTTTTCAGAAATCAAGCATAGAGTTTGGAACAAGCTATAAGGTTGGAAGGAGAAACTACTATCTCAAGGAGGTAGGAAAATTTTAATCAAAGCGGTAGTTTTAGCCATTCCCACGTACACTATGAGCTGTTTTAAACTTCTTGGTAGTCTTTGTAAGGAACTGGAAAGGTTGATAGTTAGGTTTTGGTCGGGTCAAAGAAAATTTGAGAATAAAATTCACTAGATTAGTTGGCAAAAATTGTGCTTAATTAGCCAAGGATGAAGGAGGTATGAGGTTCAAAGACATTAAAAAATTCAATTTAGCCCTTTTAGCAAAGGAGGGATGGCGAATTATGCAAGATGAATCTTCCCTTCTGCATTGTACTTTTAAAGGGAAATATTTCCCTCATAATGGTTTTATGGATTCAAAGTTGGGTAATGCACCTTTTTATGCTTGGAGAGGCATTTGGGAATAGAAACCTGCTGCATAGTAGTAGTGGTGTAGAGGAATAGGATCAAATGATTAAAGTGGATAGTCTGATTGATGCCGAAACGAGTTTTTGGGATGCTGAAAAACTTAAGACACTCTTTTCCACCTGCTACTGTTGCTGAAGTTTTGAAGATGATTCTGCCACTTGGTGAAAGAGATGATAAACTGATATGGGAACCAGTGAGAGATGGGATTTTTACTGTTAAAAGTGCCTATAGACTACTTACAGCAATGGACATTGAAAATACAAGAGGAGAAATTTCAAATTCAGCTCAATAGAAAAAGATTTGGAAGGATTTGTGGAGCTTACAGATGTCGAATAAGGTCAAAGTTTTTTCCTGGAGAGCTTGTAAGGATGGTCTACCATCTAAGCATAGTTTGATGAAGAAATACGTTATTAATGAGGATTGTTGTATTTTTTTGTGGGAAAAACAGTGAAGACCTTTTGCATGCACTAATACATTGTCCTACTGTGAGGGAGTTATGGGGGAAACATTTTCCTGCTACTAGTTTCTGCAATACAAGCTATGCTGATGTAACAAGACAGATTCGAGCAGGAGGTACTAAAGATGACTTGGAAAAGTTTTTTCTTATCTCTTGAGGCTTATGGTATAGAAGAAATCAAAGGATGTTTAAGGATAAAAATCTTACTGTAACTCAGGTTGAGGATCATGCTTTGTCTTTCTTAAAACTTCATAAAGAGGTGACTTTGTTGAAGAAGCAAAAACACTAAGTGCAAAGTAGATGGATTTAGTCGGAGGACGGTATATTGGAACTTAATGTCAATGGTGCAATCTTCAAAGATCAGTTAAGAACATGCTTGGGAGCAATTCTAAGAGATTGCAAATGTGAGGTTATTATGGCAACAAGTAAGAAGGAAAATGAAGTGAATGATCCTACTGAAATTGAACTTTTGGCAATATTTAAAGGCCTGCAACTTTGTGCTCATCAAGGAATACAAGATCTCATTCTAGAAAGCGATTCTTTGTTGATGGTTAATGCTATAAAAGCTGCAGGGTGCTCTATGTCTCTCCTAGGAAACCTCATAATGGAGATAAAAGATCTCATGAAGATGTTTCATAGCCGCACTATCCAACATACTATTCGTGAGGGCAATGAGGCTGCCCATAAATTAGCAAAATTTGCTTGGAATGTAGATGATATTTGTGTGTGTTGGGGATCTTTCCCAGAATGTATTGCACACGTCATCTGGTCTGAAAAACACTTGTAATGTTTGTTTTGTAATGAACGTGGTTTTGGTTATCAAAAAAAAAAAAAAAAAAAAACATCTAAGTGCATATAATCATAAAAAAAAAATGTTTACACACATACTTGTAAGTAATATTTTTTTTTCAGTTTATTCTTTAAAGCTAAGAGTAAGAAAAGTCATACTTTTTTTGTTTTAAATAACATTGAGAAGCATATATACATATATGTTTTATTAGAGTTCTTCTACTTAACAGTTCTACACCGCACACTTATTGATGTGAGTTTTTATTTTTTTTATCTTTTTATATATATATATTTTTTTTTTCTGTCTACAGATGTGAAATGTAGGATATAATCTTTCATTTTATTGGGTTCATTTTGAGCTACAATTTTCTCAAGTGATATGACATATATATTTGGGTTAAGCCCGGCTATTGAACCAAAGGTCCAGGACAAGTATGTTGGATCAACATCGCCACCCTGAAGGAAAAATGAAGCCACAAAGCCTAGACAAGTCGAGATAACGTACACTCTTTCTAGTCCTTCTCTATTTTTAGCATGGTAATTTTGGGTTGATATGGATGACAGGGGATTTATGTAGTTAATGAAGCGGTTTTCTACCCCATCAGTGTTAGAATTTATTAATTAAATAAAAGATATTATTTTGGGTATTTCAAATAATTATATGATATAATTAGTTCTTTATATATAGGAGATATTGTTATCTCATTGAAATAAAATGGAAAAAATGTTAATCCCACAATGATCAAATATATGTAGATAATAAGAATCTCAGTCGAGCAATATTGCTCGTCTCGAGGAACGAGCAATGTGGGAAACCAGTATGCTCAACTCTTGCTCCCGAGTAATGATGCTCACCCCAAGGAACTAGCAAAGCGTTATTGCTTGCCCCGAGCAATGAATGAAGGCGCTATAAAAACATGGCGGCACTGAGTGCAGTCTACAATTGTCACGCACGGAACAAAAAGTTAGTCATTTATAACCGTTGGAGTACTGCATCTAATTAATTTTGAGATTAAGATTAGATATGATGATGCATGTTGTGATCAGCATTAGGTGGGCTCAATAATGACCATTATGAAGAATTTTCAGGTCATTACATTAGGTCATAATAAATATAGAACGATCTATAAAATGAAAAATTCTTATTGCAGTCCTCCATTTGGGGTTTACATTGCAGTCCTTTTAATGAAACGTAGCGTTTCAAAGATTAACGAATATCGCCCCAGACCTGCTTGGTAGGACCCCATCTTTTGTGGCCCATGGCCAAGCCACTAGTCATGTCGAGATAAGGCTGGACAGCCCCAAAACATCCTCACGGGCATGCCATTGGCCTTGCCTTAACATGCCAAGGATGCCCAGTGAGGCTGGTGACCAAGTCAACACATTCAGCATGGTCAGCGCGTGATGGGAACCAAGATGGGCCTAGCCTTAAAGATCATTTGCAACTTCCAGATGGGCCAAGAAGATCAAGGAGACAATGCAAGGATTGATGCAATCCACCTGGGACAAGTTGAGCAAAAGCCCAACATTCAAGATGGGGCTTGAAGAATGAAGATCCAGTTTTAATTCATTAGATTAGCTACGGAAGAAGGCAACGACAAGACTTAAAGGCTTTGAACTCTTGAAGGGTTTCAACTTATTTAATTCATTTAAAGAACTTATGTTATTAGTTTAGAATAATTGAGTTTATTATGAGAAGCACTTAAGGGGGCCTATGCAAGGGCATGTTGGGAAAGTTATTATTTTATTGAACTAGGGTTAGGGTTACTGTAGCCGAGTTACTGTAGCGCGGCACTGTAGCCGCGGCACTGTTCATCCAGGGGTACTTTTGGAAGATGGGGGTTTATTTTGGCTAGGGTTTCATTAGGTTTTGCTTTAAATACTCTATGTAGCCTCATTGTAATCAGTTTATGAAGTTTATGAAATTTAATGAATTTATTCATTGTGAGTTGAGTTTATCTCCTCTTGTTCTTAATTGAACTTTTGAACTTATCAAAGGTAAATCACAACCTTTGTGGCGTTCCTCCCTTGTAATCTGGGTTCTTGAGACGGGTTCTTCAACGGGTCTAGATTTTAATATAATCTAGGTTCTTGAAACGAGTTCTCATCGGGTCTAGGTTCTCCATCCATTGACTTGATTTTGGCTTTCTTGGGGAGTTTTCAAATTGACTGTGGGTTCAAGGGATTCTGTTCCCGCGGGTTCATATCATTTGGTATCAGAGCCAGGTTATGAACCCGCGGGAACATAATCCCTTGAACCCACAGTCAATTTGAAAACTCCCCAAGAAAGCCAAAATCAAGTCAATGGATAGAGAACCTAGACCCGATGAGAACTCGTTTCAAGAACCTAGATTATATTAAAATCTAGACCCGTTGAAGAACCCGTCTCAAGAACCCAGATTACAATGGAGGAACGCCACAAAGGTTGTGATTTACCTTTGATAAGTTCAAAAGTTCAATTAAGAACAAGAGGAGATAAACTCAACTCACAATGAATAAATTCATTAAATTTCATAAACTTCATAAACTGATTACAATGAGGCTACATAGAGTATTTAAAGCAAAACCTAATGAAACCCTAGCCAAAATAAACCCCCATCTTCCAAAAGTACCCCTGGATGAACAGTGCCGCGGCTACAGTGCCGCGCTACAGTAACTCGGCTACAGTAACCCTAACCCTAGTTCAATAAAATAATAACTTTCCCAACATGCCCTTGCATAGGCCCCCTTAAGTGCTTCTCATAATAAACTCAATTATTCTAAACTAATAACATAAGTTCTTTAAATGAATTAAATAAGTTGAAACCCTTCAAGAGTTCAAAGCCTTTAAGTCTTGTCGTTGCCTTCTTCCGTAGCTAATCTAATGAATTAAAACTGGATCTTCATTCTTCAAGCCCCATCTTGAATGTTGGGCTTTTGCTCAACTTGTCCCAGGTGGATTGCATCAATCCTTGCATTGTCTCCTTGATCTTCTTGGCCCATCTGGAAGTTGCGAATGATCTTTAAGGCTAGGCCCATCTTGGTTCCCATCATTCCCCCTCTCCTCAAAAGGATTCGACCTCGAATCTCCACCTGGATCAAAGGGAAAGTGGTTAGTAACATTGAAAATAGTAGAAACATGATACTTACCTGGAAGATCCATTAGATATGCATTTTCGTTAATTTGTTCAAGAATTTGGAATAGTCCATCCAAGCTACTCCTATAATCAACTGGTAAAGACTTTAAATCTAAAGGAGGAAATAGATTAAGTCTATAAACAATTTCAATTGGTGAAAATTTAGTAGTAGCATGAATACTCCAATTATATGCAAACTCAATGAAATGCAAATGATACTCCCGCAAATGTTCATGCAACACGTCAATGTATGGCAAATGATACTCCCACCAACGTTTGTGCAATACATCAATGAATGACAATGATACTTCCACAAACGTTCGTGTAACACGTCTTTGAATGGCAAATGATATTCCCACAAACATTCATGCAAGACAACAAAAGTCTTCCTTACACCAAGGTTACCCAACAAACCACCATGTCCATCACACACAAGCAACTTCAGCATAAAACTAGTAGGCACACAAAATCTATTCTTTCTAAACAAGTACCAATCTAGTTTATAGAATTTACCAAAAGATGCTTTCTCACATGTTCCATACATACTAGCAAAGTCATCATCATTAGCATGCAATTCCTTATCATATTCAAGTCTCAACAATTTTGCATCTAAAATGAAGACAAGAACATACCTTCTTGCTAAAGCATCAACCACAAAATTTTTCATACCTTGTGTGTATTTGAATATATGAGGAAAAGTCTCAATACAATCCTCCCGCTTAGCATGCATTTTAGTCAACAACTTACCTTGTCCCTTTAAGTGTGTTAATGACTCATGTTTTTCCAAGAAAGGTCGGTTAGGAATTGTTGCACCTGGCACAAAATCAATATAGTGCTCTATCTCCCTAATAGGTGGCATTCCACTAAATACACCGCTAGGAATCATGACCTTAAATCCCTGCAACAAAGAAACAACAATACTAGGCAAACATACGTCAAGTTCGTTAGGATTAAGTGCCTTAGCATAAAAACTCACTTTTCTCTTTCTTTTTCTCTCACTTTCTTCAGACTCTCTTTTCTTTCCACTCTCTTTTTCTTTTTCACTCTCTTTTTTCCTTTCACACTTTTTTTTCTTTTCACTCTTTTTTTTTCTGTCACGCTCTTTTTCTTCATCTTTTTTTGTACTCCCGACCTCACAATTATTTTTCAACTCATTCTCTCTTGTGCTTGAGGTCTTATTCTCACCCTCTTCTTTTTTCTCTCTCATTTTTCTCTCTTTCTCCATTTCGGTCTCACTATTTCTTTTCTTCCCAATCTCATCTTCACTCTTGCATTTCAGCTCAATTTCACTTTCACTCTCACCTTCACTCTTGCATTTCAGCTCATTCTCACTTTCACTCTTGCTTGTTTGCTCAATCTCATTTTCACTTTTTCTTTTTTGATCACTCTTATTTTCACTCTTTCTTTTTTGAGCAACCTCACTTTTCAATTTCAATTGGTCCCCATGGACATGTGTTGGAGTTAAATGAGCAAGTTTGATTGTTTTTCCATCCTTTTCAAAACTGTACATGTTCCTTAACCTATCATGGATCACATTCCTATCATACTCCCATGGCTTCCCTAACAAAATATGACCAACATGCATAGGCACAACATCACAAAGGACCATATCCTGATATTTTCCAATTGAAAAAGAAACTAGCACTTGCTTATTTACCCTAACCTCCCCACAATCACTCAACCACTGCAACATGTATGGTCTAGGGTGTTTCAAGGTACGTAAATTCAATTTCTCAACTAAAGTAGTGCTAGCCAAATTAATACAACTCCTCAAATCAATGACCATACTACATACCTTGTTGTTGATGTGGCATCTAGTATGAAAAACGTTCTCACTCTGCTGCTCTGTATCATTCATCTTAATTTGTGTATTGAGTGCACGCCTAGCAACAAGAGACTCACCATACTCTTCTTTCTCATACCCATTCTCAATAATAGGCTCATGTCGCCTCCTACCTCTCTCACCTTGCAGATTTCTAATTACTTTTTCTTGATTATCCATCCTATCCCTCACTTCACCCAATACCAAGTTCAACCGCTCAAACTGTTGTTGCATGGCTTGCAACACAAAAGATGAGTTATCTGCCACACCGTTTGGTGATGAGTCACTTCTATGAGACATCATAATATGCTGCACAAAAAGAATGTTAGTGAAAAACCTCACACACTCCCTTACGTGTTTACACTCAAATAATGGCACTCCACTCGTGTTTCACTCTTAATGGTTTTTTTCCGATAATAGTCTCACACCCTCTTGCCTTTTACCTCAATAGTTTTCCCGCTCAAGTTCTTTAAGAACTAGTTGAACTAAATCAAGACAATACAATCTTGTATTATTCCAACCAGTAATATAGATCAAAGAAACAAGGAATGAATAAAATGACACGAGACTCAAGGAATTTATACGAGGGAAAGAGTAATTATAAAATAAGATACCAACTAGAAAGATGTAATCAGCTCCTATGATGATAAAAGCTCAATCAACAAATACTTTCTTTCTCTTTGTTGAAACTATGTAGCAACTTTGAATATGCTACCTTCTCTTTTCTTCTTCTTCTTCCTCTTTTTTTTTTTTTTTGAATTTTCTTTTCTTTTCTTTTCTTTTCTTTTCTCTAATTCAATCACAAATAGCAATATTCAATTGTGAAAATCAAGCAATTGAATTCAAGCACGACAATGAAGTAGAAGAGAATCAATGGAACGGCACTCCAAGCAACAGATAAACTTAGAGATGCAGGAAACCCTAGAATTTTGAAACCCTAGGTGATGCAAATTCCAGCCAAACCCAAAATCCTAAGAATTTTGGCAGCCTACTTTTTGTTTCTATTTTTTTTTTTTTTGGCAACCCTAGAGCAATGAAGCCCTAGAATTAAATTAAAGGATGCTAAAATTAAAAGATAGAATCAGACCTGATTGGAAACCTTGCTCTGAATACCAAATGATATGAACCCGCGGGAACAGAATCCCTTGAACCCACAGTCAATTTGAAAACTCCCCAAGAAAGCCAAAATCAAGTCAATGGATGGAGAACCTAGACCCGATGAGAACTCGTTTCAAGAACCTAGATTATATTAAAATCTAGACCCGTTGAAGAACCCGTCTCAAGAACCCAGATTACAAAGGAGGAACGCCACAAAGGTTGTGATTTACCTTTGATAAGTTCAAAAGTTCAATTAAGAACAAGAGGAGATAAACTCAACTCACAATGAATAAATTCATTAAATTTCATAAACTTCATAAACTGATTACAATGAGGCTACATAGAGTATTTAAAGCAAAACCTAATGAAACCCTAGCCAAAATAAACCCCCATCTTCCAAAAGTACCCCTGGATGAACAGTGCCGCGGCTACAGTGCCGCGCTACAGTAACTCGGCTACAGTAACCCTAACCCTAGTTCAATAAAATAATAATTTTTCCAACATGCCCTTGCATAGGCCCCCTTAAGTGCTTCTCATAATAAACTCAATTATTCTAAACTAATAACATAAGTTCTTTAAATGAATTAAATAAGTTGAAACCCTTCAAGAGTTCAAAGCCTTTAAGTCTTGTCGTTGCCTTCTTCCGTAGCTAATCTAATGAATTAAAACTGGATCTTCATTCTTCAAGCCCCATCTTGAATGTTGGGCTTTTGCTCAACTTGTCCCAGGTGGATTGCATCAATCCTTGCATTGTCTCCTTGATCTTCTTGGCCCATCTGGAAGTTGCAAATGATCTTTAAGGCTAGGCCCATCTTGGTTCCCATCAGCGCGGGCAACACGCGTAGCCCAGTGCGCACGCCCCGCGCGAGCAGCAATCCCGCGCGTGCGCCCAGCGCCCCAGCGCCCAGGCACCCTGCCTGGGCCATGCCAACCATGCCAGCGCCCAGACCAGCCTTGGGCCATGTCAGCCACATGCCATCAGCCATGCCAACCATGTCAGTCTAGCCCACCCATGGGCTCGTGCATGCCATGGGTCAACTTGGCCCATGCCAACTATGTTATTTTTTATTATTTATTTTTATTTAATTATTTATTTTTCAAGGGACCTATTGGGAATTTCCAAGTTGTAATCCTTATAAATAGGACCCTTAGGCTTTGCATTTACATCTTTTGGCAAATTCCCTAGTGGGTAGACTATTTTGTTCTTGAGATCATCATTCGGTGCTAAGGCACTTGGGCTCTTTGGGGTGCAATACGTGAATCCCCTAAGAGAGAATCACACCTTGCAATTCGTGAATAGGTGTGGTTCAATCTATCTATCTTGTTCTTTTTATCTTTATGGTGCAATTCGTGAATCCCTAAGGATCCATTAATCTTATGAGTATTTTTCATTCTATCTCTTGTCTTCCATTTGCAATCCTTTGATCTTATTATTTTATGAGCATTGTTCTTGAATTGTTCATGAGTTGTTCTTGAGAAATCATAGTGTTCATCCATTGTCATTGCCTTCATCCACGCTTTGCTCATTTGATCCATTCCCTACCACATACTCGACCACCATATTGTTTGTCATTCTTTCCATAAGTTTGTCACTTTCCATAATTGGTTTGCCTCATCAAACTTTGTCCTAGCCGCCCATCCCACTTTCCATATCCAACCACACCAAAGTCGCCCATCCATAAAACCCTAACCATATACAACACTTACCATATTCGGCCACAACATAAAGTCATCCTCCATAAAACCCTAGCCGCCCACCTCAAGGTTCCATAAGGTGATAATTTCCTTTTAGGAGTTTTGACTTCCTCAAATTCAAATTCAAATTCAAATCCCAATTCAAATCCCTTAATTTAAGGAATTGCAAATCCTCTTCAATTCCTTAAATCACTCTTCCTAAAATCCCTCCAGTCAACTATTGACTTACCATCTTAATTCAAATTCAAATTTCCTTCTTCCCTCAAAGATTCCCTCCAACTTACAAACTTCCAAATCCATTTCCAAATCATCCAAAATCTAGCCAACCTTCTAAAGACCAAGGGCTCGTTTGTTTTCGGAGATGAGATGAGATGAGATGAGATTAAAGTTAAAAAGTTGAATAAAATATTATTATAGTATATTTTTTAATATTATTTTTGTTTTGAGATTTGAAAAAGTTAAATTGTTTATTTTATTTTGTATTGGAAGTTGGGAAAGTTGTAATGATTAGATGAGATGAGATGAGATGAGATGAGAGTTTTTCCAAAACAAACAAGGCCCAAGTCAACCCAATCCGTTCACCTTAGCCACCCAACATCCAAAACCCTAATTCCACCTTAACCATTTCGGCAACCCTAGCCAACCAAACCCTAGTATCACTCTTCCACCTCATTCCCAAACCCTAGCATCATCCTAAACTCCAACCCTAAGCCAACTCTTCAAAATCTCAAAATCCACCCTAGCCACCTCACAAAACCCTAGCTACACTTCACCATATCTACCCTAACCACCATCCAAGTGGCCCAAACATCAAGGGCAACCCTTAAGTCATCCCCATTGCATCAAACACCCATAATCCTAAGTCAATCTTCCAAGACCACACCAACCCTAATTGCCTCCAACCCATAAACCTAGCCTCATCTCATCCATTCAACCCTAGCCTCCATCATCTTGGCACCTCACTCAAGAACAAGTCTAGCCACCCACTTTGATTTGCCTTAGCCTAAACACTTAGCCTACCCAAGTGCATCATCATTCCATCACTCAAACACCTACCCATTGTTAAAAGCCAAACAAGTTGGCAAGATCACTCAGTCACCATCATCACCAAGACGAGCCCGTGGTTCTTAGTGTTAGGGACAAGATCGGGGTCTCTAACAGCTCTACACGCATCGCCCCAGACCTTCATCTCCATACCCATAGCTGAAGCTTGCCCAAGCCCATCGCGCAACGCCGTCGCCGTGGCCATCTCCGTCGCCGCTCCCCTGAGCAAGCTACGTCGTCATAACTCATAGAGTATTTCTTGGTGAGGGATTTCCTTCTCTGCGATTTGAAATATTTTTTGTGAGGGATTTCCTTTTCTGTGATTTAAAATATTTCATTATCTGGGATTTCGCTCAATGTCTTCTTCTGCATGTAGCGTGAATCTTGAATTGGTTTTACTTGTTTGTAAATTTGTGTTAAGATCTTTACTTGTTTGTAGAAAATATTTCTGGTTTTAGAAATGCATTCTACGTGTTTTTTCAAATTTGTGAATGGGTTCCATATGGTAATTTATGCTTGAAGTGTATGTGTTTGAACTTGCAGACTTGTTGATAGGCATCTTGCAACTCACTTATGGAACCCAGAAATATTTTCTAGGGTCTGCATAAAATATTTCCTTCTTGCAACTCACTTGTTCCATATGGTAATTTACCCTACAATTTATACCTCAATTTGACAAGATCTACATGTGAACATAATTACTTTTGAAACGTAATTACCTTGTTAATATCGTTTCAATATGATATCAGGGAGTCCTATTCTTTTATGATAGATATTCGGAAATTGAATTCTCACATGGCCCTGCCCTCAATATGATGATTATGATCTTATTCGTCCTACTCTTGTAAAGAATCACTGTATCGTCCATGACATCAATCTCAAACGACCCCCAAAATTGAAATTTACCTTAGATGCTTCATGTGGCGCCCCCGACCCCCATGTACGGGAACACGGAAATCAAGACACCCGGATGATGACAACACGGTCACGCATCCTAACGATAGTGCCAAGTGTGTGTACATGCAATAGTGTACAATAACAACGCAGCGGATAAATTAAGTCAACTAAGTACCATAATTTAAACACAATTTAAATTCAGTAAAAGAGGTTTAAAAGTTATACAGTCATCCAAAATAAATATATTACAAGTCCAAACCAAAACGAGTGATCCCAGATCACTCCTCGGGCGGAGCCGAATCCTCAGGCTCACCCTCAGCCTCATCTGCATCGAAATCTGCGTTACCATAAAACGGTACCGCAGGTAAGTATAAACCAAACAACCCTCAGGAATAAAAATGTATTAATGCGACCAACATGCTTGCATATGATGAAATATGCATTATTCTCAAAACATCATTTTCTCCGAAAATGAACATTTTCTAACACACGCCAAAATCTCATTTGGCCCAAAATATCCGTAAAACATTTTCCCAGAAAATAGTTTACACAAAAATCCAACACACACTATTTTCCCAGAAAATAGTCCATTAATCCATTATTACTATATGCACCATGATCTCCCCTAGGGACCATCTGCACGTCCTGGTTTTGTAGCGATATCCAGTTCCGCGCCCGGGGCGTTCATGGCCAAGCATCCACTACGCAACGAGCGATGCCCAGTTCCGCTCCCAGAGCGTACGTGGCCAGACATCCTCTAGTCCCCGCCAGCAGAAGGACCACGGAGTCGGCATGAGACCATTTCGTCCGATCCCATTGTCGCCCGGCGACAATCCAGGGGACGTCACTCAGTATATTACGCTTCCGAGTGACCAGAGGAGCTCCACTGAGATAATGCCTCATCTCGACTTGGGTTCGTGATACACACGCACCCAAAATCATTCTCACATGAAAACCCAATTTTCATTAAACACATGAACATAAATGCAATACACGAAAACCCAGTTTCCTTTACAAACATGATCATGCGTGCAAATATGCAATGTACATGAACAACACAATATCCAATAACCAACAACCAACAAGTGTCAACACAACCCAATCACACAAATAGACTTCCTCCACCAATCCATCCAACCCCGTACTCCTCGGACTCAGTTCGGCAAAACCAATCAACAATTCAATACAGTGAAATGAGTTAGTGTAAAAATACATTTAAATCACAAGAGTTCTTTGAAAAATACTTACAGTGCTATTTTATAATTTTCGAGGGATCACGGAGCTGTAAGAAGTATCAACACAGCTACAAAACAGTGCCAAATGCACTTTTGAACGGGGACAAACGAAGACTCGAGATTGATAGGGTAGGGCTTAGGGATGTCGGTGAAGCTAGTGGTGATGGTGGTTGGCAGTGGGTGGCGGTTGAAGACCAAAAAGCCCAAATCGGAAATGTTGATGAATGTGCTTCACCGGTGACGGATCGGAAGTGAGGATGGGTGCAATGGGTTGCTAGGAGGTTGATGATGATGTGGTGAAGAAATGGTGGCCGAAGGTGGCGCGACGGCGGCGCACCAGCACAAAGAACGCGGCGGCTTCAAGCCGTGCGTGGAGGAGAACGCCGGCGAGTTAGGGGCTGAGATTGGCGGGAGGAGAACTTGTGGCTGTGGGCGGTGTCGGTCATGGGTGGCTCACGGCGGCGGACTGGGTGGAGGAGAAAAACGCACGGGAGAGAGAGGGAGAGACGTCGCGCAACGCACGGGAGATGAGAGAGAGAGAGAAAAAGAAAATGAGGAGAAAAAGAAAAGAAGAGGAAAAGAAAAAGAGGAAAAGAAAAATAGAAGGAAAGAAATGAGGTTCAATCCTCACATCTTAGGTCATACAAAATGATCCAACGGAAACAATTTCAAAACAACAAGTAAAATAAAATAATTCAAACGTAGTGATTAAATGAAAATAAAATAATTAAATCCAACAATAACTTAATTTAATACGAGAAGAAATTTAAATGCATAACAATAATTAATTATAAGAAATCACTTCAAAATAATTTTCACAAAATTAAAATCATAAAAATAAACCAACTAAAAATCCAACAATTTTAAAACAAGAGAATAAATTTTTGAATCAATAAAAATAATTCATTCAATAAAAATACACTAAAATACGGGTTGTTACACTACAGATGCACTCCACCATGAGAAAGAGGTACAAGAGACGGGTAAATTCTGAATATCATGCAGTCTATTATATGTCCTTCATTGTTATTGGTTTTTACCTTGTTTTTGAAACTTTGGGGACTTTAAGGAAGAATGTATTAGCTACCCAAGCTTTGGGAACTTTGGTTTCTACTATCTTTTATCCATTTTCTTTTTTGTTTTTGCTAGACCTACAATTACTAATAGATTATTATCTGATGTAGGCATAACCCATTTCTAGCATAACACAGTTTCGAGAATTGTTTCTATTTTTGATACACAATGTCTTCATCGCATTCTACATCTTCTTTGAATCATGCTCCAAAATGTCTATACGGAGAGATGGCACGTTTAAAATTATCAAAAACAACAAAAAATCCAAGCCGACATTTTTATTCTTGTCCAAATTACAATAGAGAGGTAACACTAAAAAAATTTAGTGTGTTGAACCTTTTTCGGATATTGTTGTATTAATTATAATTTCTCACACTAATTAGGTGTTTGCTGCAAGGAAGGTCATATTGCAAGTACTTTTATGGGCATATATTGAAGTAGAAAATGAAGGAAAAGTTGTGTGCGAAAGAGAACGTCGCCTCCAAAAATGGGAGGAAGAACTCCAAAAGAGGGAGGAAGAACTCTAAAAGAGGGAGGAAGAACTCCAACGTGCAAGGGTACAGATTCAAAAATCGGAAGATGACATCCAAAATGATTAGGATGAGCTTCGTGGTGTAATGAAAGATATTAACCATACAAGTATGCGACCCTGCGTGTATTGGGAACTTGCAATTCTAATATTTTGTTGTTGGATAGGATCAATAACAGTTACAAATTAGTAGCAGTGTATATCAGACTGTGTAATGTTAAGTAGGTTGTAATAGATAGGTTTACAACCTTTGTCAATATTGTAATATTCAAACCCATCAGACTTGTGAACATTATTAATGCTTATGAGAAGTATTTTCCTTGTACTATGTTTCATGTATTTTGTTCTACATTGAATAAAATCCATGAGATTATAACTTTGAACCAACACTTTAATATAAGCATCCAACACTTTCATCAATCCTCATTCCGAACAATAATAACATATCTCATACCCATAACATAATTTATACCCTTAAAATTGTATAAATATCCAATGTTACAACAATACACCAAGTTTACAAGAATATAAAGTAGAGTTATACAGCTGAGGTTATGAACTTTTGTCAACATAATAGTCTACAGCGTCTTCAAATCTCAAGTACTTTGATGGGGGCAGCAGTCTACCATGTCTTTCATCAATCATTGAGCGGGCCAGGAAATGCGAAGTTCACCTGTAAGTAGTTTGAAATATTTTGTAAAATATCATGCAAAACTCAGCATTATCTGTTCAAAATATAGACAAAAAGGAATATTATTTAACATTTACCTGAGAAATAACACTTTGTTGTGTACCAGGCAGTTGCGAAACAACAGCTTCTGGTGTGTCGTGCAGTATTATCGATTCTGTGGGGTTTAAAACATCTTCCGTCCGTGATTAGGGCTACATTTGAATACATAAACAAATGACATAACTTATTCATAAATTTTTTAAAACTATATCAAAATCACATTATTTAAATCTTCCATACATTCTTTCTTTGTCGCTTGCCACCAACCTTTTTATTTTTTGTTTGTAACTTCTCTATTGTAGGTTGTCTCCTCTTTGATGGGGATCTGCCTTTGCCTCTGACAATACGAGGGCTCAACACTTTCTTCGAACTTCCAGTTTCGGCATCAATGGAAGCATGAGTGCTTGCAACTGTGACCTGGGGCTTCGATTTAGTGTAAATTTAATTCATTGTCTTTATCTTCTGTGTCATATTTAGAGAATTATCTTCGCTTTCACGTGCATTTGTAGCTACTTGAAAACATAATTTTATCAAACCAGAGTGCCGACTAGCAGCTGGTTTACCACTCAAGTCATCGTAACTGCTTTGAATGAGAGCATATGTACGTTTAATGTCTTTCCTCCACCTCTCCATAATGTACTTCTCCGGCAATACTTGGACATCCCTTGCGGCCAAAATTGAAAGAATGTGCCTACATATAATTCCTCTCATCTCAAATAGTCCACACATGCACTTTGCCTCACACTCATCTTCATTGAAGTACGCCTGCAAAGTTGACTTCTTGATGCCGTCTTCAACTACCCTTTGGTCATTAACTTGATACGTGGTAATTGCCCCTTCTGTTTTTATGACAGCACAATGAGAGTAGATAATCCCCATTACTTCTGACTGCACTTCCTTAAATTTAGAATTCATGTACACTGCTTGAAATCTTTTCTCCACGGGTAAATGAGATATACAAGGGACTGTGCAATTGAATGAGTGGATGCCATCTCATTCTCTACTTTCTTCCTCAGTGAATTGTCGAATTGATCGACGAATTCTTTCAACGTAGTCCTTGAATGTACATATCCATCAAAAAAGGTATTCATGCTCTCACTCCTCTGAGTTATGCTCATCCCAGCCCAAAATGTGTTATACATGAATCCAATACATTCGCTCACTATAGAAACTTTGAAGTCATGCATTTTCCTTCAAATTGTAAGTGTCAATAAACACCTCCCAAGACTTCTCAAACTTGTCAGAAGTCTGAGAATCATAAACACATCTCTGCAATGCACTTTTCAACCCACACTTAAATTCAGCATGTGAGCCCAACTTCTCTGATAGTTTTCTCATTATGTGCCACAAACAGTATCTATGCTGGGTATTTGGAAAGACTATTACAATAGTATTTTTCATGGTCCTGTCTTGATCAGTGATGATAGTTTTTGGCGCTCTCTCATCCATATATTTCAACTAAGTGTCAAATAACCAAATAAATGTTTCAGTAGTTTCACTTTATATCAAGCCTGCTCCCAAAAGTATTGACTGTCTATGGTGGTTAACACCAACAAACGGAGCAAATGGCATGTCATATCTATTTGTTAGGTATGTTGTATCAAATGTCACAATATCTCCAAAATACTCATATGCTGCTCTACTGCGTGCATCGGCCCAAAAGACATTTTTTTAATCGACCATCATCATCCAAATCCATCGATGAGTAAAACTCATCATTCTTATACTGCATCCTCTCAAAATAACCATGAGGTGCATCAGCACCTCCTTTGTCAAGTCTAAGGTGTCGAGCCTTGTCTATATAATTCCTTACATATTTTTCAATAAATGGAAGTTTTTCAAAACCACTTGCCTCGACAACCAATGCGTTAAAACTTTTGGCCATACCTATGCCTGCCTTGTCATTAATATCTAACTGCCTCTTCACGGAATCATTAATTGCGCAATTACATCTAAAAAATCTTGCCTTTTGTGGACTTAACCCATGGTTATGTGCATTGCAAACAGTAGTTATACATAAGACACCATCAGCCAAAACTGCATTAATTCCCACCTTACAATCAGTCTTCGTAGTTGGGCGTGGTTTAGAAATGTTGGTAATACGTTTCCTTGCCTTACCACCATGAGCACAGCCAAGTGTTACATATCTAACACTCCCATCATCTTCCCTTTTACTTCTTTGGGTCATTATGCCGAATCCAGCCTGTCTCCCATATTGTTTGTAGTAGTAAAAGAGTTTTTTCTCAGTTTTAAAACACATCCCCGGCGTTGGCTCTGAAACCCCATCATCATCATTTCCCAGTGTTGGTTTTGAAAATCTATCATCATCATTTTACAACGTTGGCTTTGAAACCCTATCATCATCATTTCCCAGCGTTGGCTCTAAAACCACATCATCATCATTCCCCAGCACTACATCATGATTATCAATCACTACCTCATCATCTCTCACATTTGGGGTATCTATATAATTACTGCTTTCTGAAAAAAACAGTGGTCGCCTAGTAGATGTGCATTCTTCCCCTTTCTCTATCAAGAACAATCTTGATATATTTAAAGCACAACATGAAAGTATATATATATATATATATTTAAAGTACAACAAATTAGCAAACCTGACAACCAAGAATAGAAAACAATTGAAGCAAAAGTTAATAAATGCTAGAAACAAAGTTCAGATTGTCCATCCCTAAATCATCTCTTCTCAATACCCAAACCCGGCAACAGGACTAGCTAAAACATGAAATCAGTGTGTGTTATCCAGAGTGCAAACTAACCAAAACAAAAAAAAAAAAAAATGAAAATACTAAGACATGTTCAAACCATACACCCTCAACCATAATGTAGCTGCTGCATCATACTATCTGGAGAATAAGATTTGATCGAGTGAATTTTACCAAATGGCTAGATCTGATATGAAAAATTATCCAACCCACTTAAATAGTAAAGTAAAATGGAAAAAAAAATGATAAGCATGGAAAGAAGCAACTCATGTAAATCATATCCTACAACTTCATTGGAAAATCATCTTGCATGTCCACAATTGCAGGATGCATCAAACTAGAAAAGAACCTCAACTGAGCTAAAATCTCACAGTAACTATACCCCTATAAGCTGGTGTTCATAAATCTCAACACTTCAGCCAAAGTAAATTTCCACTTTGCTCATGTTACATACTTTTTAGTTCACTCCATATGAGCCCGAGTCCTCAACCCTGTAAAAGTTCACCAGATGTATTGAATTCTTGAATTATAGCATTAAGTATGAAGCTCTTTCTTAAGTGCTTTGCCTCTTGATTCTGTTCATGAATGATTATTCTATATTTATACAGACTGATTCAGCAAACAAAAATCAGATTGTCCATCCCTAAATAATCTCTTCTCAATACCAAAACCCGGCAGCAGGACTAGCTAAAACATAAAATCAGCGTGTGTTATTTAGAGTGCAAACTAGCTAAAACAACCCATGATGTATGTAAATAAACAAGTGCAGATCAAGGTTCTCTACCAAGGAGGTCGTCGGCAGTCGATGGTAGAGAAGGCCGTTCCGTCGATGGTGGGTTGAGGGTGGCCGTCG
The DNA here is from genome assembly GCA_961763995.1 of Juglans cinerea. Lineage (NCBI taxonomy): Eukaryota > Viridiplantae > Streptophyta > Magnoliopsida > Fagales > Juglandaceae > Juglans > Juglans cinerea. Next base: position 10,802,610 of record CAUIVZ010000010.1, read on the forward strand.
ATGGTGGAGGAGAGAGTCGTTCGGGTCGAGGGCCATGCACGGCTCATAGGGAAAAATGTAGGGGCTAGGGGGTGTGATTTGAATTTGTGTCCAATTTGCTTCAGATTTAGGTTGTAGAGAAGGATGGGTAATTTAGTCAATCCATGCATTAAAATGGGGATAAGATGGTCATTTCATGGACTAGGACTGCAATACAATCCTCTTAAGAGGACTGTATATAGAACTACTCCTATAAAATTGATCAATATCTCTCCATTCCGAAATTCTCATATAAGGGTATTTTTTAGTTGTTCTTAATTAAAAAGTACCAGCTAGTATTAGAACAACAAAACCAGAAGGCTTCATTGTATCTTTGGAACAATTTTGTCAAAACTCTATAGCATTAAGAAATGCGATAAAATATGTTCTAAAGAAATTGTTGTTACGGTTGATCGAGCTAGTCTTGAAGTCTGACTTGATATTTTCTTATGGTTTGCCTTTCTTGATTTTCCAGATATCTCACTTTATTTCCAATAAATAGTGTGCTTGGTGCGTCAATAAACATATAATTTGCAAGTAGATAGCTTTTCCCTTATTATCAAGATTTGAGGAGATAAATTATAATAATAATAATACATACTATTTAGACAGAGGACTTTGTGCTGATTAGCTAGCTGTAATTTCTGGTTCGTATCTGATTAATTAGGACATGCTTTAATTCTTTGCACTAGATCGATCCGTTAAAGGGTGATATGTACCGATCAATGGAAGAAAGCTTGGATCGTAATTTTCTTCCCTTGTTTTCATTTCTCTAGAGTACTTAATTTGGATGAAATTTATACCTGGCCAGCTTATTGACCAGTCCTAATTAATTAGCTTTAGCTCAGAATTACCAACACTATTTGGAATTTCGATCGCCAAATCCACTTTGAAAGTTTTTCCTTCAAACCAGATGAGAGTACTAGTCAGTACTTCCCTATCCAACATCTTAAGGTTGTGTTTGGGTAGTAAGGTGATATCAGATATTCTGTAAATAGTAGTGAAAAAATAATGATAAAATATTAAATAATAGTGAATAGTAGTAAAAACAGTGAAAGATATATGAAATGTAATGATAAAATAAAGAATAATAGTGGAGTGTTCTCATAGCACTGCACTACCCAAACGGAGCCTAAGTCAAACCATGTGGGTTTTTAGTTTTTTACAACTGTTCATGTGTGAAACCAAGTCCTGGTCTCGTTTGTTTTCACAACTCTTCTCAATTCGTCTCATCTCATCTAATCATTACAATTTTCCTTAACTTCCACACAAAATTAAATAAACAATTCAACTTTTTGATCAAATCTCAAAATAAAAATAATATTAAAAAATATATATTCTAACATTTTATTCAATTTTATATTTTTATCTCAACTGATCTCATCTCATCTGTGAAAACAAACCAGAGATTCCACAATTAATGACCTAGGTTTTGGTTGTTTGCCAAATAACAGCATGCATTTTCATTGGTTCTTCTACAATTACATATCTAAAATAGCAAACTGAATTATTTTACAGGTCTCGCTAGAACTCTATCTTTGCTAAAAAATAATTGGATTCCATCATAAAAAGATAAATTTTTGAGGGATTAATTTATACTTTTTTTCAAAATACTTGTACATGCAAGACTTGCACGCCCTTAATTTATATTTATTAGCATTACAGAAAAATAATAAAGAAAGAGAGAGACCAGGGACAGATCAAAGAAATGATCTATTATATATAAAAACAAAACAAAAATTGATGAATAGTACTAACCAATAACGTCCACATTACATTGTAGCATAAATACATTTTACATTTTCCTTTTTGCACAATGGATAGAAAGGATTTTTTTTTTTTTTTGAATATCCGTTAATTAGCTTGCTACGTATATACGTATTTTACATATGAATATTATAAAATGCGTAATTCTTTGGAATGGTTTAAGCCGTTTGATCCAGTTTTTATTCTGATGTACGTCTATTAATGTCTATCACAAGTCTAATCGTGCTCGATCCCCCACTAAAGAAAGAAATAATAGTTCAGGAATGATCATGATCACTTGTTTAAATATCAGTGATAAGGCGGCCGGGGCATCAACCAAGCTACATATATATATATACTGATTAAAGTCAGATGGGACGTACGTATAAGTTAAGGATCTTTAATTTCTTGTATGGAAGTACTACTTAATTAATTAAGTCTTAATTCTGATCCAAATATTCTGAAGATCATGAGCAATACCTCTAGATTACCAAACAAGGGATAGTGTTAATGGAATATCGGATCAGAAATTATCATTCATTAAGATCATGCTTGCTTGATATTGGAACATGAATCTTAGCAAGAATTAATATAGTTGCTTGATAAATATTTATCTACTTAATTAGAGATATATATTAATATATATCGGAGAATATTATAATATATATCCATTTTCATTGAAGACAAAAAAAAAAAATCAGCTAGTTAATTAATCATCATGTCACATTTAATATAAATATATACTTGTCAGGAAGTTTAATATATGGTTTATAATTGGATTATTGACACTCATATTTATTTTCTCAGCACTAAGCTGTACATGATGAGCTAATTAATTAATAGAATATTCTTGATAAAGAATTTCTCGCAGTTGACTAATTTTGAGAGTATATTCTACGCCCTAATAATTAATTACGTGTCACGTACATGACAAGAAGAAATTTCTCTATTTGTTATCTTTCATGCATGTTATACGTACGTGCATCAATTAGAGTATAATATCAAGGGAATGAAGTAAGTACTGTCGAGAATACTTAATTAAAGATCATCACTAGAATCTCGAGAAGGAAAACAAAAGGCATTAATATTTCTTGATACATGATAATATTATATATTAATTACAACTGAAAATCTTAATAGAAAACCTGCATGCAGTAGTACTGATCATGTGCAGTAACAGTTAGTTCATATTAGTTGTTGTAGAACTAGTACATGACTTACGGACTCTATTATATATAGATTGTTTGGCAATACGTACGACGTACATTGCCGCGGCCGGATGGAAGAACAAAAAACGTAAAGGGGGGAAATTAAGAAAACAAGCGATCAAGTTATAATTAAATAACCTTATTTGGAAGAACTTACTACGTACGTACGTACTAGTAGTACTAGGGTTGTTCGTGTAAGGAGGAGGCAAATTGCTGCTCTGCATGTTGCGCTAATTTTAAAGCCATATAGCTCCGGCTTCTATGAGCATTTTCTTTAGATTCCCATTGAGCTGAAGGGTCATGATCGTGTTTGCAGAGCCCACAAATTTACCCCCAATGAACACTGCTGGAACTGAGGGGTTGCATCCGAGCCGCATGATCAGAGCCCTTTCCATTTCCTTCCCTGTGGGTTCCTCATCGAGTTCACAAATTGCAGGGCTGACTCCTTGCTCGTAAAATAGCCTTTTGATTGCATGGCACATGCAGCAGGAGCTCTTGCTGAATATCACCACTGCCTTCTGTGATGCGACTTTCACAATGCGATCCATTACTAGTCGTACGTACGTAGCTAGAGAGCTGCCCTTGCTCGACCGCGATGAAAGATCCGCGATATATATATATATATATATATATATATATATATGTACGTGATCTCTTTCTGGATATCCTAACAAATAGCGAAGTAGAGATGATCTAGGCCGGTTGTGATTGAAGTTCTGAAATTCTGGTGGGAATGCGAGAAAATATGGTAGAAATTAAGTACTATTGCAGATACAGGCTATAGCTAACAGGCAGCTTAATTGGTTTGTGATGGAAATGAAGTTCTAGCTCAAGGGCCTTTTATAGAAACGTCTAGGGTGATCAGCTAGCAACGATGGTGGATTTTAACGTACTTGCATATAAAAGTACTTTACTTAATCCGAAGCAAGAAATTAATGGAGGGGTGAAAAGGTGAAGGTTCCATTGGATATAATTTGGGTTTGGCCGGGGCCCAAAATAAGCGTCGATAGCGACATGTGTGGCTTGCTGCTAACAATCTTACCCAGTTGTTCCAAGAATCTATCAAGCTATCTAATAGAGATAAGCTAGCCAAACGACGCTGCCGAAAGTACTGGAATATCACTAGCGAAGGGAAAAAGTGGCTAGCTAGTACTATTATGCAGCGTACGGTACACTAGCGTTTTTGTGAATTTAAAAATTGCATGCCCCAGCTCGAATATATACGTTAATGTGAGAGGCTATGTGGGTGGGGAATGTCAACTTTTGGTTAAAATGACGATGGCTTTGGGACGAGCTAGATAGCTAGATCAGGTTGAAAGATCGATGCAGTCGCACAGATCATGACGATCATGTGCGCGCATATCATTTCTTTTTTTTTTTTTTTTTTTGCAAAATTTTGCATAAAGTTTTTGAGCTTTAGATGATGTACTGTATGTAGAATTAAGTACTAGCTAGCACCATTTATATTATATATATATATATCAAAATTAAAGGAGATAATTAAGAAAGTGGGGGAATATAAAGAATATATCACAGGCATGAGCCATAGATTTATCACTATAAAAAAATGCTTATAATTTGTAGTCAATTATAATTAGTTATGAAAATGACTATTTTTTATTAAAATAATTCAATTTTCATTGCAAAAAATCATTCCATTCCATTCTCGTCGCAAAGAAGTCGTTACAAATATTAATTTATGAATAATTTATTAGTTCGGATAGCCTGAAAGTTGGGTGGATGGAGAGAGAGGAAGGTGATATCATGATATATGGAAGCTGGAAAAGGAGAGGGAGAAACAATGGGAAGTGTATCTCCGCAAATGGTTTTGGTAGAAGGAAAGGAAGAGAATATTGAAGGATGAGAGCAGTACCTACATGTACTCACACACACATGATGATCATCACACTATAAAAAAACTACTTATTTACAGTCAATTAATTCCAATGAAATGACTATTTACAGTTAAAATGAATCTGTTTTGATCACAAATAGTCTTTTCGTTGAAAACAAATGAACACAAATATCCGTTTTTCTTGTAGTGGATCATCTTATTAGAATAATGATATATTCATATGCCTATTTTACAACCATCCAATCCAATCCTTATAACTATAAGCTACTAGTTAACTGATCCACACATGATGATCATGCATTAATTCTCTCAATTTATCATGTTAATATAATGTTTCATGATATATTATAGATTGAATTTCGAGATTGATTAATTATTCCCACCGGGCTTAAGTACTACTACAAATTGTGCATGTAGTACTGTGCATGCCGCATATATATCTAATTATTTTTTGGATGACGGAGAACCACCCGGCCACAGTAGTAGATCTAGAGCTAGCCCTAAAGATTCATCTATAAAATTTAAATTCCGACTGACACAGCAACACACCTGTACCACACCATATCATACTGTATATCTCATGACTGGCCACATGCATGCTGCTGCCATGCCTTGCATCTTTTAGTACAACACTGATATATGATCATGCGCGCATTAATGGAGGACTCATTACTTTTGCAAGATAACATATTAATCTTTCCAATATTTAAAATAGAAAAAAGATATTTGTATTTATGAATTATACAACCGTCACGTAATCGCTTTGAAAAAAATAAATAAAACATAGGACCCACATAAAAAAAATTAATTTTTTAATAGTAGACCCCACTCTTTTTCAAAACGATTACGCAGCATTTACACACTTTACGATTGTATATAGAATTATTTTTTAAAATATATTTTATTTCAAATCATTATATAAAAAAATTCTAGCTTCGAAGTATATATTCATGTCATGATCACCAAAACTTTTTACAAATAAAATTAATCTACGATTCCCATGCAGTACGTTTATAGACCTATATATATATATATATAGACGGTCACATGATCAGCTTAATTATTATCGCGGAAGCTGATCATAGGAGCTAGGGATTCACACATTCCACTCTTTCACATGTTATATATAATTAGCTAGTATGAATATAATCAATCATATATATATATATATATATATATATCGCACATTACTCTATTTGATGATAGAGCAAGCAAATTAAATTATGAAAAAGTTGCCATGCATATATGCATGAGAATATCGATGATCCATTCGCGTGTTAAATAATGATGGATATTAGCTAGCTAGCGTCGACATCTGAAACCATTTCTAGGAGATCTATACCATGCATTTTGCACCAAGAACAGCGAGAATCGCAATCCATGATCATGTAGAATAAATAAAACCATTACAACAGAAATTAAACATGTGAAACTAATTAATTAGTCTCTGAATAGAAATTATCTATGGATATATACGATCTCTTTATTGGCAATATTTTGTTCCATAATCGAAATGACTTGAGTGTAGTGATAGAATTTTCTTCTTTCTGCAGCTTGCTAGCTTTAGATTTTGGATGGAGATGCATGTATTCTTTCTGTTTCGTATCTACAAAAGCTAGCAATAAAGGCAGATTAAGAGTATAAAATAAGGTTCTTTAGCCTCTCTCTTTGTGGGAATAATAGGAAAGCAATTTGTACAGGTCTGTACCTCACCAACCCATGAAAACCTAATACATGTGATCGATGCCAGGACCCGTCCTCGCATTCTTCTTTATCTTCATGCGCTTAAAAGTTGACATTCTTTCTCCACCCGGCCTTGGAGCCTAGCTGGCCTCCTGTCCCATGCACACGCTTGTCTGTTTTAGTGGACCTTTTTTTTTTCATTTTTTCTACATGTATCTCGTACCCATTTTATGTCCTCCGATTCTCATGCGCATGTCGCCGGCCATGATCATCTCTCACCTCCGAATTGTACAATGGTACTACGTATCACTTGCACTACATTATGCATGATTGGTACATAATACCCGTGCATTCATGGGATCGGTGTACGCATAATGCCTGTGATTAGCCACGAGAATCAGAAGATAATAGATAAGTACGAGAACGTACTACTCTATGTTACGTACGGTAAAGTAACCCCCACAAATTAACTGTCCCTTGGCCTTCGAATTGGGCCGGTTTTGCATGAGGCACTATCTATATTCCTCCGAATATAATGGTCGTTTCCTGCATGCATATATATATGCTTTTTTGTTGCAAGTCACGGCATGCTATCGTGGCAACATGTGAGACTTGAATTCACGTACGTATACAAGGAGTGTGTTCCTGGACCACGCAAGATATATACAAGGAGTATGTATAAAAATATATATACATATAATAGTATATATGTATATAGTATATTAGTCTTGACGTTATCATGAATTGCATGAGGATGATTCGATCGAATTTTGGTACGAAAAGTTGATAGAAAAAGGTGAAGAAGGTTTTGATTTGATAAGATCTTTCTAGATATGACATATGATCGATCGATGATCTCAAGCTTTCGAGAATGTCAGTAGATTTTCCCCGGATTTTCTAAATGAACTTTCACACAGTACGTACCTTGTATCAGATAGTCGGCACACGGTTTTTAATTATTCCCTTTTCTTTTTCCATGCAGGCCTTGTATCTTTCTTTTTCTTTCTTTTCTTTTTTCTCTTGGGATGAAACGCTTGATCCTTTTGTAGTTGTAGCAGTAGTACTGTTGCAGTGTACAATTACTGATTTTTTTTTTTTTTTGAGTGGGGAGGGGGTCGAACCCAATACTTCCATTTTGGAGGTTTGGATCATGTTATCAGGCCATATGCCTTTATAAAAGTGAGTCTATTTTCTAAATAAAAAGTTTTATCCCCTTGCCTCAATAGGACGTACATGGAAGATTTTCAAAGAATGGACAAACAGAGGATCGATACATGGATAATGTTGCATGGGGACCTCATGCATATGGCATCTGCCTAGCTTCTCTTTCTATGTACGGCATGCTTTCTGGGTATGGGACGTGTTCTAGAAAATGAGAGGGACTTGGCTCATTAGAGAAAAGAAAAAGATATATATTTTCCAAAAGTTGCTCGAGAAAATAATATTAATTCATTCTCCTTGACATGTGAGATATATAGTACCTATACATATATATATATATGTATGTGAACCATTATCGTAGATCTATCTAAATTTGGTGTCGTTGAAGATGTCGTGAATAATCTTCATCGATATTCAATTTATAAGCGGCTGCATATAGAGGTTCCATCTCTTTCATGCATTGCATGTAGCCTATTCGAACAAAATTTTCCTAGTAATCTCTTCTTATTCACTCGGCTTTCTCTATATATCCGTTTGTTGAATTGGACGCGAATCTAATTTCCAAAAAAGAGGTCCCAATTGGATAAATCCAACTTCTTCCTCCAACTCAGCAGATGCTCCATGATAGATACTGGAGAAAAACCAAAGGAAATTATAAAAACGAACGCACTTTATATTATCAAACACATGCTGTACGTAGATTTTTTCTATTATTACAAGTGAAATTAGATGATAAGTTTACAAGTGAAATATAATAAATAATTTTCAATCATCTAATATTACATCCCGAGACTTACGATAAGAGGATGGTGATAATTAGAATGATGAGTAACATTACTATTTTATATATTGATAATTAAAAAGGAAAAAATGATCCAATATATATATATATATATTATATTATATTATCAACAGAAATAATATATATATATATATATATAAATGTATATGTCTGGATAATAAGTTTAAGGCGTCCGAAGCACACGTCGCCATATTAATTGTATGCTAAGATTCGTTGCTGTGTGCAACTTTAGTCGTGTAGCTAAACGTCAATCGCTGTCAAAGTAATGATCGATCAAAGTGTTATTTGGACTAGGACTAAAATACCCAAGGGATCGAACATTTTGATCTCTCTTTACTCTCATATTAAGCCTTTTCCTTGCTATGAAAATTTGCAAATCTGGTCACTGCCAAACTCCTATATAAATGACTGCTCTTCCCAGCTGAATTCCCACACAGCAAAACCTGAGATCTCAACTGCTTTCGATCTTCGCATTCCTCACAGAGCCCACATTACAATCGCTCCAATATCGCTCTCTAAATTACTTTCTTTCTAATTCCTTGCCTTCCCTTTCCATTAACCCTTCACTCCGACCCAAAGAAGTTCGAGTTATTCGTTCAGAGACTGCATTTGCAATAACTGACAATGGAGAGAGTGACGAACATGGTGTCGGAGAGGCCGGTGGTGATATTCAGCAGGAGCTCCTGTTGCATGTGTCACACCATCAAGACGCTGTTCATCACGGAGCTCGGGGTGAACGCTGCGGTGCATGAGGTGGACGAGATTCCAAGAGGGAGGGAAATTGAGCAGGCTCTCGCGAGGCTTGGATGCAACCCGAGTGTGCCGGCCGTGTTCATTGGTCGTGAACTGGTGGGCGGAACCAACGAGGTCATGAGCCTTCACCTCCGCCGGGCCTTAGTTCCAATGCTTAAACGCGCCGGTGCAATATGGCTCTGATGATCATATAATATATACATATATATATATATATATATATGAGATAATGAGGGTTTGGGTCGGATATATATCTATATATTATGTGTGCATGATGTGTTAACTTAGCCATATATATATATAGAGCTTAATTAATAACTATATAGCTAGAGTCCTATATATATATATATATATATATATATATATATATATCCAGCCAATCTGCTACTGTGTCTTGGTTTTGCTAATAAAAGTTGCAATTTTGCGTCAAAGTTTCAAGTTTAGTGTTATTTATTGTAATTAAGCTTTGTTGTGCAACAATTAGTACTTGTGAACTAAAATCTTACATATATACTGCATGGAACAGTTTTCTTGCTAACGAGTTTACGTACCAAACTGCGCAATAATACTAATATTTAAGGCATCCGTTTAATGAAACAGTATAAATTAAAAACAAAAATGATTTTCGTGAAATAGAAGACCACCTTCTTCTATCAAAATTTTTCTGTTTTTGTTTTTCTTCTCAATGATGTGCCAAACTGTTTATACCTATCAAGACTCATATTGAGTGCCTCCAATGCGCGCAACTGAGATTTACCTGCTAATTATTATTTTCCGTGCATCATAATTAGCATTTATATTTAGTCACATGTAATAAAAGAAAATGAAAAAAAAGGGCGCATGTGTATATAATCTAAGTACGTTGATAACATAAAAGTGAAGAATTACCTGACTTAATAGATCGATCGAGCTTACCCTTCGTAGAACTTAATTGGGAATCTGGGCCGAACTTCCTTTCAAAAACCAAAAAAAAACTTAATTGGGCCGAACTTAGCTCTAGTTGGATCATGAGATATAATGTGGAGGCCGCTATCATTAAAATGCTTTTCCTTTAGACTTTAAATTTGTCCAATTTTTTCAAGGGAGCATGCTCTATGATGTACAAATCATTTACTTTCATGAAAATTTATTTAAGGGTTGTTTGGAAATTGAGATAGTTTCATCTTATCTCAAAATTTTTCATTTTATTTCTTTCTCAAACACAAATACTTTTTAATTTCAGATTTTTTAACTTTTTTATCTAGTCTTTATCTAATCATTACAATTTTTCTAAACTTTTAACCAAAATACAAAAAATAATTCAACTTTTTCAATTCCCAAAACAAAAATAATTTTAAAAAAATTATATTATAATAATATTTTAACTCTAGAATATTTTTATTCAACTTTTTCTCTCTTTTTTCAAAACCAAATAAAACATCTTAATCCAAATCATTTCACTATTATTCTCAAATAATTTCACTACTATTCACAAATCTCTCATCTCATCTCATTTCTCAAGCATCCCCTATATCTAAAATTAAAAGCAGACACAAAAAAGTTAAGGTCTTTTCTTTCTCTAACAGGTAAGGTGAATGTCCTATGCTGAGGCAAAGAACTTTTGTTTCTTAGGCAATAGTCTGTAGAGGTGATGGGATGTAGGAAGAATTATCCAAACTGTGAGAAAGATTTAGGCCTGGTTTGGATAGTGAGTTGAGATGAGATGAAAATTGATTAAAATATTATTAGAATATTACTTTTTAATATTATCTTTGTTTTGAGATTTGAAAAAGTTGGATTATTTATTGTATTTTGTTTAAAAGTTTAGAAAAATTATAATAATTAGATGAGATGAGATTAATTGAGATGATTTTACTATCCAAACTAGGTCCCAAACTAACAGAAGAAGACAAAAAAGAGCTCTTTCTACCAGAAGAATTGCTCAATGAGTCAATAACAAGAGGGAGATTATGTCTTTTACCGTTAATTATAGCCGACAAAGGGGTGAACAGAAAAACACTCAGATTAACGATATCAAATATTTGGAAACCAGAATGATGGATTACTTTCAAAGAAGTTGAGGAGAACAGATTTCTTATAGAATTTCAGAAGGAATCAAACAAGAAAAAAGTGTTGTATGGAATGTCATGGTTGTTTGATAGATTCCTTGTAAGCCTTCGAGACTTTGAAGGCAACACACCACCAAATGACATCACTTTTCTCCAAGGATATTTATTGGTTCAATTGCACAACATGCCCTTGGTTGGAATGACTAAAGAGATTTGTGAACAAATAGAATCTACAACTGGTAAAGTAATGATAGTGGATTCTAATAGGGAAGGCTTCGGGTGGGATAAATTCTTAAGAACTAGAGTGGACATTGATATTACAAAACCTCTTGCACGAGGTAGGCTATTAAAAATTGGAGAAAAGCAATTGTGGATCGGTTTGAAGTATGAGCATTTGCCAAACTTCTGCTTTCACTATGGAGTCTTGAAGCATAAGGAGAGAGCGTGCTCAAAGATGAATCAAGGAAAGCAAATGGTAGAGGAAGTGCAGACATAGAATGGCCCATGGTTGCGAGCACTTTCAGTAAGTTCCAGTGTCAATGGTATGAGAAAGTATGGTGGAAGGCTGGAAACAGCTCAAACCAACTTTCGACAATAGAGCAGCTCTTATGAGGAAGAGGGTAGTGGTTCTGAAAAAGGCAAGAAAATTCAAGAGGATAGAGTTGAGGCGCATTCTAAGGCAAATTTGGTAGCGTCAAAATCTTATGGTAATGTAGATGCTCACGAGAAGTTAAGGGGAAACACCAATCATGGTTATGGATGGAAAGAGTTTCCGTTACAAAAGACATCCCAAAATGCTGAGCTATCTCCAAATGGTAACATTCAAAAAAAGAAGCTAGCCAGCCCAAACTAGCTGGAATAGACCTGGTTCAGGAAGGAATCTCAGAAGGAATGGATATTTTTGATAAAATGGACCTCGAGGTGATTGATACAGTTCATAAATCTACCATCAATCAAAGGGAACCCAACATTTTCAAGAGTCTTGTATGTACAACTGACATTCTCTCTTTAAATCAAACAAATATTGTTGTTAAGTGAAAATATAACACTAGTTGAAAGAGAAAAGCAAGAGGAACTTCCTCCTTAAAACTAGGAGATGAAAGTGGGGCCCCGCCCCCCACTACCCTGTCCTGCCTCCACCACGGCGTGGAAGTGGCCCCGTCCGTCGATGCGAGTGGCGTGGTAATTTACCCGCACCTGGCCACCCTTACAGATGCGGGGGACGGATTGGTCTTGGCCTTAGTCCGCATGTTATATATATATATATATATATATATATATATATGTATGTATAAAAAAGCTTATACATTAAACAAAATGACTTTGTTTTGTTTAATGCATAAATTCATCCCTTTATCGACTCCCCTCTCTAGACTCCTTCAGCTCTCTCTCTCTCTCTCTCTCTCTCTCTCTCTCTCTCTCTCTCTCTCTCACACACACACACACACACACACATACCTCACAACCCACACAGACCTCTCTCTCACTCGTCGCCGTCGCCTAAAGCCGTCGCCGTCTCCCTCATCGAGTCCTTATCTCTCTCCCACGTCTTCAGCTTGTAAGTAGCCCAAAGACCCATTAATTTTTAGTTCTCGGATTGGACTATGGAGAATGAGATTCATGAATGGGTTTGGAGGATGGAGTTGTGATTTGTGTGCTGTGGAGATATTTATGTGAATTTATGATGATGTTTATTGTTTCATGAATTTGTGATGTTTTATTGTAAATCTAAGGGTTCAGTTCGAAACCATAAATTAGACTGAAATCCTAAATTAGGAGTTTCAAGAAACCCCTTGATGTTCATTATTCATGATTGTATGTATGATTTTATGAAATTATGTTGTGAGATTTGGACAGTTACAGTTGGAGTTGGATAGGTACTTGGTAGTAAAGATGCACCCCTTCACACAGGGATATGATATATTGTCTTGGTAGAAGGTCAATGTCGTCAAGTATCACATCCTTGGAGACATATACTGCAGTATTTTGGTCATCATTATTACCACAGTAGCCTATAGTTGGCCTTTAGCACCAGGAGATGCATATTGTCTAGAATTTACTGTCTTCTACTACTGTGGAGACATTGATTTGCACTCAAAATTATATCAAAGGGAAGCTAATCCATATTCCAGATGTGGTAGACTTTGTGGAGACCGAGGAGGAGACGAGTGGTTCACAACTTGCATCTGGTAATTGCTCTTACCTTTGATATTGCTATAATATTACTTTTGTTTATAATATATTGTTGTAGTCTCGCACCCTCACTTGCTCAAGTTTCAACCCTAATCCCAAATTTTTAATTATCTAATCTACAATCCTTGATAGTCTCACTTGGTTTGTACTTGTAGCTTTATGTTTTTAACTTTTTTTACATATGTTTTCTTATTTGTTTGTAATTCTAATTTGTTTTCTTATTAATGTTTCAGATTTTATAATCTCACAGTCTTACTTGCCCACCACCCCCAAATTTCAATCTCCAGACTCAAATTGCCAGATGCAATTTCTAATATTGTAATATTATTAATTTCAGCTATTTGACAATTAGTAATATTTTCATATTAATTTGTATTATTGTAATAGCTTAGTATTATACTTAGATTTTTAAGTTTTATGCTTTAAACAACCTTTATTTAATTTATGTTATATGTAAATTTTAAAATATAATTTTTTCAAGATTTTTTTTTTATTATTTAAATCTGGGCCTAAAATGGACAAAAAAGAGTTTATGAGAAATGGTACCGCCTGGTCCCATTTGCCCTGGACAAGAGGCGGATGTACTAGGGGTCCAAATCTGGCCCCTATCACTCGGACGGGGAGCACTGCCCCGGGGTGCGAGGCTGGATCCCTGGGGGGTCGGGGTGGGGAGCGGGATGTGGCACCTCCCGTCTCGGGGGGTGTGGGTAGCACCTCTACTTAAAACATACTGGTCTAATAAGTATAAGACTTTTGGATGAAAAATGAAATTCTAGGAAGTGAGAGAACAATGATTTTGTGATTGAAGATTTGGAAACACCATGTGCTAAAAAGCCCAAAAGTATGCTCTTACCTTAAAGGAGCTTAAATCAGGATGATTTGAAGGTGTCTATTGTGCAGCCCCATCAGCAGCATTGTTTGCCTAAGTTAGAACTGTCGAGAGTTTAGGAACTTTCGGACAATTCGAAAACTTCACCGTTTGGTAAGAACAAAGTTCCCAATTTTTGTTTCCTCATAGAAACAAAATGTAAAAGGGGAAGGTGAAAAAGGTAAGGAACCAGTTGGTTTTGAACAGAGCTTTGTAGTGGACAACAATGGTTGGAGTGGAAGATTAGCATTTCTATGGATGAGCTAGATGCAATTAGAATTAGAATCTTTCACACAAAGACATATCTCTCTTATTGTTACACTACCTGAAAAATGAAACACAATGGCTTCTAACAGGCTTCTATGGTAGCCCATTGACTAATAAAAAGAAAAATAGTTGGAGGTTACTTTGAAGAATTTGACCATTAGATAATATGGTCTAGCTATGCATGAGAGATTTCAATGAGATTCTTCAACAAGTTGAGAAATAAAGTGGAGCAGTTAGACCATATAGTCAAATGGAATGATTTAGAGAAGCAATTGAAGATTGTGGTTTAAGTGGTTTGGATTTCTAATGGTCCAAATACACTTGGGGTAACAATCGAGAAGGGAGTGATTTTCCTAAAGAAAGATTAGATAAAGCATTGGGAAATTTTGGGTGGCACAATTTATATGCATTTACCAATGTGAGGAGACTAGCTATCCAAAGCTCTAACCACTGTCCTTTATTTATAACCGTGAGTAATCATTTGGAAGAAGGAAGAAAGAGGCGGAGAATATACATTACAATGGCACTTGGGTATGAATTCATAATTTCCACAAACTATTTTATGAACCCAAAGTTTTTAGGGAAAATGTGGATGCTTAGGGAATGAGATGAGATGAGAAATTTATGAATAGTAGTGAAATAGTTTGAGTTATGATATTTTATAGAGTTTTGAAAAATAAGAGAGAATAAATTGAATAAAAATATTATAAAATTAAAATATTGTTAGAATATAATTTTTAATATAATTTTTATTTTACTATTTGAAAAAATTGATTTCTTTTTTGTGTTTTGTTTGGAAGTTTGAGAAAACTGTAATGATCAGGTATTGATTAGATAAAAAAGTTAAAAATTTGAAATTAAAAAAGTTTGTGTTTGAATGAAGTTTAGAAAGGAAATGAGATTAGATAAGATAAAACTTATTCCCAAACAAACCATGTGTCTATGATGAATTCGTACTCACGTCGACCTTTGTGAGGTTTGGATTCAAAACTTATCTCATCTCATTTAATCATTACAACTTTCACAAACTTTCATATAAAATACAATAAACAAGTCAATTTTTTAAAATCTCAAAACAAAAATAATATTATAACAATATTTTATTTAACTTTCAACTTTTATCTCATCTCATCTCAACTCACTATCCAAACCTCCACTTATTTCCTCCCTTTTTATCACTTTTGCCCGGGATACATTTGACAGAGAGTTGGCCAATAAAGCTTTGATCTTCAAAACTATAGACTCCTTGCTACACATCTTCTCAACCATAAACACCAACTGATATTAGAAGGTAAAACACCCCACCATCATATTAGATAAAAACCTGATACCCAGCATATTAAATAAAAACCTGATACCCATATTCTTCACATCAGTTGCATTTAGATGCGAATAAACCATTGCTGAATTATAGTCTCAAATGATTTTTCATTTGAAGAAACTTATCCAAAAGAAAGTAGAAATTTTTAGAGAGGATCTGAACCACACCCATGTATAAAAGTCTGTCCATCATTTCTCACCAGCTGCCAAGAAAACCTTGTTGAAAAGGAGCCATCTTAGCAGCAGTCCAGATTGGTATCTATTTTCCAGAAGTTATTTTCACATGTTTAAATATCAATTGAGCAGCCAATGCCTCCCCAACTAACACTTGTACAGTTGAGAATTCCAATCAGTAGAATTCCACATCTCAATAACTAAATCGTCGGGTCTAATTATCCTCCACATTGTACCTCTCAAAACCTCTTTAATCAGACCAGAAAAGGATCTCCAAAAACTAGAATCAAACCAAGAAGAATACATGAGAAAAGGGCGAGAAACCAGCAAGTGCTTGGCTCTAAAACACTCAGCTCACAGAGAAGAGTCATGCAGAACCTTTCATGCAACTTCATATGAAGAGCCTTTTCACTTCATTTAAATCCTTAATCCCCAAACCCCCTTCCTCTACTGATTTGCACATCTTTTCCCAAGAAATCCAAATTTTTTTTATTTTTTTATTTTTTATTTTTTACCTTCCCATGAGCATCTCCTCAGAATAAGTCAGAAAATAACTTGGATACTTCCTGCATGACCTTTCTAGGGATATTCAGAATTAACAGTAAATAGATAGGCATATTAGACAAAGCATGCTTAATGAGTACTAACTTCCCCATTAATCTTCATCACCAAGGACTCTAGCATGTCTGCTCTCAATCTACCAGTACACAATGGTGCTCAGAGGTAAACAAAAGGATAATAAGCTTCTTTGAATCCAATAGCACCCTCTGAAATACCTCTTTAATAAAGCTTTTCATATCGGAACTTTTATATAAAACCGAGCCATTGGGATGACTCTCTTCTCTAATTTTAAAGAAAGAAGAAGCATACATGGAAAAGCAATAAGCAATAGATTTGGTTCAAAACAAGATAAACTATTATTCTCAATGAGCAATTTTGAACCAGTTTAAACTTTTATCCAGTTTGTCTATCATTCACAATGGAGTTTTAATTTCTCTACGACACACATATACACTAATTCTAAACACTGAATTGACAAGTGCAAACCTTCTGTATTTCAAAAAGTTCGCCAAGGAGAAAAAATTAAAACCCAAAATAACAGCTGACCAATTCAGTGAATTCTCAAACAAACCCCCCATAGTCATTCTCCTACTCTTCGCAGTGAAAGTGTTTTTCTGCAATTTTTTTCTCTCTGTATAATAAAAGAAGTTCATCTGCTCTATGCTGCTCTTTATTGTAACCATCTGAACAAGCAAAGGCATTATGGATAGGCATCATGCTATGGTTCGGTGAATTGAAAAAATAAATAAATAATCGAAAACTAGTACAATCCTGAAAA
Organism: Juglans cinerea; assembly: GCA_961763995.1. Lineage (NCBI taxonomy): Eukaryota > Viridiplantae > Streptophyta > Magnoliopsida > Fagales > Juglandaceae > Juglans > Juglans cinerea. The sequence continues at coordinate 10,820,045 of CAUIVZ010000010.1, forward strand.
TAATGAAAATTTTTGCACCAAAAGGTCAAACAGAATGCGTGGGAAATTAACAAAAAAATGTTGTTGGGCAGTATATCTCAATGCACACCATAGAGCATAACCAAATTGAACCAGCACCACAACATTATTGAGCAATACACAATCGTATAAAAGAGCATTTATCAGGGAGCTAGATGCCTTTGTAATGCAACAAGATCAAAGAAAATATAATTGAAGTGGCAAAATTTCCACAGGTTATTTGCATTTAGCAAAAGTTCCCAATGAAACTAGTAGCAGAGGTATGCCAGCATATAAAGAAAGAATTAATCACAAAGCACAGCTTCAAGAGAACGAATCAAAGTGGATTGAGTAAATTCAACAAGGTGTCATTATGATGAAGCCATCTACAATTATTTCAACCCATTATCTGCCTTGTACGCCCTCTATTATCTTTTCATCTCCAAAGATCTGATGTCCTCCCTGTATAGCTTCAAGAGTTCAGAAGCTTCCTCCTTGTGAGGCATGACAAACTTCCTCAGAAACGTCTCATCAGGGCATTCAAACAATGAAGACGTGCTAATATCCTTCTTCACCAAGCCTTTGGCCAACAAAACTTGAACAACCAAACCCCTAGGAATCAATCGCTTTTCCAAGCTAAGAGAAACAAGTGACGGGCGTTTGAAAACAACCGAAGGATCCAAACTCATCTTGTTGACAAAAAAATCCATTGCCCCCATAATCTTATCTTTAGAAGCCATCATGCACCAAGGATGTCTTTTAAATGCCACAAAAACCTCATCCTCAGACCAACCCCATTTCTTGTAAACATCAACCTTGCTTTCCCATGTTGATTTTCTCATTGCTCGGAAAGCAACCACCGCAATAGCAAAATTCAACCTCATAGGATTGAATCCCATTTCCTTTACTTCCTCTAAGATCTTTCTAAACCGAACTGGATTGACAATGAGAGATCTAGGGTTGTATTTAAATAGAGTAAGAATATGACACTCAGGCACTCCGTTCTCTCTCAGTGTATTGATATTAGGCGCCACATAAGTTTCAAGATCAAATGCAAGCATACCCGGAAATCGTATTATTGCTTGAACGGTCTTGTCCTCAGACTGAAGCAAATCTTTAAAGAAATCAAAGGACGGGATAATTTGTTTTGCTAAGCTTCTTTTAAGAAGAGCAGGGCACCCAGATAACATTTTGGCAAGGTCACGTCTTGAAATGCCTTTAGAGGCAAGGAATTCAATTTTGGGAAAAAGGGTTTTATTAGTATCAGACAAAAGCACCGTGGGGAGTCTTCTGACAAGGTTCGAGATCTGGGTTTCAGAGAATGCAAGGCTTTTGAAAAAGTTAATCACGGAGTCTGCTTTCTCTGGGGTTTCGAAGCTAACATATCTGGAAGCTGATACAGCAACTTCTGGGGACAATCCCAGTGCGTTTATGAGGTATGAGACTGCGAAAGGTTGTTGATCGGAAGTGCTTGAGATGTATTTCAAAGATAAAGATGAGGGCTGCAGAAAACCCAGTTTGTATTTTGGTAGGGGAGTTGCCTTAGCGTATCTCCCATTTCGTATGGTTTTGCAGAGACAATAAAACATGGGTTTTGAAATTCAGGTAGTGAGAAAAGAAACTCACCTATTCTTCAGAGGCAAATATCTTCTTTGGCTGAGCGAGCAAAATTTTCAATCTTCACCGGTGGAGGTGAGTCTGAAGTGAAACCATAACCCACGCGTTATAATATTATATTAGGTTGCAGACACTTGATAGTTTTCTCACTTCTCTTGTCACTTGTCTGAACGAGTTCTTTCTTTTTTTCAAATTTTAGCTAAAACTTATTTTTTATTAAATTTTACTTGTCTTTTCAAAATCTCATATGTCTCAATTGAGCAGTGCTATGTAGCCCGAAAGTGTCCCAACAGGTAAAACTTTTTTTTTATTTTTTATTTTTTATATTTTCTTAATCATTATAAACATTTAAAAAAAATCACAATATCATTAAAAAAATATTTTTTTAATCACTCAGTAAAAAAAAAAAAAAAAAAAAAAAAAATCTCATTTGGGACATTTTTTAAATCTCAAATTCGGAACTTAAAACATTTCTTGTCTCAATTTTAATTTTTTTTTCTATTCAATTAAAATAATTTTTTTATTCTTTCTTTATTATTTTTTCTACTTATTCCTCTTACATCTTTAACTACGGGGAAGAGAGAAAATGTTAAATTTATTTTTCACATTTTCATGATTAGTTAATTATTTGTTGAACCCATGTTTTCAATTTTTCATTTGTATTGATTTTGTTTTTAAACTACTTATGCCTATAAACGATAATATTTTTAAAATCAATGCTTTCGTAATAATAATATTTAAAAAAAATCATATTTTCACAAATGGTCAATAAAATTGGATAATCTCAATAGTGAGATTTTTTTTCAAATGTCAACTATCACAAATATGAACATAAGAGAAAATGTAGATGATTGAAAGAAAAATTTGTTTTATTAGTTAGATTAAAATATTTGCAAAAAATTATTTATGGATGAACAGTAACTCCTCGTACTTAGGGAGCTACTGGTCAAATCGCAAAACTTTCCCATATGATAGTCAGCCGGATGTAGAGGGGTTTGTTGTGCAAAAATACACACACTAACAATGACAAACTAAAGTAAAAATAAACACGATCAAGTACACGACACATAATATACATGGTTCGGCAAATTGCCTACGTCCACGGAGTTGCAAAAATCTTATTAACTAGAGGATATTACAATCACTCAATCTTAGCTCACACTCTTTAAGACTTTTTGCTCTCTCACACAATATGCACTTATTTGACAATTATTCTCTCAAAATATACTAAAAGTCATACAAAACAAGTCAAACATAACATATTTATAGTAAACGGCGCTGGAAACCCTAATCTGGAAAAAATATGTTCTTCGCTCGAGCGGTATGTCGTGTACGCCTCGAGCGAACAGGCAATGAACATTGGCTTAAGAGGGATGTTGAGTGTGGCTCGAACGAACACTAGGGTTTGTGTCTCGCTTGAGCCCACTGTTGAGCGCACCTCGAGTGAACTCACGGGTTGAGTTTCGCTCGAATGCCATGTCGAGCGAACTCCTGTTTCTTGATTTTTTGCTCACAGACCAGTCTCCACATGCACCCCAACATGGTTTTTGTCAAAAAATTAAAACTTTTCCCTAAAATTTCGAGAAGAGATAGTATACTCAACTAGATGTGAATACTCTTACGAACCGACCGAGGTCGTTTCTTCTGTCATTCTTTTAACGTCGAGTAATAATAAATTACAAATGATATTTACAGTCCTAAAGTGTCTCTGTCATAAATCGATTATGGAGTTGAGCATGTTGAAGGTGAGCAGTAAGCAACAAGGAAGGGAAAAAATTGTAGTGAAATTTGTTAAGCCTTTGTGAAGATTATAGTGTTGTTTAGCCCTAAATGATGTCGTTTAATGTGAGATTTTTGTGTAATAAGTGGAACATTGTCGTTTAATACGTGATTTTTGTGTAATAAGTGGAACGTTGTCGTTTAATACGTGATTTCTGTAAGTGAACCGATGTCGTTCATATATGTTAAACACTTATGCGACATCGTATGGTCTATAAGGAATTCAGTTATCAAACGAGAAAGGAAATTAGGGAAAATGATCTTGAAGTTCATTCAAACTATTTTCTCTCTGTCACTTTCTCTTTCCCTATCTAATTCTTGGTTTTTGGAGATTTACTATCTCGAATTCAGTCACTTGAAGAGGGCCCCTTACATTTGGTATCAATTGTCATTGTGGTAGGGGTGGGCAGCGGGGTCCCGACCCCCGCTACCATGGCCCCATCCTCCTCGCCCAACATAAAAGATACTAGCGGGTGCGAGCTGACCCCAGCGGGGCCCTGCCCCGCCCCCCGCACTACCCCCACTTATATATTTATTATTTATATATATATTTATATTTTACAAATTGTATATATATAAATATATATTACAATTTGTTAGACTTGTTCACAAGAGTGTTAAACTTGTTTACAAGATTGTACATGTATTGAATTGGCCACCTTTATATAGGAGGCCAATGCAATACAAGAGTCTTACTTGAGCAATGTGGGACTTACTATAATCCAATGCAATATTGTGAACAAGTTTAACACACTTGTGAACAAGTCTAACAAATTTAAAAATTGATAACTAGTTTTTATGTTATTAGTTTTTAAATTATTGTTATATATTTTTATTTTTATTTAATATTTTAATTATATAATAATTTGGGTTTGGGTCCAAAAAAATATTTTTGGACCTAGAAATAATTTTTAGGTCGAATGGGACTGAAGTGGGTGAGGGGCGGGGTGGGGGGCCCTGCCCTTGCCTCCCTGGGGCGGGGTGTGAGGGTGAAAACATCACCGCCCGCATATGTGGGGAAGGGGTGACCCCGCCCCCGCATATGCGAGTATCACCCCTACATGGCGGAGGGTACTCAGTCCTATGCGCAGTTAACCGATTATTTGAATCATCTGCGGCAACAACAAGAAAGACAACATAAGCATATTGAAGTTACAATTGCCATCTTGATACAACAGTAGAAGACTACTCGTGCAGACAGAGAAAATCAAGACAAAAGATTTAATGATTTGTTGCAGCACATTTCCAGAATTTCAGTCAGTGGTTCAATGAGTAATGAGGCGGAGGGACATGCAAGAAGAAATGGCATCAAGAATCATGCTTTTGTGAGGAATGGTGATGTCAATGAAGTTGTTAGTGAGATACACCAAAGGGAAACCTTTGAAAGAGGATTTACTAAGGGAATTAAGTTGGAATTTTCAAGATTTGATGGTAAGAATCCTTCAGGTTGGGTATACAAAGCAAACCAGTATTTCTTGTATCATCAAGTACCTCCAGGTCAAAGAATATTTATAGCCTTATTTCATATGGATGACGATGCTTTGATATGGTTTTAGGATGTTAGTGAAATAGGGGTTTTCCATACTTGGGAAGAATTTGTGCAGGCTATCCAGGTCAAATTTGGATCATCTCCTTATGATGATCCAATGAAAGCTCTCACAAAGTTAAAACAGGTGGGTATAGTGACTACTTACAAAGCTGAGCTTGAAGTACTTTTTAATAGAATTAGAGGTATTTCTGAGAAGAATAAACTGAGTTGTTTTTTAAGTGGTTTAAGAGATGAAATTCGGTTGCTTATTAGGATGTTGAGTCCTACAAATCTAAATGATGCATTTGGATTAGCCAAAATTCAAGAGCAGTATGTGTGGAGTACAAAAAGGCCATGGGAGAGTGGATCTTTCAGTTCCACTCAACAAGGGTCAGGGTTGAATTTGAATAAGTTTGGCCAAACAAGTTATATTTTAGGAACTCCTAAAACCCAACCTATGACAAAGATGTCCTATCATAAGGTTATTGAAGCACATATGTTAGAACGAAGGAGGAAGGGTCTTTGTTATTTCTGTGAGGAAAAATGGCACCAAGGGCATAAATGCATTAGGCCAAAGTTGTGCTCATTGGAGAGTATGGAGGTGTCTGATAGTACTGACCATGAGTTGGGTTATGAACAAGCAACAGAAGTGTTAGAAGCAGTTGTTGAAGAAACTATGGAGATTGACTCAATCTCACTACAGGTTATGGTAGGTACACCAAGCCCTAAAACAATGAGATTAGTGGGGCAGTTGAAAAGCAAAAAGGGTGGTAATCTTACTAGATACTAGAAGTACTCATAACTTTCTGGATTCTTTAGTAGCTTCTAAGTATAGTTTGTCGATAGAGAAGTCTCATTCCATCAAGGTGAAGGTAGCTAATAGTGAGGTATTGTCAACTAAAGGAAGGTGCAACTCAGTTCTGGTTCAGATGTAAGGTACAACCACATTTGTCACTGACTTCTTTACACTTTTTTCTAGGGGGTTGTGATGTTGTTTTAGGGGTCTAGTGGTTACTATCATTGGGCCCTATTCTTTGGGATTTTGTGGAGCTAAGGATGGAGCTCACTCACAAAGGCAAGGTGACATGTTTGAAAGGGATCATAGCTACTAGCACTTTCTTGATTGATGACAGAGAAATTTCCAAACTTTCTATAATGGAGCACAGAGGGCTATTGCTTCAACTGGTCTCAGGTGAGTCCCAAGAACTTGTTATTGATGAATGTGAGAGTATATCTACGTTGCTGGGATAATCTAGTAAGTTCTTTGAGGATTTACCTCCACAAAGGACTCAAGACCATCACGTACCATTAACATAGGAAACATTATCCGTTAGTGTAAGACCTTATTGAAGACCATATTATCAAAAAGCATAAATTGAAAAAATTGTTAGAGAATTGTTAGAATCTGGAGTGATCAGGCCAAGCCAATCCTCATTTTCTTCTCCTATTCTATTGGTCAGAAAAACAGATGGCTCATGGAGAATGTGCATAGACTATAGGATCTTGAATGAAGTCATTGTCAAAGACGAGTACCCTATACATGTTGTGGATGAATTGTTAGTTGAGTTTTTTTGTTCTACTGTGTTCTCTAAGCTGGATTTAAGATCAGGGTATCAACAAATTCAAATGAAGGAGGAAGACCTTTATAAAACTACTTTTAGAATCCATGAGGGTAATTATGAGTTCCTTGTAATGTCATTTGGACTCACTCATGCACCATTTACATTTTAAGGGCTTATGAATGATGTATTCAGGCCTTTCTTAAGGCACTTTGTCATTATTTTCTTTGACGACATCCTTGTTTACAGCAAGGATTTGCAATCTCATTGGAGACATTTATGTATTGTGTTACAAACCTTGGAGATGCATAACTTGTTTGCTAAGAAATCAAAATGTAAGTTTGTATGTTCTGAAATCGAGTATTTGGGCCACTTGATATCTAAGAAAGGGTTGAGGGCTGGTCCTAAGAAGCTTGAGGGCCTGTTTGGGATTGCAGTATGAGTTTTTAAAAGTGTTTAAATAGCCTTAAAAGCTCTTTAATGAAGAAATTACGTTATTTGGGTGTTACATATAAAATATTTTTAATCTCAAATGTTCTTTTCCGAATAATACGGAATGTAATTTGAATTTAAAAACAACTATCAATAGACGAAATTATCCATACAACTTTAAGATAATTATAAGTTTCAAACTTTCAAAAATATGGTTATAATCTTTAGAAATTCAAATAATTGTCATTTCTACCTCAAAACACCTTTTTAATTTGTTTCCAAACAAACATAATATATTTGAAAGTGATTTAAATATATAATTACCAAACAATAAATAACTTTTTAATAGTAGAACTTATTACTTAAGTTATAAGCTATATTTCCCTCCGCAATCCCAAACATGTGCAGAGTCTATGTTAAGATGGCCAGTCCCTAAGAATTTCAAATCATTGAGAGGCTTCTTGGGGCTAACAGATTACTATAGGAAGTTTATTAAAGGTTATGGGCAGTTAGTTGATCCTTTGACTGCCTTGTTAAAAAATTCCTTATTGTGGATTGAAGCAGCAATTGAATCATTCAGTCAACTTAAGATGGCGGTGACAAAGCCACCAGTGTTAACCCTACTAGACTTTTCTAAAGTCTTTATGATTGAGTGTGATGCATGTGGGAGTGGAGTGGGGGTTGTTTTGATGCAGTATCAAAGACCCTTAGCTTTTCTCAGTCAGGCATTAAAAGGTATAAACCTGCAATTATCCACTTATAAAAAAGAATTACTAGCCTTGGTCATAGCAATAAAGAAATGGAGACCCTATTTCCTTAGTGGTGCATTTATTGTCAAAACTGATCATCAAAATTTGAAGTATTCTCTAGAACAACAGGTTGGTACTCCTGTATAGCATAGATGGGTATCCAAATTGCTCAGGTAGGAATTTTCCATGAATACAAAAAGGGAGTTGAAAATAAGGTGGTTGGTGCCTTGTCTAGGAGGGATGGCCTTGAAGGTTTTGTTTCCTTAGCAGTCATAACCTTTCCAACTCCCACTTGGTTGGAAGAGTTGAAGGTTGCATATATTGAAGACCCAGTGGTACAGCAACAGCTCAGTTTGTTGCATGATGGTTCACACTCTAGTTCATCTTTCACGTTGAAGCATGGAGTATTGTTTAAGAAAGGGCAAAATTTACATTCCCAACTGTACTAAGTTGAAGCTAAAAGTTTTACATTTTGTACATGCTAGCCCCTTGCAGGTCATTCTGGTTTTCATAAATCCCTACAGCGTGCAAGAGCTTACTTTTATTAGCCTCGTCTGAAAACTGAGGTAAAAAGGTTCATTAGAGAATGTGAAGTATGTCAGACGAAAAAAGTAGAAAACATCCACCCTGCAGGTTTATTGCAACCACTGTCAATTCCACAAACCATTTGGATTGATATTTCAATGGATTTTGTGGAAGGGTTACTTGTATCAAAGGGATATTCTGTTATCATTTTGGTTGTGCACAGGTTATCCAAATATGCTTACTTCATAGCCCTAAAGCATCCCTTCACAACATCCAAGGGAGCTTCTTTGTTTCTAAACAATGTTTTTTAAGTTTCATGACATGCTTAAAATTATTGTTTCAAATCGGGAGTCCACATCCACTAGCTCATTTTGGAAAGAGTTTTTTAAATTGTAAGGAGTGAATTTGTCCTATTCTTTTGCTTATCACCCTCAAAGCGACGGTCAAACTGAGGCAGTTGATAAATACTTGGAGCACTTTTTTGAGATTTTTTTTTTTTTTTTTTTTATTTTTTTTCTGGTGACAAACCTAGATTCTAGTTTGATTGGTTGGCCTTGGCTGAATGTAGGGGAGAATTCAGTTCGATCTTGTCGGTCCATAGGGGGTTTGTGGGACTAGATTGAAAGTTTCGGTCCAACATTTCCCCACTCCGGACTGGACCGAATATCCTTATAGACCGAACTAGACCGTTAGCCATCGGTTCGTTCGGTTCAGCCCAAAACCAAATGGGTCAGTTTCATATTTTTCGGCCCAACTGATATTTTTAGACAGATTTCAGCCCGAGAACATTTTATCCCACTTTTCAGCCCAATTAATATTTACCAATATGCAATATTGGTAATATGCAATATACCAATAAGTTAATAACATCCAAACTCTAAATAAATGAAAAAGATATAAAATAAAAGGATAAAATATACATTAAAATTATCTATATGGACCATATCCATCCAAAAAAGGTCATCAATCATACTAATAAAATTAAAAACAAAAAATAGAGAAAAAGAAATTTAAAAAAATCCCTAATTATCTAAATTCCAAATAAAAGAAAAAACCTAAAAAAGTAAAGGCAACTGACACATAAAAATTATTCAATCCTTGCATCTATCCATAATCAACTTACTTATAAAACAATATTAAAAATTATAAATATTACAAATGACTGAATGGTAATACAATAAAAATGACTGGATGACAATGAGGCCACAGGCCCAAAACTCAAAATCCAAGTCTCCACAAGTCACAAAAACGATTTTACTGCAAAAACATAGCAAACAAATATCTTAGTTTAAATTTTTTTTCATGCTAACCAAAATAACTAGTCTAGTAATATATTCTTCTTATCTCAATCATTTGCAATGGGTGTAGACATTGTATTCGACGTCTCCATAAAATTTTCAACCTCTCCAACAAGTTTTATACATATAAGATCAAACAAAATAAATTATATAAATTTACATGATATGTAAATCAATGAATCATGAAAAGATACATAAGGAAATTAATTTGTTACGTACTCATATCTAACTACTTCTCAAAATCCTCCACCTCATCTATTAAAGCCCTAAGGCTAATTGGAGTAGAAGAAAAACGAAGTCAATTATGTACACAAATGAGACCCTTTATCATCATCGGAGAGAAACTACTTTGAAAAGAATCAAGTACACGACTTGCAGTGCTAAATGCAGAATCAGAAGCCACTGTAAATACCGGTATTGCAAAAACATCGCGTGCAACTTTTGAAAGTACACGGTATCTAACGGAATTAGCTAGGTGTGTATCTAGCTTTCAGAACATCAAAATTCGCACTAAGTTCCTCACACCTTTCAGCTAGGTATCTATTAGGGGTGGGCAAAATTTTTTATTTTCTAACTTTAGCCGAATTTCGACAAGAATCTTATTCTAACAGACTCGGAGTTTGCAGAATTCGGAGTCAGAGTCAAAGTTACTCAAACTTCACTAGTCGGAGTTCGGAGTCGAATTCGAACTCCGAATTTTATTTTTTAAAAAACATATAATCAAAATGATGTCGTTTCACTTTAAGAGGAACGACGTCATTTCGCTCAAGCGGGTCCAAAACGCAGGGGACATTTTGGTCAAGTAAATAAACGCCTTCGTTCCGCCACTTCTAGTGGAATGACGTGTTTCGTGAATAAGGGGGTCCAAAATGTAGGAACCCCTTCTGCCCCCCTCACTTTCGCACAACAAACCTGCAACTCCATAGTCTCCCTTTGTCTCTCCACACTGTGCTTCACCTCCTCCAGTCCCCAGCCATCTACCGTCACCTGAGGCCGCCGCGAGCCACCTTCTGGAGTTCATCACAAATTGTAAGCCACTCAGCCACTCCATTTTTTTGTAGAATTTTACTGTTCCAAAATTATTTAATTATCACATTGTGGTTTTAAATTTGTGAAATGTGTTTGATTTTATGTTCATTTCAATGATTTGTTATTTGCATTTAATGATTTCAATTTTTAGGTTGTTAAATTTAGGAATTGAGGGATTTAGGTTTTGAAAAAATTGGGTGTTTTTGTTCCAGGTGACGTTCACTCAAGTGTCGAGCGAACCTCACACAAATTGTTCGATCGAGCCTTTGCTCAAGTGTTGCTCGAGTGACATCACACAAATTGTTCAATCGAGCCTTCGCTCGAGTGTGGCTCGAGCCAACATCATACAGATTGTTCGCTCGAGCCTTCGCTCAAGTGTGGCTCGAGCCAACATCATACAGATTGTTCGCTCGAGCATTCGCTCAAGTGTGGCTCGAGCCAACATCATACAGATTGTTCGCTCGAGCCTTCGCTCAAGTGTGGCTCGAGTGGACGTTCATTTTTCTATATTTTATTTATTTTTAAAATGACAAACACAAATAGAAACATATGTTTTTCCTTTTCAATGTGTTTCCAATTTGTAGATAATTTTCATAACATGTTAAATGATGGTTGTTTGTTAATTATTTCAGATTATTTACTCAAATTATGGATGTTACACCATCTTGTCATGATTCTCCACAGGAGGATGATGCACAACCGTTGGCGTTATCGACAGGCATTTCGGGCCATAGGCCCCCATCTAGAACAACTATCTCTTGTGCAAGTAGTCGAGTCCCAATAAATTTAAAAGATGTTGATATGCTTAATGATGAAGAGGAGTTGATGAATGTTGAGGCCGATCCACCTGTACGACCTAGTAAAAAAAGGTCGTGAATATGAAAACATTTCATTAAAGTTCTTGGTGATCGTGAGAACCCATAGGCTCGATGCCGCTACTGTGGGCAACTATGTGTGTGTTATTCAAAGAAGCAAGACACTTCAGTATTAATAACACATCTTATAGGCTGCCAGCAGTAAAAGATACATAAAGGGCTAGTGGCAATTGATTAGACGAAACTGAGTTACGAGACTTCTATGGCCACTTATGGCACGCAAATTAAGAAGTTATGAATACCTTAATACAGTGAGAAGATGTTGAAGGATGTTCTTGTAGAGATGATCCCCACTTATGAGATTTCTTTTACCACGATTAACAAGATAGGCTTCCGCAAATTTGTGCACACTTTAAAGCCATGATTTCCCATGCCTTCACAGTATAATGTGATGCGCGATTGTTTGAATAGGCATGCCAAGGAGAATGCAGCAATGAAGGAAATGTTTGTCGACACTGGTCAGAGAATATCATTTACAACTAATACATGGACCCCCATATAGAATATGGGCTACATGTGTATCACAATCCACTTTATTGACAGTGAGTGTATGTTACAGAAATGGATTATCAACTTCAAAGAAATTATTGATCACAAGGATTCATCCATTGGCAATGAGATGAATGGCTGTATAAAGAATTGTGGGATCAGAAAAGTACTTTGTATCACGGTTGACAATGTCAGTGCGAATGACACTGCCATTGATTGGTTCAGGTGGAATACGAAAGCAAAGGAGGATATCATTCGTGAGAACCAATTTATTCATATTCAATGTTGTGCCCGAATCATCAACTTCATAGTTTCTGAGGGGTTCAAGGAGGTTGATGATTCCATTATTAAAGGCCGGAACCTTGTGAGATATGTGAGGGCTTCCCCCCAATAGCTCATCCAATTTAAGGCAATAATCGAACAACTTGAGATCTCATCTTCTAGTATGTTGTAACTGGACGTTCCGACTCGATGAAACTCTACATGCATAATGTTGGATGTAATGCAGATGTACCAAACAACGTTCAAGCGGATGAGGGCATGAGGTATGCTTTGCTGGAGTCAATTAGGAGGAGAAGGGGGCTCGATATGCCGAACACAGGTGATTGGGCCAATGTCAGGTATTTTGTTCAATTTTTGAAGTTATTTTATGACATAGCTATGCGGATATCTAGAACAAAATGTCCTACTACGAACATGCACTTCAGGAGCTTTTGGAGCTTTATAACCACTTGCAATAGAGTTGTGTTGACAGTGTGGGTTTATTAAATGCAATGACTATGAGGATGAAATAAAAATATAATAATGGGTTAATTACACTTTTCCCCCTCGAATTTTCAGTTAATTCACAATGTGCCTCCGAAACTACTAATTGCGTCAAAGTGGACTCTCGAACTTTCAAAACTTTTCAATCCCCCATTTCATCTACTAGCAGCATTAAATCTAACGAAAATTCACTGCACGTGCTGCTCATGTGCATAACATTCACTACAAATATATAATTTTCATCTAATTTATTATCATTGACCATATAAAATATAAAATAGTATATGCTATCAATAAATAATAAATCATAAATCATTAAATAATTTTTTTATTAATTTATATGTGGTTAATGAATATCAAATAATTTCATTGTATACATAGATTATTTATACTTGCTTGCAACTTAGGTATAAAATAATTTTATATATGGTTAATGATTAATGATTTATTATTAATTGATAGTATATATTATTTTATATTTTATATGGTCAATGATAATAAATTAGATGAAAATTATATCTTTGCAGTGAATTTTCGTTAAATTTAACGCTGCTGGTAGACGAAAAGGGGGGATTGAGAAGTTTTGAAAGTTCAAGAGTCCACTTTGATGCAATTAATAGTTTCAGAGACACATTGTCAATTGAGTGAAAGTTCGCGGGGGCAAAGTGTAATTAACCCTATAATAAATATTGGAGAGATGTGGAGAAGAGAAATAGATTATTATTTGTGGCTGCGATCCTTGACCCCTGATATAAGTTGGCGATTGTAGAAGATTGGATTAGGGACGTCCTCGGTGATGAGGACGCTGATCAGTTTATTAGATCACTTAAATGTGATATTGATGATTTATATAGCTATTACAACAACAGTAGTCAGTTGGTAGCTCGTCACGGCTAACTGTCTCGACATCTTTCTAGGATGACGCACATGGACAAAGTTCAAATTTATTGCGGCTACGACGGTATCATCAAAACTGTGCATCGAGAAATATTATGCAGTATAAGTCTGAGGTTGAGCGTTACTTTATGGAAGATGTCGATGCACCTAGTGATACATTCCAGATTTTAACTTGGTGGAAGGTGAATTCTGGCAAGTTCATTCATAACACTATGGTTGCCTCTAAGTCAGCATTTAGTGTCGAAGGTTGTGTCTTGGATGCTTATCAGAGTTCATTGTCTCCGACCACCATCTAGGCCCTCGTTTGCACACAAAATTGGTTAAGTTCAACTCTCATTGGAATAGATATTGTTGATGCCAAGAGCTATAAGCTTGAATCATGTAACTTTATGGTTTTAAATGATTTTTTACATAATTTTAATGTTTTTATTATTTAATATATAATTTTATATGATTTTGTAGACTCAGTAGTGAACTCCAGACTAATTGTTGATGACTGAGACGGACGCACCGTGTGATGGCCCATTTATTGGTGAGAAATGCAATACCATAATTACCATCATACATAACTCGTCAGAGTTAGAGATGGAAGTGATTTCATAATGTGTCCTATTTTATGTCATATATCACTTGACTGATGGTTTCGAAGTCTATAGTTAAATGACTAAAGAAAATATAGTGCATTTGATAAATAAAACTTCATGTAGGAAAATTGGAAATCACTATCAAGTCATCGACTCAAATGCATGGGCTGTCAAGACTGATGCGGGAGATTGTGATTATTTCATATTTAAATGAAATCTATGATATTATTAATATTTTGGTGCTATAAATTTAAATAAATTTAAATTTGTAGTTCTAGATTTAAATGTATCATTGGTGATTTGTAGTTTGATTTAGTCATTATATTTAAATTTTAATTTTTTAACTTAATTTTTAAAGTATTTTAGATTTTGTTAATTATTTTTTTTTACATTATTTTGTTTTTTTTTAACTATTTTCTAAACAAGGGTGGACCAATCTGAGTTTTAGATTGGGCCTTGGATATTGGGCCGTGGGCCCAGACCAAATTAGAGTAGGGCAACTGGGGCCCAGCTGTGGGGAAGCCACTTCTACTCCAGTCGGAGCTAGAGCTCCAAACTCCGAACTCCTATCGAAGTCGGAGCAGCTTTTGACCTCCGACCCTAGAAAACAATGGCATACTATTGATTAATATTGTATTATCATAATTCAGTTAGAAAATACATTATACATGCTTAATATGGCATATGTTTTGTTCAAAAAAAAATATCCAATAACAAAACAAACAATCTGATTCGGTGGATATTAATTTGCAGTGGCATTTTAATTTGCTAAAGAAAATAAATGTAAAGTGGGGGGATTTCGTACCTTAGATGTAGCGGCAGCATGCGGAGGGGCTGGGAATTGAGAGATGTTGATCGATTTTTCTATGAAATTAGGGCTGTAAGAAATAGATGGAAAGAGAGAAAGGTTGAGATCAGGAAAGAACATGGCTAAAAATCGCGATTAAATCACTTGAGTGAGGATTTTGGTTTCCTAAATCACTTGAGTTTTTTGGATTTTTTTTCAAGGAACATATGCGAGATAGGGATTTTATACCTTAGATACAATGGCAGCGTGCTGTGGAGCAACTGTGAGCTGCTACGGGCACACGAAAATTTCTAAGGTTTATGAATTATCGAGTACACGGCAAATACAGGTAAATTAATAAAAAAAATATTTAAATTACTAAAATTAAACTGAAGTGAATTCTTAATGTGGATTATGTAACTAACTCATTAAAAATTATTTAATTATAATTTTATTTATGATGTTAATAGTTACTAACTTAAACTTTAATATTTATAATTATTAATGATGGCCTATATTAAAAATTAAAATCCAACATTTAATAATTTCATTGTCTATAGATTATTTATGCTTGCTTGCAACTTATGTATCTTTAAAAAAATTACCTAATTACTTTAATTAAGTGTAAAGAGTAGATTATGTATGAATGTATCTAGATATAATAACATATATTATTATATGATTTATGATATATTATTAATTTATAATATATGTTATTTAACATTTTATATGTTCAATGATTATAAATTAGATGAAAATTACATAATTAACTTATACATTACTATATAAGATAATATGTAATATATATAAAATATATATATATAAACAGTTCGGTTTGTTTCGGTCTGGTCTGGTGCAAAAAACCCACACCCTGGGACCTGACCGAAAACCGAATTCCTCACAAACATAGGACCGAAACTGACCAAATAAGTTTTTAGTTTGGTCTAGACCGAAAATTATTCAACCCTAGCTAAATGGTGGTACAACACCACCTTTCACTCATCCACCAAATTTACACCCTATGAAGTGGTTTATAGTGTACCACCTACCAGGTTGCAAACATATGTACCAAGACTAACACCTATTCAGACAATAGATGATTTATTGAAAACAAGGAAGCAGATTATGACAACGCTGAAAACTAATCTAGTTGATGCACAGGAGAGAATGCAACTTCAATATGACATACACAAGACAGAAAGGAAATTTGCAGTGGGTGATCGGGTGTATCTAAGGCTCCAATCTTATAGACAACAGTCTCTGGCAGTTAGACACAATTTGAAGCTTTGTCTAAGATTTTTTTGGTCCTTTTCAGATAAACATAATTGATAAAGTGGCTTACATTCTTGATCTTCCCCCCACACCCAACTTCAGCCAATTTTCCATATTTCTTGCTAACATGTATCACCACTATCCACTCTTCCACCAATTGTTATTCATGGGGAGCTTATGCCTAAACCTGAAGAGACTACAATGCCACAGTAGTAAAGTGAACAATAAAGGTGTGGTCAAGATGCTTGTGTAATGGCAGGGTGCGGGGGTAGATGATGCTACTTGGAAACTCCGTCGTCGATTCCCTCGCCTTGTGGGCAAAATGCTTTAAAGGGGAGGGTTATGTCATGGATCGATAATGGAGTTGAGGATGTTGAAGGTGAACAATAAGACAACAAGGAAGAGAAGAAATGACAATTAAATTCGTTAAGCCTTTTTGCAAAATACCGTGTTATTTAGCCTTAGAATAAACGGTGTCGTTTAATATGAGATTTGTATGTAATAAGTGGAATGTTGTCGTTTAATACGTGATTTATATAAGTTGAATATGTCGTTCATATATGCTAAACGAGGAAGTTAATGAGGGAAAACAATTCTGAAGTTCATTCAAGCTATTTCCTCTCTCTCTATTGATCTCTTCCTCTCTCTTTCTCTTTCTCTTTCTCTTTCTCTCTCTAATTCTTGTTTTTTGGAGATTGACTATCTCGAATTCAGTCACTTAAAGAGGGCCATAGTGGCCTGTGCATTTTTTTTAAATAGATAAATATGAGACCTGCATGAAAAAATTAATTGGGCCGAACTTAGCTCTAGTTGGATCATGAGATATAATGTGGAGGCCGCTATCATTAAAATGCTTTTCCTTTAGACTTTAAATTTGTCCAATTTTTTTAAGGGAGCATGCTCTATGATGTACAAATCATTTACTTTCATGAAAATTTATTTAAGGGTTGTTTGGAAATTTCATCTTATCTCAAAATTTCTCATTTCATTTCTTTCTCAAACATCACTCAAACATAAATACTTTTTAATTTCAAATCTTTAACTTTTTCATTTAATCATTATAACTTCTCAAACTTCCAACTAAAATACAAAAATTAATTCAAAATTTTCAAATCCCAAAACAAAAAAAAATTAAAAATTATATTATAACAATATTTTAACTCTATAATATTTTTATTCAATATTTTTTCTTTTTTTTTAAACCAAATAAAACATTTTAATCCAAATCATTTCACTACTATTCTCAAATAATTTTACTAATATTCAAAATTTCTCATCTCATCTCATTCCTCCTGCATCCCCTATATCTATAATTAAAAGCAGACCCAAAAATATTAAGGTCCTTTCTCTCTAAAAGGTAAGGTGAATCTCCTATGCTGAGGCAAAGATCTTCTGTTTCTTAGGCAATAGTCTGTAGAGGTGATATGTTGGAGGAAGAACTATCCAAACTGTGAGAAAGATTCAAGCCTAGTTTGGATAGTGAGTTGAGGTGAGATGAAAGTTAATTAAAATATTGTTATAATATTACTTTTTAATATTATTTTTATTTTGAGATTTGAAAAAGTTGAATTATTTATTGTATTTTGTTTGAAAATTTGAAAAATTTATAATAATTAGATGAGATGAATTGAGATGGTTTCACTATCCAAACCAGGTTTCAAACTAACGGAAGAAGACAAACAAGAGCTCTTTCTACCGGAAGAAATTCTCAATGAGTATATAACAAGAGGGAGATTATGTCTTTTAGCGTTAATTATAGCCGACAAATGGGTGAATAGAAAAACATTCAGATTAATGATATCAAATATTTGGAAACCAGAATGATGGATTACTTTCAATGAAGTTGAGGAGAACCGATTTCTTATGGAATTTCAGAAGGAATCAAACAATAAAAAAGTGATGCATGGAAGGTCATGGTTGTTTGATAGATTCCTTGTAAGCCTTCGAGACTTTGAAGGCAACACACCACCAAATGACATCACTTTTCTCCAAAGACATTTCTTGGTTCAATTACACAACATACCCTTGGCTGGAATGACTAAAGAGATTTGTGAACAAATAGGCTCTACAACTGGTAAAGTAATGATAGTGGATGCTAATAAGGGAAGGCTTCGGGTGGGACAAATTCTTAAGAGTTAGAGTGGACATTGACATTACAAAACCTCTTGCACGAGGTAGGCTATTAAAAATTAGAGAAAAGCAATTGTGGATTAGTTTTAAGTATGAGCATTTGCCAAACTTCTGCTTTCACTATGGAGTCCTGAAGCATAAGGAGAGAGGGTGCTCAAAGATGAATCAAGGAAAGCAAATGGTAGAGGAAGTGCAGACACAATATGGCCCATGGTTGCGAGCACTTTCAATAAGTTCCCATGCCAATGGTATGAGAAAGTATGGTGGGAGGCCGGAAACATCTCAAACCAACTTTCGACAATAGAGCAGCTCCGATGAGGAGGAGAGTAGTGGTTCTGAAAAAGGTAAGCAAATTCAAGAGGATAGAGTTGAGGCACATTCAAAGGCAAATTTGGTAGCATTAGAATCTTATGGTATTGTAGATGCTCACGAGAAGTTAGGGGAAAACACCATCATGGTTATGGAGGGAAAGAGTTTTCATTACAAAAAACACCCCAAAATGCTAAGCTATCTCCAAACGTTAACAATTCAAAGAAGGAAGCTAGCCAATCCAAACCAGCTGGAATAGACCTGGTTCAAGAAGGAATCTTAGAAGGAATGGATATTCTTGATAAAATGGACCTCGAGGTGATTGATATAGTTCATAAATCTACCATCAATCAAAGGGAACCCAACATTCTCAACAGTCTTGTAAGTACAATTGACATTCTCTCTTTAAATCCAACAAATATTGTTGTTAAGTAAAAATTTAACACTAGTTGGAAGAGAAAAGCGAGAAAAAGTTCCTCCTTAAAACTAGGAGAGGGTAGCGGGGCCCCGCCTCCACCTTGGCTGGGCGGTGGCCCTGTCCGTCGGCCCTGCTGGAGCGGGGGATGGACCGGGCTTGGCCCTAGTCTGAATGTTATATATATATATATGTATGAAAAAGCTTATACATTAAACAAAATGACGTCGTTTTGTTTAATGCGTAAATTCACCCCCTTTATCGACTCCCCCAGCTTTATCTCTGTCTCTATCTCTCTCTCTCTCTCTTACTCGTCGCCCTCGCCTAAAACCGTCGTCATCTCCTTCATCGAGTTTGTGTCTCTCTCCTACGTCTTTAGCTTGTATGTAGCCCAAGGACCCATTAATTTTTAGTTCTCAGATTGGACTATGGAGAATGGGATTCATGAATGGATTTAGAGGATGAGATTGTGATTGTGTGCTGTGGAGATATTTGTATAAATTTGTGATGATGTTTATTGTTTCGTGAATTTGTGATGTTATATTGTAAATCTAGGGGTTCATTTCGAAATCCTAAATTAGATTGAAACCCTAAATTAGTTTAGAGGTTTCAAAATTGAAACCCCAAATTGTTAAGGGTTTCAATTTCGAAACCCCTAATTTAGTTTAGCAATATGTTTTGGGGGGTTTCAATCAAATTTAATTTTGAAATCCCAATTCTGTTTTGGGGATTTCAATATTGAAACCCTTTGATGTTCGTTGTTCATGATTGTATATATGATTTTATGAAATTGTGTTGTGATTTTTGGATAATCACAGTTGGAGTTGGATAGGTTGGTAGCAGAGATGCACCCCTTCGCATAGGGATATGATATATTGTCTTGGTGGAAGGTCAATGTCGTCAAGTATCACATCCTTGGAGATATAGTCTGCAGTATTTTGGTCATCCTTATTACTATAGTAGCCCCAAAATCGGCCTTTAGCATCGAGACATGCATATTGGATCCATTCCGGAGTTCACCGTACTACTGTGGAGGCATTGATTTGAGCTCAAAATTGGATTAAAGGGAAGTCAATCCATATTCCAGATGTGGTAGACTTTGTGGAGGAGGAGACGAGTGGTTCATAACTTGCATTTGGTAATCGATCTTTCATTTGATATTACTGTAATATTACTTTTGCTTATAATATATTGGTGTAGTCTCACACCCTCACTTGCCCAAGTTTCAACCCTAATTTCAAATTTTTAATGATCTAATCTACAATTCTGGATTGTCTCACTTGGTTTGTATTTGTAGCTTTATGTTTTTAGCTTTTTTTACATATGTATATATTGTTATATTGTTTGTAATTCTAATTTGTTTTCCTATTAATGTTTCAGATTTTATAATCTCACAGTCTCACTTGCCCACCACTTCCAAATTCCCATCTCCGGACCCAAAGTCATCTTGTTTGTCAAATTGCCAGTTGCAATTTCTAATATTGTAATATTATTGATTTCAACCATTTTACAATTAGTAATATTTTTATATTAATTTTCATTATTGTAATAGCTTAGAATACTTAGATTTTTTTGTTTTATGCTTTAAACAAACTTTATTTAATTTTATGTTATATTTAAATTTTAACATATAATTTTTCTTTTTTTAAGACTTTTGTTTTTTAAAATCTAG
This sequence comes from Juglans cinerea, assembly GCA_961763995.1. Classification (NCBI taxonomy): domain Eukaryota; kingdom Viridiplantae; phylum Streptophyta; class Magnoliopsida; order Fagales; family Juglandaceae; genus Juglans; species Juglans cinerea. The sequence continues at coordinate 10,840,753 of CAUIVZ010000010.1, forward strand.
GCCCAAAATGACCCAGGAAGAGGCTATAGGGGGCAAATGGGACCACCTTTACCCTAGATGGGGGGCAGATTGGCAACCCGAGGCAGGCTACGAGGTTAACCGATTTCTATGTCATCTTCTTTCTGCTCCTAGTCTTCGATTGGCCTGCAGGAGCCTTCGTTCCCTTTATACTGGGGAAGTCACAAGGCTCGTCATCGGATGACATTGCTATGAGTGATAGAGGTGGGGCAACTGCGCCATATATATGGACCGTTTTATGGGGACTTGACCTAGCCTCCTTCTTTTTGTTCGCCACAAAATATTAGTAATATGTGGTGTTTGCGACGTACTAGGGGTCCAAATCTACCCCTCATCACCCAAAAAAATCCTGTGTCTATGATGAATTCATACTCTTGTCGATCTCTGGGAGGTTTGGATTCAAAATTTATCTCATCTCATTTAATTATTACAACTTTCACAAACTTTCATACACAATACAATAAACAAGTCAACTTTTTCAAATTTTAAAATAAAAATAATATTATAACAATATTTTATTCAATTTTCAACTTTTATCTCATCTCGTCTCGTTACATTTCAACTCACTATTCAATCATCTCCTTATTTCAGAATTAGAAACTCAATATTTAGATTGGCTGACCCAGCCCATCATGTACACTTGAGCCCGTTTGAACTCTTTGGCCCACAAGGCCCACATATATACTTGGGCTATCAAAGCCCCTCTCTTTCTCTGCGTCTGTGAAATCAGGGATTCAGGATCGTCTTCTCGAGAATCATCGCCGAGAATGAAGAGCGAGAAGTTCGTCTCGGAGGTAATTTGGCCTGCAATTCGGGGTAAATCTTGTCCAATCTGCCTCAAAGATCTTGAATTTCGCGGAGTGGCGGTGCTCACGGTGTGCACGCACGCCTACTGCGTGGAATGCATTCGTAAATGGAGCAACTTGAGAAGAAGATGCCCCCTGTGTAACGCCGACTTCGATTCCTGGTTCTGCAAAATAAACCTTTCTTCTCGAACTTTCTGCAAGGAGAGATTATCTGCTTTGAGTAATCGTACAAGAAACGTCGACGTCGAAGTTGAGTTGAGCCGACGAATTGATCCTCGAAGGTTAGACTTTTGGATATATATTTGGATATATGTTTGGTTGCAGAGAAGTAGGAAAAGTGGAAAGAAATTTTACCTTTTGGGAAGAGAGAGAGAGAGAAAAGAAAAACGGAATATAACAGAAAAAACTTGTCTTATGACTTTTCATCTGTGAATCAGTTTCATTCGAGTGGTTATTCTCTGTATTCTCAACTTTTGGTTTAAGGAGATCATGAATTCTATAAGAGAAGATTTTATATTTGTTTTTTTCTTTTGGTTGCCGGGGAAGGGTAATGAAATGGAAAGAAACTGACGGTTTGTCTTTGTTTCTTTTGCTTTATCTTGTTTTGAATTGAGTTTATTATTCTCATCGTTTGTATATTGCATTATTGAAAATTTATACAGGATAGTTCGAAGAACAAGAGACGAATTATATACTGTTAGCCGTCGGACAAGGCCGCTACCATGGCAGCGATCGTTTGGACGGTCAGGATCTGTGCCGCCTGATGTTATTGCTGAAAGAAAACTTCAATGGCGTGCCAGGTACTTTCATAATCATAATGCAGATACAAACATACATGCATGCAGAAGCTTGGTTTGTAAACTTCTTTTGTAAGATTCATGTGCAGACCAAGCATTTCTCAATAAGCAATGGGCTCTAATTTTTATTTTTTTCCTACTTGTCGGGCATTGGCCTGATATGTCCTATGGTTTTTCTAATTATGGAGTTTGAATTATGATATTGTGCAGCATGTATGGCCTAGGCTTGCGAGCTATTCCTTTATCTCCCAGAAACTGTATTGAGCAGGTATGATAACTTGTTATAATCTCTTATCGAAGATTGCTGGTTTCTGTACTATCTCTTACGTTTGATTTGAAAGACTCCTTGTTTACTTGGTCAAAGTTATTTCTAGCATCTGCTGCTCCATAATTCTTTTTACTTCTCGAAAGGTTGAAGTGTAATGCATTTTTTATCCAGAGGATCTGACTCTTCATGGTTCAAAACTTTATTTTTTTAACAAAGTTGTGTTTGAATCCAGCAACAATGGATTGAGTTTAGCTGGATCTGATTCTTTTGCCATCTCCAAAATTTCAGAATTTCTTGGGAAATATTGTTGCGAGAGAAAAAATAGTACAGAGAATAGAGCCATGGATTCGGAGGGAGCTGCAGGCTATCCTCGGGGACCCAGATCCATCTGTTATTATTCATGTAGCCACCTCACTTTTCATAGCTAGCCTTGAAAAGAAAAATAATGCCAATTCCGAACAGCTTGATGGTGAAGATAACCTCATGGCACCTTTGCGTCCTTTCTTGCAAGACAGAACGAATATGTTTTTGCATGAATTAAGGTAATTAATCGAAATACAATTAATAGCCTTCAAAACTTCATTTGTTTTTCTTTTTTGGTAAGTTAGCCTTCAAAACTTCATTCATTTAGAAAACCCAGATTTTGAAGAAGCACACGAGTTAAGTGTCTAGCAGTCTAAAATGTAGTATTTTAGACAAACAACAACACCATCTTTTTATCGGTAGTATTCAAGTTTGCCACTAAGCAGCAAACTAGAGTAGCACTGCACTTACTCTGATTGAAGTTAATTAAAATTCCAATATTTTATTCTTGTTATTATGTTTGGGACTTTTTTCTTTATATTTTATAAAGGTGGAGCAGAAAATTATTTGTCTTATTTTGTTGCTAGTTGTGACTTTTATTAATTACAAACAATTTCTGTTCAGATGTTTTGCAGAGAGTTCGTTAAACGTGGAGGCGTATGATGCTGTGGTCGAATATGAGTAGTTGGGGTTAAGATATATAAGTGCTAAATAGACTTGTTAGTTCAACTTGTCTCATCCATGTTTTTCTTTATTTCGCGTGGAAGTGCCATGTTGGAAGCTCGAGGTACCTCTTTCTTTTCGAGCGAAAATTCAGTAACCTTCTCAACAAGGTAGCAGGAGCTGCTTAAATGCATGATCATGTGATGCAACTTAGGTCAGTTACGACTGCAAATGAGCCAAGTCAAATTGGGCTATGCTGTTCGAGCAGAGCAAAATTTCAGAGTTGCAACATTAATGCCCACATGATGTTCATAGCAAGGGCTGTTTTGATGACTGACCTGCTTCTGTCGTAAGATGTTGGTTTGGGAGAGGATTATCATCTCCTTGGCTATAGCTTTGACAGTTTACTTCGAGCCAGCGAACTGATCATTCGAGGGCAGAGGTGTCAGGTGCCTTAGATCTCTCAAGGATGTAACCTAGCCATCTGATAATCCTGTGAAGAAGAACACGTTCGTCCATTTTAAGCCTTTGATACAAAAATCGTTGCACACAAACACCCTCCAGAATGTGGAACCGCCCAACATCCTGATGACGAATCCTTGGGACTGACATGTTTTCCCTCCTTTACATTTTAGGCATGTGAGAAAACCCATTGCATAATTTGGTTTTATATACGCTTTAGCAAATGTGGGAATGTTATCCCCATCTAGTTCCATTTCTTCTCCATGGTTACACTTTTTCATGTTTTCTTAAAAATCCAACTCTTGGGGATTATATTTTGTATCACCATTTAGAATAGTTGCAGCCAAGTCTAACTCCCTCTTACACAATATATAAGCTTCAATTGCTAAGTAGCTTCCTCGTAGCATTTCATGCAATCCTGCAGGAAGAAGAATATTTCAGGATCATCCTCAAAACAGACAAGTTACCCGAATATTTCATCTTGACCAGACCTCCCAAAAACAGAAATTGCATATAACAATAGACTTTGGGCTAGTTGTGTTGAAAGATATAATTGCCAGCCCCATTTGGCAAATAATCATTAGTTTTGACTATTGCAAGATTAACACCAAAGTATTCTACACTGTTGGATTCTGTTATCTGGGCTGCAACTTCTTCATCTCACTCTTGCCCACTACATATTTCCATCTCTTCCCACATCTCTGAAAGATCCAATTTTTTCTCGTATAGCTTCAACAGCTCAGATGCTTCCAAGTTTTAACCACAACCAGAATCCCCTTGATTTATTTAGGGAGTTCCTTGGCATACAACCGGCCCTTGCTTAGACAATTAGCACCAATTTTAGCAAGAAAGCCTGCAGCTCCATTAACCTCCCGATGTACATTATCAGTCAATCTTCAAACAAATATGCTGTTTCGGTGGAATTAGCTCCTCCAATATCTCTATCATTTACCCTTCCAACCTGTAAGTCCGCCAATCTGAGTTGTAACTTCAAACAAGGAGCAAGTCATCCCCCATAGCTTAAACCCCTGCCAAACTATTAGAACAAATTCCATAACTTGTTAAGAAATCCCACCATCTCCATTCATCCCTGGATTTCCAAAGCTACCACCATTCACATTCAATTTTAGTCTACCATCAGTTGGCCTTTTTCATTTCATAATCTGCACTTTATGAGTACAGCTATGCAGGGAATAACTAAATGTTGAAAAATGAAAGAATCCATCCCTTTTTATCACTTTTGCCCTGGACACATTTGACAGAGAGTTGGCCAATAAAGCTTTGATCTTCAAAACTATAGACTCCTTGCTACACATCTTCTCAACCATAAACACCAACTGATATTATAAGGTAAAACCCCCCACCATCATACCCACACGTGACGATCTTGAAACCACATGGACACTTGAGACAACCAAGAAGGGGTTGAATAAAACCTGATACCCAGCATATTAGATAAAAACTTCCTTACATAAGCAGCATAACTATTATTACTTAGCAGATGATCAAGAGAATCTTCCCCATATTCTTCACATCAGTTGCATTTAGATGCGAAGAAACCATTGCTGAATTATAGTCTCAAGTGATTTTTCATTTGAAGAAACTTATCTAAATGAAAGTAGAAACTTTTAGAGAGGATCTGAACCACACCCATGTATAAAAGTCTGTCCATCATTTCTCACCAGCTGCCAAGAAAACCTTGTTGAAAAGGAGCCATCTTAGAAGCAGTCCAGATTGGTATCTATTTTCCAGAAGTTATTTTCACATGTTTAGATATCAATTGAGCAGCCAATGCCTCCTCAACTAACACTTGTACAGTTGAGAATTCCACATCTCAATAACTAACTCGTCGGGTCTAATTATCCTCCACATTGTACCTCTCAAAACCTCTTTAATCAGACCAGAAAAGGATCTCCAAAAACTAGAATCAAACCAAGAAGAATACATGAGAAAAGGGCGAGAAACCAGCAAGTGCATGGCTCTAAAACACTCAGCTCACAGAGAAGAGTCATGCAGAACCGTTCATGCAACTTCATATGAAGAGCCTTTACACTTCACTCAAATCCTTAATCCCCAAACCCCCTTCCTCTACTGATTTGCATATCTTTTCCCAAGAAATCCACTTTTTTTTAACCTTCCCATGAGCATCTCCTCAGAATAAGTCAGAAAATAACTTGGATACTTCCTCCGTGATCTTTCTTGAGATATTCAGAATTAACAGCAAATAGATAGGCATATTAGACAAAGCATCCTTAATGAGTACTAACTTCCCACCATTAATCTTCATCACCAAGGACTCTACCAGTACACAATGGTGCTCAGACGTAAACAAAAGGATAATAAGCTTCTTCGAATCCAATAACACCCTCTGAAATACCTCTTAAATAAAGCTTTTCATATCAGAACTTTTATACAAAACCGAGCCCTTGGGATGACTCTCTTCTCTAATTTTAATGAAAGAAGAAGCGTACGACGTTTGGAAAAGCAATAAGCAATAGATTTGGTTCAAAACAAGATCAACTATAATTCCCAATGAGCAATTTTGAACCAGTTTAAACTTTTATCCAGTTTGTCTATCATTCACAATGGAGTATTAATTTCTCTACAACACACATATACACTAATTATAAACACTGAATTGACAAGTACAAACCTTCTGTATTTTAAAATATTCGCAAAGAAGAAAAAATTAAAACCCAAAATAACAGCTGACCAATTCAGTGAATTCTCAAACAAACCCCCCATAGTCATTCTCCTACCCTTTGCAGTGAAAGTGTTTTTCTGCAATTTTTTCCCTCAGTATAATAAAAGAAGTTCATCTGCTCTATGCTGCTCTTTATTGTAACCATCTGAACAAGCAAAGGCATTCTGGATAGGCATCATGCTATGGTTCAGTGAATTGAAAAAATAAATAAATAATCGAAAACTGGTACAACCCTGAAAATAATGAAAAATTTTGCACCTAAAGGTCAAACAGAATGCGTGGGAAATTAACAAAAAAATGTCGTTGGGCAGTATATCTCAATGCACACCATAAAGCATAACCAAATTGAACCAGCACCACAACATTATTGGGCAATACACAATCGCATAAAAATAGCATTTATCAGGGAGCTAGATGCCTTTGTAATGCAACAGGATAAAAGAAAATATAATTTAAGTGCCAAAATTTCCACAGGTTATTTGCATTTAGCAAAAGTTCCCAATGAAACTAGTAGCGGAGGTATGCCAGCATATAAAGAAAGAGTTAATCACAAAGCACAGCTTCAAGAGCAACGAATCAAAGTGGATTGAGTAAATTCAACAAGGTGTCATTATGATGAAGCCATCTACAATTATTTCAACCCATTATCTGCCTTGTACGCCCTCTATTATCTTTTCATCTCCAAAGATGTCCTCTCTGTATAGCTTCAAGAGTTCAGAAGCTTCCTCCTTGTGAGGCATGACAAACTTCCTCAGAAACGTCTCATCAGGGCATTCAAACAATGAAGACATGCTAATATCCTTCTTCACCAAACCTTTGGCGAACAAAACTTGAACAACCAAACCCCTAGGAATCAATCGCTTTTCCAAGCTAAGAGAAACAAGTGACGGGCGTTTGAAAACAACTGAAGCCTCCAAACTCATCTTGTTGACAAAAAAATCCATTACCCCCATAATCTTAGCTTTAGAAGCCATCATGCACCATGGATGTCTTTTAAATGCCACAAAAACCTCATCCTCAGACCAACCCCATTTCTTGTAAACATCAACCTTGCTTTCCCATGTTGATTTGGTCATCGCTCGGAAAGCAAATACCGCAAGAGAAAATTTCAACCTCAAAGGATTGAATCCTATTTCAGTTACTTCCTTTATAATCTCTCTAAACCGAACTGGATTGACCATGAGAGATCTAGGCTGGTATTTAAGTAGAGTAAGAATATGACACTCAGGCACTCCGTTCTCTCTCAGTGTATTGATATTAGGCGCCACACAAGTTTCAAGATCAAATACAAGTATACCCGGAAATCGTTTTATTGCTTGAACGGTCTTGTCCTCAGACTGAAGCAAATCTTGAAAGAAATCAAAGGACGGGATAATTTTTTTTTCTAAGCTTCTTTTAAGAAGAGCAGGGCACCCAGATAACATTTTGGCAAGGTCAAGTCTTGAAATGCCTTTAGAGGCAAAGAATTCAATTTTGGGAAAAAGGGTTTTATTAGTATCAGACAAAAGCACCGTGGGGAGTCTTCTGACAAGTTTCGAGATCTGGGTTTCAGAGAATGCAAGACTCTTGAAAAAGTTAATCACGGAGTCTGCTTTCTCTGGGGTTTCGAAGCTAACATATCTGGAAGCTGATACAGCAACTTCTGGGGACAATCCAAGTGCGTTTATGAGGTATGAGACTGCGAAAGGTTGTTGATCGGAAGTGCTTGAGATGTATTTCAAAGATAAAGATGGGGGCTGCAGAAAACCCAGTTTGTGTATTGGTAGGGGAGTTGCATTAGCGTATCTCCCATTTCGTAAGGTTTTGCAGAGAAAATAAAACATGGGTTTTGAAATTCAGGTAGTGAGAAAAGAAACTCACCTATTCTTCAGAGGCAAATATCTTCTTTGGCTGAGTGAAAGCAAAATTTTCAATCTTCACCAGTGGAACTGAGTCTGAAGTGAAACCATAACCCTCGCGTTATAATATTATATTAGGTTGCAGACAGTTGTTTTCTCACTTGTCTGAACAAATTCTTTTTTTAAAATTTTAGCTAAAATTATTTTTTCTTAAATTTTATTTATCTTTTCAAAACCTTTTAAGTCTCAATTTCAAATTTTTTCTCTATTCTATTTTTTTATTATTTTTTTATTATTATTTCTGCTCATTTTTCTGTACATCTTTAACTACTCATTTTTTGTCTTTCAGGGAAAGAGTGAGAAAGTTTTTTACTTTTTTTTTAACATTTTCATGATTAGTTAATTATTTGTTGTACCCATATTTTCAATTTTTCATCTATATTAAATTTTTTTTAAGCTCCTTATATCTCAAAACGATAATATTTTCAAAATCAATATTTTCGTAACAATAATATTTAAAAAAATCATATTTTCACAAATGATCCATAAAATTGGATAATCTCAATTGTGAGATTTTTTTTCAAATTTCAACTATCACAAATATGAACATGAGAAAAAAATGTAGATGATTGGAAGAGGAATTTGTTTTATTGGTTAGAATAAAGTATTTACAAAAAATTAGTTTTGGATGAACAGTAACTCTCCGTATTTAGGAAGCTATTGTTCAAATTGTAAAAATTTCCCCTCTAATAATCAGCCGGATGTAGAGGGGTTTGTTGTGTAAAAACACACAAACCAACGATGACAAGCTAAAGTAAAAGTAAACACGATCAAGTACATGACACACAATATACGTGATTCGGCAAATTGCCTACGTCCACAGAACTGCAAAAATCTTATTAACCAGATGAGATTACAATCACTCAATCTCAACTCACACTCTCTAGGATTTTTTGCTCTCTCACACAATATGCACTCACTTGACAATTGTTAAAATATACAAAAAATCATACAAAACAAGTCAAGCATAACATATTTATAATAAATGGCGCTGAAAATACTAATTTGGCAAAAATTACATTCTTTGCTCGAGCGGTATGTCGAGCGTGCCTCGAGCCAACATCCAATGAATATTGGCTCGAGTGGGGTGTCGAGCATGACTCGAACGAACACTAGAGTTTGTCTTGCTCGAGCCCACTATCAAGCGCACCTCGAGTGAACTCACGGGTTGAATTTCGCTTGAGCGTCATGTCGAGCGGCATCCAGTGAACTCTCTATTTCTTGATTTTCTACTTACAAACCAGTCTCCACATGCACCCCAACAGGGTTTTTGTAAAAAAAATTAAAAGTTTTCCCTAAAATTTTGAGAAGAGAAATGATACTTGCAGTCATGAGTGTACAAGCGTCGTGCAGTCGTTTTAAAAAAAAGTGAATAAATATGGGACCCACATAAAAAGAAAATAATTTTTTAATAGTAAACCCCACTCTTTTTCAAAGCGACTACATGGCTTTTGCGCATTCCACGACTGTATGTAGCATTACTCTTTTGAGAAAGAAATGGTATACTCAACCATATGTGAATGGTCTTATGGACAGACTGAGGTCGTTTCTTCTGTCATTCTTTTAACGTCGAGTAATAATAAACTACAAATGATATTTGTAATCCTAGAGTATGTCTATCATAGATCGATTATAGAGTTGAGAATGCTGAAGGTGAGCAGTAGGACAACAATGAAGGGAAAAAATTATAGTTAAATTCGTTAAGCCTTTGTGAAGAATATAGTGTTGTTTAGCCCTAAACGATGTCGTTTAATGTGATATTTTTGTGTAATAAGTGGAACATTGTCACTTAGTGTGTGATTTTCTGAAAGTGAAACGATGTCGTTCATATTTGCTAAACACTTGTCAGATATCGTATGGTCTATAAGGAATTCAATTTTCAAACGAGAAAGGAAATGAGGGAAAATGATCTCAAAGTTCATTCAAGCTATTTTCTCTCTCTCACTTTCTCTTTCTCTCTCTAATTCTTGTTTTTTGGAGATTGTTATCTTGAATTCAGTCACTTGAAGAGGGCCTCTTACATTTGGTATCAGTTATCATGGCGAAGGGTACTCGGTCCAATACGCAATCAACCGATTATCTGAATCATCTGCGGCAACAACAAGAAAGACAACAGAAGCAGATTGAAGATACAATTGCCATCTTAATACAACAGTAGGAGACTGCTCGTGCAGACAAAGAAAATAAGACAAAAGATTTAATAATTTGTTGCAGCAAATTTCCAAAATTTCAGTCAGTGGTTTAATGGGTAATGAGGTGGTGGGACATGCAGGAAGAAATGGCATTGACAATCATGCTTTTGTGAGGAATGGTGATGTCAATGAAGCTGTTAGTGAGATACACCAAAAGGAAACCTTTGACAGAGGATTTACTAAGGGAATTAAGTTCGAACTTCCAAGATTTGGTGGCAAGAATCCTTCAGGTTGGTTATACAGAGCAAACCAGTATTTCTTGTATCATCAAGTACCTCCAGGTCAAAGAATATTTATAGACTTATTTCATATGAATGACGATGCTTTGATATGATTCCAGGATGTTAGTGAAGTAGGGGTTTTCCATACTTGGGAAGCATTTGTGCAGGCTGTCCAAGTCAGATTTGGATCATCTCCTTATGATGATCCAATGGAAGCTCTCACAAAGTTAAAACAGGTGGGTAGTGACTACTTACAAAGCTGAGCTTGAAATACTTTCTAATAGAATTATAGGTGTTTCTGAGAAGAATAAACTCAGTTGTTTTTTAAGTAGTTTTAAAGATAAAATTTGGTTGCCTATTAGGATGTTAAGTCCTACAAATCTGAATGATGCATTTGGATTAGCCAAAATTCAAGAGCAGTATGTGTGGAGTACAAAAAAGCCATGGGAGAGTGGATCTTTCGGTTCCACTCAACAAGGGTCAAGGTTGAATTTGAATAAGTTTGGCCAAACGAGTTAGATTTTAGGAACTCCTAAAACCCAACCTATGACAAAGATGTCCTATCATAAGGTTATTGAAGCACAAATGTTAGAACGAAGGAGGAAGGGCCTTTGTTATTTCTTTGAGGAAAAATGACACCAAGGGCATAAATGCATTAGGCCAAAGTTGTGCTTATTGGAGAGTATGGAGGTGTCTGATAGTACTGACCATGAATTGGATTACGAACAAGCAACAGAAGTGTTAGAAGTAGTTGTTGAAGAAACTATGGAGATTGATTCAATCTCACTACAGGCTATGGTAGGTACACGAAGCCCTAAAACAATGAGAGTAGTGGGGCGGTTGAAAAGCAAAAGGGTGGTAATCTTAGTAGATACTAGAAGTACTCATAACTTTGTGGATACTTCAGTAGCTTCTAAGTGTAGTTTGTTGATAGAGAAGTCTTATTCAATCAAGGTGAAGGTAGCTAATAGTGAGGTACTGTCAACTAAAGGAAGGTGCAACTCAGCTCTGGTTCAGATGCAAGGTACCACCACATTTGTCACTGACTTCTTTACACTTTCTCTAAGGGGTTGTGATGTTGTTCTAGGGGTCCAGTGGTTACTATCATTGGGCCCTATTCTTTGGGATTTTGTGGAGCTGAGGATGGAGCTCACTCACAAAGGCAAGGTGACATGTTTGAAAGGGATCACAACTACTGGCACTGACTTGATTGATGACAAAGAAGTTTTCAGACTTTCTATAATGGAGCACAGAGGGCTATTGCTTCAACTAGTCTCAGGTGAGTCCCAAGAACTTATTATTAATGAGTGTGAGAGTATATCTAAGTTGCTGGGATAATCTAGTAAGTTCTTTGAGGAACCTAAGGATTTACCTCCACAAAAGACTCAAGACCATCAAGTACCATTAAAATTGGAAACACTATCCGTTAGTATAAGACCTTATCGATGACCATATCAAAAACCATAAATTGAAAAAATTGTTAGAGAATTGTTAGAATCTGGGGTGATCAGGCCAAGCCAATCCCCATTTTCTTCTCCTATTCTATTGGTTAGAAAAACAGATGGCACATGGAGAATGTGCATAGACTATAGGATCTTGAATGAAGTCATTGTCAAAGACAAGTACCCTATACTTGTTGTGGATGAATTGTTAGATGAGTTTTTGTATTCTATTGTGTTCTCTAAGCAGGATTTAAGATCAGGGTATCATCAAATTCAAAAGAAGGAGGAAGACCTTCATAAAACAACTTTTAGAACTCATGAGGGTTATTATGAGTTTCTTGTAATGCCATTTGGACTCACTCATGCACCATTTACATTTTAAGGGCTTATGAATGATGTATTCAGGCCTTTCTTAAGGCACTTTGTCATTATTTTCTTTGACGATATCCTTGTTGTAAACAAGGATTTGCAATCTCATTTGAGACATTTATGTACTATGTTACAAACCTTGGAGAAGCATAACTTGTTCGCTAAGAAATCAAAATGTAAGTTTGCATGTTCTGAAATCGAGTATTTGGGCCACTTGAAATCTAAGAAATGGGTGAGGGTTAATCCTAAGAAGTTTGAGTCTATGTTAAGCTGGCCAGGCCCTAATAACTTCAAGTCATTGGGAGGCTTCTTGAGGCTAACTGGTTAATATAGGAAATTTATTAAAGGCTATGGGCAATTAGCTGATCCTTTGACTGTCTTGTTAAAACAAAATCCCTTCTTGTGGACTGAAGCAGCAATTGAATCATTCAATCAACTTAAGATGGCAGTGATAAAGCCACTAGTGTTAACCCTACCAGACTTTTCTAAAGTCTTTGTGGCTGAGTGTGATGCATGTGGGAGTGGAGTGGGGGCTGTTTTGATGCAGGATCAAAGACCCTTGGCTTTTCTCAGCCAAGCATAAAAGGTAGAAACCTGCAATTATCCACTTATGAAAAAGAATTACCAGCCTTGGTCATAGCAATAGAGAAATGGAGACCCTATTTCCTTAGTGGTGCATTTATGGTCAGAACTGATCATCACAGTTTGAAGTATTCTCTAGAACAAGAGGTTAGTACTCCTGCACAACACATATGAGCATTTAAATTGCTTAGGTATGAATTTTCCATTGAATATAAAAAGGGAGTTGAAAACAAGGTGGTTGGTGCCTTATCTAGGAGGTATGGCATTGAAGGCTCTATTTTCTTAAAAGCCATAACCTTTCCAACTCCCACTTGGTAGGAAGAGTTAAAGGTTGCATATTCTGAAGACCCAGTAGTACAACAGCAACTCAGTTTGTTGCAAGATGGTTCACACTCTACTTCCTCTTTCACATTGAAGCATGGAGTGTGGTTTAAGATGGGCAGAATTTACATTCCTAACTGTACTGAGTTGAAGTTGAAAATTTTATATTTTGTACATGCTAGCCCCTTGTAGGTCATTCTAGTTTTCATAAATCCATGTAGCTGCAAGAGCTGACTTTTATTGGCCTAGTCTGAAAACTGAGGTAAAAAGGTTCATTAGAGAATGTAAAGTATGTCAGATGAATAAAGTAGAAAAAATCCACCCTGCAGGTTTATTACAACCACTGTCAATTCCACAAACCATTTGGACTGATATTTCAATGGATTTTATGGAATGGTTACTTGTATCAAATGGATATAACATCCCAAGTAGCTTCTTTTTTTCTAAACATTGTTTTTAAGTTTCATGGCATGCTTTAAATCATTGTTTCAAATCGGGAGTCCACAAACACTAGCTCATTTTGGAAAGAGTTTTTTAAATTCTAAGAAGTGAATTTGTCCTATTATTTTGCTTACCATTCTCAAAGTGACGGTCAAACTGAGGCAGTTAACAAATGCTTGGAGAATTTTTTGATATGTTTTTCTGTTGACAAACCTATATTCTGGTTTGATTGGTTGGCCTTGGCTGAATGTAGGGGAGAATTCGGTTCAGTCCGGTCGGTCCATAGGGTATTTTTGGGACCGGACCAAAAGTTTCGGTCCAACATTTCCCCACTCCAAACAGGATCGAATATCCCTATGGACCGAACTGAACCATTAGCCGTCAGTATGTATGGTTCGGCCCAAAACCAAATGAGTCAGTTTCATGTTTTTCGGCCCAACTAATATTTTTAGACAGATTTTGGCCCAAGAACATTTTATCCCATTTTTCAGCCCAATTAATATTTATTTACATACAAAAAATAGAAAAAAAGAACTTGAAAAATATGCAATATACCAATAAGTTAATAACCTCCAAACTCTAAATAAATGAAAAAGATATAAAATAAAAGGAAAAAATATACATTAAAATTATCCATATGGACCATATCCATCCAAAAAAGGTCATCAATCATACTAATAAAATTAAAAACAAAAAATAGAGAAAAAGAAATTAAACAAATCTTTAATTATCTGAATTCCAAATAAAAGAAAAAACCAAAAAACAATAAAGGCAACTGACACATAAATTATTACAATCCTTGCATCTAGCCATAATCCACCTACTTCTAAAACAATATTACAAAATACCAATATTAAAAATGACTGAATGGTAATAAAAAAAATGATTGAATGACAATGAGGCCACAAGCCCAAAACTCAAACTCCAAGTCTCCACAAGTCACAAAAATGATTTTACTGCAAAAACATAGCAAACAAATATCTTAGTTTAAAAAAAATTTCATGCTAACCAAAATAACTAGTATAGTAATATATTCTTCTCACCTCAATCATCTGCAATGGGTGTAGACATTGTAGTTGACACCTCCATAGAATTTTCAACCTCTCTAAAAAGTTCTATACATAAAAGATCAAACAAAACAAATTATATAAATTTACATACATATAAATCAATGAATCATGAAAAGATACATAAGGAAATTAATTTGTTACATACTCATATCCAGCTACTTCTTAAAATCATCCACCTCATCTATTAAAGCCCTAAGGCTAATTGGAGTAAAGAAGAACGAAGTCAAATATGTGCACAAATGAGGCCCTTTACCATCATCGGAGAGAAACTACTTCAAAAAAGATCAAGTACTCAACTCACTGTGCTAAATGCATATTCAGAAGCTACTATAAATATCGGCATTGTAAGAACATCGTGTGCAACTTTTGAAAGTACGCGATATCTAACGAAATTAGCCTTCCACAAATTTATAATGTCAAGATTTGCAGTAAGTCCCTCATAACTTTCAGCTAGGAATCTATTAGGGGTGGGCAAACTTTCTAATTTTTTGACTCCAACCGAATTTTGGCAAGGCTCTGACTCCGATGGAGTCAGAGTGTGCAGAATTCGGAGTCGGAGTTGGAGTTGGAGCCCAAGTCAACTCACTGTGCTAAATGCATATTCAGAAGCTACTATAAATATCGGCATTGTAAGAACATCGTGTGCAACTTTTGAAAGTACGCGATATCTAACGAAATTAGCCTTCCACAAATTTATAATGTCAAGATTTGCAGTAAGTCCCTCATAACTTTCAGCTAGGAATCTATTAGGGGTGGGCAAACTTTCTAATTTTTCGACTCCAACCGAATTTTGGCAAGGCTCTGACTCCGATGGAGTCAGAGTGTGCAGAATTCGGAGTCGGAGTTGGAGTTGGAGCCCACTTGGGCTCCAAACTCCGAACTCCGATATTTATTCTTTAAAAAACATATCATCAAAACAAAGTCGTTTCACTTCTTACCCCCTCACTTTGGCACAAAAGAACTGCAACTCCCTAGTCTCCCTTTGTCTCCACATTGTGCTTCACCTCCCCCAGTCCCTCGCCGTCTGCCGTCACCTAAGGCCTCCACGAGCCACCTTTCAAAGTTCATCACAAATTGTAAGTCACTCGGCCACTCAGTTTTCTTGTAGAATTTTAAGGTTCCAAAATCGTTTAATTGTTATATTATGGTTTGAAATTTGTGAAATGTGTTTGATTTGTTGTTCATTTCAATGATTTGTTATTTGCATTTCAATGATTTCAGTTTTTAGGCTGTTAAATTTAGAAATTGAGGGATTTAGGTTTTGGAAAAATCGGGTGTTTTTATTTCAGGTGACGTTTGCTCAAGCGAACGTCACACAGATTGTTCGCTCGATGACGTTCGCTCGAGCGTGGCTCGAGCGGATGTTCATTTTTTTGTGTTTTATTTATTTTTAAAATCACAAACACGAATAGACACATATGTTTTTTCTTTTCAATGTGTTTCCAATTTGTAGATAGTTTTTATAACATGTTAAATGATGGTTGTTTGTTAATTGTTTCAGATTATTTACTCAAATTATGGATGTTACACCATCTAGCCACGATTCTCCACAAGAGGATGACGCACAACCGTTGACATCACCAACAGGTACTTCGGGCCATAGACCCTCATTTAGAGCAGCTATTTCTTGTGCAAGTAGTCGAGTCTCAATAGATATAGAAGACGTTGATATGCTTAATGAGGAGGAGGAGTTGATGAATGTTGAGGCCGATCCACCAGCACGACCTAGTAAAAAAAGTTTGTGGACATAAGAAATTTTCACCAAAGTTCTCGTTGATCGTGAGAACTCAAAGGCTCGATACAACTACTGTGAGCAATTATGCGGTTGTCATTCAAAAAAACAAGGTACATCAGCATTAATAGCACATCTTACGGGCTGCCAGCGGTATAAGATACATAAAGGGCTGGTGGCAACTAATCAGACGAAGCTGAGTTACGAGACTTCTATGGCCACTGATGGCACGTAGATTAAGAAGCTATCAATCCCTTAATATAGTGAGAAGATGTTAAGGGATATTCTTGTAGAGATGATCATTACTGATTAGATGTCTTTTACCATGGTTGACAATGTAGGCTTCATCAAATTTGTGCACACTTTAGAACCACGATTTCTCATGTCTTCACGGTATACTGTGATGCGCGATTATTTGAAAATGCATGCCAAAGAGAATGCAGCGATGAAGGAAATGTTTGTCGCCACTGGCTAGAGATATCATTTACGACTGATACATGGACCTCCATACAGAATATGGGCTACATGTGTATCACAGCCCACTCAAGTGGACGTTGCAGAAGCGAGTTATCAGCTTCAAATAAATTGTTGATCACAAGGATTCATCCATAAGTAAGGAGATGGATAACTGTATAAAGGATTGTGGGATCAGAAAAGTGCTTTGTATCATGGTTGACAATGCAGTGCGAATGACACTGTCATTGATTGGTTCAGGCGAAATACGACGATAAAAGAGGATATCATTCATGAGAACTAGTTTATCCATGTTCGATGTTGTGCCCATTTCATCAACCTCATAGTTTCTGAGGGATTCAAGGAGGTTGATGATTCCATTATTAAAGTTCGGAACCTGGTGAGATATGTGAGGACTTTCCCCCAATGGCTCCGCCAGTTTAAGGCAATAGCTGAATAACTTGAAATCCCATCTTCTAGTATGATGCAACTAGACGTCCCAACTTGATGAAACTCTACATACATAATGTTGGATGTAGCACAGAAGTAACAAACTATGTTCGAGCGAATGGAGGTCGAGGATAGGGGCATGAGGTATGTTTTGCTGGAGTCAATTGGGGTGAGAAGGGGGCTCGATGTGCCGAACATAATTGATTAGGCCAATGTCAAATATTTTGTTCAATTTTTTAAGTTATTTTATGATATAACTATATGAATATCTGGGACAAAATACCCTGCTATGAACACGTACTTCGAGGAGCTCTTGAGACTTTATGACCACTTGCAACAGAGTTGTGCTGACAATGGGTTTATTGAATGTAATGGCTATGAGGATGAAATACAAATATAATACATATTGGGGAGATGTGGAGAAGATAAATAGATTATTATTTGTGGCTACGATCCTTGACCCCCGATATAAGTTGGCGATTGTAGAAGATTGGATTAGGGACGTCCTCGATTATGAGGACGCTGATCACTTTATTCACTTAAATGTAATATTGATGATTTATATAGCCATTACAACAGCAGTGGTCAGTCTTCAACCGAAGGTGGTAGCTCCTCACGCCCGACCAGCTTGACATCTTCCTGAGATGACATATATGCATAGAGTTCAAAATTTATTGCGGCTACGACAGTATCATCAAAACCGTGCATCGAGAAATATTATGCAGTGTAAGTCTGAGGTTGAGCGTTACTTTATGGAAGATGTCGACGCACCTAGTGATACATTCCAGATATTAACTTTGTGGAATGTGAATTCTGGCAAATTTTCAATCATTTCCCGAATAGCTAGTAATGAACTAGCCATTCTTATTACTATGGTTGCCTCTGAGTCGTCGTTTAGCACCAGAGGTCTTGTCTTGGATGCTTATCGGAGTTCATTGTCTCCGACCACCGTCAAGGCCCTTGTTTGCACATAAAACTGGTTAAGTTCAACACTCATTGGAGTAGATACCGTTGATGCCGAGAGCTATAGGCTTGAATCAGGTAACTTTATGGTTTTAAATTATTTTTTACATAATTTTAATGTTTTCATTATTTAATTTATAATTTATATGATTTTGTAGACCTAGTTGTGAACTCCAGACTAATTGTGGATGACTGAGACAGAAGCACCGTGGGATGGATCTTTTATTGGTAAACTCATCAGAGTTAGACGTGAAAGTGAGTTCATAATGTATCCTATTTTATGTCATATATCACTTGACTGATGGTTTAGAAGTCTGTAGTTAAATGACTAAAGAAAATATAGTACATCTAATCAATAAAACTTCATGCAGAAAAATTGGAAATCACTATCGAGTCATTGACTCAAATGCATGGATTGCTAAGACTGATGCGGGAGATTGTGGTTATTTCATATTTGAATTAAATCTATGACATTGTTAATATTTTGGTGCTGTAAATTTAAATTTATTGCGATTTTTAGTTTTAAATTTAAATTTATCATTTGCGATTTGTAGTTTGATTTAGTCATTGTATTTAAATTTTAGTTTTTTAACCTTTTTTTTTACATTATTTTAGATTTTGTTAATTATTTTATTTTTTTTAAAATATTTTTAAATATGGGTGGGTCAATCTGAATTTCAAATTTGGTCTTGGATATTGGGCCGTGGACCAAGCCCCATCTGAGTAGGGCAACTAGGGTCCAGTTGTTGGGAAGCCCACTTCTAATCTGATCGGAGCTCTGAGCTCCAACTTCGAGCTCCAAACTCCAATTGGAGTCAGAGTCGAACTCCGAGCAAATTTTGACCTCCAACCCTAGTCGGAGTCAGAGGTCGAGGGTGGGCATTCCGACTCCATCGGAGTTGGAGCCCACCCCTAGTATCTATCAACCTCTGACTTGTTTTTCAAAGAGTTTTCCAACTGTAACCATTGCTTAAATAGGGCCAACCTCAGTGCCTTCCTATTCTCAAGTCTACTACATGTAGTATTTACATCTTCACATGGGGGACTTGTGCGCTACTGTTGTTGACCAGAATTGTTCCCTTCAATTTCAACGTATGCATCATACATACGGGTTTAAGCACTTTGCACCTTCAAACCCAAATCAACTACTTTTGTTGGATCATGGACATACATTGCTTCCAATGAAAACTCAAGATATTTGTACCGAGGATCAAGAATAAGTCCAACATACGACGACATATTCATATTATCAAAGTTGCCCCAATATTTGTCAAACTTTTGCTTCATATTTGCTGTCATTAACAGATTCATATGTACACACTTGAAAAAAACAGATTCATATGTACACACTAGAAAAAAAAAATAGATTCACATGTACACACTTTCATTCTCCCAATTACACACTACTCACTAGTTAAAAAAAAAAGAATAAAAAGACCAGATTAATTAACCTAACAAGCTAAAACTAGATTCACATTTGAGCTAATTAAGCATTTATGCCATTCACAATAACAAGCTAAAAACAGTTCAGCAAAAAGGCACTAACTTAAGCATTTATGCCATTCAAATCACTAAGCCAGACCATTGAATGCCATAGATATTATGCCAGACCGAAAACCTAAGTCAATGCCATTTGTAATCACTGAATGGACCAAAGACAACAAGCTGCAAAATTTTTATGCTTCAACATCTAATTAAGAAAATTAACAAGAACCAAAGAGTAGTGACTACTGAATAAACAAACGAAAAAACAAAATCACAATCACAATATACTGAGCATCACAGATTCTAAGATTCACAATAAAAAAACAATGTAATAATTACAGATTCACAATCAAACAATGGCATACTACTGATTACTATAGTATTAACATAATTCACTTAGAAAATAAATTACACATGCTTAATATGGCATATGTTTTGTTCACAAAAAAAAAATCCAATAAAAAAATAAACAATCTGAATCGGTGGATATTAATTTTCAGTGGCATTTTAATTTGCTAAAGAAAAGAAATGTAAAGTGGGGGGATTTCATACCTTAGATGCAGTGGCAGCGTATGGAGGGGCTGGGAATTGAGAGATGTTGATCGATCTTTCTATGATATTAGAGCTGTAAGAAATAGATGGAAAGAGAGAAAGGTTGAGATCAGGGAAGAACATGGCCAAAAATCGCGATTAAATCACGTGAGTGAGGATTTCGGTTTCCTAAATCACTTGGGTTTTTTGGACTTTTTTCAAGGAATATATGCGAGATAAGGATTTTGTACCTTAGATACAGTGGCAGTGTGCAGTGGAGCGGTTGAGAGCTGCGGTAGGTACACACAAATTTCTAGGGTTTATGAATTATCAAGTACACGGCAAAGACCGAGGGACTTGGGAGAATGAGAGAGTGAGGGAGAAGGTGGCCAATACATTAGAGAACTTGTGTTGAAACGACACCGTTTGGCTTCAAAATAAATCTAAACGACGCCGTTTAGATCCTATTTCATTCTAAATGGTGTTGTTCTTACATTACCTAAGAAAATTTGTTTCATCTTTATCTTTTTGACAAGTAAATTGATAAAAATATATATTAAAATTAAAATTAAGTGAATTCTTAATGTAGATTATGTAACTAACTCATTAAAAAATATTTAAATATAATTATATTTATGATGTTAATAGTTACTAAATTAAACTTTACTATCCATAATTATTAATATGGCTTACATTAAAAATTAAAATCCTAACATTTTATATATTATATATGGTTAATAAATATTAAATAATTTCATTATCCATAGATTATTCATGCTTGCTTGCAACTTAGGTATCTTAAAAAAAATTACCTAATTACTTTAATTAAGTGTAAATGGTAGAGTATATATGAATGTATCTAGATATAATAACATATATTATTATATGATTTATGATATATTAATAATTGATAGTATATATTATTTAACATTTTATATGACTAATGATAATAGATTAGATGAAATCACGTAATTAACTTGTACAATTACTATATAAAGTAATATGTTATAAATAGTTTGGTTAAAGAAATATATATAAATAGTTCAGTTAGTTTTGGTCTGGTCTAGTCCAAAAAACCCACACCCCGGGACCGGACCGAAAACTGAATTTCTCACAAACAAAAATCGAAACTGACCAAATAAGTTTTCAGTTCAGTCCAGACCGAAAATTATTCAACCCTAGCTAAATGGTGGTACAACACCACCTTTCACTCATCCACCAAATTTACACCCTATGAAATGGTTTATGGTGTACCACCTACCAGGTTGCAAACATATATACTGAGACTAACACCTAATCAGGTAGTAGATGATTTATTGAAAACAAAGAACCAGATTATGACAACACTGAAAACTAATCTAGTTGCTACACAGGAGAGAATGAAATTGCAATATGACAGACACAAGACAGAAAGGGAATTTGCAATGGGTGATCGGGTGTATATAAGGCTCCAATCTTATAGGCAACAGTCTCTGGCAGTTAGACACAATTTGAAGCTTTGTCTAAGATTTTTTTGGTCCTTTTCAGATAACCAACAGAATTGATAAAGTGGCTTACATTCTTGATCTTCCCCCCACACCCAACTTCATCCAGTTTTCCATATTTATTGTTTGAAGAAAAAATTGGGCTAACATGTATCACCACTATCCACTCTTCCACCAATAGATATTAATGGGGAGCTTATGCCTGAACCTGAAGAGACTACAGTGCCGCAGTAGTAAAGTGAACAATAAAGTTGTGGTCAAGGTGCTTGTGTAGTGGCAGGGTGCGGCAGTGGAGGATGCTACTTGGGAATCCTATTGGAAACTTCGTCATCAATTTCCTCACCTTATGGGCAAGATGTTTTAAAGGGGAGGATAATGTCATGGATCGATAATGGAGCTGAGGATGTTGAAGGTGAGCAGTAAGACAACAAGGAAGAGAAGAAATGACATTTAAATTCGTTAAGCCTTTTTGCAAAATACAGTGTTGTTTAGCCTTGGAATAAACAGTGTTGTTTAATATGAGATTTATGTGTAATAAGTGGAACGTTGTCGTTTAATACGTGATTTATGTATGTTGAATGATGTCATTCATATATACTAAACACTTGTGCGACGTCGTATGGTCTGAAAGGAATTATGTTATAAAATGAGGAAGGAAATGAGGGAAAACAATCTCAAAGTTCATTCAAGCTATTTCCTCTCTCTCTTGATCTCTTCCTCCCTCTTTCTCTTTCTCTCTCTAATTTTTGTTTTTTGGAGATTGACTATCTCGAATTCAATCACTTGAAGAGGGCTCCTTATAGTGCCCCGTGCATTCTTTTTTAAAAAAAAAAAAAAAGAAGATAAATATGGGACCTGTATGAAAAAATTAATTTTTTAATGACGAACCTCACAATTTTTCAAAGAGTGTGTGAGGTTTGCACACTTTAGAGTTGTGCGTGAAGCTTGGATACCCTAAAACCTTATCTAATATTCTAGCATTACTTTCAAACACAGTATTGAGATCCGATCTTTGACTAAATGAGATGAGATCTCATCTCATCTAATCATTACAACTTTCCCAACTTCCAATACAAAATAAAATAAACAATTCAACTTTTTCAAATTTCAAAACAAAAATTTCAAAACAAAAATATATTCTAACAATATTTTATTCAACTTTTTAACTTTAATCTCAACTAATCTCATTTCCGAAAATAAACGAGTGAATATATTTTTAATAATTAGTTAGTTTTTTTTTTTCACCTCTAACTCGATGCTTATAAAATCATATAGTTTTATGTTGAACTTTTTCAATTTTATATGACCAAATGAAGATATCCACTATGATACTAAGAAGTATAGGGTCATCCCCCATTGCCATACCTACTTTTCCTTGTCAAGGAAACTTTCTTGGTGCTATTTGAATAATATGATACATAAAAATCCTTTTTTTTTGAAATATTTTCAAAATAATATATATTTTATTTATTATTAATATTATTTTTGGATATTATTTTGGAAAGAGAGAATTTATGGAAAGTTTATAAGCTATGAATTATGCTTATAATAAATCGGGCCTAGACAAAGACATTAAACAGACATGGCTCAATGGTATTGAGTAAAGCAATAGTGGCTAGTAAAGCTGACAGCTTATTCACCTCCACATCTTACACCTAACAGTTTTTTTTTTCTGTTTTTTTCATAGGATGTGGGATAATAGTGACTGATAAGAAGATTTCTTTTAGTGACTTAGAATATTGCATGCAAGAATTTTCAAAATATGATTTAGAGCTTGAGCAATGCAATGATCAACAGGTATTGATGCTTAAAAATGATGGATTCTTTTCTCTTAAATCTGGCTTGTTAAGTTCATAGAAATTCTTATGCAGATTTCCTGTCATACAAGTTAATGAGGCTGTTGCTGTCAATTGTAAAGTTTTCGTACTGATTATTTAAGCTCTATACTTTATTAAAGCCTAAAATGCTTAGCATATTAGATGTGGTGCAGATTGTTCATTTGGAAACTTTGACCTTTGCAATATTGTAAGGAAAGATTAGAGAGGCCTTTTTCCTTGTTCAATGGAACCCTCTCCTTTATTTGATGTGCTGATGAAGTTTAGCATTGATTGGGCTTCACATGTTTCTGTACTGAGGTTGTTTCACACTAATGAAAACCACATTAATATATTGAGTTGCTTAAAAAGAAAAACATTAACGTACATAGAAAAATCTACAATTAGAAAGAAGAGCAGAAACGCATCATAGTTATAACGACATTAATATTACAGTCGGTTTCAGACACCAGTTTTATGTTAGTGCAGGGGCAGTTTTACATGTCATTCTTCTTCTGGCTCTTCCTCTTCTTGGAGAAGATTTTCTCTGTTGTCATGTGCCCAGAAACCACGAACATCGATAACCATGCTGGCTACAGTCCCACCCTGTTTGCAATTGAGTAGATCCGCCAGTGTAATCCTCAGCGAGTCTGCTGGTTTTACCATATCCCAAATTTCATCCCTTACATCCTCGATGCACAATTCATAGTTCCCACCGTCGATCCATTTCTGGTGTACATCCCTGTTTTGATTTTTCATAAAGCAATCAAAATGCTACTCACATGCTATAAAACCAATTATAATTAGATTTTAATAGGTAAACCATAATTTCAATAATTCCTGGGTCTGATATCTGGACTCATGTCTCTGGTAATTTGACAATTGCATAAAGTAGAACAAGCTGGAAACTAAAGAGGTCTTCTGTTTGAAGGTTGTATAAGGAAACATCTCTCAGCTTTGGATGCTTCCCTTTTTCCATACTTGGCTTAAACTTGGTTTGCTCAGAAAATGGAGGGGAAATTGTATGTATATATATATAAGTTTTTTTTTACAAGTATATATATATATATAAGTTGTTCACGACAACCAAGAAAAGCACACCAGATAGATAAGTCAGCGAGATTATCACCCACAACAGAAGAGGTTTCTCACCTGAAAAGAGAGTGAATATCGGCTGTAGTAAGGAAACCCCTTCCATTAAGATCAAGACACCGAAACAAATAAGTTAAACCTTCTGGAGTGTCTTTGTTTTCTAGGGCCAGTACAAAGTCCAGGAAGCTTTCAAAATCCATCTCCCTAGCATTTCCTCCACCACTTTTTCCACGGCGAACATGCTCATCAAATACTATTCAAAAGCATATCAATTGCAAGGAATGAATAAAAGGAACTGAAAACAAAATGCAAATATGTGTGTGTGTGTGTGTGTATTTGCAGATGTAGAGTGTTTGATGTAGCAAGAAATGTAAAACTATCCAGGATATTTGGATATGTTTTGGTGCCCTCTATTTTGTATAGGGAGACAACTTTTCCACATATTTTTCTGGTAGGACCTTTTTTTGGGACATGTTATGGACATTTCTTCCATTTAAATTTCATTTAGTTCTCAATCATCCCAACATGCAAAATAAAGAGCTACTGTTTGAGTCTATAATGCACATCTTAAAAGAAGGCCATCAGACAATGGTCAAACTACAAAGCAGCAATCTCGGAGGGCAAAGACCTATATGAGATCATTTGTCAGCAAAACAAACAAGGACATTTTAAAAATTGGCATCCACTTTCAAATAGTAAGAAAGGGAAACAATGCAGAAAAGGATGTTGATTCCTACCCCTTTCAATGAAAATTTCAGTCAGTGTCCCATCTGCATATTCTCGAAGCTCCTGCTTGCTCAATGTTCCATTCATATCTTTATCAAGGGCAAGAAACATGTCTGCACAAAAGAATGAGGGTGCAGTTAGCCACATGATCCCAACGGCAGCAGTTTTAATCACTCTAAACACATCATAACATCAATTCCAAGATTAACCGCAACATACATGCTGCTAATGAGAGAAGCATTTTTTTTTTAAAAAAAATCAGTAAACAAAATTTTATTGATCAAAAGGAGGCAAAAAGGCCAAGTATAGGGGACATATACAAGAGCAACACCTATGCGTGCTAATTTAGAGATACAAGGAATTCATGAAAAGACATGCCACGGAAATCAATTACAATCAACCAATGAAGCAAGGTATTGAAAAACAAATTTCTAAGCTCTTCCATCGATCGCTCTTGATCTTCAAAGCTTCTTGCGTTCCTCTCCCTCCAAATGCACCACCATAGACATATAGGTATCATTTTCCATATGGATGCAATTTGAGGGTTGCCCCGAATACCTCTCCACGAGGCTAGAAAGTCACATACCACCGTAATGCAATGAATGCAGCTAATATAATTTATTGAACATTCCACCGTAATGAAGTTCACTAAAGTAAGACAACATAAAAAGGCTCCTGTACATTGGTAACGATTGCTGACCATTAATCTTTAACTTTCCAATTGTCAAGCGTTATTTTTATTCTTCTTCTCAAGAAAAATCATGAGATGTATCCAAAACAATACCAAGGTAAAGAACTTTATCCAGGGAAAACAATATTAATTGTCAAATATGCACTTCAGCAACCTACTGAATCAGTGTAAACTCATGATCTACAATGAAGATCATTTTAGACAACAGCTAAAGAGGGAGCAAACTGAAACCAGGAAATAGCAAATATCGGAACTTCAGCATGCAAAACACCCACCACATATGCGTTGAGCAGATGTCAAGGAGAACCAGTTTTCAGCTTGCTCAGTGTCAGTAACTTCTTCCTCGCTTTCCTAACATAGATAAAATGTAGAAGATAAACTTAGTTTCAACTTCAACTACTTATTAAAAAAAAATCAGCTTCAAATCTCTTTCCATCCATCAACACGAATGGGTAACAAAAATTTCAGCAGTTTCTTCCACATAAATATGTACTGCTTCCATCCCTAAGTAAAGATCATAATTAAAAGTTTCAAGCAAATTTGTTTCCAAAAACCTTTTTTTACAAGTAATTTGTTGCCAAAAACTTCTCACAGATCGAGAGAAGCAAGCCACAGACGGCTTTCACTGGCATTCTTCTTACAGATATATTAGGCTAAACACAATCTACCTGGTGCAGTTCCATTAGTTCCTGGAGACAGTTACTTAGCAGCACTTTTTTAATGCAGGCTTTGCCTGAAAGAAAAATCAGCCATATATTATTGGCAAACACAAGGGCCAGAAACATTATGAAAACTGCACAAAAATTTATCAGTGAAAATAACTTATCGGCACTAAAAATTGCCAAACCAGACATTATCATGATAACCCGACCATATCTGTTTTATAAGTATTTAACCAACTTATTTATACTCAGTAAATTAAAATATATGTAAAATTATACATTTTTTTCATTTTTTTTCTTCATATCGGCTATATTCTCTACCACCACAGAAACAACATTATCTCCCGCCATTATTTCTGCATTCTCACAACTCACCTCATGCTGTCAAAGAGACAAATTATAATTTTCCCCCAAGACCCAAGCCCTCTCATTGTTAAATGATAAAATGTATTTACTCATCAAAAAAGTTTCACACAGCCCCAACATGCTCAGGTATGAAACATTTCATTTGAAGGGATTTAATTTCCTAAAACTCAACTTCATCCTTATGCAGATATATTCCACTTCTTATGCCAAATTATAAAGTCAAAGATGTAGGATACATCAAACTAAAGTAAATGTGCAGACATATAATGTTTACCAAACTGTACCGAGGAGAATAAATAATTGCAACTAAGAATCAAACATCAGTACCAGATTCACTCAACAGGAAAAAATCTATGGGTATTGCTTCTTAAAATAGGACAATCAGACAATAGAACATCAACTCAATTTCGTGACTAAAGGATATGCAACAAACCTCGTCTATGAGGATCACAAAAGAAGAAAAATTTGTGTGCCGCTATGCGGCAATACATTTGAACAAAGGCTGCAGGCATGTCCCGTAATTGTGCCAAATTAGGAATAAGGCCTCGTATATAGGCTTCCATTTCCTGGAAGAAGAACCGGATATTCATGGATTATAGAAAATGGTAAAAAATAAGCTGACATTGAATTATATTGATCATATAACAGAAGGACCCAATAACTCATTTTAAACAACTGAAGGCCCAACAATGTTGAGAAATCATACATGAGCTTGTAGAAAACCATCAGAATCCTCATCAAGTTCACTCATATCGATTCGGGCCTGTGTAAGCGATACCTGAACAACAAAGAAAGGTCACATTAGTTTTTTTTTTTTTTTTTTTTTTGGGGGGGGGGGGGTGGAAGAGAGAGAGAGAAATCTTTGTCAAAAAAGTACAACCTAATCAACACAATCTACTGCATGTTTCAACTTAGTAATAGAAATGGTTACGACTCACAGTCCTACACCCATTCAACAGTTCCAGTACAACACGTAGAATGAACCACATAGATCATATGCCTCATCAAAAAGAGAACACAACCAGAATCCTCACCAAGAAAGTAAAGTTAAATGACATACAACCATGGAAATCCAATTCTGCTACTTATCAAAAACAACTTCCAGTACCTAAGCAAAATCATACTATGCATTTGGCATCTAAGAACAACACCCACCGTGCGCATCACATAAAGGTAAAATGGCAGAATGGCAATTCTTCCCGACTCATCTTTCTCAAATTTCATGAAATTTGAAGGGCTAAAAAAGCGTCGGCATTTGGGCCCTATTTGCTCTGTACATACAGAGGCAATGTGGCAAAAATCTTCATAATTCATCTACAAGAAAACAAAGCAAGAAATGTATTAGCATCAGTATAATACTAGAATACACAGCTTGAAAAGCTTTTCTGACATGAAATAAAGCCAAGAATTACTACATGACATATAAAACAATAACAAGCTAAAGTAGCTCAGAAGTCAGTCAAATGACATAGGGGAGGTTTCCCTTGAACTGTAGGCAACAATCTAAAATCATGACTAATGGCAACCAACTAAAATTACTTAAAATCTTGGGTTCCAAGCTTGAAGCTAGCAGAAACTAAGGCCTTATTGCAACTAAATCTTCTATATGTAAGAAGTTCAGGTGAAGTGGGTTATACCATTCTGATGGTAACAATGATTTTATTAATAGAGATTTTATTACTTATAAACCAATGATTTAGGAGTATAGAGGATATAAATTTAAAAAGAAAAAATCCACATCCTGAACTTAGGGGGGGAGGGGAAAAAAGATGAATTACACGTATGATTTTCTTTCCAGCAAATATATAAATAAATGCATAACCAAGTATTACAAAGATGATGAGTATATAGACCTTCTCCGCACCAGTAGCATCATCAATTACACAATTTTCTCTTAGACAAAACCACATTGCATCTAGATCGTCGGCATTAAGCAATAGATCAGATTGCTTCTGCAATAATGTTGAGATAATGTCACCAGTCAAGCAAATCACCAAATACTTGATCAGTAAAAACTAAAAAACTATTAGCAAGCTAGACAGGAAGATGTGGAACATACCTTTAAAAATCGATACTTTGCCAGCCTCTGAACCCTGTGGCTGATGGATCCTTCTTCAGGTTTCTAAACCCAGAGGGAAAAACACATCAGAGTAAAAAAAATGAAAGACAATAGTACAATATAAAAGGGTATAAAAAAAAAAAGAATAGTCCAAAAACAGAGTACAGAAAAATTGAAATGCAGTCTGAGAAAAGCTTGTCACCAGTTTTTTCATATCAAATAAATTTGTCTGTTAATGAACAAATGCACCAAGAAATAAAGAAATGAATTAAACCCCTTCATATTTAGTGCTTATCCATCTTAATAAAAGATCTTTCAAACTCAAAATAAGAGCTACAAGTCTAGCACGTGCCTTCTTATAGAAACTTGGGATTGTGCCAGCTTCAGCACTTTTTTGTTGCTTCTCTTTAAATATATCAAGCAAGATTCTCTTCGTTTCAAGCTCTACAAAGGAAGAGAAACAAAATTTACCAAGTTAAATAGTCAAATCAAAAGGAAATGCACATTTTGATATCAAGGAGTGGATATCAAGTCTGCAACTGATGTATCGGCATACTAAGAATAAGCCATCATGAATATAATAAAGGAACTATAAGATACGTATTAAAAACATCAAAAGGCAAACTAAAATCTGATGATCACATAATACGGTGGGCTACTCTAGTAAAATTATGCCAAGAGAAAAAATACCATTGCATAAGTTTGGGAAGGGCTTTGGCTGCTTCACCAAGTGGGGCTTAGGATGAGCTGTAGACTCATACACCACATCCTGGATTTGATCCCGCACCAATAGTTCCCCTCGATTACTTAATATATTGTTCTAGCAGGTGGGATCTTATATCTGGGATTTAGGGCCCGTTTGGGTGCAAAGGTGATCTCAGATCATCTGAGATAGTTTCGTATGGATGGATATACTCTCCATCAAAATACAAACAACTTATTTCATCTGAAATAACCTCACTTTTTTCATCTTAACTCAGCAATGTTCATTAATGGGACTTTTATTATTATTCCATACAACAACAAATCAATCATTGATGGGACCCACTACTTTTTTAACTTCCCATAAAAAAGTTAAACATATCTTAACCTACTTCATACACCCAAACACAATACATCTTAAGGGACCCACAAAAACCCATTCAAACATCTTACCTCACAATTATTCACAGATAAACTCAGATCATCTGAGATACTCTTAGCATCCAAACAGAGCCTACTCTCCATGGGTGCGTCCAAAGAATCCAGCCTTTGTGAGGTTTCATGTCATCAGAAAACTTTCCTCTTGTCATTCTTAATCCAAACATTTTTAATGAAGGAAGAGTAAAAGAAAAACCTAGTGCACCATTTTTCGTTTTCTCATACAGCATTTTTCCAAGTTGAAAGACCTGATTGACCTAAGCCAAAAGGTCGTATTGGGCTCGGCTGAGCATGTGCCCATTACTTCAGCTCCCAAATGAAAACTAACCAATTTTTTTGTAATCGGTCCCAAATGAAAACTATCCAAATAATCAAGATCGTCCTCCATTTTCTCCCCAACCCCACAGATGTTGCCCTCAGTTGCTAATTGAAGTTCTCTGATAACTTAAACCTATTCATCTTCCGCACCACTTCTAAACCTTCGTGGAAAAAATAAACCGACAAAAAACTAATGCAGACTAAACACAGTTTATAAGAGTCACCGGCTCCAAATACAATTGACTACCACACACAAACACATTCACACAAACGAAATTTAAATATCAGACTCGAAAATTTTGCATACCAGACAGGAAAAAGGAATTCACGAAAAAAACCTAATTACCAACCAAATTTCAACAAAGGAATAGATGGAAAAAAAAAAAAAGGTGAGATAGAAAGACAGAGACAAAGCATACGCACCCATCAAGGCTTCTGATCCGAGTCCGTCACCGGATCCGATGAACCGGCGAAGGTTTCGGACCCAAGGCATTGAAGCAGCCGGCGGGATCCTCCTCTGCACGGCCTCGTGGCTCTCGCCATCACTGGACCCACTGTACATGGCCGAGTCACCCCCTTTGAGTTCCCGACTCGACTGGGACCAGCTCTGCGTTCACTTTGAGAGCAAATCTACGATTATTACAGCACTAGAACCGCGTGCATTACTTAGAAAAGCCCCAGTTCTTGGAGCCCTCCGATCTGTGAGCTCCCACGCAGGGGAGAAGAGCAAACTTTTGTCTGATTTCGACTTCTCGCCAAGGTGCTACGGATGGCCACGGTTACCTTTTTCCGTTTCCGGGTTTTAGATTCGATTCTTCCCACGCGTGCTCAAGGTTGGGTATATATTTGGCGATAATTATAAAGGTAAATTATAAATACGCTTCTTCCCTTTATACTTATTCACAATTATATACTTTACGCCAAAATTATTATAATTGACATATTATTTTTAAATTATTTTAATTGAATACTTACGAAACTAAGAGCATTAGCATTGGTATATACATATGCATATGTAAAATCACCTCTTTTACATATCAACTTTACTATTCAAGCAAAATTTTCACATTAGCTTATGCATATTTGAGACAAAATAATAATAAAATATTATTATTTATTATTATTAATTTTTTGCTAAAATCAATTTTTTTATATATATTTTACAATTAGCATCCATTACATACATGTGACATTAATAATACAAATGCAATAATAAAAAATATAATTTTTTTATATATTATATTAAAAATATAATAAAATGAAAAAAATATATATAATATATTATAATAATAAAATAAATGTGCAAGTGAAGGTTTGTTGTGTTGTTGAATGAGAGAGAAAATGAAAGGATTGTGAGTGAGAGAGTGGGAGGAGAGATAAATAATGATTAAAATATGATTTGTAGGGTGAATCATAGGTAGCTAAATATTTGGATATGCATAAGCCAATATGAAGGATTTTAGGGTCATATTATGCAAATATAACTTTACATATTCATATGCATATGCATATGCATAGACCAATACTAAAACTCTAACCTAATAATATATAAAGAGAAAAGTTTGGACCGGATGGATTTAAAAGAGGTTTTCACACCAGTTAATGATAGTATGCCACGTAGACACTCCAAGAAAAAAAAATTGCTAGTGCCGCGTCCACCCGATCCCCTCTTCAACCTCCGAATCTCTCTCCCTCCCCTGCCTCAATTCATCTGCATGCAAGCCTCATTTCTCAAAAAACCCTCTTTCTCTCCATCTCCCTCCCGCCCGATCATGCTTCCACCACGACACACACATTTGAAAATAATTGTCTGAAACATTCTATCAAACATGTTCCATGCTTCTGACAAAAACTTCCAACAAGTTACGAATGTAGGGAGTTATTTCCCGTAAGTATAAAACTTCGTAGAGCGAAACAAATAATAAAAACAAGGACAATAGTAACATGAGAACCTAAGCAAATAATTTTGGCACGCAGAAATTATAATCTGTTTGGTCTCGAAGATAACGAAGGAAATGTAAAGAATTTAAATTTTGGGTATTGTAAAATGCAATTTTGTTGTCCTTTCCTTTCTGTTCTTTAGGTTTCTGGGAACAACCAAACAACAGGTGTTCGAAAAAAGAAAAAAAAATACATAGACTATGAAGCCCAGAAGTAAGAATAACTAGGCATGTCGAATTGAACCTGTTCGATGCCTGTAAACGTCGAGCAAATTTATACCAATTATCTTTACAGCGATCCAATATATATATATATTCCAGAAAATATATCTAGCCTCTTATTCCCACATATTACAAAGAATATTACCACCACATCCCATAATTTTCAAATTGACCAATCCAATATATGATCCCCCAAGTCAACTATCTTCGGTATCCCATAGCTACCACTGGGATCCTCACCTTGTGCCCTCGGCTGCCTTGCATTAAAACCTCTCTGAAACTGTATGTTCCAGTCACTGACCTGATAGTAAGAGTCACTGAGAATTTTCGTGATGCACCAGGAAGCAAAGTCATTGCTCCAGGGCTGGCTTCAATGGCAACGGCTGTGCCATTCTAGTTCTTATTACATAGGTTTCTTCCTCGGCTACATTCGTGACTGTGCGAGTAACAGTTTGACTTCTAACAAGGTGGGCGTCGTCCCTCTTTTCCTTTTGTTTTGTTAGTTGTCGTGGTGGGAGCAGGATCGGGCGGGAGGGAGATGCCGATGGAATGAGGCAGGGGAGGGAGAGAGATTCGGACGTTGAAGAGGGGGATCAGGTGGACGGAATCAACGTTTTGAATACCTTAACGCAAGTCGTACCGGTTAAGGTAGTGGAACGAAATATTTCGATACCGGTATCGTTTCGAAATAGTATTTCAAGATAATATTTCGAAATAGTCGATATATAAATAAATTATATTCTAAAATATATATAAAAATTATATTCTAAAATAATAGTCTATATATAAATAAATTATATATAAATACATATATATAAAAATTATAAATAGTCTAGTCTGAATTATGAGTTAAAAAATAAGTTTGTAGTTTGAAAAAATGAAAAAAAAAAAAAAAAAAAAAAAAGAGGCCAAAATTTAGTCCAGTATGGCCGGTATGACCGGTATTTTAGCCGGTACGGAACAGATATAGTACCTGTACCGGCTGGACGGCCGAAACGAAAAATTTCGACCGTACCAGCCAGTACGGTATAAAATTTAAAACAATGGATAGAATGCTGACGTAATACACTATCATTGACTGATATGAAAATCTCTTTTAAACCTATCCGGCCGCAAGCTTTTCCCATACATAAATTTGATTGTATTTAACCGGATAAAATTTAGATCTTATCAAAACCGAATTCCTTCCCAATCTCTTTGACTTTGAGTAGAACTATGGATTTTTTTTTATCTCTTGGCAGATACCCATCAACTAAAAACACCCTTAGTTTTTATTATATATCTACCCCATTTCACACCCTTATTTAATCTTTATTCATTACTGTTATAGTTCAGAATATATACAAATGGAAAATGATATTTGGCTCCATGAATTTGCCTCTTCAAAATTATCATCAAGATATTTTAAGTTTTTTTAAATTTTAATGATTAAGGAAGTAATGAAATTGTATATTTTTTAGATATTTTAAAAATAAATAAAATGCACTAAGAACACGTCAAACAATACATACTGACCCCTAGCATTGTTCTGTATAAATATCTATTTGTATATGGATTTATGCTTCCTTCTTGGATAAAGGAGGTAAGTGGGCATGCTAATGATTTCACAGTGGCAGAATTGCCCAAGGAATTTTTCTATTTGTATGGTTGGGATTTTCTTTTTTTCCCTTTTTCTTTTCATTTATTGTTGTTAATATCTGCTAAGCCTCCCAACGATATGATGAGACTTACCAATCAGAAAGAGGGCAGTTAAGACAGTGATATTTAATCTAACCATTAGGGCTAAAGATGGTAATCCCAACCACTCTGGTATGGGTGTAACCATTAGTACTATTTTAGAAATTTTTTTTAGAATCGAATTGATATATTCTATTTTAAAATTTTAAGAATTGATATCAGACTAATTCATCATTGAAATCAAAATTTTCAGTTTTTTCAATTTTACAGATAGAAAAAATCATACTCCAACAAAATTTTAGCAAGTGATTGACCCATAAAATTAAGATTTATATGTTATAACAAAATTTAGATGTTTTATTAAAAATAATAAGATTAATTTATGATATATCATAATCAAATGCTATATTAAAATTTATAAAAGTAATTTTATTTATATCAAATGTCATATTAATTTTATGTTATAAAAATAAGAAACATGAATAATAAAATTAAAATTTCATATACCGGTCTAGTTCAATTCAAACCGATTTTCTAAATATCAAAATTGGAACTAAACTGGTTTCTAACCGATTTTAATTATGAGGAACCTGGACAAGACTGGTTAAATTGGACCGTACACACTAGTTCGGCCAATTTTTTTTACAGCCCTTTACTCTGGGTTTCACTCACATGCAATTAAGGTCAATCTGATTGTGATACTAAGAACGCTAAGGAGATAAAAAGTTGAGGGCCTGATATTTTCTCCAGCGTTTCGCTCTCAACCAAAACCCACCAAAGATCACATCTTCTCTGCCCAAAAGGGGTTTGAGCTTTGGCTTCTCCCTCCTTGCTCCCATCTGGCTAGTCCAGAAACTGTATAACCCCTTTTTTCAGGTCTTTATTTTGTTTTCCATCCATAGCAAGGAGAACCACCGATTTGCTGCTTTCTGGAGCCCAGTGACTGCCACGCGTCCCACTGCAAGATTTCCTAGCCGCGATCCTTCAGATGGTCGAAGAATATTGTCGAACAAAACGACACGTGAGTCACACTTGCGGATCAAAGCGCGCATGAGATCCACACGCCACCGCACTAAGAAGTTCCTGTTGTAGCCATGCGCGACATTTATGGGGCCAACAACCTCGAATTCTTCAAATCCAACTGAGTTCCATACATCTAGAGTGGCGCGTGCTCCCCACATGCCGCCACAGTCCCTAATCGTCGTCCTTCGGCGAATTGATGGATCTCCTGTTTGCTATCTGCCTATGTTTTCACTTCTCCTAATCAATGATCATGGGAAAGAGGTAGTAGATGTCTCCTGCAGCTAGTCTAAACCAGCAAAATGCAACAAAAATCTCTTCACTACAACTTTCAGTTGTAGTATTACAATCCGTTTATTGGATTGTATCAAAGCCGCTTTAAGCGGCTTTCCCTTGTGAGAAATGGGTGGGGATCAAGTCATTGACCTCAAATCCCACTTTTTTATTTTTATTTCTTGTGTATTTGCTAGTTTGGGTTGAATGTTGGGGTCTCCCACCCTATTGACTATTGCATCCTGTAACTGATAAATATATTTGTAATATGCTTGTTTAGAAAAAAGAAGAAGGTCAATCTGATTTATAGAACAAGTAAAGGGTCTGTTTAGATACAAAAACGAGACACCTAATTATTAAAATTCTCATAATTTTTTATAATTTCATTTCCAACATCACTTAAATACAAAACACTTTTTAATTTCAAATTTTTAACTTTTTCATCTAATCATCACATAATAGTCATCAAACCACAAACATCAATACAACTTTTACAAACTTCAAAACAAAACATGAAGATCAATAAAATTTTTACAAGCTTCAAAACAAAAATTATATTCAAATAATTTTTTTTATCTTTATAATATTTTAATTCAAAATTTTATATTTCCTTTCAAATCCAATAAAATATTTTAAGTCAAACAATTTCACTATTATTCACAGAATTCTAAACGAGCCTTAAGTTTAATTGCCTAGTGTAAGAATCGAATTTTTTGATTAAATTACATGATCTAATGTAGAGAGAAATAAAAATACTCATACCAGGAATACATTGTCCGAAAGTCTCACATAATATTGTAGGATATACATGTGCATCCCTTTCTAAACCATCCAACTCGATTAAGCAATTAAAAAGGATATTTGTTTAAATTGGGTGATTCAGTGAAAAAATGTATTTTAAAATTTTTCATAATTATTCTAAATCACACAATAATGTGTTTAGGGCTTGAGGAGGGCAAAATCCACCGGTACATGGGTGAGCATAAGCCCTAACCGGCTAACCCATTTCCAAATTTTGAGATATTATTCCTTAGGTGTGAACAACTATGTCGAAATCGGTCGCTAGATTTTGGAACCAGTCGAAATTGATAGAGATGATGTCTGTCGGTTCAGTTCCGGTGTTCAAACTAATGAACCGACTTATATAATATATATTATTTATTTAATTTTTATATAAAACAAAGCCATTTAACTTTAGTAAGTTAAACGACATTGTTTTGGTTAGAAATGAAGCCCCTTCCTCTCTTCTTTATTTCACATCATCTCTAGCATCGTTTCTCTCTCTCATCTCTCAGACCTCTCTCGTCTCTCCCCCTCCGTCCGGTTATCCACAGGCAAGACTCAACTTGCCGGCCCGATTGCCCCGATGCCGCCTCTCTCTCTCTCTCTCTCTCCCTTGCATCTCATCTCTTTCTCTCTCATCTCTAAGACCTTCTCACGTTATCAATAAGTGCCACACTGCCCAACTCGGTTTCACGAAGTTAGTTTTGAATCTTTGATCTATATTTTCAATGTCTAATTTGTTAATTAAAATTATTTGTGTATGCTAACAAATGTCATTTTATCATTGAAATCTCAAATTTTGTTCGTATTATAAACTGTAAAGGGGTAACGTAACGGAGTTTGGTTTATTGAGAGTCTGAGAAAATGTAGAAAGTTCCAAAACCAACTGTCAAACCGATCGAAACCAGTTCATTCTATTCTCTCCCCCTTAGTCGATTGGTTCGGTTTTCAGGCCCATTGTTCCCAAAGCCAAGAAAATCATCAGGGGTCTTGGTAGCCATGTTGGTCGCTGTGGCAAGGGTGGTGGATGTGGTAATCTCAATGGTGGTGGCCACGGCAACAAAGACTCATCTTCGAACTCAACAAAGGCAAGGTTGATCATGTTGCAACGATTTGTTGGGAACACTACAATCTGCATTCTCAAATGCCAGAATTTTGTAGAAGCTCTCTCTTTTCGTTCTTTCAATGGCCACAATGCTTTAGACAAGTAATGTATATTCTTGTTGTGACTCGTAACAATGAGAATCTAATTAACCATCGATAATCACTACTTGATCACTTATTATTATTATTATTATTATTATTATTATTATTATTATTATTATGTTTTTACCATACAGGATTTCATGTGTGACAATTTGAGCCTTGTTAGAAACAATACTAGATCGTGGACAACATGGTTTTCTTGCAACCATTCATGATAGTAAATCATGTGTTCCTTTTGTTGTATGACATGCCTGATTGGTACACGCTTCTTATAGTATTGTTGAGCAAATGATGCTACGTTTTGTTATGCTTTTTTTTTTATTACCTAATGCAATTGTTTGTCAAGGTTCTCGTGGTAAAAGCCACGGGCTTCCTTTTCATTTTAGTAAAACTTGAAGTTTATTTACCACTGTGGGGTGGTGGATCAATCCTCTTTGAGTAAGTGGTTTGGTATTTATGAAGTTCTGGATTCGAATCCGAATATGGATTCTTAGATTATTAGTATCAACAGTCTAAAACTTTATTGAATTCCCTATTGGGATTAAGGTTTAAACTATGGCTCAAACCCGACTTGAGAATTTCGACCTCTTGTCGTCTAGACCTTTCCTGTAAGTAGAGTGCTATTATGGTCACATCAAAGTAAAGTTATTATTTCTTATTTTTTTATTTAAGAAAAGAAAAACAAGAAGTTTTATTTTCTTTAAAGTTAATTCATTGTTATTTATGGTTGATTTTTTTAAAAAAAGGGTTCTAATTTCCTCAATTATTTCTCTATTTGGTTCTTTGCTACTATGTGATATTTGTTGACAACTTGTGCTTTTACTTGGTTTTATGCATTTAAAACAACTTGTAGAAGGTATCTGAGACACGTCATGTGGGCAGGCTAAAGGAGAAAAACATCAAAAAGTGAGGTGGGATTGGCTGGAGAAGTGTCACGAGTGGAGAGAAAAATTCTGGTTGTCGAAGGTGACATGACAAGAGATATTCGCCTTGTGTAGTGGGGGATCAAGATGGCAATAACCCTTTCATGGAGAAAGCTGTAGTCATAAAAGACAAAATAATAAATCTTTATAACCTTCTAATACTCTGCACGTTATTTTTTTTTAATTTTTTTTATTAAATATTTATTATATGAATAATAAATAGAAAATTTGAAATAATTTAAATTAACTCAAAATTTAAAAAAAAAATTTAAAAATTTAAAAAAATGTGGAATGTGGAGTGTGGTGGAAATTGTGTAGCAAAACTATTTTTTATTATTATATTCTCAATATTCTTGGCATCAAATGATTACTCTACAAGGGCTCGTTCATTTTCACAAAAATTTTCATTTTATCTCATATAATTATTACAACTTTTTTAAATTTTCACATAAAATAAAATAAATAATTCAAAATTTTCAAATCCAAAAACAAAATAATATTAAAAAAAATATATTCTAACAATATTTTATTTAACTTTCAATTTTTATCTTATCTCATCTGCAAAAACAAACGCGTTTGTATTCAAAACCCACTTCAACTCATCTCATCTTATCATTACAACTTTATCAAATTCTCATACAAACCATCTCAACCCATCTCTACTATTCACAAACCATTTCAACCCATCTCTGAATCCAAACAACTCAGTAAAATACAACAACTAATTTCCAATAATTTGATAACTCAATGGTGACATACCGATAGTAAATAAGGTAAATAATAAATATAACCACTCGAATGTAAAAGAATGAGAAAAAAACAACTAACTATTTGGAAAATGAATCGTCCTTTAGGATTGGTGCTGAGAGTATATTAATGATGAAGGCACTTGTGGAGAAGGCCTAAAAATCAGTGTTTGCTTTAGTACTATTGCCATATTAAGTTAAATGATGACCTTTATCCTTTATCCAATATTAAATTTACTTGATAAATATTATGTAGTACTTACATATCTCACTTATTTGAAGTTATTATTTTAAGGAAATTAAATTGAGAGTGAAATAAGATGTTGTTTATAACATAACCCTTTATACTTGCAATATAATAAATGATTATTCTAATTATCATATTCTAATTTTTTTTTTTATGTGCATTGCATTATTAATTTTATCTTGAAATCGCTTTGTACTATTTCTTTAGTTAACATCGAATGAACGAAATATTAATAATAAATAATATATAAGTTTACAACTCTTCACACATCTGTATTTTAAAAGAAATGATATTTGCAATCGTAAAATGCGCAAACGTCGTGTAATCTTTTTAGAAAAAGTGAGTAAATACGGGATCCACATAAAAAAAAAATTTAATGGTAAACCTCACTCTTTTTTAAAATAATTATACGAACTTTGCACACTTCACGACTGTATGTAGTATTATTCGTATTTTAAAATTGAACTTTAAAATATAATTATATAAAGAGTTGTGAAAATGGTTGTACATCTTTTATTACTTTTTTAACAGTTTCTATTTTTGAACTGATTTATAGAATACATCATCTATATTATTTAAATAATAAGATTTGATTCGTGTACTTGTAAATAAAATTTTTATTTTTTATAATAAAAATCTTCTTTGCTTAAAATTTAAATCCTCCATCCCTGTCACGTGCCTGGTGACGTGCCGCCTCGATTTGAACCTAAAGTCTCCAAATTTGGAAAACCACTCCCCCCCTCTTTTTCTCTGAGAATCGAATCGAAGCAGTCATGGAAGTGATACTCCGATCCCTCTCACGTGCCTCCGTGATTTGAACCCGAGCCCCCGGCCGCCCAAAACCAGATAAACCCTCCCCCCCCCCCCCCCCTTCTGAGAATCGGAGCAGCCATGGAAGTAATACTCGTGGACTGTGTACAAAACAGTCTTCGCCATTTTATGTACCGGAACGCGATTTTCATGTGCGAACGCCTATGCGCTGAGTTCCCCTCGGAGGTACCTTCCTTTTCCTTTTTCATTTTGTATCTTTTAATTTCTCTTTACTTCTCGCATCTTTGCTTGGTTTTCGAAATCCGTGGCAGAAATTAAGGGGAAATGTTATTTCTTTCAAATCTTGCGGCATTAGGTATTTGCTTCCAATTTTCTCTTCTCTTAGTACTATGTCTCAATCCTCCAAGGATTAATTTGGCGTCAATTACCAGTATTGGTGCTTCGTTAGAGTAAAACGCTTAGTTTAATCCATTCCCTACAAATTCCATTATTATTATTATTTTTTTTGGTATCATGAGAAATTTGAGGGGTTTTTTTTTTTTTTGGGGGGGGGGGGGGGGTGCAAACGCAGAATAGGATGTAGGAAGGTACTAGATCATTTTGCTATTCTTTTCCGTTTCCTCCCTCGTATAACCGTAATCAAATACTTATTCACTACCTTTTTTATTTGTTTTTTTATTTTTTATTTATCAGTGATACATATTCACTACCTACAAAAGGAAATTCGTGTAATGAGTGAAAGTGCAAAAATGGTTCATGGGCTTGGTTTACTTTACCCGCTTTGCTACTTCGTTGGCTTCAACTAGGATCTCTTTATTTTCAATTTAAATATCAATTGCCGTTCATGGCAGCACACATCATTTGACAAAGTTTTCACAGTGGTGAAGCATACTAAAGGATATAACTATTACAGTCTATAATTGAATCTCATGATTATTGTTATTATTTTCCTTTGTTTATCTTAGTTTTACTCGACTCCTTGACACTTACTTTTTCTTATGTGCAGACCAATATGCAATTATTGGCTGGCTGTTATTTGCATAGCAATCAATCTTATGCCGCGTACCATATTTTAAAGGGTATGTGTCATAGTTCTTAATTTTCTTCCATTATTGAACCAATTTAGTATTAGGATTTTTATACTTATTTTTGGTGGTTTAATTTATTGAAAATTTCTTATGCATAAATCTCTCTTCTTTGTTTGTTCATTATTGTATGAAGGCACGCAAATGGCTCAATCGCGCTACATGTTTGCACTATCATGCTTTCAGATGGATCTTCTCAATGAAGCCGAAGCAGCGTTATGTCCCCCTAATGAGCCTGGTGCAGAGGCAAGTGTATGCTTTTATTTTATTGGTCTTTAGCTGCCCCAACCCCCTTATTTTCTGGCAAGCATGTACTTGCTCAGATGCTTTTCAGACAATGATGAATTGCTTGGTGTTGTTATCTTTATGCAGATTCCAAATGGTGCAGCTGGTCATTACCTTTTAGGACTTATTTACAGGTTGCTTTTTTATGTCTTCTTCTTCTTGTTATTATTATTGAAGTAGTAGGTTGCCATTTTGTTGTCCCATACATCATTCTGTGAACTTCCAGAGAGGTATTTCCCTTTGCTCGTCATACGTGTACAGCACAAATGAGAGACACAAATAAGTCTACAATACATTATTATTATTATTTTTTGCTAATCTACAATACATTATTTTCTAATCAGATGAGTCAATGTGTTACAAAATTTGGAAACATTTCTCTTGACAGAATATCAGGCAAGAGAAGCTTATTTAATTTACATTTCCCCCTTCCTTAAGATACAGTCTCTCTTACTCTCTGTGTATGCTTTGTTGTTTCCTCACTGACTATAGTAGCGATACAAGGCGATATTCTTTTATTTGTGTTTGTTAGCTTTGTTTCTATTCTTCTTTTGGTGGTGGGTGATGCCTTCAAAGGTGGTGGAGCTATTAACATGTTGGAATGGAAAGTTGAGCGCCATCTATATGTTTCATTGTGCAAGATGGTCCCATTGTGCATCCTATGGTGCATATGGAGGGAAAGAAACCGGCATAACTTTGATGATTGCAAGTGATTGGTGTTGGATTTAAATTTTATATTTTAAACACCTTGTATCAGTGGACAAAAGCCCACTATGGTGCTCCCTTTTCTATTTCTAATTTTCGGGATTTATATCTCTTTCCCCCTTTCTTGGTTGAGTGTGGTCATGTATACTTCCTGTATGCCAGGATAATATCCCTTTCCTTTTTAATAAAATTTATCTTACTCATTACAAAATATGTCTGTTCTTTTTTTGGCAGCTCTAGCTGATCCAAAGTATCAGGTTGAATTTAAAATTTTAATTGAAAAACGTTCTGCTTCAATACTTTGCTTCTTTGGGCATCTGATATAGATAATAGGTTGGGTCTCATGATTTCTTTGTGTCATTTAAAGTTCCTAATTAGGTGTTTCTCTTGTATACATCCTATGGACATGGGCTAAGCATTTGCGTTATTTGATAAAAAATTTTGTTTCTTGTAAAAAAAGTCCTGGATTGAATTAGTGCTTGGACGATATAAACGGGGCTACTAAATCCAATTAATTGAATTCCATTACTATACGGCATTTATCCTTTGTGCTCTATGCATTATCTTTCCTTTGTCTTATGACTGGTTGTTGGACTGAATTCATTCAGTTCTCATCTTTGAATTCCAGAAGTGATGTAAATTCTGAAATGGTTAATTATTTCATGTTCAGATTGCAAAATCATGTCCATTTCTATAGTTTTTGGTTATGTGCAACTTCTTAATTCAGCATATCAGCTTTTTTTCATTGCGATTTTATTTTGTTTTAGGTACACTGACAGAAGGAAAACTGCTGTACATCACTTTAAGCAGGCATTATCAGCAGATCCTTTAATGTGGGCTGCATATGAGGAGCTTTGTGTCTTAGGTTTGTGCAAAGACTACCCACATGGTTTCAAGTCCTTCAACTGCTGTGTAATATCGTCATTGATAATTTTGAGTAGTTACTGATGTTTTAATTC
Source organism: Juglans cinerea (assembly GCA_961763995.1). NCBI lineage: Eukaryota > Viridiplantae > Streptophyta > Magnoliopsida > Fagales > Juglandaceae > Juglans > Juglans cinerea. The sequence goes on from CAUIVZ010000010.1 coordinate 10,884,118, forward strand.
TAAGGGCTTTAACTGTTATGTTTAGGAATTTAAGCTGATTGTGAACCAATGTACTTCATAGGTTCCATTTTGACTTGTTAATCAGTACATTTAAATTCAATCCCATCATTACTATTAGATGTTGTCTCTGCAAATATACTTTATTTCTATGTATTATCTCCTTGGTGGAGCTTTAGTCATTCGTTGATGTTCTCTATGCCATTTTTCTTTCTCTATGATCGTAGAACTCTTAAAATTGTAATTTCACATTTCTAATATTCAACTAGGTCATGTGGATGTGTAATATCATAATCAAAATATGAGTTTGCAGTTAAATGTAATCTGATTGTTAAATATGTTGCCTGTTAAGTTTGATAGTTAAGGGTTAAAAGTAATATTCATGGCCCTTCACTTCCAATTTAAATTTAATGGTATCTTCCAATGTATAGTGGGGAATTTAGCCATAATTATACTTTTCTTAAAATGACCCTCTATCAGGAAGTTGGAGAATGCGGCCATCTCTGTATCATTGGTGGAGCTGGGGTAATGATATTAAAATTATTATATATAAATCATGGCAATGCAATTTTACTGGTCATTGTAGGTCATCTTGATTGCTTTTTGTCTTTTAATCATGACTTTTAGTAATTTTTGTGTATTTTTATTTCTGTCTGATCATGATCATGTAATTGTAAATGTGATTTATTTACTTCCCCCTTAAGTAATATTTTCCCATGTTCGTATTTTAGTTCCTTTGCAGACTTGTATGTGTGGAGTTGTTGCCACAAGGCACAGGACATGGTGTCCTTTAAACCAGATGAAGTTTAAGACCACTTGGAAGTTTAACTAAGCCAAAAGAGCTATAGGGGATGGATTGATTATCTTTGCAAGAAATTTGAGAAGTGCATTTTATGTTATGGATATGACAGTAACTGCTCGCAGTTTTGCTTGACGACTATGATATTCCATATCTGATTAAACAGTTTTCTTATGATTCAGAAGTATGGTATTGATCTCTTGGGTAATAAGAGGCATATTTCTGTGCAAGGAAGTTGATTCGCTTTGCCTTAGTAGCATTTCCCAGGCGCAGTAAATGACACCTTGCCGAATCCCTTTTGGCCTTATATTATACAAGCCAGTTACATTTTTTCTTCATGCATGAAAAAAAAGTATTGGTCCCTTGGGGAACTCATGCTTGATTTTGTAATTTTGGTCCATGTTTAAGCAAGCTATTCCTTTTTATGCTTTTAGGTGCTGCTGAAGAAGCAGCTGGAGTTTTTGGTGAAGCAGCGGCTCTTTGCATACAAAAGCAATACTTATCCCATGGATCATCTTCCCAAAGCTTGCACATGTCAAATGAGGATCGTGGCTTAGCTTCTTCTGGAAACTTTGGCCCAGGGGCAGATGATGCCAGTCCAAGGCAATTGAAACACATGCAAGGCAATAATCAAAGAGATATTCCTGGCAATTATCATGGAGCAACTGCACTAGGAGGAGCTGCTAGTCAGCCTTCAAATGGTGGTTCATCAAACATATCATTCTATAATACTCCTTCACCCATGGCCTCACAGGTATGATAGTTAATATTAGGTGTAAAGTTTTGCATTCTTTTTGCTTTGTTTTGTTTTTTTTTTCCTTCTTTTGAGTATATTAATGACTAGTCACCATTATAAATTTTTTTATGGGTACAATAGAGATTTTATTTATGCTGAAAAAGGGTATTACCCCAATTGACATAAAGCATGCAAGAGACCTACTTGATAAGCAAAAGGAAAAAGAGCTACAAATTCTTGAAATATATTAATATATATATGTATATATTTATAGGTAATCAATAAGTTCTATCAATAGACAGCAATAGGCCAAGGGAACAAGGTGTTGAAGAGGAAGACTTTAAGTTCATTATCCAATTATAACAGCTGTTAAGAACAAAATAATTGAGCTCCAACACCCTTTTTCGCAATCCTCAAAGCTGTGCTTGCTTTTTTCTCTACACAGACACTATTGCAAGCACACTGAGATCATCTTCCACTAAGGTACCCACTGATGGTTGCCAAACTGCGGTTTCCAACACGTTAGGAGTTCAACTACATGAGAAAGCATCACCCAAATTATTACAAGCTGGCCAAAGATCACGTACCTTATGATGCTAGCAACCTCATATTGTAAAATAAAATGATCCACTGATTCCTCACTTTTCTTTCTACATCTTTATTAATATGTTTGTATTTCTTATAGAAGGATGCCTAACTTTCTGCCAAATACATCATAGTGAAGTTAACCATTTGTTTTTGTTTTTTTGTTTGTTTCCTTAACGAATATATTGAGCTATCTACATCTTTATTAGTTTATGTGTCCTTTTTACTGTAAAGATCAATCAGTGCACTTAGATCCCCTATGTTTCACAGTTGTCAGGTGTTGCTCCGCCACCTTTATGCAGAAATGCTCAGCCAAATGGGCCAAACCAAAGCATAGTCACTGTTGATAGCTCTCCAAGGTCCACTGTGAACTCTACTATTCAAGCCCCTCGAAGAAAGTTTGTGGATGAGGGAAAATTACGGAAGGTTATAGCTTTGAAAATTCATGCCTTTTTAATCTTATTCTCTTATATAGATATAAATGCATATTTATGTGCACTAATGGTTTCATATGTCGCGTTTTTCTTAGAGTAATGTGGTTTCTCCATTATCTGGTTCCTTAAAAATTTCACAAATTAAATTATTAGGTGTCCTTTTTTTTTTTTCATTTGACAAACTATTGATCAGATTTTCAGAGTGCAGGTATTGTGTACAAAAGTAGGGAGCCCATATGAGTTATTAATGACATGTATGTTTTTTGAATGAGCTAGAATTGAGACGAGGGAGTCTTATCAGCTTTAGACTTTATATATTGTAAAAAAACAAATCTTTTTAGAAATTTATTTGGCGAATTTGGAAACTTTCAAGGTAAAGTTGCAAGCTTTTGCAGAGGGTACCAGCCTTTATTTTTCCCTTTGAGATCATTTTGTTATCTGGTTCTCTTTATTTTTGTTTTTCGTGACGTTATCTGGTTTTGGTATTCTCTGTTTTTCCTTGCCTTTTTTTTTGCTACATAATTTAAGCTGATAGTTAGGTTATTTTGTTTTCGAGGCTGAAACATCCTTCAGTTCATTACATAGTTGCACTATTGTACTTAATCTGTCGGTTTAACATGTCTCTTCATCTTATGGCATCTTGCTGCCTGATACCGTTAATTTGGTTGGCATGTTTGTTCTCTTGTGCACAGCGGGTGACATTTACATTTTGTTCTTCAAGTCATTTGAGCTTGTCTTAGTAACTACATTTTTTGCAGTAATTAATTCCACCTCTTTCTTGGCATATCAACGTGCATGTAGTGTTGGAGTGGTTTTTATGTCATTCTTAGATCTATTTGATGCATTATTTGGATCTTCTTCTCCCTTGAGATCCTTTATTTCCTTTATTTTCAGATTTCTGGGAGGTTATTTTCTGATTCTGGCCCTCGACGAAGTACAAGGCTTTCTGGAGATGCAGGGGCCAACTCAAATGTGAGTGCTACAATGATAGTTGGAAATGGAACTAGCAACTCTTCTAAATATCTTGGAGGTTCCAAACTGAGCTCTATGGCATTTCGCGCTGTGACAATTCGTAAGGTTCAGTCATGGACCAATGAAAATATTGATGAAGGTAATGAATCTCTTTATCTTTTATCTTTTACTAATTCAGTGAAGTATACCATCAAATGAAAATGGAAATCTTCACTGATAGACCTTTACATAGTTTTTGTCTACCACTTTGTTAACAATGAAATACCCGTTACTTGGTTCTTGCCTATTCTTATGATCAATAAAATTTTGTTTACTGATAAAAAAAAAGCAATGAAATGACTTTATTTAAGTCATGTTTAAACTCAAGTTAATTTTACTGTGGATACAACATTTCTTCTTATAAGTTACAGTTGATGATTTCCAATATGCCAGTCTGAAACTGGCCAGTCATGAACTAATTTGTTTTATTAGGTGATGTTTCTGCCTCATGGCGCTAGTAAATGACTCCCTAAAACTGTCTAATTTGATCTCTTTTAGGGATACGCAATGAGACTTTTGATGATTCTCGTACAAACGTCACGGCAACAACTTCTAGTTTGTCTCCCTCTGGTGATACTAGATCTCTTGAACAAGAAGGAACAACCATTCCAATTAGTGGAGGTATCATGAACGGCTCAAAAGTTATTAGTGGTGCTTCAGAAATATTGGGTCTTTTGAGAACTCTTGGGGAAGGCTACAGACTTTCCTGTATGTACAGGTGTCAGGTATAATTTTATTATTTTTTAATAGATAAAAGATACTTTTTCTTAAATGGAACAGAAAAGAATATATATTATATACTTATCAAAAAAAAAAAAAAGAATATATATTATGACATTAGTGGAGTTATATTAGAAAGCACCAAATATGGAACTAAGATATCTTGTATTTCCTGGCTCATGTTTCATTGTCTGACTGCTTCTGGGTTACAGGAAGCACTGGATGTTTATCTTAAACTTCCACACAAGCATTATAACACGGGCTGGGTGCTTTCCCAGGTAGTTTGGTAGTTCAAAGCTATTTCCTTGACCCTTTTCTGGATTTTATACTTTTCTCTACTGCTGATCATGTACTTGCATCAGCTGGGATTTGTGACTGTTCATACAGACACATGGTTTTTTAATGAACTAGTTTATTTACATCCATTATACCCACTTTTTTGGCAGCACCTTAGACTTATGCTAGAACGTTAGCATGTCTGCATATTCCTGACTATTGGACCTCTTAATTCGTTCATGTTTTAAATGCAGGTTGGAAAAGCATATTTCGAATTGGTTGATTATTTAGAGGCTGATGGGGCATTCAGTCTTGCCCGCCAGGCATCCCCTTACAGCTTAGACGGAATGGATACTTATTCTACAGTACTTTATGTGAGTTCCCACCATACTGTATTTGTAAAAAATCTTCTTTTATCTAGTGTAAGGAGAGAGGGGTATCATAAGTCCTGTATGATGCAATCTGAAAATTTAATCCCTTAGATGGGTGACTTCAGCAAATTCATCTAACCACAAGCTGCAGGCTTAAAGTTATTGTCATTCTACTTATCTGAAGTGATAGCTCTCTTGTGATATTTTCTTGTGTTTATAATACTGGATGCTTGCAGAAAACTTTTCCTTGACTCCCTTGCTCGCTGACAGTTGTTCTATTTCCATTGCAGCATTTGAAGGAAGATATGAAGTTGAGTTATCTGGCTCAAGAACTTATCTCAACTGACCGTTTAGCATCTCAATCTTGGTAGCCTTTTCAATCTTTCTTCACATTACACAGTGCATTCTAACCTTTCTTCTCGGCGTTAGATTTCTGCAAGTGACTTTTTTATATTTCTCATGCTCCAAAATGTTTTAACCCTCAATTTTTTTGGTACTTCTATCATGTGTTTAGAGTTTACCTGCAATATGCAATATGCAATTACTCCTATTTAGAGAAGTATATATTTTTCCTGCCTGCCTTTTTTCAGTTGAGGGATGGGAAGGTCTTTTGACTTTTATCTTTCTATTTTGTCTTATGAGCTGTGTTGTGTTTGTTTCTACCATCCTGTTACATCTATTTATGATGGCCATGATTAGCAGTGCAGTGATTTATTGGTTTTGTGGCATTAATCCACAACTTTTGACGTTACTAGGTTGTAACGCCCCAATGGAAGGCCAAAACCACATGGTTTATATTCTAAAAGCAATTAGAGCCCCATTGAAACCTTATAAAGAGCAAGAACTTCTCATTTGTAACGCCTCAATAGAAGACCCAAACCACATGGCCTCTACTCCAAAAGGACTAGTCAATGATACAATTAGAGTCCCATTAGAACCTAGGACTTCTCCCCAAGCAATGTGGAAACCCATACACCACCTACCCTTATCATTATCATATGGGGTATCATAGAGTGTCTTTGCAAATTTGAGGGTCAAAGGTCATGAAGGCATTAGGTTTTCGTTTTTAGCGGCTATATTCAGAGTTTGTAGTTTTTATTAACGATAAAATTATTCTTTATAAGTTTCCTTTTGAATGGACATGCAGGTGTGCTATGGGAAATTGCTATAGCTTGCAAAAAGACCACGAAACTGCTTTGAGAAATTTCCAGCGAGCTGTTCAACTTAATCCAAGATTTGCATATGCACACACCCTTTGTGGTCATGAGTATGTGACAGTCTCTTTTCCTGTCCTGATTTAACCCCTAATTGAATACCTTTTGGAGTGAACTTCTGCTCTGATGGTCAATTTTTACTTTTGCTGCTTCAGCTAGTTATTTATGATCTTGCAATTGCATTCTTATTTATAGATATGTAGCTTTGGAGGATTTTGAGAATGGAATTAAGAGCTACCAGAGTGCACTTCGGGTTGATGCAAGGCATTATAACTCCTGGTATGGGCTTGGAATGATATATCTTCGCCAAGAGAAGTATGAGTTTTCAGAGCATCACTTCCGGATGGCTTTCCAAATAAATACACGTTCTTCTGTTATAATGTCTTATCTTGGTACAGCTTTGCATGCCTTAAAGGTTGGACCAATTGCTATGTTAATTCTAATATTATGATTTCAGGAGCAACAGTAGATGAAAAGCTCTCTTAATTGTGTTTCTATTGCCTGACAGAGAAGTGATGAAGCTCTGGTGATAATGGAGAAGGCTATTTTAGCAGATAAGAAGAATCCTCTTCCCATGTATCAGAAGGCTAATATACTAGTGAGCTTGGAAAATTTTGATGAAGCCCTTGAAGCCCTGGAGGAGCTTAAAGAGTTTGCCCCTCGCGAAAGCAGTATATATGCTTTGATGGGTAAGATCTACAAGAGGCGTAATATGCATGACAAAGCGATGCTTCATTTTGGTCTTGCTTTGGATTTGAAACCACCCGCAACAGACGTAGCTACCATTAAGGTGATTGACTTATTTCCTAGCTATCATCTTGCCTCTGAAATTAGAGATTATTGTCAAAATGCACCTTCAAACTTTCCTAAATTTTTAGGTAAGGAAAAGATTTCTCTTTTTGAGGTTTGTTGGAGTTTAACTGAGTGTGCACAGATCACAATATGCAACTGATTCTCACATGAGATTGTGGGCTCTATGGAAGTGGTATCAGAAGATCCTTTCAATTGGCTAGAATCCGTTACTTGAACGAAACTAGATTTTGTGGAATCATATTGAATATTTGACGATACATTCCGTATTTGGATCCAATATGAGAACAGGATTTATGGGGATGGGAAGTTTTCTATTGATTGTAGAAAAAAGAGTTGTTTACCGTTATTATCGTTCCTATGACTGAGAAGGGAGAGCAGCCCTTCCTCCCAGGCCTCACCCCTATCTGTGCTCAAGATAGATGGGAAGAGGCCCTATCAAACAATGGCCGTATATAGCATTTTTTTTCAATAAATACATCATTTTTTAGGGGTGGGGCCGTACTTCCTCCTGCAAGTCTGGCCATCTCTGAACCTATCTCACCCATCTCATTCAATTCAAATGAGGGGTTCTCAGTCGTTGCAATTCCTACTCGTCTTACTGTCTGACATGAATCATGCATCTTTTAGCTTTTTCTGTGGCTATACCATCAATGTTTTCAAAAGTAAACAAAATCTCTTGTTTTTGTTCCGATTACTTTACAAATAGATTGTAGGTTTTCTTGTCTTCCTCTCTCTTCACTAAGTTGTTTCTTTCCTGAGAGCAAGGAACTTCTGCTCTATGATCCTTTCTTGTCCTCTGTATCTTTTGACAGGCTGCCATTGAGAAGTTGCATGTGCCAGATGAACTACAAGACTACTTGTAGATCTACTTGCACTTGACCCCGGATGGGGAGAGTGATGTAAATTATCCGGCTCAGATCATTAGGCCCCCAAGGAGTTTGGCCTGCTTGTGCTTTCGACAGACAATGAATAAAATGGCTTAATGCTCGAGGCCTGATTGTTTCTGCTAGCGTCCCTTCTAGCTGGCAGATCATGCGGAAGTGACGACCTCGGCTCTGCTGGTGATTTACCTACTGAGGTTCTGATGTTACAAAGGTATTAAAAAGCTACCATGCTTATGCATGTATGGATGGTGGTTTTATGATGCCAAAGAGGTCTGTCTTTGTATAGTAGGCTCGCCCATTCGTTGAGTCTAGGGCTTAATATTGAGTATTATTTAATTCTGTTGATCATCGAATGCAGCAATATTGCTCATCGGCATCCACTCGAAACAATCCTGCACCCATCCTGTGACAATGAGTGATTTATTTTTGGATTTCAAAATTGTGCAACTTTTCTTTCCTTTATGTGAGTTTGCTCTTCAGAAACTATCTCGTTTGTATTTTTACTCTTGCTGCACCCGTTACACTAAACAACTCAATTGACGTTCATCTCAACTATAACGATGAAGGGAAAAATAAATTATATTTATAGGCCTTTTTATCATAATTTTTCGTCTCTTGATGCGGTATTAAATAGGAAAATGCTTGGGTCCCGAGACATTTTTTCAATTTTTTTTTTTTTTTTTTTTTTTTTTTTTAACTTAAGAGATTAAGGAAATATTTTTTCAATGATGATGTGAATTTTTTTTAAAATGTTTAATGGTATAAAAAAATGTATGAAAAAAAAAGATCAGATGGCTTTATTGGGAGAATCTCTCTCGTGGGTGTAGCACGATACTAATAAATAATTGACAGATAAATAATAAATAAAAATAAATTTTTAACTATTTAATACTACATTAGAAAAGGAAATGATGAAATAATAATTAAAAGATGGTAAATAACATCTTATAACAGTGAAAGATTTATTATTATTATTATAATATTGATTTTTTCAATGATTATTTTCTGAAACGATCTTTTTATATAATTATCGGTTTCCTTGTAATTTCTTTTGTCTCTTCTTTATCTATGTTTTATGCGTGAATAATTAGTAATTACTCAAAAGAAGGGAAAAATATTAGCCGTGAATATATATATACTAGTAAAGGGCAAACACGTGCATTGCACGTGTGCCCAATTGTAAAAAAATAAAAAAATATTTTTAAAAATAAGAATTTTCTGTAAAAATATTTAATAATAAAAAATAGATTAATATATATAATTATGGAATGTAATAGTTTTAACTATATTTTAAGATTTTATCATTGATCATAAAAAATATCACATATGCTATCCACAGAATATCTATGACTGCAGATCTAAAAGCGACTATTGGAGTTGATGTGCTATCATCATACATTTGTAAATAAACTTGATATCTAATAATAGTAAATAAATTATTATTTATTGATAATAAATTAATAAGGATAGTCTTAATAAGATTTTATTTATTTTTAAATAAGATAAGCCTACCAGTTGACATTTTTATGATGGCTTGTGAATGTCGCAACAATTTGAGAAACTAAAGAAAGAAATGAATAATAATTTGTCAAACATCTAAATATACAAAGCACAGGAACAAGATTATAGAAAATAAAGAAGGATATAAATATTTATATTTAAAACATAAAGAAATATAATCCAATCAATAATATATGCTCAATATTAAAATTAAATAAAGTAATATAATATGAAACTATTTAGAATTAAAAATGTAAATAAACACACAAAAGATATTTATTAATTTTAATTAATAATTACAATTTCACATACTTGAAAAATGCTTCAAGTAAATAAGTGCATAAAATATTATACAATACAGAAAATAACATTTATTTGTATCGATAGTAATAAAACATACCTAGAGATAGGAACGAATAAAAGATCAGTGGAAATATAGCAGAGTAGCAACCAGAAGATTGGGAGACAGCAACAAAAGTACAGAAGTAGCAATTATGTTGCAAAAAAATATATTATAAAAAATAACATAATCATTTTAATAATATATTATTGTTTTTTGCAATAATTTTTTTTCTCAAATTTTACGAAGATTTGCCATATTATGTCAACAAAATTGACTATGTATTTAGAAGAGTTTTTTTTTTTTTTTTTTGTGATTAGAAATAAATTTTGCAGAATATTGAAATTGATTTTTTTACAAATTTATCTTCATTAATAATTTTAATATAACTTATTATCAATTTAAAGTTTAACTTTCAAATATATTTGTAATAAGTAATGTCCAAAACTTTTTTTTTCTTTTAAATTGTCTTTTGTTTTCTTATATTTTCCAACACACCGGTATTAATGTATAGAGAAAAACACAAGATTAAAACGGTGTCGTTTTCAGGGGAAGGAACCCTAACATTCACAAGGGCACTATAAATACATCCTTATGCATTGCACAATTCTCAATTTCTCCCTCTCGCCGCCCCTCTTTCTCCAAGCAAACCCTAATCTCATCATCTTCTTCTTCTTCTTCTCCTCTCTCTCTCTCTCTCTCTACACGAAATGGAGTAGTGTATATCACACCGCACCTCCAGATTCTTCTTCCTCCCGTCTCCATCCCCTGCTCTCACCAACGAAACCCTAACCTCATCTTCACAACCGGTCGAGTTTTCTCTATGTGGGTTCTTCTCTCTCCCATTCCTACCCTCTGCGCCGAGACAATCTTAGCACTTGCTCCTCGTCCTCTTTCTTTCTCATTTTCTTTCATCTGTATCGCAATCTCACCATTACACTACAGAGACCAGCTTCGTTCTTGTCTCAGCCGGATCAATACGAAGAAGGCCTCCACGTTTTGCCTCTCATCAGTTTGTTTCTTCCCCTTCTATATTTTTTTTGGTTTTTCGCTTCGTTGATGTGCATTTTTTTTATATTCTTGAATGGTTTTATTTCTTTGGGTTTTCTGTTACGTTTGTGTTTTGTACGTACGGATCGAAGATGATCTCTTTTATTTATTTTTAGTTGGTATATCTCTGATTTTGTTTTGTCTTTAGATCTGAATAGATCTTCATATATTTGAAGAGGTTATGGTCAAGTCTGAGTCGTTATGTTTATTTGCGGTTTTTCCATAACAAATTTTCATGACAGGTGGTTTTTTTTTTTTTCTGTTATGTTTATTTATTTTATCTATTCTATAAGATGGAGACATTCTTCATGGTAATGAAATCTATTTTGTTTATTAAATCTATTTTATAATATTTATGTATTTCATGATAGATCTCCATAACAGATCTTTATTTGTGGGTTTATCTATTCTATTTCTTTTTAGTTGGTTTGTTTCTGAATTTGTTTTCTCTATAGATTTGAATAGATCTTATATATTTGAAGAGATTCATATCCTGATCTGAGCGGTTGTTGATTTTTCTTTTCTTTACTTTTTCGTTGATTTCCAAATTTCTTTTTGGCTTTTGTTGATTGTTTTTTTTCCCTCTATGGTCTGGCTGAATGTAAATGAAGAAAGAGGTGCAAATTTTTTCTGCCATTCTCTATAATTTTTTTTGTTTTCACTTCCACTCCAATATTTTCGATCTTTTTATTTACTTTGTTTGTTATCTATTTTTCTGTTGCATTTTTTATTTTCTTATTAGGTCTGTTAATAAAACTAACATGTATACTTGTTATGTTTGTTATCATCTCAAATTTCAGAATTTGTGATGTTATTGTGTGAGATGTTAATATTATTTATTTTTTGAGATGTGCAAATTTTTTTTTCCTATCTTTCTTGTGTGAATTTGTACATAAATGTATGACTGTTGATTTGTTTTTCCTATACATCTCAACACATTTCATATATTAGATTTGTATGAATGTAGATAACTTTTTTTGTTTGTTTTATCTTTTTCTGTAGTTGTAATTTTTTTTTGTAAGCGGTTTCATTTCTGTGATTTGGTATTCTGTTTGTGTATCATAACACATTAGATTTATTTCTCAAGTTGGTATAGACCTGAGAAATAAAATCCATATTCCATAAAATTATGTAGACAAGTTTCTTTGTTTGTTGTATGTTTTTTTGCAGATGTAATTTTTTTTTAAGTGGTTTTATTTTGTTTGAAGTTGATGTGTTCTAACTTGAGATATTCAAATTTTCTATAAATCTGAACAGATCTCCACATATTTGACCTTATTTTTTATAATATCGTTTATTTTTTTTTCCTATAAATGTATGACTATTGACTTCTGTTTTTTTTTTCCTATCTCAACACATCTTCACTTATTAGATTTATATGGATGTAGATAACTTGTTTTGTTTGTTTTATCTTTTGTACAGTTGTAATTTTTTTTTATAAGCAGTTTTTTTCTGTGATTTGATATTTTGTTTGGGTGTCACAGCACATTAAATTTTATTTCTCAAGTTGGTGTAGACTTGAGAAATAAAATCGATATTCCATGAAAGTATAGACAAGTTTTTTTGTTTGTTGTATGTTTTTCTGCATATGTAATTTCTTTTTTTGGAATTCAGTCTTATTTTGTTTGAAGTTAATGTGTTCTAATCTGCGATCTTCATTTTTCTATAAATCTGAACCGATTTTTACATGTCTGACCTTATTTTGTATAATATCGATTATTTTTTCACACTCTAAACTTTTCCTGACATGCATGTGTATGTATTATTTGATGCATCCATAGAAATTAGTGGAGGCAAGAAAGTTGGAAATATCAAATCCATAAATGTTTAACATTTCTATTAGGAGACACATATTTAACTAAGCATAAAAGCAAAGACAAACATACTTAATTTATCCCAAGAAATTGACCAATTTAAAACTCAGAAGGCAACAATTAGATTTGTGATTTCATCAGATTGTAAATAGTAGAAAATATAAGACATAACAATTGCTTTTATACTGAAGCACAGGCGGTGAAAGCAGCGTAAAAAAAAGTAGTTCATCTGATATCCCTTGTTTTTTAAGCGGTGGTGAAATTTTAAGATTAAATAATTTACAACAAGCGGTTCAATCACCAAATAACAACAAAAAAGATGGGAAAAAAGAAATCAGAAACGGTGAAGAAATCGAGAATCTGATAAATAAGAAGAGAAGCGAAGCGGTGGTGAAATTTTAAGATTAAAAAATTTATAACAAGCGGTTCAATCACTAAATAACAACAAAAAAAGATGGGAAAAAAAAATTCTAAAGCAACCGAGAATCTGATAAATAAAAAGAGAAACGAAGCGGTGGAAGCTGTGTGGAACATCGAAGAGTAATCTAGAAAATGACAATATAATCGAGAAACAACTATCAGGACGTAATAGGAAGATGAACAAAAAAACAGAGGTAAAATTGGCAAAAAAATAGAGTAAGACTACAAACAAAGGATGCAAACGGGAAATGATTAAAAAAGTAAGGGCAACTCTGAAAAAAAAAATACGAGAAAAAGTGAATGACTGCAATGGAAATACATTAGAAACGTAAGGGCAAAATTAAAAAAAATAGTATACGACACCTGTCTGCTTATTGACGTTTATTATATATAAGATATATATATATATATATATATATATATATATATATTATATTTGCATTGCACAGCCCACAATAATTCTTTTGAAATCTGAATTTTTTTTTTGGTTCATAGAGAGTTCGTTCGTGAAAGTATTAAATATAATAATACACGTACAGTTTCTTTTACAACTATTTATATAATTATATTTTAAAATGAGAGTATTTATATAAAATAATATTATTTTATAAAAATTTTTTTATTTAAAATATAATTATATAAAAAATATACTTTTTCTATCATTTTCTATATTTATAAGTGCAGAATTTTTGTTGCACGTCTTCCCTGTCTGTCTCATCAGAGTCCAAGTCCTAAGTCCCGAGACAGTGCTTTTTCTTAAATTTTCTAGAGACTCCCATCTTATCTTTATTATTAGAAAAGTCAAATTATCGAATATTTTATATTTATACTTCAGACTATTAAATCGAAAATATTACCCTCTCAGATTATTATCATTTTCAATAAGGAAAATATTTACACAAAATATTTTTTATAATATTTTACACAATTATATTTTAAATGAGAGATATTTTTATAAAATATCTTATAAAATAATATTATTTTACACAATATGTTATATGTATATCATTCCTCTTTCAATAATAAATATTGAGATGAATAAAATGTCATCTTGATGCTTAGATTTTAATAGAGTAAATACGGTCAGCCTTCCTATATTATTTATTAAATTTTAGTCAAAAATATATATTCTCTATTTTAACTGCTCATTTTTTTTTAAAGAAAAATGTTTTAAGGGACTGAAGCATGCACGGAAGAAAATTGGTGCTTACTTTGGGACCTTTTCTAAAACCTCTGCATTATATTTTTTATTTTTATTTTTCTATTCTATTAAAATAATTTTTATTTAGTTATTTTTATTATTATTTTAACTCATTTTTTTTCAATTTTTTTTTCAAGCAAGAGTTATTTGTTTAACGATTCGTTTCAACTTTTCATCTCTGACTAATATTTTTCAAAATTTTAAATTATTTATTTCTCACAAAAAATAATGGTTTCAACGTTTATAATTTTTTATTAATGATAAACTCATTTGTAAATGATGATAAAAATATAAATAACAGTAGTAAAATTAAGTTATAACATAGTTTAAGAAATGACAAAACAATTATTATCACATTAGTAGGAAAAAACATTTAAAAGAAGCAAATAAGATAAAAAATAATAAAGTAAGTTTAGGAAAAGTTACAGTAGCTTCCTAAATTTGAAGATAAAAGATATTTGTAACTGTGAATTATGCAACCGTTGCATAATCGTTTTGAAAAAAATGAATAAAATATGAGACCTACATAAAAAAAAAAAAAATAATTTTTTTATAATAAACCCTACTATTTTTCAAAGCGATTACGAGATATTTATACACTTTAAAATCGTGCATAGAATTATTGGCCTTGACTAAATATACCTTTCTGCTTTTCACATTAACCTGCATGCAAGAGCCAAAAGGTGCATATATCCCACTTCACCAGTATTCATTGCCTCTTAATTTCAAAGTGGGACAGTCTTTTTCCTGATCTTCTGTAAGCTTTTGGTAACCAGTTAGTTCCCTTTTAGTCTCTCAAAAGTATAGGCCAGAAAACATATTTTATAAAGTACAACGCCTGGTTCTATGTTCTATTAGACATGAAAGCATCGTGACACAAATGGGGTCAAACAGAACCAATATTTTGATCTACTTCAGTTTTTTTTTTTTTTTTTTTTTTTTTTTTAATTTTTTTTTTATTGGAAATCTATAGTGACAAGGGCTATAGATGCTATAGATGCTAAGGACACGACACTCTTAAAAGAAACCTAAACTAAATTACTCTTTATAATCCATCTCTCTCTCATTTTTTGTTGTAATATTCAATTTTAATTCACTTAATTTCTTCACTATATAACTACAAAAAAAAAAAAAAGATATTTGTGACCATTTTTTGTGACAAAAAAGATTATTTACGATGAAAACAAACTCATTTTAACTGAAAATAGTCATTTCGCTGGAAATAACTGATTACAAATAAGTAATTTTCTTGTAGTTATATATATCTTAGTCTTTAAATAGACCATAACAATAAGCAGTGTGACCAAGCATTGATAACTTGGGAAATGCTAAAAGAAGAAAGAGAAGTCGACCATTAGATTTTGATTTGTTTATGTTATTCCCAACGCCAATTAGGCATGTGAAGGTCGATCAAAGGAATGAATTCATACTTTTGCATGTTGGAATTCCTAATAAACTGATTTATATAGTGTCCCAATCGGTAGCTTTTGTTTGGGCAGTTCGATGCTTTCTTAAGCTTTTGATTGCCCTTTTAACCATATCCTTCTCTAATTACTATTGAGGGGGTAAGAGACAATGATCCATGTCTCTCGTAATCAAACATGGAGAATTTACTTGAACACCAGGGGATGCTAGAGAAATGAGACGATATGAAAATTTTGTAAATAGTAGTAAGATAGTTTGTGAATAGTAGTAAAATAGTTTAAGTTTAACATTTTTTTGGTTTTAAAAAATGAGAAAAAAAGTTGAATAAAAAATACTCGAAAGTTAAAATATTGTTAGAATATAGTTTTATAATATTATTTTTGTTTATGATTTAAAAAAATTGAATTATTTTTTATTTTTATATGAAAATTTGAAAAAATTGTAATGATTAGTTTAAAAGTATTTATATTTAAGTGATATTTACAAATGAGACAGAAATGAAAATTTTGAAATGTAAACTTTTTTCAAACAAGCCCTTGATGGGATTAATGGCTGCCATCTCTTATTTAACCTTTTATCATAATTTAAGCGCACATACTAAGGATGGAAAGTCTATTATATGAGTAAAAAATATTATTTATTATCTTTTTAAATCATCATTAGTGATGTGACATTAAAAGATTGATAGATAAATAAAAAATAAAAAATAATCTTCTAATAATTTAATATCATATTAATAAATGATAAAATAAAGATAAATAACGCTTTTTTATTTTTATTTTTTATAAATAATAATCGTTTGTGCGATGCATGAGGATTACATGAACTGACAAACAACAGAGCCATACAACTTTGACTTGTGGCCATTTGCTGGGGGAACCCTTTGTGTTTGTACTTTGATGTGGGGTTAGTTGTTTCCATGATGCAGGACAAGGACTTCAAGCCTATTAGATATATTTCTGTTTGGTGAGAGATAATCTCCAACTGCTCCTTTGAGAATCATGTGAAGCAGACAAGAACATAGGAGGAAATTGATTGATTGATTGATTGATATTATTTTTGCATAAAATACGGATTCACATGGGCATATTAGAGGCAATATATGACTGTCAAATTCAAATATTTGAGACTCTCTAGGTGTATGCTGACAAAAACAATATTGCTGTGTTTTAGTTATCATGGGGAGGTATCATATTGCTAGCTAGAAAGGTCAGTCTTCGTGTATATATATATATTTGGTCAGTAGATTGTATCTTATAATTAATAGAATTTTAAGTTGTAGGAAGACAGATTATAAGCAAGTATATTTTGTAAACTTTACACTATTATTTCTTCGATATTAACGTGGCGTCACGCCATGATATATATGACCAGGTAGAAATTTGTCTGTGACATAAAAAATATAAAAATTTATGTATGAAATAAATGAAAATATAAACATATAAGAAACCTTAAGGATGACACGCCCCTCCATCACCATTAAGGATGACACGGTCATCTTGCGAGTCCCCTAATGATTGTCGAGCCACTCTCGGATGGATGGAGGAGATGCCTCACCCCTATACTTCAAATGATATGCCACACATGATGCCACATGGGGTACGTAATTCTAACATAGCTATGGCTTATGATGGGATGAGCATTTTTTCTCAAGAGAATCTATTTAACACACCCAATACACCACTAATGTGGAAGCTTTCTACGTAAGTTATGCTAACAAATGATTGGTGTGAAAGTTTTTTAAAAGTTAAAATGGGTCCTACTATAAGTGGTGTGTTAACACACCAGCTAATTAGAGTAATTCTACATACAACCGTGAATTGTGCAATCACCGCGTAATCGCTTTAAAAATAAGTGGGGTCCACTATTAAAAAATTAATTTTTTTCATGTGGGTCTTATGTTTTATTCACTTTTTTCAAAGCGATTACGCGGCAGTTACACAATTAACGGTTGTAAGTATATTTTCTCAGCTAATTATACGTAGCAAGTCAAATTTGAAAATCCAAAGGCTATGTTTCAGGGCTTAAAACTAGGGATGGTTCTTCTATATTCCTTGATAACTAGTTGTGCACCCGCAAAATGTGTGAGAATAATTGTTAGGCTTTAATTCTATTCTACTTTTTAATGTTATATCTAAGCCGATTGCAAAGTTGTTTGAGTAGCTTTCTTTGATTACTAAGTTTTAAGAAATTATACATAAGAGGAAAGCAAGTGAGATGTTACAGATAAAAGAAGGCATGGTCTTCTTGACCCCATGATTTTTCAAATTATAAGGCTCAATGAGAGCAAAGCTAGCATCCTTTTGAAATATATACATGTTATACATAATACATAACCATATTATGGCAACTTGTAGACCTTCATTTTGAGTTTTAGACAACCGAAAGGGACCTTTACTTTCATACATTAGCTTATCACTTATTAAATATGAGATGAAGTATAAAGGGATACAAATTAAAAAAGAAAAAAATAAAAGAGATTTTAAAGTATCTATGTGGAAAAGGAAGAAGGGAGCTTACACTTCCATTCAAAAACAAAAACTTCACTTCCCCTATAGTTTGCACTCTTTATTCTGCCTATAACTCTTTTGACATCATTATCTTTTTTCCCTTGCCACTTTTTAGTTATCTTTACCCAATTTGACCCCATTTTCTTTGATACTACAGTACTACTAGCAATGTCCACCTCCAAAACCTTGGATAAACCCTGCAAGGGCTGTGAGCCTGTTACACTAATGGAGTGTAACATATCCCTATCTAGAAGAGGACGGAGAAAGCCAGCCGAGCCAGGGAGGTTTCTTGGGGTGAGGTGGCGCCCTTGGGGCCGATATGCTGTTGAAATCAGGGACCCAACAACAAAAGAAAGGCACTGGCTTGGCACATTTGACCCTGCTCAGGAAGCAGCTCTGGCTTATGACGGCTGGCATTGTCCATGAAAGGCACCCAAGCAAGAACCAACTTTGTCTACTCTGAGAACTCTACTTTCCACTCTCTGCTGGCTCCATTTGATGAACAATCCCTCTTACTAACATCACAGTTAAACCTCACTACTACTCAGAATAAACAACCCTCAAATTAAAATAGCACTCTAATCAAGCAGTGAGGGGCCAGAAACTTCTTATGCGAAAACAGATGATAATAGTTTCTTCTTTTCTAATGATTCTAACTCGGGCTACTTGGGATGCATAGTTCCCGACAACTGCTTGAGACCTATTTCCAATCCCAGCGAGCTCTCAGCCATGAACAGCAGCCCGTCGATGGAGGAAGATGGAAACATAGGAGCTTCATATCCAATTATGGACAATCCTAGTTATGATATGGTGCCTCTGGCCGCCTCTTCAACCTCTTGCCTCCATAATTTCTCCTTATGGTGATTTAGGACTAGTTTGGGTGTTCTCAGAATAACTCACTATTATTCATTATTTTATTATTATTTTTTTATCTATTTTTCAATACTATTCACTACTATTCAATATTCTATCATACTTTTTCACTGCTATTCACAAAATACCTGAGAATATCTCACTATCCAAACGCAACCACATTCTGCTTGCAACTGTACTCTTCTCTTTGATCATATTATTCTTAGTCATATCACTTGATGTGGTATATGTTAAATTGTTCTATAAGCTAACAATTTAAAATATGACACAGCTGACGTAATTAGAAATGATATGATTAAAAATGACAAAATTTAGGATCCAAAACCTTTCTTATTTGGCCAGCCTTTGCCCAGGGATGCTAACCTCACGAAGAATGCATACAAGCCTACTGCACACAAGTTGAGGCCTGAGGGATGTATCAGCCACAAAGATAATAAATATCTCACGAGTGCATTGCAGTGGAGGTACTTGAACAGTTATACATTTCACGAGTGAATTATTGGTGAATGGTCAACACAGAATTCTTTATGGTCCACAAATAAAACAAGCTCTCCACCCTTTCATTTATTTTTGTTGGTATGAGTTCATAAAAATAGGTTTGTGAATTGTGATAGGTAAGAAATTCTAGCATATGACGAGTCCTCATATAATCAATCATATTCCAGCCATTTCACTCTATACCAAAGAAACTTCAAACAATATCTGAGACTTGGAAATAATCGAACCAAGTGTCGGAACTGACCTATATATATATATATATATATATATATATATCAAGCAATTTTGTAGTCATGATCTCCTCCATGTCATACACTTCAACAGTAATTCCATCTTACTTTTTTTTCATGTGTTTTGACAAGAGATGTGTACAAATTTATTCAGTGTCTATCTTCGGAGGTGGATCTACCTGACATTTTCGTGCCTGCCACAGCTGAACTTCACGACTTTAGAGTGATCTATTGTAAATCATCGCCATTCCTGGAACAGTGCGTGAGAGAGAGAGAGAGAGAGAGAGAGCACCCTTTTTCAGTCTACCATGGGCTTGGTATTATATTAAGCAAGCATGACAGGATGCAATAAGATAAGATCACATTTATAAATGGAGAAAAGGAAGGGAACAATTATTATACATCCCAGGGTGTTTCTTCATATACTTGTATTTCATAATAAACTTATCAAAAACCAAGTCAAGCATATTTGCAACAATATGACTGTATCTGATCTCACACAATGAAGCAGCCTGATGCCTCCTTGGCGTCTCTTGATTCCTTCCCTTTTTCATGATGGACCCTAAGACAAAAAGTGAGGGAACAATAAGACCTTCAAAGTCCTTTCTAAGATGAATTGGAAGCTTTTTTCCCCATATCAAAGTGAAATAAAAAAAAATAAAAAAAGAGAGACATTGACGTAGTCAATGTAAAAGAAAAAACAAAAAACACTATGGAACACATTTTTTTTTTCATTTGAAGAGGGATTGGATGAAATAAACACAACTCCTCCAAAAAATGGAGAGCTATGGACCCAGAGTTGCCTAATAGAATTGCAGGTTCTTTCATGGTTATTCAGAATTAAGGTGGAATGCTATACGGAGTATGCTAAACTTTTAAAAGTTGGCCATGGTTTATTCAAGATGTAGGACATGGCCATAAAAAGACTGTGTGAACATAGAGATGATTAAAGCTGCTGTGTGCTAGATCTGAACCGTGGAACATTGATAACCGAGAAATGAAGCCTCCTTTTGAGGACTTCCACCAAAAAATGATGTTTTGGCTCATGACATTTGGTCAAAGAGTAATAAAAAGGATGACTTGATGTAGCTTAGTTTGAAGAGCGAGCCCCAGTGCCACCACTGCTGCTGCCAGTTGAAGGGCAAGAACCCTGAACAGACTGTTCTATAGTCAAATGTGGAATAGGTTCACTCTTTGAGAAAGTTGAACCGACTGATCCACTAGAAGTGCTCATTGACGAAGACATTCTCGATGACACAGGGTCTTTGCTGGATCCTGAAATAAGTTCAGGCCTCAACTCTGAAGATGAAGATGACAGGGCTAGTGTACCAATTGAAGATCCCACAGGGTAGGGCGCAACTTGCATATCGACAAGAGAAGATGCAGATGAACTGTAGCTCAATGTTCCCAATGAGTGATCATATTTGCATGCAAGCCCAAACTTGCATACTCCATGTTGAGCATAATGAACACAAGGCGGTGCACCCTGAGTAAAACAACGGATCAATAAGCAACTCAAAAGTATAATGAAGCACATAATACATTATAAAACAACAGTGAGAAATATCTATTAATTCCATATCATAATTAAAATCATAGCTCTGCAGTCTTCTCCTTTCCATATATTAAAAAAAAAAAAAAAACCTTTCATAGGAACGAGTAAAGATGATATGGACCAACCATTGATTGCTCCTGCTAAGAGCAAAAGTTTATCTAGATTTAATGCTTCTAGATGTTCAACATTGTTCCTGCAGAGATTTCTTGTCCAATTCGACAGTTTTGATGTAATTGAATTCACAAAGTAAATGGTTCAAAACCTATTTCAGCATTTCCTAACTAAATCAGAATAAGACATCAATCTTAATCTTACTAAAACTATTAGTCTTCAGCTTCCTCCAAAAACACTCATCTGCATGCAGTTTTCTTATTAATTCCTATGTATCTTCTATTTGTGTAAAGAACTAGTGTTTTCCAGCTGTAAAAATACACTTCCATAACTTTATATGTAGCTCAATAATGTGTTTGTTTTACCATTTCGCTAGATCTTATGAATGCGGGAAAACCATAAAAGTTATCTTAAACATCATAGTTTACAGATTACACAAAAATGAAGAAATTGAAATTAGCAATTTAGGATGGACACGAAGAGGATTTCCTCCAATAAACCAAAGAATGATAATAGTATAATATCGAAAAAATCATTAATAATATTTCTTCAACACATTCATTGGCCAATAGGCCCAGCAAAAGTAAACATGTTCATATTGGTATAAAAAAAATTGCAATTACATTCCAGGACAAACAGCATTTGACACACTAACATTAATAGAGGCAAAGTGAAAACACAAGGTAGCATCAATCTAACATAGATTCTTAAATAGATAAACTTGGAAAATGGTTGGCCATGATGTTATTTGAATCATATAAAAGATATCCACATCAAACTTTATATTCAGAGTATGTCTACAAGAGGCCTAAGATATATATATATATATATATATATATATATATATAATATCCTGAAAGAATCACATGGGATGATACAAGATGAACTGCAAAATTCTCATCAAGACATCAACCATAAAATGGAGCCCGCTAAATCCGGATCTCAAGGAAAAAGATAAGAAGAATGCATATGTTTACAACGTATTTGACTACACTAAGAAATATAGAATTTGCATGAGCCATTCAGTAGAAGTTCAGGAAATCATTTCCAACCTTACGTGAAACAAGCGATACCTAATACTAATATGTTATAGTTTCTTTCAACAAAGGAAAACACAAAAACAAAAAGTGCCTGATTCAAAAGGACATTTTATAGGTTTAAGTGAAAATACAAACTAACAACACGCGCCAACATAGAAAGCATCAAATGCAAATAAGTTGTAAAAAGATGCCTACAGGACGTAGAGGAAGACCAATGGAGCTATTTGTTTTGGATGCAACTAATTCAGGTGGATGGTGATATCTACATGAGGAGCCAAATTTGCAATCTCCTGTTCTCATGTAATGCTGACATTCTGGTTGGCCGGGTCTTTCTGGAAGTGAGTATTCCCTCTGACTACTGCTTGAGGGACCAACAGAAGAAGGTAAAGACTGATAAGTTCCAGTATAGGTGGGTGTTCCTGGATACAAGGGTGTCATCCCATAAAGCTGCCCAGAACCGACAGTGGGCTGAGAATTAGGAGAGGGGACTGGGCTTATGGGTGCCTGCACAAGTTGGTTAACAGCATAAATAAAACGAATACAGTACCAAAAAATAGAGAAGTAAGAAAGCTTCACCTACCGGGTAAGGACTCCAACCCGGAAAGGGAACCATGCTTGGTAGCAGCACATGACCATAAGGGCTTTGAACATATGAGCCCGGTAGCAGAGGAGGCCTTGCAACAACTACCCCATATTGTTGTGAGGAAGGAACAGATGAAGAATGCACACCTGGATGTAATGGTGTAGGCATAGCTGCAATTGGTGGTGCTAATGATGCTGCTGGAACTTGTATGCCAGCTGGCTGTGGATGATGGAATTTACATGTCGCACCAAACTTGCACTGCCCGGTTTTTACATAGTAGGAACACTCTTTTTCACCCTGTAAAAAAAAAATCCTGTTTAGATCAAACTTAAGTGCACACTGAGGAAATGTTTATTTTTTAAAAGTGATTCCAATATAACAAAAGATTCGAAAAATTAGACTAAATGTCAGGAATACAGACCAGACGTAACGGGTACCCATAATAATTTAGTTGTACAGGGGTAGATTCTCCTCCCTGCCGAGGATGGTGGTATTTACAAGAAGCACCAAATTTACATGTCCTCGTCCTCATATAATACTGAAAATTGAGCAAGAACGGTATAGTCAACAGGATGGGAGCTCAAAATCTTGATGAATCATCAAACCAAGAGACCATCAAATAAAACCTGTTTAATTACTAATTACAAACACAAACGGTAACAATCAAGTAGGACTGAGTGACTGAACAGACATTGTCTAATATGAGCCACTTGGCATACAACCCGAGTTTCAAAATCAACTAGAATAACCAAATAAGTACCTGGCACACAGGCTGGCCCACTCGCTCTGGGTACTCCCCTCCAGGTCTTGCAGCTCCTATTACCTGAGCAGTGTACTTTCATCAAAATCAAATAAGGAATCACCATATCAACTATGCAGATCTCATTCATTTAACTTTCGAACAATCACAATTCCGACACAACTAGTAAAAAACATCTAAAAACTTCAACACAAATTACACCGACAAAAATGCTCAAGTTTCACGAACCCACCATGAAACCCAACATAAAGCTAAGATCAAATCAAACTAGTAATGAAAACGAGTAGAAACCTTCGGATTAAGCCCTAAATTCAAACACATGGAACGGAACGAAACGAAATGGAATTCCAAAAATATTACCGTGCCGCGGTCACGGGGATGATTGAACCGACACCGTGGGCCGTACCCACAAAACCCGGTTCGCAGATAGTAGATACAATCGGCCTCGTCCGGCCGTTCCGGGTAAGAATCTGCACCGCCCAATTCCAACTGCCACATAGGCACTACATTCCGCAAAACACACGAAAGATCAAAACCCAATAAAGTTCGCACACATTCCACAGCAATTTGGGAATCCTAATCGCCAGAACGCAGAAAATTTTGTCCAAAACGACAATGAAATTGAAATGCAGGGTCTCTGAGCTTACCTTCAAGTCCGATTTCGGGTACCGGAGCGGTCCATTCCTGCGACGGATCGGACTGAGAGCCTTCAGTAGCCCGACCATACCGCTCCATTGTACGAACTCGGGAGGGGGGGTTTCGAAACCGGACGAGAGGGGTACTGATCGTACAGTAACGAGGACGGTTCTGTACAAAGAATGAGAGGCTCCGATCAAATGGGGAGAGAAATAAAGACAGGGACAGATACAGATACAGATACAGAGAGACAAAGAGGGGAAGTGCTTGGATTTCTGGGTTTTCCTCTCTCTCTCTCTCTCTCTCTGTCTCTCTCTCTCACTCACAGAGTACTGTGTCTCTGTTTCCGTTTGGTTTGGTTTGGTTTGGTATTTTGTTGTTGGTTTTCATCCTGTTGAAAAATTATTGGGTAATTATTAGTTATTTTTGTAATTCCTATACCTGAGTCAGGCTGTATATATTACATCGGCCTCTTATTCTCGCCACAATACCTTCATCTATCGCTTTAAATTTTAATTGACGATAAAAAAAAAAGGGGAAACTTAATATAAATGAAAATAATATATAGTTATATTTATTTAAGGGAAATGCGTGGGATTTTTTTTTTGTTTTTATTTACCGAATGATTAAAAAAATATTTTTTAATGATATTGTGATTTTTTTATTTTTATTTTTAAAAATTATGATAATTAAAAAAATACATAAAAAAATAATAATAATAACTTATTCGAAACACATTTTGAGTCCCGAATTCAGGACCATAGCAGTTCCCTTTATTTAATCAATCCTGTCGTTTATAAACGCGCCAAAAACAGCGTAATTTACCTTAACTAGTAGCCTGAATATTATTTTAGAAAGAAAAAAAAAAGGAATAAAAAAACGTGTTAGAATTATAAGAAAAATAATGTGGGAGAGCATGTGTGACATACAGTGCAGGTGTCAAGTGAAATGACAGAAATGGCCTTAGTCATGACGGGAGTCCAGCCCGTGGATTGTGTGATATGACAAGGTTGTCCAAAATGAATAATCATAAAAAGTTAGTGATAGGGATTAACTAAAATAACAAAAATTCGTCACTATTTATTATTTTATATTTTATAAAAAATATTCTCACATTTTATAAAAAATATTCTCACATTTTATAAAAAATATTCTTATACCTTATAAAAAAAAAAAGAAAAAAGACTAAAGATATAAAATATAAAAATAAACAGTAATTGATATATAGAATTTCTCTTAAATTAAAATCACCTTCGATCGCTACAAAACCCTTAAAAAAAAGGGAAGAGAGTGGGTGCAGTGCCGGTGCTTGTCTTTTCTCAACGTGGCATACAAATATACAGAACAATGCAATAAGCGTTTTTTTTTTTTTTCAAATAAAAATATACATTTGGTAATTTTAATTAGAAATATTATATCTAAAATTAAATTTTATTAAAAAATTATTTGCATCACATAGTTTCGTGTTTTATTTATTTATTATTTAATTTGGCCTGTAAACAAACATATATATATATATATATAACTTAGTTACATAACTAATCCTGATAACAATGGTACGTACTATTTTGTTTTTATGCCATTAAGTTCAGTAACTTTAGCAATACGTTTAATGTTGACCGACAACCATTATATATAGTAATGAGCCATTTGTAGAATATACAATAATGTAGATTTTAATGATGAATAAGGAAGAAAACACTATTGGCTCATAAAAATAAAAATTAAAAATTAAAAATTATAGGAAAAGTCACATAAAACTTATGATTTGTGTCTTATCTCTCCACATTTCAAATCAAAAATAATAGGACATTATACTTTTCACAATATTTGTTTCATGAGCATGCTAATGATTATTTTGTATCAATGCACCCCCATTTTTTAACCATTTCATTTCATTTCATTTGTAGTCTTTATTTTCTCAAATTAATTGTATCTAAAACCTTTGTTTAGGTCTTTAATTTCGATTTGGTTTGGTCAAAATTAGAGTCAATATATTTCGATAGATAAATAATTTATCCATAAAAAGATTACACGAAAGTAAATTTACAAATTGACATGACTTGATGCAGTACGTCATATTATAAAGTTACTTATATTATAAAGTAGATTTAACAAATCACGTAAAATCACGTTAGTTTGTGAATTTATTTTTGTGTAATCTTTTTATGTCTGTAACAATTTTCATTTCGAGATATGATAATTATAAAGAATAAGATATTTTTCATAGCAATTTTTTTTTTATCTTTAATTAATTTTATAAATTTATATAAAGAATTGCTTAAAATATGATATATCAAGCAATGTGAATATTCTCCTCATGTATCACTATTTAACATTGTTTTCTATTGCTTTGGGGTGTTTGTTGGGAATCACACCCCCTCATGTATCACTTTTCCTGTTTAATGAAATTTAATTGTTAAAAAAAAAAAGGAGCAATATGAATATTATTAAAAAATAATATTTCTTTATTAAAGAATATTTAGTTTTTTATTCAACAGCTATAATTTTTAACTATATTCAGTCCAAAACATTTTAATCCTTGTCTATTTTCGTAATCAGACGACTTCGCACAAACTAGAAATTAAAGCATTAAGAGCAAACACTCGTCGATGGATGTGGGATAAGGACACCGAGGACTGAACAGTTTTTCTGTGTAAACCAACGAGAAACTGACACGTATTGCCAAAGAGGTCTTTTTTGTCAGGCATATTTTTGACAGAGATATCCTCCCACGCGTCCTTGTAGCGCGTGTTCACGTGACAATTCTTAAAACAAAAAGAAAAGAAAAAGGTGGCTTTCACTGGTCGTACGATGGCGTGGGAATTGCTGTAAATTAATCTGTCGATTTGACAAAAACGGTAAGCATCGTATGGAGGCAGTTTCAGCTGCATCCTGTTGGGGTTTATCGACCAAAACAGCAACGGTTCAGATCCCATGTTTTCACATATGGACGGGTGAGATCTTTTGAAACGTCAACGAGTGTACAGTATCAAGGTGGGAGTTGTGCAGTAGGTAAGGAAGTCCATTGATTCATAATTAAGGTTGAACGTGTGACCGGGTGTGGGCCGTCGGTGGAAGGCGTGAATGCGATGGGGGGGAACCGGATCGACCGGTCACCAGGTGGAAAGTGGGGTTTATTTGACTTGGACAAGCTTTGGCCACGAGTGGCACTTGTAGTTGGCGAGATTTGCTACTATTGGTCTGTTTTGGACTGATAGTGACCGTATCTTATCGACCCCAATGTCGGCGAGTTTTCTCCTTTTTCCTTTTCTTTTTATCATAGATTTTGTGTGTGTGAGGTAGAATCAAATGTTACCTTTTAATTTTGATTAATGTTATTCATCATTTCAATTCTTATTATCGTCTTATTATTTTATAATATGATATTAGATGATTAGAGATTATTTATTATATTTCATTTGTGAACTTATAATTTAATGTTACATTATAGGATGATGAGAAAAAAAATAAAGAATATATTTACTCTTTAATTTTAACTTTTATTAATTTTTTAATCATATTAATATGTGATATTTAAAATGGTTTTATAGAGTAATAATCACTTAAATAAAAATTCATTTAAAATTGATTTAGTAGATTTTCCTTTCTCTCTCCCTCTACCCATCTATTTTATACATGCTTCATTTAGATTACTCTAAGGTGATATCTCTTCCCTTCTTTTAAAACATCTGAAAAATAAAGATTCAATTCCATTTATTTCATTTCCTTTCCACACATGACACTTAAATCACATAATAACAATTTTTTTTTGTATTCAATTTGGTGGAATTGACACGAACAATCGCATTTTAGTTGATTTTCCACTTGGACGGATCAATTGTTTGTCGACCCTGAATTTCGACCTAACAAATATACTTCTCAGCTCTACATACTGGAAAATTACATCAATGAAGCCCTATGAAAATAAACATCTACATGTTTATAAACATGAGTTTAATCATGTTGGAGCAACGCGCCATTGGACGTAGGCCTGCAACCCGGCCAAGTACAATTGGGTTTGGGCCCAACCCGACCCGAACAAAATAAAATCGGGTCGAACCGTACGACTCGAAAGGAAAAAAAAAAACTACTTTCTGTATATCTATTTACAAAATCTCTGATATGAATCTCAGATCTACAATCATCCTCAAATTCAAGAACAGACTCATCTTCATTTTCATGAACGTGCCGAACTCGTTCAAGCTAATATCTTCATTTTCATAAGGATGCCAGAGTACTGATGTAGCTCTCAAACGAGGGAATTCAACCCCCAACTCTGCTAAAACCTTTTGCAGCTCTACTAGAGTACTTTGTTTGATATTGATGCGAATAAAGAGAAGAAAAAGGAAACAAAAACATCACCATTGTCATTATCAAAACACCAACTCTGCCAACAAAAGATCACCACTCGCTGCTTCTCCTTCTTCTGCGGTTGTTCATCATGAAATAGTCACTCTATTTCTGCAGCAGCACTCTGTTTTCTGCAACACATGAAACATTCATATTGCCCCTCAAAGCCTAGACGCTACTCTCACCTAGTTCTGCTCGAAAACCTCCAAACAAACTCCCTTTCCACCACAATGTGACCCTAACAATCTCACTCACCGTAGGTTCGCCCCCACAAAGCGTTACCATGGTCCTTGACACGAGGAGTGAACTCTCTTAGCTTAACTAAAAAAAACTCAAACTTCCACTCCATATTCAACCCACTTCTATCTTCTTCCTACTCTTCAATCCCATGCTCCTTGCTCGCCTGTAAAACCCGTACCAAGACCCTACTCTTACGGTCCTACCTGTATCCTGCGTCCTGAATAAATTCTGCCACGCGACAGTCTCCTATGTAGATGCCTTGTCCAATGAAGGCAACCTCGCTTACAAATTGATCGGCGAGTTGGAGATGGGAGACAGGATTCTCATCCGGATTTGGGAGGCTATGGTTTGAGAACTGAAGATAAGTATGTTTTTCTAGTCGGACGAGTTGACACCCAAAATACAGACCCGCTACTAGTCGGGTTGGAGATATGAAAAGATGGCACTCGATAAAATTCGGGTCGGGTTGAGTTATTTTGGTCGGGCTCAATGGGTTATCGGATTATATGCACAACCCTAATTGGACGTTCAAGAGGTTGTTATAGACAAAAAAAATCTTACTCTATTTGCGTATGTGCACGAATATATTTAAACTAAAAGTTTTAAAGTTTTAAATTCAATTACAAACTAAGTTTGTAAGTCGCGGTTTCTTTCATATTATGTATACACAAAGATAGTGAAATGATATTTGTAATCTTATAGTATATAAGTCTCGTGTATTCATTTTGAAAAAAATGAATAAATCTGAGACATATATAAAAAATTAATTTTGTAATAGTAGACTCAATATTTTTTTAAATAAAGTGCATGAAATTTACATACTTTAAAATTGTATATAGCATTTACACAAATGTACTTAAGTGATGTCTTGAAATGTGTGCCCTTTGAACCACACTAAACTATGCCACGAAAGTTTCTCCCATTGCATTCTTTAAACTTGGAGATCATGGACCCAAGTTATCTTTTTTGTTGAAAATAAGCACCTTTGAGACCCAACTGGGAGAGATTCCTCGCGCTTTTATACATTATACGTCTCTAATGAACTTTGAAAATGGACTTTTATCCATCACATTATTCAAAGTCAAAGTCAAAGAGTAAGGATATATCTATCATTATTTTATAATTTATTTTTAAACAACTAATTAAATTATGCCACTCTATTAAAAATAAATTTTAATATTATAAAATTACATTTCAATTCATAGAGTTGTAAAATAGTTATAAAATAGTTGTAAGGTTATCACTTTCCATATTTTAAGTGTCCAAACGAGACCTAAAATAGTTTTAATATCCATTTGACAACACAATTGTTCTCAAGTGTTCTCAGATATTTATTTTTCAAACATCAGTCAAACATAAAACATTTTCAATTTCAAATCTTCAAATATTTCATCTAATTATTACAATTTTTCCAAACTTTCAAACAAAGTACAAAAAATAATAATATTTTTTCAAATTTCAAAACAAAAATAAAAATAAAAAATAAAATTCAAATAATTTTTTTAACTTTATAATATTTTTATTTAATTTTTTTCTCTCATTTCTCAAAACCTAATAAAACATTTTAACTCAAATCATTTCACTATTATTTACAGATATACCGAAATATTCTAAATATCCAAACTATCTTAATATTAATTTGGGTTGGAGGCAAACTGAAAATTATAAAGGGATATGCAGAGATATAAAAGAAAAGCAAATTAGTTAAGTAGGGCTCAGTCCCCTAGTTGCGTGTTGGCCTATGGTCATTTCTTTAATTTCATGCTATTTTTGGGTCTGGCCATGCCCCATTTACTGTTAGGATTGTATGAACTGTCTTTATTTTGCTGCTTTGTTAAGTTGTCCTCTGGCACATGAGTTAGTTAGAGAGTGTCTTTATTTTTTGGATCTTTATTTTTTGGAGCAATGTTACCCAACCTCTTTAACTTCCACACACCACGTGTTTTTAAATTTTTTTAAATTTTTTTTAAATTTTTTTTTAGTTTATTTTTTTTTAAATAATTTAATTTTTCTATTCATTATTCATATATTAAATATTTGATGAAAAAAAAATTAAAAAATATGTAGTGTGTAAAGGTTAGAGAGGTTGTCTAGATTTTTTTCTATTTTTAGTGGGAAGACGCCCTTGTAATTGCAGGCAAAAAACTTAATCAAATCTTTATTTCCTTTTCTATCCTCGTCTTCTTCTTCTTTTCTGTAGAGGTGCTTTCTTCGAAGTGAGTGATTCTCAGTGTATTTTCTTCGAACATTTCGGATGTGTTACAAATTGGTATAGACATCCATAGAAGAAATATTTGTATAAATCGTGCATATGATTATCATCCTAAGCATTTATTCTAACCTTACACTTGGCGGCATGTAAGATGGTTTTATACTGTGCATTCTAAGACAGAATACATGATTAGAATGATCATGCATGAATCATTACTATTTTCCATGGATTTTACCTGGTATCTAATCAATTTTTTCAAAACAAAAACTATATTTTTATGAAAATTGTTTATCCTTTTTTTTAAATGATTGCATACTGTTAATGCCCCATGATTCTCCCTCCTCCTTCCCTGTAAATGATTTTTTTTCCTGGACCTATAGGCTTGACCTCTTTCTGTCCATTTTGTTTAGAATGTTTTTAATCCTTTTCTACGGCTTTGCCTTTGACGCTCTGCAAACTTTGGCAGATTTGTCTTTGATGATGCCAGATAATGGTAAGATATCATGTTTTGAATAATAAGCTTTTCTAGGGTTCATCGGACTGGGAGATTTTCTTTTTGGGCTTGAGGGGTTGGCTCAAATGATAAAGGCGTTGGGCTTGAGGGTATGCTCCATCAGGTCTAAGGTTCAAATCTTATTGAGTGCTAACAATTTCTAGAGGCCATCGGATTGGAGATTTTCCCCTTGAATTACCTGATGTGCACTTGTAGGAAACTCCTTATCGAGGGCATGTGTACCCCCGGGATTAGTCGGAACGCTATTCTTGGACACCCGATGCCAATAAAAAAAAAATAATGTTTTGAATAATAAGCTTTTCTAGAAGTATAATCGAAGGCCTGATAAGTGGCCTTAGTCATGAGGTATCACTCTCTTCAAGGTTCAAGGTTCAACACCTCATAGATGCAAACAATTCTTTGAAGCCACACCCCTTGGTGAAAAACCAGCGATTTAACCAGGAAGAAAACATGACTTATTGAGACAGCCTTTAGCTTGGCAAAGATCCAAAAAGAAAATGTGAGGATCAGTAGGAGGGGTTTTAAAGGCACATTCCACAGTGCGATGGACCCAGGTGGTACAAAATGGGGAATTAGTCACAGCCAAACCTATGAGTCTAGCAAATCTATTAGGAAAGCAATAGTACCCGTTCAAAAGATAAACCCTACTCAAATGAAGGAAATGAAAGATAAGGGTTTGTGTTACTACTGTGATTCCAAATGAAATCCAGGCCATAAATGTAAAAACCCCAAGTTGTTCTTAATAGAAGAAGAGCAAGGTAGGGAGTTAGAAGAGTGGACTAAAAAAAATGCCCCTAGAAAAGGGGAAGGAAGTTATGCAGTTCTCTGAGATACCTGACATGCCTGAAATTTCCTTGCATGCTCTCATTTGTTCATCAAATCCAAGAACCATGAGGGTCAAGGGGAAGATAGCAGGTCAATGGGCTATTATTTTAATTGAATCGGGCAGCACCCACAATTTTGTGGACCCTGCGGTGGTTAGAAGATCGAAATTTCCACTTTGTATAAGGGAGAATGCGAAGGTTAGGGTGGCCAATGGAGAATAGTTAATAAGTGAAGGGAAAGAGGAGGGAGTCAAGATTAATATCCAGGGCTTCCTATTTTCTATGGATCTTTTTATACTTGAACTAGCTGGTTGTGATGCAGTATTGGGTGTGCAGTGGTTACAAACCTTGGGCACAATCTCATAGAATTTTAAGGTTAACTATACAGTTTACCTTTGGGGGCCAAAATATCAGCTTGATTGGACTAGCATCAACTCAATGGATGGAAGAGAGTTCCTGTAGAGAAATGGATAAGTTAGAAAATAAAGGGGTGGTATTGCAGTTATTATGTGAAGATGAACTGACTTGGGAGCAAGAATCTTCTGCACCACTAAAGGAGGTACTTGAACAGTTTGAGGATGTATTTCAAGAGCCCAAGGGGCTTCCTCCTAGTAGAACTCACCATCATGCTATCAATCTTTTACCAGGGGCAAAGCCAATTTCTTTCCGCCCTTACAGGTATCCTTTTTACCAAAAGGAAGAAATAGAAAGGATTGTACAGGAGTTATTACACTCAGGGGTGATCCAGGCCAGTCAAAGCCCTTACTCCTCCCCAATGATATTGGTTAGGAAAGCAGATGGGTCTTGGAGGCTGTGTGTTGACTACATGGCCCTAAATGAAGTTACAATAAAGGATAAATTTCCTATTACTGTAATGGAGGAATTATTGGATGAGTTGAGTGGCTCGAAGCTATTTTCTAAGTTAGATCTCAAATCTGGTTATCACTAGATACGAGTCAGACCTGCAAATGTGCATAAAACTGTCTTTCGTACCCACGAAGGCCATTTTGAGTTTCTAGTCATGCCCTTTAGGCTGACCAATGCACCCTCAACGTTTCAGAGCTTGATGAACGAAGTTTTCGAGCCTTATCTGAGGAAGTTTGTGTTAGTCTTTTTCAATGACATACTGATTTATAGCAGCAGTGAGGAAGAGCACTTGAGGCACTTGAATTTAACCCTGTAACTCCTAAGAAAACACCAGCTTTTTGCAAAGAAATCCACGTGCCAGTTTGGATGTCAGGAAATTGGTTATTTGGGACACCTAATTTTAGGTCAGGGGGTGAGAGCAGACCCTGACAAACTGAAAGTAATGGTGGATTGGTCCAGACCTAAGACTTTGAAAGCTCTAAGGGGGTTTATAGGCGTTTTATAGGGTTTCTAGGTTTGACTGGTTATTATAGGCGTTTTATTAAGAATTATGGGAGCATAGATGCTGCCCTCATAGCCCTGTTAAAGAATAATAACTTCAAGTGGGAAAGTTGTTGAAACAACCTTTGTGAGGCCATGACTCAGCCATCTGTTTTGGCTCTACTAGACTTTTCTAAGCCATTTTTTTATTGAGTGTGACGCATTAGGGAAAGAGGTTGGAGCAATCCTAATGCAACATGGTAGACCCATCTCATTTCTTAGTTAAGCCCTAAAAGGGAGAACTCATTTGCTAACCACATATGAGAAGGAATTGTATGCATTGGTCATGACCATCCAAAAGTGGAGACCCTATCTACTGGGCAGGCCTTTTGTGGTCAAAACAGACCACAACAACTTAAAATACCTTCTAGACCAGAAAATTGGTACACCTATTGTAACGCCCCCAACCTCCGCTTGGGATGGAATGGAGGCTTAGAGTGTCGAAACATGTAACACAAGGTTACATACCCCCGTACATGACATAGTACACAATGCATCTTATAAGTGCAACTAGCAGAATGCAATATTCGCAGCGGATTAAGGGTGAAAATATAACTTATGTCAGAATAACTAAAAACATCCCAATGCATTAATGACCATCATAGGTTCAAAACCAAATAGTAGTATAAGCATAACATAAAAGTCTCCAAAGTTAAATCAACCGCTTCATGCGTTCTATGAAGGACTAGTACTATAAACATAAGGATCAAATTCAGTCTTTTCTCGAGGCCTGGCTCCTCCTCAATTAGTCGGATCCAGCGCTCCATCTAGTCTATCATCCTCGAATTCTAACACAATTTTTATCATTCTGAGTGGAATGATAGTGGGTCCACAAGGGGTGAGATTTATTTAAAATTTCAGTAAATTAAACAACCAATGTATACAAAGATAAATTAAGCATGAAGAATGATAAATATAAAATACAGAAAATCAATGTGTCTCCCATTCAGATTTCTGAACATTTTTAGAAAACTGAGACACACATTTTCTTTCAGAGAACATTTTTACTTCAACCGTAAAAAAACATAGTTTCATCGTAACATTTCATCATTATTAGAAATTCATATTTAATCGTAACATCATAACGTGTGGTATCGTCACAGTTCCCCCATATGCAGTGTGAGTACCTGCCGGTGACCGTAGTACAACTCACGTTGAAACTACGTTGTCTGCAGACTTGTTCTCAATGCATTGGTAATATAACATAACATCATAACATGTACACCCACCAGCCTTAGGTGTCATAACATTTGACTTCACTCTGACGTTCTTTAAAAAGAGCTCATTCGAAGCCTGTTGACTGTTTTTCGTTAACCCAGGGGTTACCACTCCAGAGTGGACAAAGGAGTTCCAATAGGATAATTCTTCATCCTAACTTTTGGGGTTGTGACAAAAATTATTTTCATGCTATGTTGAGAAAAAAAATATTTTCATGACATGTGCATATGTATCAAACTTTCATGTGAAAATGATATTTATAGATGCAATATGCAAAAAGAGTGAAAAATATCACATGTCATGTAAGTATGCACTCAATGTATTATATAACATGATATTTTATGTCCAAAATGATAATTGAAACTTAAATGTGGGATTTATCAATAAATCATAAATAACTTATCAAGGTATAAGTTAGAGGCTAACTTACAAAAAACTTCCTGAGTTTGAAAAAGTCGTAGCGTCTGAAATCAAATTCTTACTAAGTTAGGATTTGAACCTCAAAAGAAGATGTTCATAATCAAAGGGTTCAAAAATGGGCATTTACAAAAATACTCCTAAACTTTCAAAAATTGTCACTAAGGCCTTAAATTTTCACTATTTGTAAACAAACCTCAAATTTAACCAAACTTCATGGACCTCATATTCTTGATATTCTAAAACCATCTATACACTTAGAATTGTAAAACTCAAAGTGAAACTAGCTCAAACATACCCAACCCGTGGCATGCACTCTAGTTGATACCTAAGTGTGATTTCAACTATTGATCCCTATGAATGCATGCATATGAAATTCTTTTTAGTCACAAACAATCACTATAGTCCTTAATGATATAATAAAGGCCAATTATCTGGTAAGTAAGTTCATCCCAACACTTAATCATGGCTAAAAATATTAATCTTCATTAATCCTTCACTAATCAAGTTTGATGTTTCTAGTGTAAATCACAAAGGCATGCTTTCAAAACTCACCCAAAACATGCAATTTTGTTCTTATCCCAATCAGAAGGTTTCTAAATGCTTAATCATCAAGTCTAGGTGGAATAAATCAAGTTTCATGCCTTAATCACAACTTACTTAAAACCCATGCACATTTTAATGATCAAAACAAAATAGAATTTAAAACCTATCATGGCATGCTTCTAATAAAAAATCAAACCTTCCATGATCATTTTAAGACATTAATAAATCATATCAAAATATGCTAAGGTATACCATAACTAAAATTTTCACTTAAAATAATTTAAACGCTTAAAACATCCTTAATGAACCCGGTTTGAAACCGGGCATGCTAACCTTTTCTAAATTCATCCAAAAATCACTTTAACACTTAAAATCACAACTTGACATGTAAAATAAGATCTAGGGCAAGAATACTTACAAATTTCGTAGCCCATTCAAGCTTCTAGCTCAAGAACTCACAAGAACTTCAAGAATACTCAAACCCACTCACCTTTCGATTTCTCTCAAAACTAAGGGGGAAGATGACTATCTATACTCAAGGGGGAGCTAGAGATAAGGTGTGTTGGAATGAGAAGGGTGGAGGGGCTCTTTATAGGTGGTCAAGGGGGTGGAGACGTTGGCCTAAGTCCATGGTGATTGGATGAGACAGGTGGTGGTGTAAGGGACTGAATTTTCAGCTTGCACTTCATCACCTTGTGTCACTTGTGCAGAGTGAATAGTCCTATAAAATCACCATGATTTCATCATTACAGGTGCTACAATGAACCTAAGGGTGCTAATCAAGTCAAGGTGCAGAAGGAAGAGGAGAAAAACCATCCAAAACCATCCACTTACGGGTTCAAGGTGATTTTCCTTAGACAGATTTGATCATAGCCTTGACTTGTCTTCTTGACTCCTCTTCAAGGCTGATTTGTGCAGCTGTAAAGTTACTTGTTGAAAGCTTTTTCAGGTGGTAGAAAGTGGAGGGTTGGCTGCCAAGTGATCATGAAGGAGCAACTCCAAGAAGATGATGCAATGGAGGGTGGTTGCTGAAATGGAGTGGTGCACAAAAGCCATTCGGTTTTGGTGCCTTCTTTAGGTGGAAAAATCTGGTCAAAGGCTCATGATGGCCGTGAGGGCCTCTTGGGGATTGGGTGGTGCTGGAGGTGGCGTGGGGTGGTGTCTCAGCCATGGGCAGGAGGGTTGAAGCTCAACCAATTCGGTTCCCATTCAACTAGTCCTTTGGGTGCAATCGGTTTGGGAATTTGGTTTGGTTTTTTAAATCAAATTCCATCCAAGACTTGGTCTGGGTTTAAAGGGGTCATATGAGGTGTTTAAAGACCATAGTGCCCTTGAGAAAAAGGCTCAAAAAGATTGGGTTTAAGGGCAAAACAATCCATTGCACACAAAGGGCACACATGTGTGCCGATTGGTGTAGTTTGGGGTTTGATATGTCATTTCTTCTAATAACATGTGTGGAGGTTTATCTAGGGTCCTAATATGATTTAAGAATGATGTAATTGAATAATGAAACATGAAAATATCAGATAAAAAAGGCTAAAAATATTAAGAAAGAAAATTAAACTCTAAAACATGGTTTAAAGATCACTAATCATAGGTAAGTTGATTAATGGTCTTAACCCAATTTCAAAACTTAATTTGAATACTAAGGGTATGACATGGGCATGAGGAAACCCATGGTATGATGTATTAGACTTTCAAATCGAATAATGAAATAGAAGCAAAATAAGGCTTTGGGCCTTGTGGGCTTCAAAGGGCCATGAGTGTGGGTTAATGGTCCATAGGCTTTTGGGTTTGAGTGAATGGGGGCCTTGTTTCCAGATTTTGAGGGATTAAAAGAGACCTCATGATCCACAAAGATGGGGCTTGAAAGGCTTACCTTGACCTAATTGGGCCATGGGTCAAACCTATACTATGCTTGGCCCAAAAAACCTTATGCTTACTAAGTTGGGCCTAATACCATGAGTCTAAATAGTTAAGCCCATAGTCTTGTATCCAATAAGTGAGATCTAAATTCTTATGTCTTCCAAATTGAACCTAAAGCCTTCACGCTTACTAAGTTAGGCCCAATGGCCTTATTTTTATTGGGCCTATTTTCTAGTGTCATGCAAAAAGGCTTAAAACTTTATATCTTCTAAGTTGGGCCTAAGGCTTTTTAACATCTTAACCTTAGCTCATTAATGTGACAACCATCCAATATGACAGGTGTTGTTCCCTTATGGGCCTCTTGGCTTCTTATCCTCAAAATTAATAAAACACTAAAAAATCTCCAAAACAATATTACTAACCAATCAAGCTTCAAAATTTCCTCTTTTTTTCCTCAAAAATCAATATTGCACTAGAATTTTTTAATAATTCTTCTAAACTCAAGGTATACGATCCTCTTGCCAACTCAAATATCCAAACTTGTTCTCATTCTCAAATAGCCCAACTCCTAATTAACTAGGATTAAGGCTACTAAGGTCAAGGCCTAAGGAGTTTTTTAGGCGGGGTGTTACACTTATGCAACAAAAATGGTTGAGCAAATTGCTAGGTTATGACTTTGCTGTCCAATACAAGAAGGGGCCCGAGAAAAGAGTTGCAGATGTTCTATCTCAAAAGGGGGAAGAAGATATATCACTGGCACTAATCTCAGTGCCCTTAGTGGAATGGATGGAAGAGATTAAGCAGGATTATGATAAGGATTTTGAACTGTCGAAGCTAATACCTCAGTTTCAGAAGGGGCAGCTAAGCCAACACTACTCTATGAGGGAAGGCCTATGTTTTACAAGGGTAGGGTGTACATAGCTGATATACTAAAACTCAAAAGTTACTTCAATTTGTGCATGGAAGCTCATGGGTTCGACAAAACCATACAAAGAACAAGAAGAGAATTCATATAGCTTGGACTAAAGTCTGATGTTAAGAAGTTTGTGCAGAAATGTGAGATTTGTCAAATACAAAAAATAGAAAATACCCTTCCTAGTGGGCTATTACAACCCTTGTAATACATTCACAACCATGATCCCACATAACCATGGATTTCATAGAAGGGTTATCAGTTTTTAATAGATTCAGTACAATCTGGGTAGTGGTGGATTGCATGACAAAATACAGTCACTTTACCCCTTTAGGCCATCCTTACTCAGCTAAGTCTGTGGCCCAGTTGTTTATCAAACACACTTTTAAGTTGCATGGTCTTCCCCACTCTATCGTTTCTGACAGGGACAATACCTTTACAAGCATATTCTAGAGGGAGTTGTTCTCAGCACAGGGTTGACTTTTAGCACAGCTTACCACCCTCAAGCAGACGGGCAGTCAGAGATTGTCAACAAGAGCCTAGAGACTTATCTTTTATGTTTCGTAGGTGACAAGCCCAAGGACTGGGTGAGGTGGGTGCCACTTGCAAAATGGTGGTACAACACTAGTCCACAAGCCTCTAGCAAGCTAACACCTTTCGAGGCTTTGTATGGGTACAAACCACCCAAAATTCTATCCTACAGTCCAGGTACTATTGTGGTCGAAGAAGTGGATGCTACTCTAAGGTTCAGACTATATACTACAACTTCTGAAGCACAACCTCAGTAAAGCACAAGAGAGAATGAAGAAAAATGTTGACTTGAATAGAAAGGAACAAACTTTCAACATAGGGGACTGGGTTTACTTACGGTTGTAGCCCTATCGTCAAACCTCTGTGGCTCAACGTCGTAATTTGAAGTTGGCTCCACGCTTCTACGAGTCCTTCTAGGTCGAAAGTAGAATGGGGGAGGTGGCCTAGCATCTTAAACTGCCGGCCACTACACAGATCCATCCCGTATTTCACATTTCGCAGCTCAAGAAACGGATGGGAGACAGGATCTCAGTGTCTACACAACTACCATCAGTCAACAGTCAAGGGGTGCTACAACCAGAACCCAAGGAGGTTTTGAACAAAAGAATCTGACCAATCAATAATCGGCATGTAACAGATTTGCTAATCAGGTGGCAGGGACAGAAAAAGGAGGACACTACTTGGGAAAACTACTACAAATTGAAGGCAACCTTCCCACACCTTTTGGGCAAGGTGTTTTTAATGGAGGGGGTAATGTAACAACTTTGGGCAACAGATAGCGGCGACTACCAGAGGTCGATGACGTTAGACAAAAGAGCTTAGGGTTGCTGAGAGGAAGTGGGAAAAGGCAGAAGTGATCGGGACTTAGAAGGATTAAGGTTGGGAGCTTGAAGTACATGGACCATTTCATGGGTCTCTGTTATCTTTTATTGTTGTTTAGTTTCGTTCATTAGTTGTTGTAAGGATCTCGGTCCATTAGTAATATGGTCTACTGAACTTTATGGGCTACTAGGCCCTTTATGCTTGTTTGTTATATTTCTTAGATGCAACGCAGGTGACTCTTGCTTGTGCCCAATTCTGTTACGGGAATCATGGATATATCCTATCATGAGACAATTGTGGATTTTATGCAGAAAATTACAATTCAGTTAGTCATATTTTCTCTCTGCATTCTTTCCATTTTGCCTAGAGGACTCTCCCCTCGAAGTGAGACTTCCGCTTAAATCTGCCAACGTGTTACATATTTGAGCCTCAACTACTCCTTCATTTATGTTCATACTATGCTTTCTCACATTCTTGATTAGTTGTCCTCTACGAAGTGCGTCACTTGTGATTTCTTGTTGGTGCAGTTCACTTGGCAGACCCCGGAAATTTTCTGACCAATTTCTGAAGGAAGAGAGAGAGAAGCTTAATCAATACCAAGATTCTGTTAGAAGACATTATGTTGAACTTTGTGTTGGTACTAGGGAAGGACTTCCAACTAATTTAGCTCGCCCTTTCTTAGTTGGAAATGTGTTCTTCCTCTTCATCCGAGGACAGGCGAGATTCATGACGGAAGTGTTTTAACTATTGACCAGAGTAGATGTCGTATTCAGTTTGAACGGCCTGAACTAGGGGTTGAGTTTGTGATGGTACTTTTTTATTCCTTGTCAATGCATCATTCTACACATCTTCTCTAATTGGAAGCTTTAAAAAAAATGGCTCACTACTTAAAAAAAAAAAAGAAAAAAAGAAGAAAAAACTAGTCCAACAAAGTTGTTTGTTTCTCATATATAAGAAAAGTGATAGGAAGACAGCAAATTACCACCTAAAACTTTGAGAAGTTGTTTGGCTTAGTACTCGTTTGGCTTTGGGTTTGTGAGCTTGAAAAGTACTTAACAAGTTAAAATATGTTTTTGAAGAAAAAATAGAATGGAAATTTTATAAAAAGTGCTTTCAGCATTCAAAAATTTTTGAAAACCTACTTTATTAAAAAGCTCTAAATTTGAAAAGCTTCTAAAGAGATTAAAGCAATTCAAACATACGTTTACCAAACAATAAATAGTTTTTCAATAGTATATGTAACCCCGCTCCCCATGATTAATAATAAAGTTAATTTTTAAAAGATATAGAGAGTCAGAGTTCTACTACTGACCTTGACTTAAAAAATATTTTCTTTTATTATGAAGGAAGCATCAGGTACAAAGATGACTTATAATAAATAAAGTCATTTTGTATTAAAATATTGAAATCATAAATGAGAGTGTACGGAAGCATTTATTAAATTTCTCGAAGTTTGTGCTATAAAAATCATAACTTAAAATCTCTGTACATGATGTAGGCCACTATCACACCTCCCTAGACCAAGTCTTGTCCTACAACTCTACACCTTCATAAATATTCTGACTTGGGGTAGTTTAAAAACATAAAAAAACTAAAATGAGTCGAAGACTCAGTAAGAAACTCATTATAACGTAAACATATCTAACATTTGGCTTTTTTTTTTCATAAAATATTTCATGCTGAGAAATTTAAAATTATGACTATTCATACATATGCTCATGACATACATGACTTATCTTAACTTATCACATATTTGTTATACTGGCCAACACACTTAACTTGATGTGCGAGGTTGTGGTTAATGCTATGTTTTTAAGTTTCGGTCTTCCTCTTAACTGGGTGAAGCTATTTTATCTGCATATTATATTTTAAACCGTGTACCCCATAAGAAGAATTTAAAAACTCATTTTGAATTATGGCATACACATCCTCCATCTTTGAAAAGACAAAAAGTGTGGGGGTGTTT
The DNA here is from genome assembly GCA_961763995.1 of Juglans cinerea. Lineage (NCBI taxonomy): Eukaryota > Viridiplantae > Streptophyta > Magnoliopsida > Fagales > Juglandaceae > Juglans > Juglans cinerea. The sequence goes on from CAUIVZ010000010.1 coordinate 10,926,333, forward strand.
AGCCTATGTTAAGAAACCGGATCTTAAATGACCAAAACTAGGTTCCAAAACATATAGATGTGTTTTTGTTAGGGGTAGCAATATGTGACACGACCCGTTAACCTGACACGACCCGTTAACCCGATACAACCCGTTAACTCAACACGAACACGACATGATAATAGCGGGTTTGGGTTTAGTTTTGACGGGTTCGGGTTAAAACGAGTTGACCCGTTAAGATACGATTACTTAACGGATTGATAACGGATCAACCCGTTAAGAAAGTTAAAGTTACAATTATACCCTTATACCTAAAAGTAAAATTGTTGAAATTTTAATTTCGATATTTTTATTGTTTGGATTGTAATTTTGGATTTGTAGTTAGTTTTATATTTTTTTTTACAGATATTGTGATTTTAACATTTATATAAAATTATGCTAAACTTAATCAAGTCAAACAGGTTAATTTTTGGTCTGTTCAACCCATTTACATAAACGGGTTGAAACGGGTCAGGTCGTGTCGTGTTAACCAACCTATTTTGTAGTATTCACTAACGGGTCGTGTCAACTCGTTATGTTAATCAGTCGTGTTAGGATTTGAGATTTTGACACGAATAGCTTAACGGGTCATGTTCGGGTTGACCCATATAGTATAATATACATATTTTGACACGACACGAACACAACCCATTAACACGATTTGACACCTCTAATTTTTGTTAGATATTCTCAAAATAGTATGACATACAAATTTTTAAACCTAAATTCAAATGAGATATATGAGTCTAGGAATGTAGAACTTTTTGAAAATTTGAGTAAGTTGGACTTTCAAAAGAATGATTCTCGTGTTCATATCTCAAATTCTTCTGAAAATGAAATTGAGCATCTTAGTGAGTTTGAATTAAGGAGGAGCAAGAGGCCTCGAAAAGAAACATCATTTGGCCCCAGTTTTTTTTATCTATCTCGCGGAAGGAGATGGAGGTGAGATGAAGAATGAAGTTAAATTCGTGTTTAACGTTGAAAGTGATCTGCCATCTTACCAAAAAGCTATGTCATCACAAGATGTAGCTTTCTGGAAAGAGGTTATAAATGATTAATGGAATCAATAGTTTCAAATCAAACTTGGAAACTAGTTGATTTACTTCCTGATTCAAAAGCAATAGATGTAAGTGGGTTTTTATAAATAAAAAATAAAATAAAATAAAAACTTAATGTCAATAGCTCTATTAATAAATTCAAAACTTGTTTAGTGGTTAAGGGATATAGACAATGAGAAGGTATAGATTATTATGATACATATGCTCATGTTGCTAGAATATCCACTATTAGAATATTAATTTCTCTTGCATCTCTCAATCATCTAGTAGTTCACCAAATGGATGTAAAAACTGCTTTTTTAAATAGAGACTTAGATGAAGAGATTTATATGGAGCAACCCGAGGGTTTTTTCATGGCTGGTCATAAAAAGAAAGTTTATAAATTGATTAAATCCATTTGTGGATTAAAACAAGCTTCTAAACAATGGCATAAAAAATTTGATAAAATAGTCTTATCTTATGGTTTTAGAGTAAATGATGCTGATAAATGTGTTTATTATAAAGTAGATAATAATGATTGTGTGATTATATGTTTGCATGTTGATGATATGTTAATATTTGGAAGTAATCTTCAATGTGTAGAAGAAACTAAAAGGTTTCTTTCCTCAATATATATTTGAAAAAGATATGGGAGAGGCTGACGTGATTCTTAGAATTAAAATTGTGAGGACAATCAATGGTTTATCCTTGACACAATCTCATTATATTGAGAAAGTGATCAAGAACTATGGTCAATAATACCAAAAATCAGTCTCCACTCCATATGATCCTAGTCTTAAATTGAGAGAAAACACAGGTAGTCTAATGTATGTTATGCATTGCACTAAACCTGATATTGCATTTGCTATTGAGATGCTAAGTAGATTTACTAGCAATCCAGGTAAAGAGCATTGGGATGCTATTTCTAGAATTCTAAAATACTTGAAGGGGACAAGGTTTACACTATCAAAGAGAACCCACTGCAATAGAAGGATACAATGATACTAGTTGGAATAGTGTATAATCAAATTCTAAGTCTACAAGTGAGTGAATTTTTATGTTAGGAGGAGTTGCGATCTCATGGGGATCAAAGAAGAAAACTTGTATAACTCATTCTACAATGAAATTTGAGTGTATTGCTTTAGTAGCTGCATGTAAAGAAGCAGAATGACTTAGGAATTTGTTGGTAGACGTAATAATTTGAATTAAACCATTTCCTGCAATAACAATTTATTGTGATAGTGAGGCAATCTTGCGAGTAGCTACAAGCCAAGCAAGACGTATAACAATAAATCAAGACATATTAGTTTGAGGCACAATTATATGCGTGAATTACTCGATAATGGAGTGATTATTGTTGAATATGTTAATCTATTCAGTATTTGGCAAATCCATTAACAAAAGGCCTATCAAGGGATATGATCTCTAAGACATTAAAGGGAATGGGGTTGAGGTCTATCAATTAAATCGCTTGCGATGGGAACTCAATCTTGGACTTGAAATATGGGCAAAGTTTAATGGGTATCAACAAGTCGATAGAGTAATAATTGTCTAACGCTAAATAATTGTTTAAAATGAAATTATCATTTTACACTCCAATTCCAAATAGATGTACTCTAGTGTTAATAGTTCCTGGAGTTTAAAGGATGAGTAAAACTCTTAGTAAGCTCATAGACTAATTTTGTCAAGATGAAACAGGATCACCTTAAATGAACTTACCTATATGAGAGTGAAGGTGTGGCCGCTTCCTATGGTACCAACCATGCCTAGAGCTCTCATGAAACTAGGATATGCACAAGGCCATAAAAGTGCAAGCTAAATGAAATCACCTGGAGAATTAGAAAATAATTGCTTGAGTTCTATCCTGCTAGTCTAATAGAATCATCAGTTCAAGATATGTTCATTGATTACCTTGACATAACTTTCATATAATTATACTAGGTGAAGGTTCAAATCCAAAAGACACCTTCATTGAAGCAATTTATTTCGTCCATGTGCACAAGATATCTTTTTAATTTAATTATTATTTCAAATAGTGGGGGAATGTTAGATTTTATTAAAATAATATATTTATTTTTGAGTATTCTAAATAATAATGTAATATTTCATTTTCTTCTATGTATAAATAAAATCTTGCGCATTGATGGAGGACGTCAACTTATTGAAATATATGAAGAAGAAAACGTTTATATGGCGTTTGTTATGTAAAAGAAAACTCTATGGCATTTGTTACGTAACAAGAAAACTAGCCGTTAGAATGCATCATAAGTGGTTATAAAATAATTGATCTGTTCATATTTTAGAACAGATAAGAAAAACCAAAGTTCTCATTCTAAAAGATATCTCTCCATCTTGTAATTCTAAAAAAAAAAAAATGTGTTTTTGAGTTGTTATATAAAAGTGTCATTGTAGAACAACGAGAAGAGAGAGGGCTTCATTTTATTTTGGAAACAATTTTGTCAATACTCTATAGCACGTTAAAATGGGACAATATGTTCTAAATAAATCCCTTGGAGCCCATATTTTTATTTTCTGCTTTCGTAATTCCAATATTTTCATTTCACACTTATCCCAATCACGATTTCGAACTTTCTTTTGACCTTCACCACAGCAAACCCAAGCTCCTTCACCATCTGCAGCAAAAATAATATACTCACTACGCAACAGCATTAGCAAAGGATATATATATATATATATATATATATATATATATATATATATATATATAGTGCCCATATGAGAAGAGACTCATTTCAATAGCTATCCAGCGCTCATCCTTTCTATTATTTTTAACTAAATTAATGTTCAGGCTTTACTTCCATTAATTTTCCTTAATCCATTTTACATCTCAAAAATCATATCACAGTGGAGATTACATGAATGCGAGATCGAAGCACCATAGACTCACCCAAGGAATAAACACGTCGATAGGAAGTGGCCACACTGGGTGAGTAAAGCAATGGCGGAGGTCTTCTACTGTTTTAATCTCTTCTTCCCACCAAACTACTATAAGATAAAATGTCCTGTAAGATATGTCTGCTTCTGCTTTTTGTATAAAAAATGAGGAAAATGAATCACGTCTGCTTCGGGAAGATGCACATTAGTCATCATGGAACACGAGGAGATTGAGAATAATCAATGCCAATTGACAGTATTAAGTAATTTAATCTCATAAATTTAGTGAATTCAACACAATAACTAAAATCGTTTAGCATCCATTCTCCTTTTGTCTCTTTTATGCACTTTCTTCATTGCAACTTTTGACACTACAAGTGCCGAAAATGCATCTAAAAGTAGCGGCATGATGTAAATATGGACAATGGGGGAACAGACGAACAAATTTGGGAGACAATCGACTCCTCTCAAATTTACAGCCCCTTTCTTTCGCCTAAAATCCTAAAAAACAGGCGTTGAAGCAAGAGGCCAATCCAATTATATATATCATTAATCATGGAAACAATATCCATTCATCGTGTAAACGAATGGAGTCCCTATGGAACAGTTGAGCTGCTGATGGTGCCCACAAACATCTGGATGCCTAAAAGACTGCACAAACCCATCCACGTTCTTTGGTCCTTGCTTTGAATTAGCCAAGCAAGAACTTGAAAATGTCACTGAGTGCAACGATGCCTTCCACACGCTTGCTGCCGGCCTCCACAATAACAAGCCTTCTGACACCTGAAATGCAACATTTCAGAGGGCACTTAATTCGATGATGAAATTTCAAGAGAACGCCGCCGCACATTGACAGAACTAAGTGCTAGCCAAAGATGGTGAAGAGAGGAAAAAATCAATGCCAGCCCTGATACACTGATTTATGCATATGCAAGGTCCTCACACCCAGCAAACTCAACAAAATATGATTTATGCAAATTCAGATTCTATATGATGCTCAAGTGAATCAACTTTAAAGTGACTGTTTGCATGCCAGGTAATCCCACCAGGACGACTCTGACTATTGTCTTTGAAATATGACATTTAACTCGAGGAAAGTTTCTCTGGAGGTTGGGACACTGTCAGGAATTCATTCGTCCGACTTACAGAGGAAATGCAAATCTGCATGATTGTATCCATTTTGTTTTGGGGACAGCATTATGTTGTCGTTATGAATTTAGAAAGCATGCGCTATTAAATAACATGCAGTACATAACAGGAACAAAGGTGATGTATGTTCAAGGTCTATGGAAGAGCATGCACAAGAAAAGCAAGAGCTTCTTTCAGAATTTTCATAAAAACTCCCAACAATATTCGTAATCTCTAACTTAAACTAAAAGAGGACATGCTTCACATAAAAAAATTGGCAACAAAACAACCTTTACCTGGATTCGCCAATCGCTCCATCACTTTATGCAGCGAATCAGATCGTAAACACATCTGACATCTTTGACTTCTCAGCTCATAAGGGGAGTACAAGTCTTGTCCCAACCGTAATGCCTAGAGAGAGAGAGGGATGCAAAACATAAAAAACTATGTAACAAGGATTGATGCAGCAGACACAATTGGTTAGAATTAAGGCTCGGCTGAGTTGAGATTTAAAAGAACCATCACTAGGACGAAAGAAAAGAAGCTAGCAGAAATAGATTGTATATTCAAAGTCAAGAAACAGGGAATACAGCTTTGTTGTCAAATGTTATATCATTGAACCTGGTAATTGAAACCCAACAGCTGAAATGCAGGAGCTTTCTGATGAAATTTGCTGCTCATGGAAGGTTAACTTCAGAGAGATCAATTAAATTCCAGGGCTGTTGGTACACTAACTAATGCATACTTTCGAATGCAATTTCCACTGCTCAAACTTGTAAAATTTGTCAATGAGCATATGGTAGCAAGCAATCTACCTCCCTCCTTAACTCATCCACAACTGACCACCCAAATCCAAAGAAACCTAACGGGTATAGGCTGCAGGTCACCACTTCACCACCATTCCAGGTTAGTGGGCAAGTCATATATATATATATATATATGTATGTATGTATGTATAGTGGCCCCCCTTAATTATCAGCTTAAGCTTTTGGGAGTGATAGCGGTGTACATGGTTCATGCAAGGTCCTTGGTTCTAGTCTTGGTGACCTGCATTCTGTTCTATCAGATTCTATTTCAATGTTTATTTCTCTTTACATCCAACATGTGCAAAGCCCAATTTGGCTCACTGCTAATGGGTGGGCTGCAAGTGAGGGGGAGCATGATATGCAGTGTCAGAATCATTCCTATCAACTTAAGCTTTGGACTAATTAATCAAACTCCCACCAATTAGGCCAGCTTGGGTCAAGTAACTGCACTTAGAATGTCTCCCACAAGAGCACAGCCATACACAACTCTTAGTTCCACTTCCCTCACAGCCCCAATGGTTCCCTCACGGCCCGAACACCCCCCCCCCCCCCACCCACAAAACAACCAAAAAAAAAAAAAAAAAAGAAAGAAAGAAAGAACACTAACACCATCAATTGCCTGCTATCTTGTCCAACGCCCCTCCTCCCTTTACACCTCCAGGATGCCAAACTCCTCTCCGTACCACCAACTGAACCCAACATGTGAACTATGGCTCTGAAGAGTAATGCTACATACAGTCGTGGAATGCGCAAACGTCGTACAATCGCTTTGAAAAAGAGTGGGGTCCACTATTAAAAAATTAATTTCTTTTCATGTGGGTCCCATATTTATTCACTTTTTTCAAAGCGACTACACGGCGCTTGCACACTCACGATTGCAAGTATCATTTCTCGGCTCTGAATAAACATGGAAATAAAATTTAGGCCCTGTTTGGATTCAAAACTCACTTCAACTCATCACATCTCATCATTACAACTTTTCTAAATTTTCACACAAAATATAATAAACAATTCAACTTTTTCAAATCCCAAAACAATAATAATATTAAAAAATAATATTCTACAATATTTTATTCTACTATTCACAAACCATCTCAACTTATCTCTAAATTCAAACAACTCCTTACTTAGAATTGAAAGGAATGCATCAGGGATCCAACTATCTTATACCTCAATAAACCCCTAAACCTGGAGCTAAATATCATTCTCATACTAAACCTAGCCTCTAAAGCTCTACATACATAAGATACGTACAAAACTCAGTTTGAACATTAACGCATCTGGAAAAATGCTACTGCTAAATGCCAGAAGATGAAAACTACGAATCTGGACATGATAGCATCACTAACTATTGACATGTGAAATAATCTATCAACTCTCATGACTGAGATTGTTGATCAGTATCACAAGTGGCTTAAGCGAACTACAACATTTTCAATACAACTACCAATGAAAAACACTTTTCTTCACACAAAATATGTACACGACAGTTGATTGGTTAACTAGAACAAGTTACGGCCTTTACCTGATGAATTGTCATCTCATCAAGATTAATATGTGAATAAGCTCTGTCTTTAGCCAAAGCTGTTATATCACTGTCAAAACATAAATAAATAAGGAAAAATGTCCCTAGCAGACAATGAAAAGATAGCTAAGAATCATTTCTATGCACCTTAGAAGTATATAATATACAAAAATATAATGAGAGTAATAAATAACACTAACCTGCGGCAATATATATCAACTAATGAGTCATTATCATCAACTATTGGTATTGAACTGACTTGAGCTGCAAAAGCAAGGGATACATAAAAATTACAGAGCATGCAAAAAGTATAATTTTGCAAATATATGGCCACAAGAACGAAAGGCACAACTGCTTTCAACTAGTCATGTCTCTTGGTGGTATCATATAAAAGACTTGTAATGAATAGCCACCTTCCAAAGGATTGAGCTATTTTAAGGAATGAAGATGTCTGTGTCTCATCATGCAGCCCATACACACAATGAGTCTCAAATGGACCAAAAGAAGGACAGCTACCAAAACTTATGGTCATGATTCAATCATATTTTCATTTATCCAAATATACTTATAGATAAGCTAGACAGATATAACGTGACAAAGCTGTCCTATATCTATTTTTGTAATGGTAAATTTGCAGTAGAAAAATACAAATAAAACTCCTCTTCACCATCAATCTCAACGAATTATGCTAATTATTCTCCATAGAGTCCATATATCATTACAATCACTCTACCCTCTCTAAACCCAAATAAAACTTAAGGCCATCTCCTTTAATAGCGTGCAAGAAAACCACTAATAGTAATAACACGACTGCTGCATGTGAAACCTCACATGAAAGACATATTGCAACAAGTGCAGTAGATATGTGCCCAATGGACAAGGCAGCATCATAGTAAAAAAACTCCATTCAACTGTGAACTGTACATAATGCAATTAATTATTCCTCCAACATATATTTTCTTTCCAAAAATTTCATGAACACAAACGTGCGGTATATTTTTCTTTCCAAAATAACACACACTAGATATGTTGAATATGGACAAACACACAAACGAACACATATACAAGCTAAATTTAGGGCCACGAATTGAATAGACAGTGAATTGATACGTTGTAGACTCTCCCCAACCTCACCCTTCAACCCCCTCTCCTTTTCCCTCTGGCATGATGTAAGCAAGAATCAAACCTTGAACTAACAGACTTAATGCTGAACTGAGAGAAGCACTAGGTCTCAACATTGCTAACGGCCGCGGATTTGTTTCTCCAATTTGTGGAGCCCATGTACCCAAAGGAATTGCACAAATTGGCAGTTGGAGTATGGGTAATGAACTCGCACAATGTCTAAAATATCGACAAATACCTGAAAATTAACATCCAGAGGTTTAATATCCATAGACTACCAGTTAGCCAGATAGCTTTACAAAATCTTCTTCTTCTTCTTTACATATAAGTAGCTTTACAAAATCATCTATTGTCATTTAGAAGCAAGTTGAAAAGCTTACATTTTAGAATTCCAGAAAGTGAAGCAAGATGCAATAACTGAGGAAATGATCCATCTTCAGAAGATGAATGGATAATAGGAACAGTGGCCACCTCATTTTGCAGAATCTTGAGAGCAACATCTTTCAAATTATCATATGGACCAGCCTGCAATCAACAGAAATTGAGGCCAATGGACAGTACTCATATGTTAAAAAAAATAGAAATCGTAAACTCATGCAGCATGCCAGAGATTCCAACGTCTCAGATGCTATTCTTACATGGATAAGACGTCTCGGAAATGCTCTCCCATGAAAATCATTTTGTCTGTTCAGATACGCTTTTCCCTCTTTCCAAGCAGATATAGTATGTGTTTCAAGCTCTTCCTCTGTCAGATTTGATGCATGACTCCCAAGCTAAAAATAAAACATAAGTTAAATGCTAAACAACGTTATCAACTATTTACTCATGCAAACACATGCTTTCATGAGTATATGTTTGGATGGATTTTTTTTTATAAGTGTATGTTTGACTGAACTTTATAACAAACACTTTTTTTCTACTAAGTTGAATTTTTTTATTTGATCGGTAAATAATAATTTTACTAATGGAAACACAAGCAAGATTCTGCTTTCTGCTAAGTTGAACTTTACAAGAAACACATAAACAATACGTTCCCATATGGCACAAATTCCTTCAACAATATGTACATACTACAAACATTACTGGCACCAAAAAACAGCAAAAGTTCAATATTCTTAATGCTACACATTTAGCCATAAATAAATAGAGGAAATCATTTGTTTACCTCCAAATGTCCATACTAAGACATTAGGAGCCTTCTAATATTTCAAAATTTTCCTCACATTAATGAAGAAAACCCAAGGAGCAACACCAAAAGTAAAAATTCTCCAAATGACCACCGATGCGTTAAACACTACCTGCTAGGTGTGTACCAAAACATTTCAGAGAAAATATCTCATAATATGTCAAAACTAAGGAGATGCTTGGGGAATGAGATGAGATGAGAAATTTGTGACTAGTAGTGAAATGGTTTAAGTAATGATGTGTTTTATTGGGTTTTGGGAAGTGAGAGATAAAAAGTTGAATAAATATATATATTTTTTTATAGTTAATAAGAATTTTATTACCAAGAATAGGCACAGCCCAAGTACACAAGATGTATACAAAGGAAATACCTACTACACTCTAGAAAGTAGGAAACTAAGACAGAAACAGATTCAGTACATTATCATCATTCCTTACAAAGATCTTAGCCCACAAACTCAAAGTAGAAAAGAAAAAATCTCGAAGATCTTCAAAAGAACGCTCTATCTTCAAAACATCTCTCATTCCTTTCCAGCCATAAGCACCAGATTAAACATCATTCTCCATCTGGCAGCAACACATTTCCATGCCTCAAAACCACACCACCAAGCAAGAAGATCCACAACTTCCTTAGGCATCACCCAATATAAACCTGTCCGACCAATAACCTCATTCCACAAAGACTTTGCCACCTCACAATGTAAAAAAGGATGATTTACAGATTCACCATCCTTCTTGCATATGACACACCAATCAGCTACACAAACCACGTTTTCTAAGGTTATCCGTGGTCAATACTTTCCCTAGAGCAACCACCCAACTGAAGAACGCCACCTTAGTAGGTACCTTCACCCTCCAAATGCTTTTCCAGGGGAATACACAACCACAATGACAATTAAGCACCTTATAAAAAGAACTGGCCGAAAACCTGAAATTTCCAGCATGATCCCACAATAGCCTATCCTCTCTTCCCTGCATCACTTTTGAATTATAAGTTCTTCCCAAAAAATCCGAAACAACTTTCACTTCCCAGACATTTGCATCTCTAATAAAGTCAACATTTCATAGAATATTATTATCCGTACATTGAAGATAATCTGCCACGGAAATATTTTGATCCCTTGCAATCCAGTAAAGAGATGGAAAATCTTATTTAAGAGCTGATTCCCCACACCAGATGTCATGCCAAAAGAGAATCCTCTTCCCTTCCCCCACCTTAAATTTAATATGTTTAGAAAACTCCCCCCAACCTTTCCTAATAAACTTCCATAAACTCACCCCATACGCTTCTCTACCTTCATTAGAACACCAATCCCCCCACCCACTCCCATATTTAACAGCAACAACATTCTTCCATAAAGCATCCCTCTCTTCATGATATCTCCAAAGCCATTTTCCAAGGAGTGCTTTATTAAACAACCCCAAATTTCTCACCTCCAATCCTCCACAAGAAACCGGTTGACAAACCTTGCTCCAACTAACCAAATGAAACTTATTTTCCTCTCCTATTCCTCCCCATAAGAAATTACGATAAATTTTCTCAATTCTTCTAGCAACCCCAGCCAGCAAAGGGAAAAGTGAAAGAAAATACATAGGAAGATTAGACAGCATCCTCTTTATCAAAGTAATTCTTCCCCTTTTAGACAAATATAACTTTTTCCATCCAGTTAACCTTCTCTCAATCTTCTCAATCACCCCATCCCATATCAAAACAGATTTGTAAAGAGCCCCCAAGGGAAGACCAAGATACTTCAACGGCAGTGAAGCAATCTTACACTCCAAAATATTAGCCAAACCTGAAATATTACCTACGGCACCCACAGGTAATATTTTAGACTTGTTTAGGTTAATCCTGAGACCCGAGACAGCTTCAAAACACAACAACAATGCTCTCAAAGATTGAATATGTTCTTGGTTGGGCTCATTGAAAATAAAAGTGTCATCAGCAAAAAGAAGATGAGATAATTTCATGCTATTCCATTCTTCATTGCCCACCTCAAAACCCGAAAAGTACCTTCCTTCTACCGCCGCTTCCAACATTATACTCAATGCATCCATGACAAGGACAAAAAGAAAAGGAGATAGCGGATCTCCTTGTCTCAAACCACGTGAACTATTAAAAAACCCAACCGGAGTGCCATTCACCAAAATGGAAAATCTCGATGTCGAAATACAATATTTGATCCACATACACCATTTCTCTCCAAAACCATATCTCCCAAGCAAATACAATAGAAAATCCAAACTGACATGGTCATAAGCTTTTTCCACATCCAATTTAATCAAAATTCCAGATTCATTTGATTTAATTCTGCTGTCTACATACTCATTAGCAACTAAAACTGAGTCAAGAATTTGTTTCCCTCTTACAAAGGCATTTTGAGATTTCGATAGAATATTTCCCAACACCACACTCATACGATTAGCTAACACCTTATAGATTATCTTGTATACCCCATTCACCAAACTATAGGCCGAAAATCCCGAATCTCCACAGCCCCTAACTTTTTGGGAATAAGTGCTATAAATGTAGCATTGAAACTTTTCTCAAATTTCATAAATGTATAAAATTCGTGAAAAACCTTCATAATATCATCCGGCACTGTATCCCAACAAAATTGAAAGAAACCCATTGAGAAACCATCCGGACCCGGAGCCTTATCCCTTGCCATTCCTCTAACCACATCAAGAACTCCATCCTCTTCAAAAGCTCTCTCCAAATATTCAGCACTTGCCTGATTAATGGAGTCAAAAAACAGTCCATCAAGCTTTGGTCTCCATGAGTATTCTTCGTTGAACAACTTCTTGTAGAAATTGACAATGTGATCCTTAATGACCTCTTGATCTGAAATGATGTTTTCACCATCATGAAGAACCTCAATAGCATTATTTCTTCGATGAAAGTTCGCCATATGGTGAAAAAAATTCGCGCACTTGTCACCTTCCTTCAGCCAAAGGACCCGGGATTTCTGTCTCCAAGAGCTTTCGTCCATTAAAGTGATCTTCTCTAAATCATCCACCACCACTTTTTTTCTCTCCAATTCCTCACCAGATAAGTCCCCCAGCAGCTCCCTTTCCTCCAAACTCTGCAACTGCTACATCAAAAGTTTCCTTTTATTTTCCGTGTTCCCAAACTCCTCAACATTCCACTTCTTCAAATCTGTTTTTAATGCTTTAAGTTTACCAGCCGGTACAAAGCTCGGAGTACCAGAAAAAGAGTACGAAGACCACCACAATCTCACCCTATCCACAAAACCCTCAGCCTCCAACCACATATCTTCAATTTTAAAATACCTTAGTCCCCTAAAAGTGCCCCCACTCTCCACCATAATAGGATAATGGTCAAAACACATTCTCGATAACCTTTTTTGCCTCAAATCAGGAAAACGAACCTCCCAATAAGATGAAACCAGAAATCTGTCCAGCCTAGACCATGCCCTTCCATTGGACCACGAAAAACCCCCATCAACCATCGGAAGATCGATCAAACCAATCTCAAAAATCAGATCTGAAAAAGCATTCATGGCATGAGAGAAATAATTATCCCCCACTCGCTCGCTAGGGAACCAAATAATGTTAAAATCCCCTCCAAAACATCAAGGAACCTCCCGATAGCAGTAAACACCCGCCATTTCATCCCATAGATACTATTATCCACGTTGGGACCATAAATCCTCGCAAAAGCCCATTCAAATCCATCATCCACACTTTTGAATCGGCAAGCAACCATAAACTCTCCCACATAATGATCTACCATCTCCACTAACCTCCTATCCCACATAATAATAATACCACCTGAAGCCCCTTTCAAACTAATTCAATCCATCCCACACATTGACAGCTCCATAAACTGTTCACAATTTTTAGAATGTAGTTAAAATTATAAAGTTAAAATATTGTTAGAATATAATTTTTTAATATTATATTTGTTTTGGGATTTTTTTTTATCGGTAATCAAGATATTTTATTCATAAGAGTAGGCAAAGCCCAAGTATACAGGGAGTATACATGAGAAATACCTAACTAGAGTTTACAACTGATAGTAAAAAGTCATGGACATTTAGTCCGTTACAAACAATGGCTCCCACCCATGAGAACAATGTTTTAAAGGAAAAAACTTTCAGCTCCTCCATTGTCTTCTCACGGTTTTCGAAGCTTCTATCATTTTATTATCGCCATATACACCAACACATGCAGAGAGGGACCATTTTCCAGATTGCTACGACCTGTGAATTATCTCGGAGACCTCTCCAGCTAGCTAGAAAATCCACCAAACTAAAAGGCATGACCCATGATAAATCAAGTTCTGTGAAGTTTTTTTTTTTTATTTGAAAAAGTTGAATTGTTTTTTGTGTTTTGTTTAGAAGTTTGGAAAAGTAGTAATGATTAGGTAATGATTAGATGAAAAAGATACTTATAAAAAAAATGATTAGATGAAAATTTTGAATATTTGAAATTGAAAAGTGTTTGTGATTTGAATAATGTTTGGGAATGCGATGAGATGAGATGGGATGGGATGAGATGCAACCTCTTCCGAACAACCCCTAATTCTATCACTAAAGTAAAGCATAGTGACATCTAAAGGGATTCTCTTCCCTAACACATTGTCCCTAAACATAGCAGATTGGTAACTTCAAGAACAATGAAGGTAGATATTTTTAGTGATAAAAGCTATCAACAATTTAAAAGAAAAAAATAACTATTACAAGATTTTTTCACTAAAAATAAAAAAAACACCAGAGAAAATTGTTCATAATTCCAGACATGCACATACCTCTCTTAATATCAAAATAAAATCCAATGCACTAAGAACTCCAACAAACTGGCCCCTGCCGAAATCGCAAAGAGGAGCCATCGGGATCCCCTGGAATTAGCTTGATTCAGAAAGTGCACATCCAAGGTCATTTAAAAAAAATCAAACATGCAAGAACATAAAAAAACAAGAGAGATTGAAAAGCAGGAAGCTAAGGACTAGGTGAATTCACTACAATGACAGCTTTAGGGATTGGCTGGAACAATTAACTCGAGAAACAGTAGATTATTTGTACAAGATTGCATAAAGGGTGAAATGTAAAGCCCACAGGCCCCAAAAAGAATCACTAGGGCATTTCATTGCTCTTCTAATCATTAAGGAATTAAAACGTCCAAAAACATAAGAAAAACAAGAAGACAGTGACCAGCTTTTCAGGACTTTAGCACCTCCAGAATGCTGAATTGAAACGACCATGTATTCATTCTAGACATATCGATGTTTCACTACCATATATGAGATAAACAATGCACATCGAAGTGAATAGAAACTTTGAATCCTTCTTTTCCCCTATTAATACAACACATTTTCTTTTTTGATGAGGTGGAACCTCACCAAGGCAGGGGGCCCTTTGAAACTTGCCACTGGGGAGTAAGCCCCGTACAGATCCTACCCATCATAATCATGTATCAGTTAATCCAGAGGAACTCCTAGTGCATATTCAAACCCATGATGTCTGAATCTACAGTTCATCCCAAGCCTGTCCTTCAAACACTAGACTGCACTCTAACAAGTAATACAACACAATTTTATCCAGAGAAAACATGTCAAACATGCAAAATGTACTTAATTCTAGCCTGAGCATAAATAAAATAGATAGATACCTGCTCATGCAATATATGAAATGCTTGCTTCACGGGTAAATCAACATCGAAGGCAAAAACCTGTAAACAGGATGTTTTTAGATTATAATGATAGGAACCAATTCACATCACCTTTAGATAGACAGTAAATCATAGGTCTTAAATGAAGGCAAATGGTAGCGCATCCAAACCTTGCCTGACTCAGGAAGTAACTCGTAGACAGTATGAGTAGACAAAAATAAAGAAACACGTTGACGTGAGCCCTGTAAATCAGCATCTGATATACTAGGCACCATCTCAGTCTGCGGACCATCTGTAACTCGGGCCTGCATTGTAACGGTTCGCTTATATGACGCGTTAAGTATAAAAAAGTAACAAATAAGTAGTAAGATGCAACTGAACACCAATAGTATAATGTTTACTCATGTCGCATAGGATATTAAAAGGTAGACAATCAAAAAATGATTAACTAGGAAACATACACTTGTACCCAAACAAAACAAATAATTCTCATGATTGACTGAAAAATTCTAGGTTTCAATGAAATGAATACATGCACAGATTCTTTGAGAAATAGAACTACTAAACTTAATTATAATTCCTCAAGTGAAGCCCATTCCAGGCTTATAGATATTGCTAAGACTTTTTACCTGACTAGAATGATAACAACTATCCTGGTTACCACTATTTCAAATAAACGCAACAACCAACTCACCATACGCCGAAAGGCTTCATTATCAACATCCATGTAATCTGTAGCCGAAATCAGTGTATTCACCATACCATATTCGCTACTCTCATAAGGTAGGGACTCATCATATCGCCATTGACCATCAACATAAAACTTGAACTGCATGTTAGGTAATCCATACATAAGCACATCCATACATCTCCAAAAATAAAGGTAAAACATCTTCAGCATACTAAGCATGATATACTTATGATAGCATATTCTGTTCAAATTACAAGAATTTAGAAGACCGCATTTATTTCAACAGATTCAAGCACTTTAGGCCAACATATATTTTTTAATGATGTAAAACCTCACCAAGGTAAGGCCCTTCAGACCAACCCTAGGGGGAGTAAACCTTGAATAAACAACTCCACCCACCAGAACTGTGTATCAGGCATTCCAAGGGAACTCCTAGTGCAGAATCAGTATTAATAAGAGCCATTTGAGAAATTGATTTTTTTTTTTTTGATAAATAAAAAGATATATTGCTCAAAGAATAGGCCTAGCCCAGTATTTACAATAGCGGACCCTGCTTAAGAGGGCGCCAAAGAGACAAGAAAATCATGAAGGGCCATGCCATTAAAATCAATTGCAATAGCCCAAGTACAAAGAGTGCTATAAAATAATGCTAACAGTTCCTCTAGCGATCTCTCCTTGTCTTCAAACGTCCGCGCATTTCGTTCTAGCCATAGACACCACAAGATACACATTGGGATCATCTTCCAAACCCTTTTAATCTGATGTATACCTCCAATGTTTGGCCAACTAGCCAGCACTGCCACCACTTTCTCCGGCATGACCCACGCCAATTCTACCCTACTAAGTACCTCATACCATAAAGCCCTTGCAATCACACAATGCAACAGCAGATGGTCTACCGACTCACCCCCACACTTGCACATACAACACCAATCTACTAAAATAACCCCCCGCGCCATTTGAGAAATTGATTTGAAGATAATAAAAGGAATTACTCTAATGAATAGTGCAGCTAACTTGTTTTTTTGTTAAGTTTCAAGCCACTAAACAAACTCCACTCCACCTTATAACTATGATTGGTAGACTGCTCTCTTATTTTGCACCTTTAAAAACAATCTTGACTCCCAAGAAATCTGTTCTGCTTCTTTTTTATGGATGTTCCACAACTTATCCTCCATAAGACCTAAAAGGTAACTCTGCATAAAGTTTCAATGCTCCTTTTATAATTACACTAAATCCACATGCATATGTATATATAAAACCATACCTATTAAAAAAGCATCACGGATATGCAACCCAAGTACTCATTTTAGGTTGAGTACATAATCTATCAATCCTTAGGTTTTACACCATTATCTCTTTAGTCGTTGGGTTTTTTAATTTAATCATTTTTAATTTTTAATCCTCGAACATGCAATTTTTTTCAATTTAGACCCTCCATTGGATTTCTATTAGATTTTCTAGCAGAAACATGGCATGTCATGTAGCTAAAATTTAAACCATTTAAAATCGTAAAACAATTAAACCAAGATCAAGGAGCATATTTGTCTCTTTTATGAGAAACTCCTTACGGAGCAGTATGCTTGGAGGCCAAGTCTTGAAGGGTTAGCTTTCGATACCATTGAGTGCTACATGGCTTGAACGATGTAATGTTCGTTTTCTTAGAGTTGCTCATGATTGGGAAATAGGAGTTATTTTTTATTTTTTCAATTTATTGTATACTTCATATATTGATAGTAATAGAGTGGACAGGATGCTACGGATGAATACTAGGAGTATGAAGTTTACTGTGCGATCATTGTACAAGGCTTTGTCATGTCAAAAGCATATTTTGTTTCCTTGGAAGTGCATTTGGAAAAGTAAAGTGCCGCCTAAGATCGCTTGCTTTCTTTGGTAGGACTGCATCTCTTGGAAAAATATTGACTATGGACAATTTGAGAAAGCGTGGACTCGTCGTGATGGATTGGTGGTATATGTGTAAGAAGAGTGGAAAGTCGTTGGATCATCTTTTACTTCACTGTGAGATGGCAAAGATGTTATGGGTGGAGATTTTTAACAGAACTGGTATTGCATGGGTGATGCCTAAGAGGTTGGTTGATTTGTTTGCCTGTTAGCAAAGGAGTAGGGGCAATTCCCATATTGCAGATGTATGGAGAATGATTCCTTTATGTATCATGTGGTGTCTTTGGATTGAAAGGAATGGTTGAAACTTTGAAGATAAGGAACATTCTCCAGACGAGCTTAGAAGTTTCTTCTTCCATACGTTATTTCTTTGGGCTTCAACCTATGCTTTTAATGGACTCGTAATTTCTCATCTCCTTTTTGCAGATGATACTCTTCTTTTTTGTGAGGCCGACCATGGCCAGATTCAAGCTTTTAGGGCACTTTTGTTATGCTTTGAAGCAGTGTCAAGTCTCAAGGTGAACCTTGGTAAGTCTGAGATGGTTCTGGTGGGTGTGGTGCCTAGTATCAATAGCTTGGCGAGTTTCTTGGGTTGTAAAGTAGCTTCCTTGTCTATGAAATATTTGGGTCTTCCGTAGAGGGCAACATTTAAGGCTAGAGCCATTTGGGATGGGGTTGTTGAGAAAGTAGAGAAAAGGTTGGCTAGCTGGATGGATGTATTTATCGAAAGGGGTAGACTCACATTAATTAAGAGTACTTTATCCAACCTCCCCACTTATTTTTTTTTTCATTATTTCCTTTGCCTTCAGGGGTGGCTATAGGATTGAGAAGTTTTTTTTTTATAAGTCTAGGATTGAGAAGTTATTTAGGGCTTTCTTGTGGGGTGGGATGGAGTGGGGGAGGAAACAAAGTTCCATCTTGTTAATTGGAATAAAGTTTGTTCTCCAATCTCTAATGGAGGCTTGGGGGTGCGCAACTTGAGGACATTTAATAAAGCCCTATTGGGGAAGTGGTTATGGAGGTACTATTTGGAGGGGGATTCGCTTTGAAAGGAGGTTATTGATCATAGACGCGGGGGGGGTTGGTGTTCTAACCGCAAGGGGGGCGCTTATGGAAATTTATTAGGAGGGGTTGGAAGAGTTTTGTCACTTATATCTGTTTTGTTGCTGGTGAGGGCTCTAGAATCAGATTTTGGCACGACGTTTGGTGTGGAGATTGCACTCTCTATAGGGCTTTTCCAGCTCTCTATCGCATTGCTGTCAATAGAAGAAAGAACAATTCAAAGCCTATGCTTTAACTCTTTCTAAAAGCTTAAATCCACCAATATTCTTACAAATGCTTTAAACTTCTTTAGACAACTACAGAAAGTGTAAGACACATCATTATTCACAGCAACACATATGACTCAAACCTACTTGTAAAAACTTATCATAGTTCACTGCCACCACATATCGAATATCCTCCATTTGTCTTTTCTTCTTTAAACTTATCAAAAGTTCACTTTCATCTCGATAAAGGTTGTGACAGCCTTCGCAACCTGTGCTCAAATTACATATAATGGGTTCACCCTTGGATTGGTAAACGCTCATACTGGATGAGGTGAACACCAAATATTCCACTTCCCAAATAATGGACGCTGAAACAATATTAAGACTTCAATGGTTCCCATGATACAACATTGCTCATCTTTCCATTGATCAATCCCCAGTTTAGTTCCAAAGACTAACCTTCATAAATTTGGCAGCCTATTTTTTGTTCCCTCAATAAGTAACTGGCATCCTGAATATTCTCATTTTGAGCACAAGCATGATGAATTAAATCCTAAAGTGCTATTTTAATTAGCGCCAGAAATTTTATCTCTGTGAAGATGGTGATGCGAAAATAGTAATAATATCATAAGCACATTCTCTTATGGGCTTCTTCTCCAACTGCTTTTTTTAAGGGTCACACATGCACAAGCCTCACTTCCAAAAATTATGTAGTCCCTCCCAGTTGGGGAGACCTTAGACACATCTCCCAAGTGCAATGGACATCACCAGCCTACACTATGGGGCCTTGTTGATCACCCAGCAACCGCATTCAGGTAATTATATCTCCATCTGCCTCTGATCGCTACATAGATATCAGTGTTCTTGGCCTCAAGCTAATCATCTTCTTCAACCTTATTGATACCTTCTTGCCTCTTGCTTCCCAAGTATACCAGTGAAGTGCATTGACACTAACCAAAATCTATGCAGCAGTTGTTTAACAGCATTCATATATGTCCGCTGTAAATAAATTCCAACTTGCTTGCATATGCTTGATAAACAAATTTCACGTATGTACGAATACTTATTATGATAATTAAATTCATCATGAAGGTACCGTTATTAACCGGTGTTGCTTCAAAGCACCGTAATTAATTGTTCAGGCTGCTTTTATTTTAATTTCAAAACCGCCAACTGACCTGATGATATCCCGGCGTTAAGCCATATACAGTTTGAAACACATTGTCGCAACCCTCCACAGGCAACATTGGTATGAGCTGAGACCACCTTCTCCAAAACAATTTTTAAAAAATATTCTTCAGTAACTCAAAACTAATCTAAACAGCATTCTAAAAAATCAAATTAAAAGATTTCCAGATAGCAATAAAAAGTGGAAGTAAAATGGAAATTTTGAGAGAACTCACTGTGTGAAAGAGCCAAATAGATACACGCTGTTCCCCCCATGTTTCCATACGAAGCGAGATGGGACCAGCACCGTGGCCGGAACCATGGAGGCGTCCAGCACAGAGTCCATGTTCGACCCGAACATTCAACCAGCGAATATATAACTGATTTTCGAGAAATACCTTCCAAGCAAATCAACTTAATTTACACAGTCCTCTAAATGATTTATTTGCTGTATAACAAATTCAACAAAGTTTTACGTCAATTCAGACTCATCGAGCACAATATCCATCAATCAAACCCTAGAAATCTTTTCCCCCAAAAAAACCAACTGTGCGGACGAATCCCCTGACCCTAATGTTTTCGAGCTGTGAAAATCCACTAAACAGAGCACCAAAAGACTTCCAGTCCCAGTCGAAAATATATGAGGTCGAAGCGAGCGAGCTTGGCGACAAATTGATCGAAACCCTAAGTGGGAGCCCAAAAATTAATAATAATAATTAAAAGTGGGTGTGATAACCGAGAGGGTGCGATACGAATCAAGTCCGATTTGGACTTTGGAGCCCTAAAAGACGAAACTTGGGAATTTGATGTTATTATAAAAAGTTCTCTCAGCCGGCCTGCGACGTTGATGAAATTTTTATGGTTATGTTCGCACGTGCGGTTACTTAGTGGTGGCGACGGAGCAGAGAATTCTACCATTGTTGTTAACTGTGGTGGAACTGTTAACTTCTCGTGATTTTGTCTTCAACGTTGATACTCTTCTGTTACATTTATTGAGACATTATAAATCATTTTTTATATCAATTATTCAACAAAAAAGTACCTAAATATGTCATTCCAATTTATATATTATAAATAAATATTAGTTTTCAAATAATTTATATAAAAATAAAAGAAAAATGATACTTGCAGTCATGAGTGGGCAAACATCGTACAGTCACTTTGAAAAAAGTGAATAAATTAATATGAGACCCACATGAAAAGAAATTAATTTTTTAATAGTAGACTCTACTTTTTTTCAAAACGACTGCACGGCACTTGCGTATTCACGACTGTATGCAGCATTACTCAAAATAAAATTACAAACTGACGTAACTTAAATTATAAAATTCTTTTAGTGTAAAATAAATCTAACACACTGCATCTAGATATATCAGTTTTTAAAAGTTACTTTTATAATATCTTTTTTTAATCTATCACATCTTGTAAATAATTTTTAAAAAAAATTATATTTATTATGTTTCACTTGTCTACTAATTATTTGATATTACATTCAAGAATATTAAAAGGAGAACGGTTAAAATGATAATGAATACTGAATATTGGATATCGTTTTTCTTTTTTCTTTTTTAAAAATAATAAAATCTAAGTTTAATCATGGTATTACTTTTTTATACAAAAAAATAAAAAATATAAGTTGCCATTTTTTAACCTGTATTTCAAACTATCACATTGTAAGAAAAATTCTACTCATCATTCCTACACCTCAACACATGATTTTTTAATTTTTTATATTTTTTTTCTTACTAAATATGTGGATGATGAATAAAAGATCTCAATTAGTTTAGTAAAAATAAAATAAAAAATAAAAAATAAATTTAGTGTGTGGTGTGTGAGTCCATGAGATGATGAGTAGCAAAACTCAATTGTCAAGACGGTTTAGTTTCAATATAAATAGATGTTTTGGTAATTTAGGATGAAAAATTTAACACGTTTCGAAAATCTTGATTTTCATTTTTAAAAATATATATTAAGTTTTATATATACTTTTAAAATCTTCCCATAGAATTACTCTATGAGATCTAAAAGAGTTGTAATGCTCGGTTTAAAATATGGCTTAAATCTCAAGATTTCAATCTCGAAGGAAATCGAACCTTAGAATGACATTTTATTCATTTAATCTATAAAATTAGTGTTTGGTTTATGGAAGAGTAAAACATAAAAATAGGAGGGATGAAGTTTCGGGTCTCTCTGCTTTATATTTCTAATATCCATACAAATTGAAGACAGTATAAGATAATTTATTTTTGAATGATTATTACCCATATTTATGATTGAAAAATGCTGCATGGCCATGCAAAAACGTTAAATACTTCAGATTTCTTTTTCTTCATTTTTTCTTTAGTACTTCTTAAAAACTATTCAAGGACCACTTACAATTTTATGCAGTTCTTAACTCTTGAAGGTTGGCTCAATTGGTAAAGGCTTTAGGCTTAGGAGTACGTTTTCCTAAGTCTAAGGTTTAAATCTCTTTAGATGTAAATAATTTATATGGGTCTTCGGACAGGAGAATTTCCCTTTTAAATTATCTGAGGTGCACTTACGGAAAAATCTCTTTAGATGTAAATAATTTCTATGGGTCTTCGGACAGGAGAATTTCCCTTTTAAATTATCTGAGGTGCACTTACGGAAAAATCTTTACCTCACTTGTGCATTTTTAGGATTAGTCGAGACGCTGTTTCTGGACACTCGGTGCGAATAAAAACAAAAAGTTTCATGTAGTTCTTTGCAAAGATATGGATCCATCATAAAAATGAAAATAAAAGATGTAAAACCTTACTCACTTTTAGTGAGATTCACTTTTTTATAAAACAACTATACAAAATTTGTGCACTTTAAATTTGTACCTTGCATTAATATATAAATATATATATATGGTCAAACCATGTAATTTATAATCAAGTTGTTCCCCTTGTGGGGTAAACTTTGGTAATATTCGAAGATTTGGGACGGAATATTCTCTCTTAGAAAATCTATTAAAAAGGGTAGAAGAAAGTTTTAAAAAAAGTGAAATGATACTTGCAGTCATGAGTATGCAAGTGTCGTGCAGTCGCTTTAAAAAAAGTAAATAAATATGAAACTTACATGAAAAGAAATTAATTTTTTAACAATGGACCCTACTCTTTTTCAAAGTGACTGCATGACATTTACGCATTCCACACTGTATGTAGCATTATTCTTAAAAAAAAATCAGCAGTTATTATCGTGTATTTTTCTTTATTCGGACTAAAGTTTCATACACGTGAAACTACAAACGTCATGCCAAGAAGTGCGTTTTTTAAAAATTAAAACACTCTTGAGACTGAGAGTGGGAAGAGCCAAGCGGTCTGCTAAAGCTATGACGGGGGAATTATTTCAATTAGTTGAATGGGTCATAATAATAGATGTTTGGATTATTATTATTGTTATTTATTTGTCCAATATAAACCAGAGTAATGTATATTTTGTTGGTTTATGTTGGACAAATACATAATAGTTATAATAATAATAATATACAACTCAAATTATTCATAAACAATTGGATTTTTTGTTGTATTAAATTCACTCAAATTCAATTAATTCATTCAATTAGCATAAATTAAACAATGATTAATGTTTATTATCAAATGATATCAATTTTATATAAGATCGAGTCCATATCAATTTTTACAGTATCGTTTAACCTTAGAAAATGAATATCTCAAACACTTGAAATATGAGACAATCGCCAAGAGCCAAATGGCCAGATAGCATATAGTCCGATTCTTCAAATAGATAATCATCTATAACTAAATCAACCAATTTTATACATAAATTATTAGCATTCAATTATATCTATGAAAGACAATTACATTTAATGTGTGTAGTGTTGGAAATAGCTAGTTAATATCGAACTTTTAATGTGTTCGATTAACACAACAAGCTCACACATTATTTAGGCCCAGTTTGGATATAGAAACGGTTTCATCTCATCTCATCATTATAATTTTTTTAAATTTTCATACAAAATATAACTAATAATTCAACTTTTTCAAATTTAAAAACAACAATAATATTAAAAAATAATATTCTAACAATATTTTATTCCATTTGTTAACTTTTATCTAAAACAATCTCGTCTCGTCTCACTATTCAAACAGGACGTTAAGCATTTTAATCGAGTCCAAACAAGTTATCAATTGGCACTTACACCTCATAATGAATGGCAAAGTCTACAATTGCCACATAATTTCAAAGCAAAAGTTAAAAAATAATAATAATAATAATAAGAAAAGTTTATATATTTTAAAAAGGAACCTGAGCCATTTTAGAAAGGAACATGAGCTACTTAAAAAAGAAAGTAGCCCACATGCCACCATTTTCAGAATGGATAAAGAGCCATCGTGTGAATGTGGCTCATGAACCACCCCTTTCAAAACTAGATCGTGCCATGTTGCATAGGTGGCTTGTGGTATTTCTATCTTAAGGAAAGACGTTTCATGCTCAATCGATCTTGAAAATGGCTGGTTTGCAAGCCATCCTTATGGCGGTATAATGATTGAGATCTGTTATACTGCAGCCTACAGTCGGCGCACACTTCACATGATTTTTTTTTTACACTCAATACATTGAGTGTGCGCCGTGTGTAGGCTGCAGCAAATATTTTTCCATAATAATTTGATCACCTATGATATTGCCTCAACTAGGGTAGCTCGTCTCTAAACCAAGAGCGCGTGGGAGTCATGGTATTTAAGGGCATGATTGGAAAATGAGATGAAATTAGAAGATAATTATGTTAATAATACATAAATAATTTGAGTTAATGTATTTTATTGAGTTGTAAGAAATGAAATAAAAAAATGAATAAAAATATTATAAAATTTCATTTATAATAATTTAAGAAATAAACTATGATAAGTTTTGAAATGAAATGATAGGTTGTCAATCAATCTCACTTTCTAAACATGACCTAAATATTTTGAATACCTTTTTAGCAATAATATTTGTGTCACGAATACATCTACGATCGTTAAACTTATTTTTTATAGTATTATGAATGGAGTGAATAAAGTGTATGTTTTGGATTGCGATAGGTAATCTAATTTTTAGTTTAAATATATAGTTGTAGAGATTAAGAAATAAGTTTTACTATTAAAAAATTATTTATTATTTGATAATTATAGGTCTAAATCACTTTCAAACATATTATATTTGTTTTAAATTGGAATTACATTACACATTATCCGGAAAAATATATTTGATGAATACTAATTTTTTTCAAACGTACTTTTTAACTTATTTAAAATTAAAAAATATTTTAATATGTAAAATCAAAATAACCTAATTTTATCGTTAAAAAACTTTTAAAATTACGAGTAATACTAAATATAATCATGAATTGTTATTAATTTTTTAATAATATATATATATTTTTTTACCGTTACTTTCTTCCACTTTTAATTGCCTGCATTCAAGTACCTTATATTGATATATGTTTAGTTGCCGTTGCTTTGGGTTTGGGTATTAAGATAGCTTATTTAAGTTGTAGATGTTGGCATTAAAGGGCTGTTAATGTTGGCTCTTTTATTTTTTTTCCCGTTATGTCCACTACGTCCAGAGTCATTTTTTGTCAATTTATATATATTTGTTTGGTCATTCGATACGGTGGTGGCATATATTTAGAAAAAATGAGATAAGAAAAATAAACTTAATGAGTATATATTTTTAAGAGTATTTACAGATAAAAGAAATATGTTTTTTTGGTGGAGTTTTGAGCTCAACCACTTGTGCATAGTTGGTTCGGGCTATACGAAGATCAATTGGGCTGTTGTGTCTTAAAGGAGTTAAGTCAATAGGAATTATGTTTCACCGGTTAATCTGAGACTTTGTACATTGCAGAGGGTTTGAATTTCTTTAAAGATAATGATATTTCCGTGCCTCAGTCCAAACTAGTCATGTTTAAATATTAATTTTATTGTAATTTTTTTTACATTATTGTGTTTTTCACTAATATGAGTTGTGCAAATGACGCGCATTTATTATAAAAAAGAGTAAGATCGACTATTAAAAAATTATTTTTTTTTCTTGTGGATCTCATATCTACTCATTTTTTTCAAAAGGAGTGCGCAGCGCTTGCGCATTCTACTACTGTAAATATCATTTTTCTAAAATTGTTTAAGTACTTTTTAAGATACCTAATGCAGCCCCAAATAGATCCAGACATTTTAATCATTTTCATGTTATATTGACAAGGGAAAAATCAAAATAATTTATATATTGTATTTAATTTATACTATCTATTTCACATTAAATAACTCATATTCTACCTTAAATTGATCATATTATGAGAGAATACTACGCTTACGAAGGCAATTTAGGCAACGGTGCCGTTTTGTTAGCTTTGGAAGCATGCAAATACGCGCCTTCTACTGGCGGAAGGATGCAGGAAGAAGGAACGAACTCGGAAGCAAATACAGACGTGTTTATACATACCTAATTATAATAAACAAATTTTTAAAAAAATTGCAATAATAAATAAGAGTAATGCTACTCATCATTTCAATTCTCATCATTTCAAGATGTGACATTAGATGATTGAAGATTATTTTTTATATTTTACTTTTGAACCTATCATCTAATGCCACATCATAGAATAATGAGAGGATGCTGATAAAATAGATGATGAATAGATTTTTTTAATAAATAAATAAATATATATATACACTTTTTACAATCTCTGGCTTCTGGGGAGTTTCTATTTTCCTTCCTCATTGACAGCTTTTACCATCTCCATGCCCTAATCCCAATACCCATCTCCGAAAGAAAAAATCTGTCCCAAACTTCACCTCTCTTAGTACAGGTAAAACTTAATAAGATTGAAGTAGATATGCATTACTGTGGAGTTACCTCTTGTTGTTGAGCAAATGGGCGGTGAAACAGAGTTAGGAGTCACAGGTGCTGGGCAGTGATGGGCAGAGGGAGGCCGATGAGTCGCAGGTGCTAGGCGACGAGTTGAGGGTGCGTCGCGGGGTGGCGCTAGTGGAGGGAGGGCGACGCGGGTGCTGGGCAACGAGGGGTTCCCGTGAATGCAAACCTCTTGTTCGAAATGGTTTGTGGGGAAAACAGGCTGGGTGGCAATGGGCAAAGATAGGCTGATGAGTCGTGGGTGTTGGGCGATGAGAGGGACGGCGACACTCGAGGGTGCTACCATGTTGGGCAACGAGAGGGAGGTCAACGATGGATGGGAATGCGGGATGGGTTCAAATCAAAATGGGGTCGATGGGTGTTCGGATGGGTGTTCGAAATGCTAGTTTCATAGGCCAAATTTGAATTGAGGAAGAAAACATTACCGACCGACAAAACACACGTTTTGTATTAAAAAAAAAAGTAGTTACGTAGGGTATGTAATGTGTGCACCGTTACGGTGAAGCGCCCTAGAAGAAATCGTATTATTATTCCGAAAGCACCAAAATTAAAAGAAATTAAACACAAAGGAAGAATAATAATAATAATAAACGACCGAAGACCGACGACGACATCCCCAGTTTTTTTTTCTGCTCTTGGAACATCAAACGAAAACCAGGCCAACAAAGTGGGAGAATTCTGATTCCGGTTTCCAACGACCGGCTCGATCGCCGATCGCATACCCGCTGTTAGGATTCTGATTCCGGTATCGTTTCTTGATCGTGGATTTCAATGGAGAGTTAATTGTTATTCAATTCGGTAATTGTTGATTTATTCGTCAAAATCTCAATGAGGGTCTGTGTTTCGGGGTAGGGATCAGGTTCGGCTTTGGGAGCTTCTATTTTATTTTATTATTTTTACAATCTTGTTTTGGTGTGTGCTGGGTTTGGGATTCT
Source organism: Juglans cinerea (assembly GCA_961763995.1). Taxonomy (NCBI): domain Eukaryota; kingdom Viridiplantae; phylum Streptophyta; class Magnoliopsida; order Fagales; family Juglandaceae; genus Juglans; species Juglans cinerea. The sequence continues at coordinate 10,954,528 of CAUIVZ010000010.1, forward strand.
GTGATGTTAGACTTTAGGGAAGGAGAGTGTGCTAGGGGGTGTTAGGGTTTTGGGGTTTGGGCAAGGATTAGGGTTTGGGTGGGATGGTGGATATGGAAGGGATTACCGAGCTCGAGGAAGGCGAGGCTCTCTATTTCAAGGATGACGACGATAAGAAAATTGATCCTGACATCGCTCTCTCGTACATTGTAAGGGCTTCTTCTGTGTACCGTTGGATAATAGCTTAATTATTTTCCTTTGCAGTTAATCTTGGTTTTGAAGAAATTCTATTTCTTTTATCTATCTGTTGGCTCGAGGTTCAAGTTCTGTTGTGGCGTTTGTATGTTGAATACTATAATGGAAAGTAACAGTTTTTTTGGTCCACGGAAATTGTATGATCAGGAGGTTGAATATTTGAATCTTTAGCTTTTGCTCGATGTGGTACAAAAAAAGAGGAATTGTCACTTGGCACATTTTGTCATTGACCTTGTGGAGCAAAATGGAACTGGAAACTGCCTATAAACGTTTAAATTTTATTCTTCAAGCTGTAGAAACTTTGTAGGTTCTTTTTTCCCAGATATAAAGATTGCATATTTATGCCCAATACGTATTTGAGTATGCAGTAAATTGTTAAGCAACTGTGGAGAAGCTCTTGATATTAGGTTCTATTCTAGGAATTTTGTTTGAACAGGGCAAATCCTTCTGCAGATTGTTAACCCGTTCTTATTTGGAGAAACATCTGAGGGAACTTGGACCTTTTCTTTATAAGAAACTTAAATCCCACAGTAAGGTTTCAAGACTTACTTTAGTTGATTAGATGATCTCTCGTGCTGGAAGGATGAGTAATAGAAAGTTTTATAATATTATTTTTGTTTGAGGATTTGAAAAAGTTGGAATTGTTTCTTATTTTTTATTTGAAAGTTTGAAGAAGTTGTAATGATTAGTCTGAAAATTTGGTATTTGAATTAAGTTTGGGAATAAGATGGGATGGGATGAAATGAGATCAGATGAGAATTTTGTGTCTCATCTAAGGCCCCCAACCTGCCCTAAGTTTCAAAATATATTAGATATCAAATTATTTAAATAAACAGTAATTTTATGGTTGGGTATTTGAACTGATAAAATATGACTAGTAAATACAGCTGTCCATTTATTTTTTACTATTATGTTATTATTGATGTTTTTGACGTGATAGCCTTTTTCTTGCACTCTCCCTCTTTTTTCTAGCTTTGAATTTTGGCGTCCCTTCCGTTAAACGTGTGAAAGCATTTTGGAAACTCTTTATTGAATGCAATGAAAATGTTTGTTTAAGTGTGGGAAACTATAGGACAAAACTACTTTGTATAATTAATATATGGGAACTGTATGCTGAAATCGTGACATTGAAAAAGTTTACTTTAAATGCCAACAACTTGGCCTTTTTGATCATTCTGGACATGTTATAGATAAACTTATATATCTTAGTTTCTGTATAAATGTCATTTGTAAGAGTTTAGTTCTCTTTCATAAAGGATGAGAAGATTCAACATGTTCTCGGCCATTTTCTAAAAGATTTTGAAGGCGGGGTTTCTGCTGAGAATTTGGGTAAGTGACCTGTTATGAGAGTTGTATCTCATAGAGAGAAGTGCATTCTTTGTGCATTTGAAAATAATAATATGGGAATTTTGATAAATTTGGCAGGGGCAAAATTTGGTGCCTATGGCTCATTCTTACCAACCTATGAACGCTCTCCTTCTAAGTGGTCTTGTCCAAAGAGTCCACAAAGAAACTACAATGCACCTAGATCTTCAAACGATCTACCCATCAAGGTATATCGATTTTTTACTTTTTAACTTTTGGATCATTTGGTAGGAAAGAGATGTATATGGCTGACATCTAGCCAGCTGGGGGAATTCTATTTTACTTGAGCACTGTGGGTTATGTTACCTTACAGGGTGTCTCTCAGAATTTGAAAGCTCCCTCGAATATAGCCCCATATTTGAGGCTTGGGACTGCTTCCCGTAGTGCCCATCAATTGCATAATTCAAGGGTTCCTTCTGCAGATGTTTCCATCAAACAAAGTCGAGTTGCCGAGAAGAGTCCCTCAAAAGATGAAACATTCAATGGACCAGGCAATCCAACCGATCAAAGAATACTTAAAGTTCGAATAAAAGTGGGTTCTGATAATAACTCTGGACAGAAGAATGCAGCAATTTATAGTGGTCTTGGACTTGATTACTCTCCATCTTCATCAATGGGGAACAGCCTGGAGGATAGTGGAGGAACGTCACCCATATCTCAAGAGACTGTTGATAAGTCTCCGACTAGCATCATCTGGGTAATGGTTTGTTTATTATTTTATGGATATTATGTAACTTTGCCACTAGATAGAACTCAAATGATCTGCTTATGTTTGATGCTATTTATTTATTTGCTAAACAGGAAATGACGTCCCTCCCCATTCTTCGGGGTGTACTCATATCACCTCTTCATGACAGTCTGCTTTGCTTGATGAGAAATGAAAAAGTGTGTTGCGTAAGTAAACCCATGCCACCCCTCAAAGGTCATCAAGAACACTCTGCTTTGTTATTAGATGGGTCGGTTTCAATGAGAGGAAATAACAAAGTGTTAAAGGAAAAAGGAACGAAATCAGTGGGGAAAAGTGAAAGACTGGTAGAACTGAAGCGTCGTAATGATACAGATTTTGAGGATGACACGACATTAGAAATGAAGAAAATATCAGTAGATGAAACCATGGAAGCAAAGGAGCTTTTCTCCGGTAACTTGAAATGCACACAGGTTTCCAAGTCAGCATTTGATGTTTGTGAGTCTGTCAAACCAGCTGGTGGGGCTTCTGAAGTTTCATGGGAGAGTAACGAGGATGGTGGGAAAGATAAAATACTTTCCTCTGCATTAGTGAAAGAGGAATCTTCAGAGTCGATATCTGGCCAGGAACGTGGCAAGAGTGAGAAGCGAAATCCTAGAAGTGGTTTAGTGGAGAATTTTCATGGAAATAATGTGGTAAGTTCTCACAGGGATGTTTTAATTGACTGTAAGGATGATGGCAATGGTCTGATAATTTCTGCCTCCGTAAAAGGTTACTCCGATGAGGCCAAATGTATGGAAGATCTAAATCCTCGAAAGGAGAAGGTTGGCTGCAAAGCTAAATTTCATGAAGATGATGACGTTAATGTTCCTTTTAAGACAGAAAGGTTGTCATTTGAAGGCAACAATAAGTCAAAAGGGGCGCAAAGTAACGGCAAGCCAGCGGCTGTTTCAACAAAGGAAAGCTTGAGTCTTCTTACAAGTGTAGAACCACATGATAAAAAAAGTACTAGTTATGGTGTTACTGACTGTAATAGTAAAGTTCGAAGGAAAAAGTCACAGAAGGATAATAAGGGCAAAGATGGTCATGGAGATTCAATATCGGCTATGAATTTGAAAGAGATAGATAATCAAATGGATCCAGTGGGGAGGCCTTGGGGTGATAGACCTAAAGATGCTAAACTTGGTGATTTTGAAATGCAACAAAATGTGTTCTTGGATAAAAGAAAGGGAAGATCAAGTAGTAAGAAAGTTGATAAGCAGTCAGTATCTGGGGCATCTAACAAAAATGCTTCAACAGTATGTCCTATTGCAAAAAATGGACTCACTTCTGAGATGGCACCAACAATGGCAGTTCCTGTAGTTATAGAAGAACATTGGGTACAGTGTGACAGTTGTCAGAAGTGGAGGCTTCTTCCTTATGGTACAAAGCCAGAGCAACTACCTGATAAATGGTTGTGTGGCATGCTAAATTGGCTGTAAGTTTCTTCCTCCTTTTGGAGTTAACATAGCTGGGTAAACCAACATGTTGACTGTAATCAATGTAGGATCTATGCGGTACTTCAGCTGAATCCTAAATAATGTTCCAAGTGCAATGCTCTCTCTTTGTGAATGTGTTGTGTGTGTGTGTGTTTAACAAGTATGCATGTTGGTAACTTCTCATCGTGCTCTTGAATTGTTTTAACAGGCATGGTATGAACCGATGTGACATTAGTGAGGAGGAGACAACAAAAGCCCTCATTGCATTGTATCATTTACCAGTTTCTGTGATTCAGAACAACTTGCCAAATCATGTCACTGGAACTGCACTGGGAGCATCCTTTGGTGATGTTCAACATCTTGAGAGTCACCAGAATTTGAGTTCCCATGCCGTCTCTAATCAAGTAAAGAAAAAACATGGTTTCAAGGAAACAGCAAATGCAGTAACCATTGGTGGCCAATACAAGATCTCAAACTCTGCAAAGAATAAGGTACAAGAAACAGTGAAAAGCAGGAGCTTAAATGGCACAAACCAGCATCATGTAGAACCAAATCCAATGAAGAGATCTAGTTCTCAAGCGTTGAGTACATTGCGCGACTTGGTTGTGGAAAAAGACATGCTGAATCAGAGAGAAAAGCCAATTAATGGAGGTAAGTGTTTCAGTTTAATAATTATATGCGGCTGTCTGACTATTTGGGAAAAGTAGGTAACTCTGTATGTTTGGGGCCCCAAACAGCTGCAGGTGACGTGAGAAAAATAAAAATGAAAAGCAAGAGGGAGACTGATGAATATGGATGTGGAACCTCTAAGAAGTCCAGGACAGATGATATGCGTGCCAATAAACATCGGACATCCAAAATGGACCTTGGGAGGGTGCACATCAATTCAAGTACCGCAATGCCAACTATGGGAAGTGGAAAGGATATCCATAAATATGATGAATTGTTATCTGAAGACATAAAATGTGATGTCAATGACAAGGTGCTAGAGTCTCTTAAGAAACTGGCTTACAAAGCACAGGTCTCATCTGATGGTGGGTCCTTGGGAATGCGAGTGTCTAGCAAAAAAGATGCGTCTGTGAAGAAAAGAAAAATGAAGAATCAGGAGTATAATGAAAATGAGATAGATACATTTCAAAATTCTATACCTGATGGCAGGGTATATGAGAAAGAAGTAAGTAGTGAAAGTGGATTCAGGAAGGACAAGAAGTTCAGATTCTCGAAGACTCAGGTGAAGGAGTCTAGCACTAGTGATGCAGATGATAAGTCAAACAAAAAAGGTAAGATGCCAGGAGTTATCTTGTCAGACATTAGAGATCATCCGGTTGGTTTGCAAGAATCTAGGAGAAATGATAAGGACCAGCAGCTCCGGAAACATAAAAAGAAGATTGCATTGGAACAGACTCAGAAAGTTGTGGATTCGTTGAGGAGGGATTTGGGATCTGGACAGGTTTCAGCAGCAGCCAATTCAAGCTCTTCAAAGGTTTCAGGATCCTATAGGACTAGAGCCAATGTTGAAGACATGAAAGGCTCTCCTGTGGAGTCGGTTTCATCTTCTCCTTTGAGGTCCTCTAATTTAGCAAGAGGGGACTTTACGGACAATGCCGGGAAAGATGATGCAATGAAAACTGGTCTCCCTGGCATGGGTGATTTCAGAAGATGCTCAGATGGGGACAGTAATGCTGTGATCAATCTTTCTGGGACTGTGATTCATTCTGAATCCCATAAATTTTCTGCACTAGAGTATAGGAATAGAGATGCTAGTCACCAATTCAGTGGTAAAGCCAAGCCTTTTTCTGACATTGGGGATAGCCATTTGCTTAATGGCACTGTTGATATTGTTGAGCAAAATGTCCAGGTCCTCAATGATGTGCATGCTGCAGAACATAGCTATGATGTGGTTCAAGTGAAGAAGAACCACCGTGACAATGCAGTTCTTCAGAAGTCTGGAAAGGATACCCCCTCGCGATCTAGGGGCAAGAGCAGCAGTTCCATGTCTGAGTTTGATAGAGATAAGATAAATGTTTATGAGACAACAGCTGATGTTAAAGACAGTTCTCCTAAAAACCCTAGCATTAAGTTTCCCAAGGACGAGAAGAATCATGTTAGTCGGAGGAATTCTTTAGGACAATGGTCAGGTGAGAGTCGAATTGACACCAAGTTAAAAGAAAAAGAGCATGATGGTTCAGATATGAAAATGGATGCTCCATGTAGGAAAAATGGGAAGTTTGGCCCTGAACAGAGCCTGATTCAGGATTTTGAGGGTGAAAGTAAAGCTGACTCGACAAAAAGAGCACTAAAAAATGGGAAATCTAAGTTCTTGCTTTCTTACGGTGAGGGTAAACTAGAAAAATTATCCCTGGGTTGTGGACCTGTACCAGGACCCCTGAAATTGGATGTATGTCCTGTTCGTGCACCTGGTGATGTGTCAAAGGCATTAAAAGATTCTGGGAATGTTGATAACAATGGAGTTGAACACAGTTTGGGACATCATCTGCCTGATAGCCAAGGGGTTAGAGATATCAATGCCTCAAGTCCTGTGAGAATGATTTCCTCCAGCCAGGCTGCTACAAACACCCTGAAGGAAGCCAAAGTTCTTAGAGACACTGCAGATCGTCTTAAGGTTCCTGTCGTACCCATATTATCTTCTTTTTGTTAAGTAGCTTAATCTTATTATCTGTTTACCTTTTGTTTACCTTTTGTTTTCCTATGTTTGATATTTTGTGTTTCCTATTATTCTTACTCTTGAAATGGATTCAATATCTTTCACAGAGCTCTTGCTTTGGTTTTGAAAGTAATGAGGCTTACTTTCAAGCTGCCTTAAAGTTTCTTCAAGGAGCTTCACTTCTAGAAACTTGCAATGGTGAGAGTGGCAGAAAAGGGGAGATGAACCCAATCCAAGCATATGGCACTGCAGCTAAACTTTGCGAGTAAGTGGCACTTGAAAGTTTTGAGAAAACACACTTTCCTCCTGAGTTTGCTTTTATTGTTTTATAGTAAATTACTTTTTCTACCTATGAACTGCTACCCATTTTGCAATGTACATCCCAAATTGCGAAATGTTGCAATATGCTCCCTAAACTACCAACGGTTTTGTCGCACACTATCTATTAATATCTGACCTTTAAGATGAACGTGACGTAATCTTAACGGGCAGATCTTAATGAGTATGCGCATTGAAACCTATTGGTAGTTTATGGTGCACATTGCAAGAGGGGTAGCAATTCAGGGATGCAAAGGGCAATTACTCTCTCTCTTTTTTTTTTCCCGTGTATTAAGGAGGAAATTGTGTTTAGAACGTATTAAAATATTGGGATTAAACAAATCTTTCTCATATGAACTAGCCTGTGGACTTAAAGCATGACTTTTAGAATATTAAATTTTTCAATACAAGCCGTATCATGTTTTAATACTTTGTTCGTAGTGTAAACACTGGAAGATGAACTGAACGACTTAGACTGGCTTAAGCTTATTAATTGTCCAAGCCAAGCCTGGAGATGGCATTTAACAGGCTTATTTGTAGTCTAAACATCGGAAGACGAACCCAGCTGCTTAAGCTTGGCTTCATTTGTGGGATACTCAAGCTAAGCTCAATACTCTTTCTGAGCTGGGACCCAGCAGCTGGATATTTGGCTTGTCTTAGCTCAGCCACATATTAGACCATGTCTGTTATGGTTCCAATTTTTAACTCTTGGTGATTAGTTTTTGGTTATTCTGATTAGTGATCTCAGCGATAGCTCAATTATGTCATTAACTTTAGAGCTGGACGTTGTTAGTATTTTTTTCCCAGAGTGAGAGAGTTATTGCAAATCAACACAGTTGTAGCACAATAACCAGTGTGATTCTCACAGCACTATACTATTTTAAAGACCTAATTTCTGTTCCACATGCCTGTCTGGGGTTATATGCTGAACCTTGTGTTTCTCCAGACTCTGTGCTCTTCAATATGAAACACGCCAAGAGATGGCTGCTGCTGCTTTGGCCTACAAATGCTTGGGGGTGGCATACATGAGGGTGGTTTATTGTAAACATTCTAGTATAAGCAGAGATCGGCATGAGTTGCAAGCAACTTTACAAGTGGTTCCGCAAGGTAATTAATTAAGGGCATGCAACAGCTATATTTTCAGGCTTGTTTGGGCTCTTATATCATACAATAAATTGTCTACTTTAGGTGTAGTGTACACTTCTTTGTTTAAGGTGCCATTTGGATAGTGAATTGAGATGAAAGTTGAATAAAATATTATTGCAATATTATTTTTTAATATTATTATTGTTTTGGGGATTGAAAAAGTTGAATTGTTTATTATATTTTGTGTGGGAATTTGGGAAAGTTGTAATGATGAGATGAGATGAGATGAAACACTTTCACCATCCAAACGGGGCCTAAATGATGTCTACGCATTCTTTTGCCAAACTGCTGTTGATATCTATTTTCCCAAAGAATGTCGATTATCTTTTTGTAAATATTGAAAAATATTGTAGTGTAATAAAACATAGTATGAGGCTAATTTATCTAACTATAACCACTTATAAAAAATACTAAAAAAAAAAAATTTATTTTCGTGTAACCAAGTAAAAGGAAGGATGCACACATGCTTCTAAAAGTGACGCAAATAAATTATGTAACTGTCTTTGTTTACCCATTCATTTAGGTGAATCTCCATCATCTTCTGCTTCAGATGTTGATAACTTAAACAATCAGACGACTGTGGATAAGGGTAGTTTATCTAAAGGTACTGCTTCTCATGTTGCTGGAAACCAAATCATTGCTGCTCGAAACCGCCCAAATTTTGTTCGGCTGCTTGACTTTGTAAGTTGATTAATCTTTTGTAAAATAACCGCTTTATTTCATATAAATTGTCCATTGTTTTGTCGAGGAGCTTTCAATGGATATATTTGTCATTTATACTTGGGCTCTTGCCTATTGTCCCTTGGCTATGCCTAGTCTCTTTAATAAAGTTTATTTTTAACTGATTAAAAAAAACTTGGGCTCTTGCCTATTCTCACGATCAATAAAATTCTGTTTACCGATAAAAAATGGATATGTTCACCATTTGTTCTGGAGTCTTGATTTTTAGTACCATATTATGATGCTGGGTTGAACTGTTGGAAATACAAATGAGAATGGTCCAGCGCTTGCATTGTAGTACATATTCTCCTTGGAACAAAGGATTGCGTTGATGGAGATATAGAGTTAAAATAACCATTTTTTTTTTCCTGAAAGGTTTTGATGTAGGCTGTTTATGTTTTTAAAAATTCATGAATTTTTTACTTATAAAAAAAAAAAAAAAAAAAAAATTCATGAATGATTTTTTTATATCATCCAAATTCTCTAAATTTGGTTTCCCATAATTCTTGATAGTCCAATGTAATGCAGTCTAATATTCCATCCTTTGTAGATTCATATTAAGATTAAATTAGTTTTCATTAAAGATTATGGATGGGTAGATTATACGGTGGTTGGATGTATCATACAGAACAATGGATGCTATCTCTTCTGGGCTTTTTGTTCATATCTTGTGAATACTATGTTTGGCACGTGAGATAAATTTACCTTTTGATTGTTCTGCAGACACAGGATGCAGAGTCTGCTATGGAGGCCTTTAGAAAATCCCATAATGCAATTGCAGCCACTAATGTAAGCTTGGAAGAGGAACAAATAAGGGATTGTGTTACTTCTGTTAAGAGGGTCCTTGATTTCAGCTTCCAAGATGTAGAGGAACTAGTACGTTTGGTTCGGATCGCAATGGAGGCCATAAGTCGTTCAAGTTTTGGTGGCACAAGAGAATAAGTGAACCCTATATATATTTTTTTCCAGTTTGTTTCCAATAGTGAGTGGGCATCAGGAGAAATAAGGGGAAAAAGATGCATACATAGACCTGCCATTGGAAACCTGCAAAGAGACTGGTCGCAGAATCTTCACTACCCCTCTGTACATGTGTACAAAGTGAGATTAGCAAATTTTGTAATGTATTTTTGAATGTTCACCTAGTTCTTGACATGGACAAGGGCACCTCAAGTTTCATGGGCTGGGAAAAGAGGCATGGAATTCTTACTTGTTCGTTAACACAATTTGGAGGTTATGTATTAGCCGGTTCTATATATTCTTTTGGCCCATTGATTGGAGCTCGAGGGGAAAAAATATTTACAGAGATATGAAATTGTATAGGCAACCATTTTGAGGAGGTTGAATCCTGATATAGTGATGGTCAGTCAATTTTCTGTGAAGTACTTCATTTTTTATATCATTTGTCGAAATTTAAGGGAATGGAAATCCAAAGAGATAATAAGAATCTGTGGGTATGTAATCTTTCATTTCATCAAAATGGCATTTTCTGAGGAGCTTCTGTTTCTTTTCTTTTCTTTTTGGTGAATAATGTATACTTATGTACAGGTGTTACTTCTTTAACTTCCCGTTGTTTCTGTTGGATCTGGTTAGTGGTTCAGATGTCAATTAATTTCCGCTGCTAAGGTTAAGAAAGTTTTAATCTTTTATTGCAAGGTTAATTTGATTTCTTATTGAGAAAAAAATTGATTTCCTATTGCAATTTTTTTCACTTTACGTATATTTATGTGCTTTATACATCACAGGATGGTATTGGCTTCTTTTGACAACAATTGAGTAAATAGATGCTTGGATGAGGACACAAATATTCCAGTTCTTGCTAGCAGTAGTCCTGCATAGATATGTAAGAGCTCAAGCCATATTGTCTTTCTTTCTTGCAATAAATGTGGCATTTAGGGATTGGAACGATGTAAGTTCCTCCGAGAAACAGATTGGAGGTATTTTTACCTTTATTATTTTGTCCTTTTCAGTTGAGATAGAGTTTACGATTTGTGTTCAATTTTTTTCTCATTAATGTTATGCTTACCTTTTTTTACTGATCTTCGTACAAGGAAATATAATCTTACTTCTGTCGAGTGCTTCTCCTTCCCAATATTCAGTTTTAATTGAACCTGATATTATGCTGTTCTAATTCCTCCCCCCTTGCCCTGCAATCAAGTTTCACCGTGATTAGATAGCCCAGGCCAGTTAAGTCAGTGGCTTGAGAAAATAATGTCTGTCAACTTGAGTTACGTTTTTGCCACTATTATTAGCAAGTTTAGAGAATTATGTATCAGGGATGCATGCCAACTATTGATGAATGGATATTTTACGTACCTATATCTGTAGTGGCCACAACCAAGTTTACTCGTAAGAAAAAAGATGTATCTGTAAGGACCACAACCAAGTCTTTGGTGTTATGTGCGGATAACAAAAATGTACTGATATAACTGCTACAAAGGACTATTAATTGGTGGGTATCATTTCATTGCTAGATCTATGATTAAGGAGATAGGTAATGGAAAACTGATCTTGGAAATTCACAGAGGTGACAGGATGAGAGTGGGTTACATATTTTATGCTTAGATTATTCTTCCGTGGTAACCCTGTTTCTGCTCTTCCCTCACTAAGGACTTCTAATTCTTATTTCACACAATGATGTTCTCTCTGTTTGTGTGTATGTTTTGTGAAGCACTACTCCTAGGAACTTAGTGGTGGTGGTGTTCGGTATTTGCTTGTCCTAGTTGCCTTTTTCTATTATTCAGACTAGCAAGTATCTGGAATATGTTGGACGTGGTTCAAAGTCTTGCTTATATTGCTGTTATTAGTGTTTACAGAGTGTTGCACATTCAGAATCTTGCAAAGTGATGGAAACATTGACGAAGGTTTTGATTGTATGTTTGTCATAGAATTGAATTTCGTGAATTGTGGTGAGGGGGAACATCAGGCTTCTCTAGCAGTTGGTTGTTCAGTAGCTGGTAGTTGAGCAGAATCTATGCAACGAATATTGATTGTTGAGCTGGCAGAATGTTGGTTTTAGGTTTATGAATGGGGTGCATTGACTTGATGACAAGCAGCAGCGAGTACCGATGAACAGATTTCACATAGGCTCTCCCTGTTTCTATCTAAATTTCCACTCCTATTTATGTATCATTCGTTTCAGTATAGAATCTGTAGATTGTAATAAAAGCACAGCTCGATGTGCATTTCTGTTCTGAGAACGCTGTGCACAAAAACAGTTGATGTTATAGTTTACATGATAAAAGAATCAAAGTTTTTTTGGTCGCTAAAGCTTTTTCCTTCCCTTATTTTTTATGTCATGGTTTTATAGTGACCCCAGGTATTATTTGTTCAAAACAAGTGAAACTTGTGTACCTTGTATTCTGATTGTGAAATTTGTATTTAGATCGAACCCTTGGGATTGGCTATTTGTGGATTACGTTCAATATAGCAAGGATTGGTTAATTTGATGGTCGTGGGTGTCTCAGAGATATCATTCTTATGAACTCTAGCCTCAAAACATGTTGAGAAGTTTGTTTATATACAGTGGAGCATGTCATGGATGATGGATATCAATAGTTTGATTTGTTCATGGGTTTTGCATGGGATTTGTATTTTCATCATGCATCAAAACAAAGCGTATCCAAGCTGATTTAGAATGGCTGGAATAGTAGTGAAATGGTTGGAACTAAGATGTTTTTATTGGGTTTTGAAAAATGAGAGAGAAAAAATTAAATAAAAATATTATAAAGTTAAAAAATTGTTTTAATATAAATTATATATATATATTTTGAAATTTATAAAAGTTGTATTGAGTTTTGTGTTTTGTTTTGAAATTTGTAAAAAATGTATTGGTTTTTGTGTTTGAATAATGATTAAATGAAAAAGTTGAAAATTTGAAATTAAAAAATATTTTGTATTTGAGTGGTGTTTGGAAATGAAATTATGAGAAGTTTTGAAAATTTTGAGAATTCTTTTGCCTGTCCAAACATGCCTTTAAGTGAACAATTCCAAAGTTAACCAGAATTGTTGAATGATTTCCAAGGTAGTAGTGAGCTCAGATTTAGATAAAATAAAAGAAGGTTAAAATTGAGGAAAAAAGAAGAAAGAAAACAAGAGAAGATCCAGAATTTGGTCTTTGCTGCTTTGTATGATAAAATTCCCTTGACATGGCAACCTTCGTTTTATCTGTCACCTGGCATGCTGATGCAGTTGATGTTCCCAGAAGAGTGAAATAAAGAAAAGAACAAGAAACTGCGCAGAGCATGTACACAAGCAAATTACCTGTCTCGCACATATAGAGAAGAAAAAAACATTGACAGACTAATTCCGAATCCCAATCTCTTAGAATTTGTGATTCTACCACTTACAAGTCAATGCATAACCACACAATTAATTGTGAAATCCATTAAATTTATTCAAAAAATGGAAGTCAAAACTCATAATTTTCTAAGTTAGCTGATGTGGCAGAATTTGACACATCTATAATATGTTAACAAGTGAACTTGTAAATAAAAATTCTATCATTTGGACATCTTTTGCTTGGATGCAATTAAGAATCTAAGATCAAGATTTCATGAGGGTCGTCCAGTGGTTCCATATCATTGCCAGTTTCATGTCTAGTACAAGTGGTTATCATCTGACCATGGATTTGGACTATTGTCAAACTTTTTGGGTGGCTTTTCTCGAGATTTCGATTGTGTTAAAGAGTAGATATTAAGAGTATATTGGTTGATCATTACCAGAAATCTCTGCAAGTGCATGACCCTTTTTCAAAATGATGAAATCTGTTCACATCTCTCACAATAAAATCCCTCTCAACGATATCGCTAATAAGCTTGAAAGCCTCGTGACAGTCTCTACACATTCTCAAGTTCTTCATCACTCTGATTGTCACTCCTTTAGGGATGTTTATCAATCCAAAAGCCAAGGCCAATCTTTCACTGTGCAGACCCACAATTTCTTCTTTGGCCTCCTCTTCCACATCGACAAAAACCAACCCTATACTCCCTCCCAAATAGCCTCTTTCCTTCATTCTCTCCTCCAACTCTCTCAACAGACCCACAAGTTTATTACCCTGTGGACATGAAGCTACATCTCCAGCATAGAACACATAACTTGAATCCTTAATCTCAACCCAACTACAACCAGGTTCCTTGTAAACTCCAGTACGCTTCATTTCAGACCGTAGGCTGTGAACATTCTCCCACTGCCCAGCCAATGCATAAGCATTTGATAATGTAACATATGCACCAGACACTTGTTGATTGGATTCTATTAGCCGCTTACTGGCTTCAACTGCAATATCAACCCTTCCATGAAGCCTGCTAGCTGAAAGCAGTGTACCCCACAACAAAGCTTCTTCATCAGATTCTACCTGGATAGATTTTGCTAATTGGTAGGCCTCCTCAAGACGACCAGTTCGACCAAGCATATCAACAACACATGTATAGTGCTTGGCATCGGGCATGATCCCGTGTTTTACATGCATGGATTTCAAATGTTCAAGGCCTTCATCAACGAGCCCTGAGTGGCTACAAGCATGTAAGATCCCAACAAAGGTGATGTCGTTGGGTTTTATTCTTCTATCAATCATTTCTTCGAAGAGATCGAGGGAGGTGTTACCAAGTCCGTACTTTGCAGCACCTACAATCATCGAAGTATATGAAATCACAGAAGGATTTGGAATCCTCCTGAATACCTTTTCTGAATAACTAACAGATCCACATTTGGCATACATGTCCACAAGTGCACTTGCAACCACATCATTTGAATCATGGCTACGACGAATCACCGTTCCATGTGCGACTTTCCCAGAAACTAGTCTACCCAAGCTTGCGCAAGCATTGATTACACTGGCCAACATAAAGTGATTTGGATGGTCCAACATCAATCCACTGAATTCTCTAAAAACTTGGAGCGCATGATGGCCTTGTGCATTCTGGGCATATGCGGTGATCATTGAAGTCCAAGAAACAACATTCCTACAACTCATCAAGTCAAAAACCCGTCGAGCTTCATCAACGTCATTGCATTTCCCATACATATCAACAAGTGAAGAACAAACAACAAGGTTAGAGCGAAAACCAAATATTTCGACATGCGCATGGACTGTTTTACCTACTTGTAGATCAGCAAGAATCGAACAAGCATTAATCATAGTCGCAAAAGTAAAATCATTAGGCACGACCGAACTTCGGTACATTTCCCGAAAGAGAGTGAGAGCCATTTGAGGTTGACCCGCATCAATATAGCCCGCCATAAGCGACGTCCACGATACAACGTTGGGTGCGGGCATTTCATCGAACAATTTACGTGCATCGTTGATTTTTTGGAGTCTCACATAGCAATTAATCAGATGGTTGCTGGTGAAGGTGTCGCTTAAGAAACCGGACTTGAAAACGTTGGAATGTGCGGAGGTTGCGGATATGATATCGTTGCAATTTCGAAGTTGCCGCTGAATGCAATAAAAAAATTCCGTATGAAAATTTGACAGTTCGTTTCGAAGGGCAAAAACGACATTTTGGTTCAACGCCTTCTTCATCAGTCACAGGGACGGACATACTCTTTGATTAAACTCCTAACAATTTAACGGTGAAAAGTTTACTTTTTCAATGAAAATAATACAAATATAATTGCACTGCTTAAAACAATGTCTTTGTGACACGTGGACACACATTGGAAAGAAATTAGTTTGAATTCACAAAACCATCTCATCTCATCTCATCCTTATAATTTTCTTAAATTCTTACACAAAATATAATAAGCAATTAAATTTCTTCCAGATTTTAAAATGAAAATAATATTAAAAAATAATATTTTAATAATATTTTATTTAACTTTCAAACGAAATATCTCATCCATAACAACGGACTAAAATTGAAGGGTCTTTGATAAGAAAGCGTAGGGAGCAGGTAAGCGAGGACAACGGTGGACAAAGGGAAAATGACAAAACAACACAAGATCTGGGTCTGCCTAAACCGAGACATCCAATTAATCTGTCTCCCACTACTGCTACCACTTCATCACTCGCGTAAGAATCACATGTTCCTTTCCTAGACATGATCATGTCACATACATTTAACAGGAATTGGATCTAAATAGAAATGACATTTAAATGAATAAATCTGAAATCAAGAAATCATTTTTTTCATTACTCTATTAGTTAGATAAGGCTTTAGCTTTTTGAGCTCAGTTATTGTTGAAACTTGAATCACTGAATTTGGGATGTGTGTTCTATAACAAGATAACAAGCCACGACGTAGTGCCAATGATCTTCGGCTTCAAACAAAGAATGAAAATGCAATTCGGAGTGAGATTAAAGATTTTTACTTTTCCCTTTCAGTAAAGAGAAAGAAAATAAGAAACAATTAACAAACAAACATAAACTAAAGTGGTGAGGGGGGGGGGGGGGGGGGGGGGGGGTGGGGACTGCAATAAATTACAGGATGGGATCCGATCAGTCCAGGTGCACTTCCAACCAATTTATGCAATCAAAATACAATTTTCTCCAGCATGGATGCACAATCTTACGGGTAGTTCTCCATGCCTCGTTTTGAAGGCAAAATGTACAAGCATTCTCTGCTACTGCTTCTAAGCAAATCGCCAAAAGCTGCACCTCACATACCGGCATTTACATATGCTTTTTTGTTTTCACCATGAACCGACCCTCTTTCTTTGCTATATTTGCAGCGGTAAATAGCATCAATTCATTGTGTGACAGTCAACACAGCGACATTAGGCCAAGTACCTGAACATATTTGGGTTGTCTTTGTCTCTTTCAAGATAGTCTCGGGTGATCAGATCCTCGATACGCTTCTTTATTGCCTTGAAATCGGGCTGCAGAATCGCATTTCAAGAAACAACGGCAAGTTAAAACTGATATAAAGAAACAGGATATAAATCCTATAGACAACAATGTGGCATCAGTACCTTGAACATGCGACCCAACTGCTCAACACACTCCATGACCAACTGCTGATGACATAAAACTTTACGACTCTTCATGATGCGCACAATTGAGGCATCGATAGCATACCGTCTATCCTTGTCAACATCTTCTATTACTTTCTTCTTTTCATCGACAGGAGGAAGAGGAATCTGCAGGTCAAACAAAGCAATAAAGAACTCATTCTCTTTTGGCCTTTGCAAACAGTGAGTTTGGTTGAATAGATATATCATCCCCGGAAATCAATCAGAAAATAGGGAACCAAAACTACAAGATATTCCGTAAATATCTCAGTACCTTAATTCTCCTCATTTTATCAGTGAACTTAGAGTTGAACTCAAAGAAATCAGTAGGAGATACTGTTTTCGTGTTTGGCTCCTTGTTCAGAATCTTGTATTTGGCACATGACAATGAGTGGAGCAATCTAACAACATCATCGTCGGTCAAATTTAATTCAGTCATGATGTCCGAATAACTCAACCTATCGGAGGAATTGAATAGCAACAGGGCTGAAGCCTGTCCCAGAAGAAACTATACATTAGCATAAAAGATTTCCACACCAGAAACACCCATGAAAAAGCATTCACATAATCAAGACAATTTTTTGAACATATCACCTGATAAGTGGTCACGATCAGTTCCATAGTTTTGGGTTCAAATTTCCCACTGATGTTACAAGTACCCAATGAGTATATCCACGTAAGCTTTCTGTGCTTCGTTTTTGTTTGATAGAACTCCCGGAAAACTTCAACACACTTTACCTACACAGTAGAGAAGAAAAGAGAAAGGATGTTAGTGATTTCTATGATACAATCAACATTTCATCATATCAACAAAAGATCTCTATATTACCATCTCTGGTGGAAGGTTGAGGTCGAAAGACTTGTAACTTGGCCAGAAGCCAGTAGTGAGAACAGTTACAGTCAAGTCAATCCCCGGACTTGCATGTGGATTATTGCTCAGATACTCTTCAAAGCTGGTCTGGTTTTCCCTAGCCAATGTTAAATCCGTGACCTACAAAGAATAACAATATAAAATGAAAACGCTCTATAGGATATCGGAATACTGATGAAAAATTTGGTTCATCAATATAAAAGATGTACTTAGTTAACATTTTTAAAATTTCATTAACGCAAGATTAGAAGGCAACTCACCATTCCCTCCATCTTAGAGGTGAACTGGCCACCACATTGCTGCTTAAGCTTGGTCAAAATACTCCTCTCATGGTCATCATTAGCACTCTTGTCAAAGAGAAGCCGTCGAGCAAGCTTCTTCCTGGCATCAATCATGCAACATAATTTATCATCTAGCGAAACTAATCATCTGAAAAAATTAGACTATATCAACAGAATCGCGTAAACAAGTTTCTGTTGCTGATATAAATAACGCAATCATCAATGTCTTTTCAAATTGTAAAATGATCAATCAAAGGTGACCAGTCATCTGAAAATAGGTGTATACCTATAGAATTCAGCAAACAGGTCTTTGTCGCTGATATAAGCAAGCAACTTTACTACCTGCAGGCAACAAGAAAATTATAACGTTACTTATTTTTTTTGATAAGTAGAAAATTATAAAGTTATTTAAAAAAAAAAAATTATAAAGTGCAAAAATGTCTATGAGAAGTTGAATGAAATAGCTCATCAAAAGCAGGGTAGACCTTTTCAAGAGTTTCTTCAATGGCTTCATCACTCAGTTTCTCGCTCCCGCCTTTCTTAAGAATGTTATCACAAAAAGTGGCAAGTAGCTCAGCACTCGAGCTCCCAGCAACACCCTTATTGCAAAAGACTTCAAAAGCCTCCTTGAGTGCCTGCAATGAAACACAGAACATTGGATGCAAAGAAACATATGGCTGTGATCCATTACAACCTTGAAGCCACCTTCTTACACAAACCTTGTGAAAGAGAGTATGGTTTTGGAAACAGTCATTCACATATGCAAGGTATTTGTCATGTAGCTCAATCACTTTTCTAACGAAAACCTGTAGAGCAGAACCTAGATCAGTTTTAGATCATTAAAAGCCCACACAAATAAGTATAAGCTTCATACAATTACCTGTTCCTGCAAACCAACGACATCCTTTTTCTCTGCCTGTGAAAATAAATAAATGAAAATAATAGTGAGAATTATAGCAAAGAAATGTTCAAAATATGGCATGCATGACACGATCAGTAAAGAAAAGAAAAGAAAAGCGCTATGCAATGGTCAAAGAAACAATGGTCCATAATAAGTTACAGGTCTAAATATGCAAAATTGCTAATGATCATTTTCCTAAATCAATTTACACTTGAGTTAAAGTCAACTTGTGAAATATTGCCTGTTACTAATTATGAGGTGGTATGTAATGTGAATGGCATTTAATGTGAGGCTCAAAATGTAACGAAGTCTGATTTAAGGGGGGAAAAAGGGATGAAGATTCAGTAATAACTAGCCCTAGCACCTTTAAATCGCTTGATCAAATCAGATTGTTTTTGTATGATTAAAATCATTCATTACAACTAGTAGCTGTGGAATCTGTTAATAATATAGATTTTCAAAGATTGCACCCATCAACTAATTCACCAAGTAAGCTAAGGTGAACATACACAATATGGACTGAATATTGATAATATCTCTTAATTAAAACAAGTCTCTTTGAATGTACATAAAGTCTTATTCAAACTTTTTTTTTTTGATAAGTAAAAGATCAATATTATATATATGAATGAAATAAGCATAGCCCATGTACATAGGAAGTATACGAAAGAACACCTAAACCTTAATTGAATAAAGTCTTATTCAAACTTTTCTGTCTCAAACCTTTATTTTTTGAGTCTACGCTGTTGTAACAAGTGATCACCAGAAACCTTAATTGATACTTGTTGTACTTACATTTCCACATATTTATATCACGTCTCCAAAACTTTCAAATTTAGCCAAATAGAACTAACTCTCAAAATCAATCTTTATATCAGGGAGCAAACTATTACGTAGCTTAAGGCCTCTCTAATGACTAACTTGCCTTCCACATGCCCACTAAGTATATAAGGCATTCTAAATATTTACCAAATAACGAATGGCAAGAAAATGACTCACAATCAAGTGCCACATAAATTATGCGAGGCCGCCCCAAAAATTCAAGCTAACCAAAAATATCCAGTCATAAATGTTGTAGTAAAGTACAAGCCAGTAATTGGGCTAAGCCTTTGCACTCTTCAATAAGAATTTTAATAACTAATCAATAAAAATGTTATAAAAGGAAAGCCACATGTGGCTGAAATATTTCATATGAAGTGTTGCATGTTGTCCCCAAGATAAATCTGAAGACTTATAATCATCTATAAGAAGAAAATGAACCTTCTTCAAAATCTATTGCAAAAAAGAATAAGGAGGAAAAAGATTCAATGCATGGACCTTCTTGTTGCTTGCTGCATCTTCTGCCAGTTTGACCAAGGCTGTTCCTTCAGCAGTAACATGCTGCATTACAGAACAGCAGAGAAAACCTTAAAAACTTAATGAGAGAAAGAAGGAAGGAAGGTGTTCACACATAAGTCGCCCCATTTAACTTGAAGAAAAAGGGATTAAACCCAAGTTGGAGGCTACTAACCTGCTTAAATATGCTGGAAACAGGATCTAAACCTTTAGGTATTTTAGAAAAAAGCCTGAACATTCTTGACAAATCTTCCACCTTAGACATACCCAAAAAAAATGATGAAAATGCAGAAATAATCACCTAATTCTCAAATACCCTTAACAAAAATACTCGAATGATAAAAATGATCACCAAGTACCTTGTCGTCTCTAAGCAATGCATGGCATCCAGAGTAATCTTTTTCAAGCAGCTGGGTCGCATATACAGACAACAGTTCATGTTGAACTTTCTGCAAGGAAGAAAAAAGCACTCATAACAATAACATAGCAGCCACATTTACATATTTTGTGATAAGAACAAAAAGAGGGTGTAAGAATAAATTAATACTGTTAAGAAACTTTCTACAAATATAATAAGGCATCGCTAATAGGTAATACACCAATAAGCTGGATATACATAAACAAATAAAAAAAAAAAAAAAAAACAGTTCAAACCTCCAATAGCTTTGGCTCACTACTAGAATGCAAGTAATGAGCCACCCTATCTTTCTCCCGTTTCAAGCACTCCTCAGCCTAGAATTACCAATAGAGATTAGAATCATCCAGCATATAGAGAGATTACTCATTACCATGTAACACAATCATATAAAGTTTACTTTCAGCATATAATCTGGACAAGAATCTTCTAGAATCCAGACAGAAGCTTTCCGCGAATAATAAGCAGCAGTGTCTTTAAGCATTGCTGCTTCAAAGTCATTTTCATACTGTTCCATTTGCCCCATTCCAATCTCCACAAATATGTCTAAAACATTCTTCAATAGAGCTCGATCAATCTGCTCTCCCTCGCGTTCTTGATCAATCTGATGTCGAAGGAATTTTTTAAGTGAACTAGTTCCAGAACTATACAAGTGTAGTGTATATATATAGGCAAGAAAAGAACATACCAGAGAAATAACAGCATCCCTTACTTTTCCATTTAACTCCTGGTAGACCTGAAATCAAAATGAATCCACTCTGTATCGCTATATGATTTATCTCATGAAGAAAATGAAATTGATTTGGATGAAAGACGGGAAGATGTTTCATTTAAAACATGAGGTAATCCATTATCAAGAGGCAGTGAAAACAAGACTGATATATCCAACACGAAATAAGATGTAACATCACATAAGAGTTCAGTCATGACATACCAGATCACGGAAGCAAGTAAGTCCAACTTCATTAAGGGCAGGAAGTGACCTCCGAGCGATAAAATATCGGTCAAGATAATGGAAGAAACGGGAAAGCCATCTAACCATAACTTTGTGGTTACCCCACCTTTTCACAAGCTCTCTCAACATAAATTCATCATGCTTCTCTCTTATAGATGGCAATACCTGTAAAGAAAAAGAAGCCATCACAGTCAAGAACAAGAGGAGTGCAGGAGAATTATATATACATGCATTTATCTTGATGTATAAAAAATAAAACAATTCTTCACCTATTAATGAGGAAATGACCAAACGAATGTCCATACATCTGCTAATTTGGCCTTTCCCCACAGTTTTCCTCATGCCTAATAAATAGCTAAAAAACACCTATTTATGTTTTCGATAAGAATTTTTTTTTTCTGCAAACAAAACTTTATTGAAAATAAGAATAGGAAGAGCCCAAGTACACGGGACATATACAAGGGTGTTACCTATGCATATGATGGTCTAGTAATACAAGAAATCCATGAAAGTTCATGCCATGGATAAGTATTGAAGACTACGTAAAGACGCGGTCCA
Source organism: Juglans cinerea (assembly GCA_961763995.1). Classification (NCBI taxonomy): domain Eukaryota; kingdom Viridiplantae; phylum Streptophyta; class Magnoliopsida; order Fagales; family Juglandaceae; genus Juglans; species Juglans cinerea. The sequence goes on from CAUIVZ010000010.1 coordinate 10,976,402, forward strand.
AGTACACCATAAGTATACAAAAAACACTGGCATATAATATTACTCTCGCAAGCCAACCACTTAATAATGCGGTTAATATTTTTTCAAATAACAGTAAAGCTTTCTTTATCTGTTGAGATAACAGTAGCAATCAAGTACCTAAAAGACACAATTGGTCCAAGCGCGCTATAACGAGCAGTGATAAGATTAAATTGCAGTGAAACATATTTTTATTTATAAAAAATGGTGCAAGACTTGTGGAAAAGAAAGAAAAAGAAGACCACTAACATTATCACCTACGCTTGTAATATTACCTTATCAATACTCCCTGATTCCATTTTTGCAGGGAAAAAGGAACCAAAGTATGAAGCTAAGCTTTAGTTGACATGTGACAGAGGGCACAACAAGAGTGACGAGAAAATTCAAACCAATTGAAAAATAACAAACATATCTCCTGTCTAGGAATGATCTCACTCGGAAATGTAACAGCAACTCCAAAGATGATAAGAACTGCCAAGTTTTATTCATAAAAGGTCATTCTCGATCCATTTTATGAATACATTGATATGTTGTTCAATTAAATTATTATTTTTTTATTGGCACCGTGTGTCCGGGAATAGCGTCCCGACTAATCCCGGGGGTGCACAGGCCCTTGGCAAGGAGCTTTCTGCAAGTGCACCTTGGGTAATTCAAATCTATATAGAACATGTTTATCTCAACAAAGGGTTTCTGTATTATCATACAAAAAAGCTTCCTGTATTATGATAAAAATTTCTTCAAGCACAATAAATAGCTACCAACTCTGCTGAATGCTATGTAATGAATGAACATTAATGAAGGTTGAGCTGGATGAAATTATCTGCTCTTATGAAACATGGGTCCTAATCCTTTTCAACTCCTCAATCCCCATGTTAAAGTTATTTTTTGATAAATTGGTCCTCATAGTTAAAATAATTAAAGGCACAATGCTAAACACCTCATGCCAAAGGAGGACCACCAACACCTCACTATTGCAATAGCCTTCCCTCTACTCCAGCAAGATGTAAAATAGGAAAATAAGCAGAACACCAATTATCAAACGTTCCATAGAATAAGAATCAACTGAAATATATGTTGTCTCACAAAGAATAAAAAGGAAGCATGAAGTCTTCCCTCATTCTACACAAAGAATCAACTGAAATATTAGTAATCATTACATCCAATCCCATAACTGCTCATAAAAAACACTCAATCCTCTGATTCTCAGCATGATACTCTAGGTAGCAGTTCTTGCCATAGAAACATTCATTTCATATTCCTCGCTAAGCCAAAAGCTAATTCAAACAAATGAGCAAGAATACATGAAACTAGATGTATGCACACACAAACTGTGCCTCACCGTTGAAGTTATGTACTCTTCAAATGATTCCCGGTACTTATCATACAACTGTTGGGAGTAATCATGAGGAGGCTTCTGAGTACACATGTTATATATGGTTCTGTACATAAAATGAAGGAAAATAACAATATTGTGACCATCTCCACCAAACTTCAGAGCATACTACAATAAATCACGAGAATAAACATATGAACAAGAAAACAGCATAGGAATGGATACGTGTAAAGCATCATGTAGTCCTCCGAGCTGAACTGAGTCTCAGGCACTCCTTCTAGAATGTTCTTCAGCTTCGTGATCCCCTTCTGCATGAAGTCCCATCCTTGTTCTAGGTCAATGGTCTTCCGCTCGCTCATAGTCATAATGCAGCACCGTAATTCCTTCGCCCAAATCTGCAAAATAAAACACCGAATTGTCAATATATTTAATCACATCATAGCAGCAATTCATGACTTCACAAACATCTACTCCAAGAAAACAATACAGCCACCCCAGCACGCAAGCCTAGTAATAACTTCAGATGCATAATCAAAACCTGCCCTAAACCCTAAGTCGAAAATCAATGAAAATTTCCCTTTCGTTAGTCCACAAACCCTAATGCTACGTTTCTCAGATGAGGAAACACGGTACTACTATGGAAACCTCCATTTACAACTTGCCAAGCTCGAAGGAGCCGTTCTATGATTCCAAATTTATAACTCGTTCACTTCCCCCCAACCAAACAAAGCTCAAAGATCACAAATCCAACCAAATCAGACTTCAATAAGATAACAGAAAACATAGAAAAACAAATAAGCCCTTCCAATCGGAAACCTAAAATCAATCTAATAATCATCCAATGAAAACATATAGTATCAGAATGCATAGATCGAGATTTGAATAATGGCAGATACTAAAATTAAAAATAAATAAATAAATAAATCTGAGCGAGAGAGATATACGGACCAGATTGGAAATGGCGAAGAAATCCTATCGAAGCGAGAACATAAAAAACGCTACAAGGGTGAGGACGAAGAAGAAGACGACGACGACGACGACGACGACCTTGGACAGAGCGTTGATGAGAAAAGTGAAACCGCAGAAAAAGGAGTTGTTGAGGTGTGAGGCACAGAGCGATTACCGAGAGAGAGAGAGAGAGAGAGAGAGGTGGGATTTTTGTAAACGGAGTTTATATTTGTTTTTTAATTTCTTTCTCTTTTCTCATGTATTTTAAAAATAATAAATAATTTCTATAAACCAGAAACAGGTAGAGCTTGAGGTCTCCGTCTAAGATATTTCTGTTAGTTAAAATCGTTGAGAAGGATTGTGTGGTAAATAATAGTATTTTATGAGTTTTATTGAAGTATATTTAATTTTTTGAGAAATGATAATTACAATCGTGAATACGTAAATACCGTGCAATCATTTTGAAAAAAGTGAATAAATATGAGATCCACATAAAAAAAATAATTTAATAATAGATCTTACTTTTTTTCAAAACGACTGTACGGCGTTTGCACTCTATAACTGCATGTTGCATTCCTCTAATTTTTTTAGGTTGAGATGTGTTTAATTTTTTAGGTTAAAATATATGAAATAAGTTGAAATGAATTTAATTTTTTTTATGAGAAGTTGAATCCCATCGATAATTAGTTTTGAGATTAGTTGAATTTTGATTCAACAAACAAACACAACCTTAGTTGAATTTGAACATCAATAGTGCTTAAGTTTGGATGGATAACTAAATACTTCGTTTAATTGCCTATCTACTTCACATCTAGTTTCATTATTAACTTACTATATCTAAATAAAAACAAAACTAAAAAACCGAAAATAAAACTACGATAAATTATCATACCTTTATGGGACATTTTACGACTTGTAGGATTTATATAAAAATTTTAGCAACGATTAAATAAAAAATAAAGAATAATTTTAGGATTTATAGAAGAAAGTACTTTTAGTGCGTGTTTAGAGTTTTATTAGCGTCGTAAAAAATGCTTAAATAATACTTTTAGGATCTGTTTCAAAGTCAAGTGCTTTACTAACAATGAACAACTTTTTATAGTACGACTTTTTAACAAAATTTTATGACTAAAAGTTTTGTTATTTACAATAATTCCAAATGACACTCAACTTGATATGTAACATAATTAAAAAATTAGTAATAACCAAAACTTAATTGTAATCAGTGACACTACAAGTGATATTTTGGCTGTTTTGTGTTCAAATATAAAGCATGCAATGAAACTTGTTATAGCAGAGGCATTGGCCTTGAGAAAATCTATTTATTTCTGTCTTGAGACGAGGCTGTCAAGGGTGATATTAGAAGGAGATTCTCAAACAGTTGTAAAGGATACAAACAACCTGGAATGATGAAAGATACTTGTAAAGATTATGAAAATGTGATTGTTGATACCAATGTTTTGAATACCATACCGGAAGCCGTACCGGTCAAGGTACTGGAACGAAATATTTTGATACATGTACCGTTTCGTATACAATTTCGGGATAGTCGATATATGAATAAATTATATACAAATACACATATATATATAAATTATAAATAACCTAGTCTGAATTGAGGGTCAAAAAATAAGCTTGTAGTATGAAAAAATGAAAAAAAAAAAACTGAAGGCCGAAATATAGGCCGAAAATGAGGCTGTACGGTCGGTTTTTGGGCCGGTACGAAACATAGATGGTACCTATACTGGCCCAGCGGCCAGTATGGAAAATTTCGACCGTACCGACCAGTAAGGTACGAAATTGAAAATAGTGGTTGATACTCGAAGCATGCTCATTGAAAACCAAATTGGAGTGTTTGCTTTATATATCGGCAGGCTGTGGTGCTAAATTGACAAAGTTAGTTCTTTCATGTTTAGAAGATAAAGTGTCGATAAAGAAGGTCTTGTACATATTTTGAATTCAGTTTTGAGTGAAAAATTATTGGCATGTTTGGAGTTGAGGTAGGAGTCTTAAAAAGTGTTTAAATAACCTTAAAAACTCTTTAAGAGAAAAATTAGATTGTTTGGATGTTACAATTAAAGAACTTTTAATCTCAAATAAACTAAAAAGTACGTTTGAGGAAAAATATATAATATTTTTCAAACGTGCTTTTACGAATAATGTGGAACGTAATTCAAATTTAAAAAAGACTGTCAAGGGACAAAAATATCCATACAACTTTAAGATAATTACAACTTTCAAACTTTTAAGGATATTGTCATAATTTTTAAAAATTCAAATAATCTTCATTTCTACCTCAGCAAATACTTTTTTAATTTGTTTCCAAACAAATGTAACATGTAACGTGTTTTTCCGGATAATACAGAATGTAATTCAAATTTTAAAAAGATTGTCAATGGACGAAAATAGCCATACAACTTTAAGATAATTCTAACTTTCAAAATTTCAAGGATATGGTCATAATTTTTAAAATCTAAGTAATTGTCATTTCTACCTCAGAAAATACTTTTTTAATTTGTTTCCAAATAAACGTAACATATTTGAAAGTACTTTAAATATAAGGTTACCAAATAGTAAATAATTTTTTAACAGTAGAATTTATTACTTAAGTTATAAGTTATAAGCCATATACCTATAAGTTTTATTTCTCATCGCAATTCCAAACATACACTAAGCTATATTTCCCACCGCAATCCCAAATATGCATTATGTAATGATTGGTAGGGCTGTACACAAACTGGCCGGACCGACCGTCGTCGACTCAGACCGACCGTCGGATTCAGGAACCGGCCGAAACCGGCAGAGAACCGGTCGGCTGGCGGTAGGAAATTAATGAAACCGACGTCGGCTGATTCGGTTTGCGGTTCAATCCCGATCTAAACCGACGAACCGGCTGAAGTCTTATATATATTTTTTTAAAATATATTTTTTATATAAAACGACGCCGTTTCACTTATTTAAATAAAACGGAATTTCCTAAGATCACGGCTGGACCATCCAATGCTCCTGAATATCCTTTAATTCAGGCCCCTGCTTCTCCAACAAAATCCGGGGGGGTAAAGGACAAGGACAGTTCATCCACTAAATCCTCTAAGTCTAAAAAGAAAGTTGACATCTTTGATGGACTTAAGAAAAAGGATTTAATCAACATTCTTAAAGAATCATTATCAAAGTCTCAAAGCAAATCTGAAGATGAAGATTCAGACACTGCATCAGAGGCTTCATACAGCAATGTCTTCGGTAACTCTGGGTTCTACTCAGAAGAAGATTAATTGCCAAGAACAGACAAAAGAAGACCCGCTAACAGGCTCCTTTTGTCCAGAATACCCAAAGAAGACCCACTGACCGGTCTTAACAAAATTTGTCGTTTTGTGCCGAAAGCAGCATCAGCCGCCAGACACAATGATGACACCCGTGGTTAAACAGTACTAACGCTGTTCACTCACGGACCTACTTTTATTCGTGATTACACAGTAACTGACAGCTGTGCTCACGGATCCTTTTGTAAACAGGAACTCCTTATTCTATAAAAGGGGAACCTCATTTCATTTTTAGACAGAAGTTTCATTACCAAGCTTTGAACACTTTGTAAGCTTCTGCCTCCCAAACCTTTCTTTATCAAGAGCAAAGATCCGCTCTACCTACTATCCTTGTGCCATATTTGTAAATCATTTATGAATATGAATATGATTATTTTCACATTCTTGTTTATCTTATTTTGCATCGCATACATGCATATGGTCGGTTCTACCGCCTGCCTTTAATTGTGCATACATGCATATGGTCGGTTCTACCGCCTGCCTTTAATTGTGCATACTCTAAATTTCTTCATTTCAGTAGCTTATCTCTTCATTCCGCTGTATTGGTATGCATGTATGCACAATTAAAGGCAGGCGGTAGAACCGACCATATGCATGTATGCGATGCAAAATAAGATAAACAAGAATGTGAAAATAATCATATTCATATTCATAAATGATTTACAAATATGGCACAAGGATAGTAGGTAGAGCGGATCTTTGCTCTTGATAAAGAAAGGTTTGGGAGGCAGAAGCTTACAAAGTGTTCAAAGCTTGGTAATGAAACTTCTGTCTAAAAATGAAATGAGGTTCCCCTTTTATAGAATAAGGAGTTCCTGTTTACAAAAGGATCCGTGAGCACAGCTGTCAGTTACTGTGTAATCACGAATAAAAGTAGGTCCGTGAGTGAACAGCGTTAGTACTGTTTAACCACGGGTGTCATCATTGTGTCTGGCGGCTGATGCTGCTTTCGGCACAAAACGACAAATTTTGTTAAGACCGGTCAGTGGGTCTTCTTTGGGTATTCTGGACAAAAGGAGCCTGTTAGCGGGTCTTCTTTTGTCTGTTCTTGGCAATTAATCTTCTTCTGAGTAGAACCCAGAGTTACCGAAGACATTGCTGTATGAAGCCTCTGATGCAGTGTCTGAATCTTCATCTTCAGATTTGCTTTGAGACTTTGATAATGATTCTTTAAGAATGTTGATTAAATCCTTTTTCTTAAGTCCATCAAAGATGTCAACTTTCTTTTTAGACTTAGAGGATTTAGTGGATGAACTGTCCTTGTCCTTTACCCCCCCGGATTTTGTTGGAGAAGCAGGGGCCTGAATTAAAGGATATTCAGGAGCATTGGATGGTCCAGCCGTGATCTTAGGAAATTCCGTTTTATTCTGCAAATTGGGTGCAGGGGTTGGAAAGTCTTTGATCAACAAATCAACAATTTTTTCTGCATTAGCAAATTTATCCCACCATTTTGTGAAATAAACTCTTGTCATGACATCACCTTGCCTTTCATAATTCCATTTGAAGATCCACGGGAGGTGGTATCTTTGACAGAAATGCAAAGTGTGTGGGAATTTTTTGGAGTGTTGGTCCAGGGTTGGACCAACGATATTAGTAAAATGTTGGTAAGCTTGGGAAAGCTGACCAGGAAGGTTCTCGGGAATTAATCCATATTGATTCCACCATTGAAGGAACCATAAGGGAAAATTTCCTTTGAATTTTGAATCAAATCTTATGAACCAAGAGTGGTCCATGTTAGGAGTCTGGAAAAACAGGAAGCGTTTCCAGGCATCAATATAATCAAAGTAGGAAAAATCAGTGTCTAAAGAAGCGAGTCTTTTGGTGGTAGATGGGTTTGATCCCCATTCTATCTGAGTAATGACTCGATGGATGTAGGCACTGTGAAAAATTAATTTGTTGGTGTCAACCTTGTCGTAGATAGGTTTGATCACCAAGGAATTGGTTTGAATAAGAATACTGGAATAAAATTGAAGATTTTTGGAGGAATCTTCCGGGATCCAGTGGAAAAGAGGAGGAAAATATGAAGAAGAAATTTTAAACACATCTGTAAATATCGTGCTATTGGGCTCGATATGAAACAGATAGGAAGAAAAATTCTTTTTGAAATATTCAGATTTTCCTTTTGGGAGGAAAAACTGAGGAGTAATAATATTTTTGTTTTTCGACTCAATTGCTTTCGCGTATGGGTCGAAAGTAGTAGTTACCGCAGACGAAAAAGTCTGTGGTTGAGCAGGTTTGCCAAGTGGCTGGAACCTGTTCGCAATATCTAGTGCTGTAGATACAGCACTTGTAGCAGTGGTTGATCCAGACTCATTCTTGATGAGTTTTATACTGGGTATTGGTGGAGGTGGGTGGACTTTCTTGTCTTTGCCTTTCTTCTTGCTGGCCATGATGGGTTTTCTGCAAGAATTCACGGGTAAGAAAATCAGGGATGGAATTTTGTGTGCCTTTGATATATTCAATGTCAAAATCAAAAACACTTAAAATCGCTTGCCACCGTGCAAAAATATGTTTTGATGCTATGTTTTTAACATCTTTTTCTAAAACAAATTTAGCACTCATGCAGTCAATCCTGACCAAAAATTTTTGGTTTAAAAGGTCAGATTGAAATTTTGAAATACATAGTACTATAGATAAGATTTCTTTCTTAATAGTACTATATTTTTCTTGTGCAGAATTCCAGGTTCCAGAATGGAAACGAACAATTTGTTCAGAAGAACCTGGTGAAACACGTTGTTTCAGAATGCCACCATAACCGATGTCTGAGGCATCTGTTTGAACAATTTTGAAAGAATCAGAAGTAGGGATACCAAGGCACGGAAGAGTTTTGACATGTGCTTTGATTTTCCTTACTAAGTTTGTATGGATTTCTGTCCAAGGAGGAGGATTGGAAAGAAGTCGTTTGAACAAGGGACGACATTGTTTCCTCATATCCTTGTAGAAATCAGAGACATAATTGAGAGATCCTAAGAACCTCTGCAATTGTTTTTTATCAAGAATGACATCAGGAAATTTGTCAGCAAATTCGATGGCTCTTTGGATGGGCCTGATTTTGCCTTCAGAGATGTCATAACCAAGGAATCTAATCTTGGTTTGAAACAATTTAATTTTTGTTGCCGAAACAACAAGACCATTGAGTCTAATGATGTCAAGAAACGATTGCAAGTGTTTCCAATGTTCATCAATAGATTTAGAAAAAACAAGAACATCGTCTATATAGACAATGGTAAATAGGGAGAACGAATTGAAAATGTCGTTCATGATATTCTGGAATTCACTGGGAGCGTTTTTAAGGCCGAAAGGCATCACGTTCCACTCGAAATGACCAAATGGGGTTACAAAAGCAGTCTTATACCTATCTGACTCGGCTATTTGGATTTGCCAAAAACCGGACTTAAGGTCAAATTTGGAGAAGACCACAGCATCACTTAACCTATGAATCAAGTCGTTCTTATTGGGAATAGGGTACCTAATCCACTCTAAGACTTTATTCAAGGGTTTGTAATTAATAACTAGACGAGGGGTTCCACGTTCTAGCTCAGCACTTTTTTGGACATAAAAAGCAGGACAGGACCAAGGGGACTTGCTGTCTCTGATAATGCCTTTATTCAGAAGATCTTGAATCTCCTTTTTGCAATACTCCAAAGTCTTTCTGTTCATTTGAACAGAGGTGGCTTTTGTGGGAATATTGGTTTCATTGAAATCTTTAATGTATGGGAGAGAAACTATGTGTTTCTTCCTATACCAAAAAGCATTGGGTAAATCAGAACAAACATCCGTTAGCAAACGTTTGTTAAAAGCATCAATTTTTGAAAGTAAAATAGGAGAGGATAATTGTTCAGAAATCTTTTTGTATTTGATCTCCTGTTGGAGGAAATTCAAATGTTTTTGTTTAGCTAAAAACAAAGATTTCTTGCTTTTATCCGTATCAATTTCAAAGCGAGAAGCAAAATGAAATTTAACTTTTTGACCAAAAGGGTCGGTAGTGATACCGTCTTTCTCAGTCATAAAGGGGTACAAAGAAGAAATAAAAGGGATTCCCAAAATCACTTTATCAGACATGTTTTTGACTAAAACGGAGGGAATCCGAAAACAAATGTTATCCTGGCAAACATGAGCATTATTGAGCTCATAATTAATGGTCATCTTTGAGCCATTTGCCGAGAATAATTTTTCTTTGGATTTTTCAAAATATTTGCTAGGAATGAGTCCTTCTTGAATGCAATTCAAGTCTGACCCGGAATCAATCATAGCAACAACAGAAAATTGAAAATCATGAGCAACAATAATATTAACACGCGTAAACCATTTAGGAGGAATGGTATGACGGATTAAACAGATCTGGTTGTCGGCAGGAAGATCCTGTTGGCTAGAACCAGCCTCGGTCTGCTCATTATCAGAAGGAATATCCTGATCAAGTTGTTTGTCAATCTTGATTAATAAAAATTCTTGTCTTAAAACTTCGTTCTCAGATCTGAGGTTGCTTATTTCAGACTTGAGATCCGCTATGTCTTTTTTGACAGAATTTATTTCAAATTGCATATCAGAAACAGAAATATCCTTGGGTTTTTTCTTTTGAAATCTTTCCAAGGTTTCTTGAAAATTAATCCTCTGGTTTGAAGTTTCTGGATCTTGACGAACCATCATCTTCTTTAGCTTAAGAAGGTATTCTTCTTTGAGCTCAGGATTAGTGATTTGTGAAATCAAGGTTAACAAGAGGTTCTCTTGTTCTTCAGCCTTAGACAAGACATTGATTGTTTTATCTGGAGGCTTGCAACAAGTAGAATTGCAATTGCAACCTAGTTTTAAATTAGAAGGATTAGGAGTTGTTGGTTCAGAGTGATAATCTGAATCACTAGAACTGTACTCCAGCATCTCCGATGATGAAGACGATTCTATTTCTAGGAGTCGAAATAGTTCTTCTTTATCATGGTGATTAATATCCATCTGGCTAATTTTCTTTTTAAAAGTCTTGGCTTTCTTGGGACACTTATCAGCAAAATGCCCAGTCTTGCCACATAAAAAACATTTTCCTGTGGAAACATCTTTTGAATCCTTTTTTCTGGAAAACGGTTTGGAAAATGGTTTTTTGTATGATTTTTTATAAAATTCATCACGGGGTTTTCTTCTGAAACCACCATGAGGTTTAGCAGTTTTATGCTTTCTTTTGGACGGAGCAATACTAGGAAGACCGAATTGTTCACAGAATGTGCCCATTTCGTACTTGGCCTTCTTACTATTTCTCATTTGTTCACGAAGCATTTTTTGATCATGACACATACTAATGCCGAGTTTCTTAACAATACTGAAAATATCACCATAGGTGTAATTCTCATAGTTAAGAAGCCCAGAGGCATCTGTAAGTTCTTCCTTGACTTTATAGGCAAACAGTCGAGGTAATCTATCAATGAATTTCTCCTTCCAGTAAGGCTTCTGGCTATCGTCACGAAGCATTACTCTAGAAATAAAAACATCTTGATACCATCTGTAATCAGACATCTGATGACATCTTAGATTATTTAGCTGGTCACTGATGCGACTAGTTATATCGGATGGCGTACCAATAAAGTGTTTTAAAATCGTGTAAATCAAAGTGTTGACACCATCAGGATGAGCCATCCCGACAGTTTCATCAAAAATGGGTGTTCCATCTTCTTTGCGTTTTACCGCATGTTGGATGGTTTCCCTAGTATCATTGGTGAGGTACTTATCCCACCAATTTCTCAAAACACCAGTAAAACCCTGGGTTAAAATCCTGACTATGTCTGGCTGTCTTACGTTATTGTTGACATAAGCGTTTGCAACCATAGACATCTTACTCATGGTATTAATGATCTCTTGTTCAGAGAAACCATCAATATTCCACTCGTAAACTTTGTCAGCAGAATAAGAAGATTGGTTTTGAAAAACTTTTTCTTCAAATTGTATATCAGGTGGAGTAGGCCTGGAATACCAGTTCTTCGTCAGACTCATTGGTTTGGGTCCTTTTGAAGAAAGTTTGGCAATCTCCAAATCTTGAAAATTCTTTTGAATTAAGTCGATATCCTGATCTTCAGAGGATTCATCGCTAGATGACTCTCCCGAATGTTCTGTAGAGCTTACTTCATTACCCTTACTGTTAAGAGTACTGGTTGAAGGTTGCTCTTTCTTTAGATCAGCAAGCATTTGATCTATTTTATCCAGAGTCTTGGTCTGTGTATTTTGGAAATCTATTTTAGACCTTGCTTCTGGTAAAATAATCAAAGGTTTTTCAATCCTTTTCTTTGCCTGATCCTTAGAAATATTAACAGGATATTCGTTTTTGAAAACTGGATTTGAAGTGAATACAGGTTTTTCAACCTTTTCTTCAATCCGATCAAGTTGTTCTCCGATCGTGTGAAGAGCAAGATTCGTAAAATTATTTTGGAAAATAATCTTTTTTGCTTCAGAAAGAATCTTGTCCTTTTCAGGATCTTTCGAACTACTTTGAGCTACTTTAAAAGGAGTAGCAGGTACCTGAGTACCTTTAAAAGGAATTAAAACAGTCTCTAATGGAGGATGAGTGGCTTGGACCACTGTACTTCCATCTTCCTTGACAAAATCGTTTTTAACCACATTTAAAGTATTTTTAGAAACATAGGTGTTTTCAGCAAAGTCAAGAAGAGAAATATGCCTTTGGAGCCTATTCATTTCTTCTTTCCATTTGCGTTTGACACGTTGTTTCTCTAGATCAGAAAACTTTGCAAGATAGGCTTTACGCCTTTGCTTGTTTTCTGGAGCAGCAAAATCTTTTAAAAGAGAAGGTAAATCAATTTCAAAAGATCTATTCAAAACATTTAAACTGTGGTGAATAGGTGCAGGTGCAATAGGGGCTTGCGCATCTGAAGCGGTAGGAGACATAGAAGAGTTATCTTCCTTGTCAGCTTCATCATTTACGGCTTGATCTTTGGAAGATCCAGCACCCTGTGCAGTATAAAAAGCAGATGTAACCTGAGAGGATGTGGAAACTCCTTTCAGTTTTAAAGCAGGTTTAACAGGTTGAACTGTCCGTACAGAATCTTCAAGGAATTCGTTGAGTTTAGAATCATCCCTTGGATTGTTCTGGACAGTATCAACAAAACTAGATCTGGAGCCAGCAAAAGAATTTCTTCTCCTACCAAAGGCTTCAGGTCTATTAAAAGAAATTTTAACAGTTCCATTTAAATATTGTTGAATGATGTCAACACCAGCATTCGGAACAATATTTCTTGGAGGTTTTGGTAATTCTTCCTCTAAAATCCATTCATTAGGAAGGTTTATGTCTTCCCAATAAATTCGTTTTGGAACATTAATATCAACATCCGAAGAACTACTCTGGATCAGAAGAGTATGTTTTCCAGATGGTTTTACAATAGCTTTTGGATCTAAATTCGTTCTTAAAAGACGATAATAAACCCTGAAAATTAAAGCAAGAGGTTTACTTCCTTCAAGCATCTGATATCCTGAAGTCAGTACATTCAAAATTAAACATTTTAAAATATGCTTATCCGTCAAAGCTAAAGACAAATTAGGAAAGCAATCAAAATGGACAGGTCCTTCCGAAAGGGAGGATTGAATCATACCGAGAATGCTATCTTCAAATTTGAGGAATCGACCATCTCGTAAGCAAAAAAGAACAGAAGCGTTGATGCCTAACCTTGTTAGAGGTTTAGCAGCAACTTGAACAGATGCTATATGTATATACTTGTATCCCTCAGAAATATATTTTTTAATATCATCGTCTTTAAAAAGATGATACTTGTCATGGGATCCAGATATACTATATGTTTGTTCGACTGTTCGAACATTCAAAGATTTTGAAAAAGTCTTTTTCAACCAAGTGGTTGAGTATAGGGAATTTGGATCAATTTCTGGGATCTTCCACGATCTCAGAACAGGAGACAGCTCTTCTCCAAAAGAGCAATCTTCTTCATTGACAATATCAGTAGGCACAGCCGACCTGGAACTGACTGAGGAACTAGTCCTCCCCCACATTCCTTTTTGTTTGTCCTCCATCTATATGGTGGACATGACTCCTCTTTCCTGGGAACTTACCGTTTGAGAGGTTACCCCAACTGAACCACTAACTGCCCAACACGCCAACCTTGGCTTCTCTAGGGTCTTACCTGGGTTCAACTAAGCTACTCTGACCCGATCCTGAACACAGGGTAAGAGAAACAAGTTCTCACCGGATAGAAAGAAACAAACAAAAGGGGATGCAAAGAAAGATAATTCGATCAGATCAGAAACCAGAATGGCTCTGATACCAATACAGCGGAATGAAGAGATAAGCTACTGAAATGAAGAAATTTAGAGTATGCACAATTAAAGGCAGGCGGTAGAACCGACCATATGCATGTATGCACAATTAAAGGCAGGCGGTAGAACCGACCATATGCATGTATGCGATGCAAAATAAGATAAACAAGAATGTGAAAATAAAGGCATTTGTGTTTTCAGCAAAGTATTTAATTGATGGATTACCTCGACTGTTTGCCTATAAAGTCAAGGAAGAACTTACAGATGCCTCTGGGCTTCTTAACTATGAGAATTACACCTATGGTGATATTTTCAGTATTGTTAAGAAACTCGGCATTAGTATGTGTCATGATCAAAAAATGCTTCGTGAACAAATGAGAAATAGTAAGAAGGCCAAGTACGAAATGGGCACATTCTGTGAACAATTCGGTCTTCCTAGTATTGCTCCGTCCAAAAGAAAGCATAAAACTGCTAAACCTCATGGTGGTTTCAGAAGAAAACCCCGTGATGAATTTTATAAAAAATCATACAAAAAACCATTTTCCAAACCGTTTTCCAGAAAAAAGGATTCAAAAGATGTTTCCACAGGAAAATGTTTTTTATGTGGCAAGACTGGGCATTTTGCTGATAAGTGTCCCAAGAAAGCCAAGACTTTTAAAAAGAAAATTAGCCAGATGGATATTAATCACCATGATAAAGAAGAACTATTTCGACTCCTAGAAATAGAATCGTCTTCATCATCGGAGATGCTGGAGTACAGTTCTAGTGATTCAGATTATCACTCTGAACCAACAACTCCTAATCCTTCTAATTTAAAACTAGGTTGCAATTGCAATTCTACTTGTTGCAAGCCTCCAGATAAAACAATCAATGTCTTGTCTAAGGCTGAAGAACAAGAGAACCTCTTGTTAACCTTGATTTCACAAATCACTAATCCTGAGCTCAAAGAAGAATACCTTCTTAAGCTAAAGAAGATGATGGTTCGTCAAGATCCAGAAACTTCAAACCAGAGGATTAATTTTCAAGAAACCTTGGAAAGATTTCAAAAGAAAAAACCCAAGGATATTTCTGTTTCTGATATGCAATTTGAAATAAATTCTGTCAAAAAAGACATAGCGGATCTCAAGTCTGAAATAAGCAACCTCAGATCTGAGAACGAAGTTTTAAGACAAGAATTTTTATTAATCAAGATTGACAAACAACTTGATCAGGATATTCCTTCTGATAATGAGCAGACCGAGGCTGGTTCTAGCCAACAGGATCTTCCTGCCGACAACCAGATCTGTTTAATCCGTCATACCATTCCTCCTAAATGGTTTACGCGTGTTAATATTATTGTTGCTCATGATTTTCAATTTTCTGTTGTTGCTATGATTGATTCCGGGTCAGACTTGAATTGCATTCAAGAAGGACTCATTCCTAGCAAATATTTTGAAAAATCCAAAGAAAAATTATTCTCGGCAAATGGCTCAAAGATGACCATTAATTATGAGCTCAATAATGCTCATGTTTGCCAGGATAACATTTGTTTTCGGATTCCCTCCGTTTTAGTCAAAAACATGTCTGATAAAGTGATTTTGGGAATCCCTTTTATTTCTTCTTTGTACCCCTTTATGACTGAGAAAGACGGTATCACTACCGACCCTTTTGGTCAAAAAGTTAAATTTCATTTTGCTTCTCGCTTTGAAATTGATACGGATAAAAGCAAGAAATCTTTGTTTTTAGCTAAACAAAAACATTTGAATTTCCTCCAACAGGAGATCAAATACAAAAAGATTTCTGAACAATTATCCTCTCCTATTTTACTTTCAAAAATTGATGCTTTTAACAAACGTTTGCTAACGGATGTTTGTTCTGATTTACCCAATGCTTTTTGGTATAGGAAGAAACACATAGTTTCTCTCCCATACATTAAAGATTTCAATGAAACCAATATTCCCACAAAAGCCACCTCTGTTCAAATGAACAGAAAGACTTTGGAGTATTGCAAAAAGGAGATTCAAGATCTTCTGAATAAAGGCATTATCAGAGACAGCAAGTCCCCTTGGTCCTGTCCTGCTTTTTATGTCCAAAAAAGTGCTGAGCTAGAACGTGGAACCCCTCGTCTAGTTATTAATTACAAACCCTTGAATAAAGTCTTAGAGTGGATTAGGTACCCTATTCCCAATAAGAACGACTTGATTCATAGGTTAAGTGATGCTGTGGTCTTCTCCAAATTTGACCTTAAGTCCGGTTTTTGGCAAATCCAAATAGCCGAGTCAGATAGGTATAAGACTGCTTTTGTAACCCCATTTGGTCATTTCGAGTGGAACGTGATGCCTTTCGGCCTTAAAAACGCTCCCAGTGAATTCCAGAATATCATGAACGACATTTTCAATTCGTTCTCCCTATTTACCATTGTCTATATAGACGATGTTCTTGTTTTTTCTAAATCTATTGATGAACATTGGAAACACTTGCAATCGTTTCTTGACATCATTAGACTCAATGGTCTTGTTGTTTCGGCAACAAAAATTAAATTGTTTCAAACCAAGATTAGATTCCTTGGTTATGACATCTCTGAAGGCAAAATCAGGCCCATCCAAAGAGCCATCGAATTTGCTGACAAATTTCCTGATGTCATTCTTGATAAAAAACAATTGCAGAGGTTCTTAGGATCTCTCAATTATGTCTCTGATTTCTACAAGGATATGAGGAAACAATGTCGTCCCTTGTTCAAACGACTTCTTTCCAATCCTCCTCCTTGGACAGAAATCCATACAAACTTAGTAAGGAAAATCAAAGCACATGTCAAAACTCTTCCGTGCCTTGGTATCCCTACTTCTGATTCTTTCAAAATTGTTCAAACAGATGCCTCAGACATCGGTTATGGTGGCACTCTGAAACAACGTGTTTCACCAGGTTCTTCTGAACAAATTGTTCGTTTCCATTCTGGAACCTGGAATTCTGCACAAGAAAAATATAGTACTATTAAGAAAGAAATCTTATCTATAGTACTATGTATTTCAAAATTTCAATCTGACCTTTTAAACCAAAAATTTTTGGTCAGGATTGACTGCATGAGTGCTAAATTTGTTTTAGAAAAAGATGTTAAAAACATAGCATCAAAACATATTTTTGCACGGTGGCAAGCGATTTTAAGTGTTTTTGATTTTGACATTGAATATATCAAAGGCACACAAAATTCCATCCCTGATTTTCTTACCCGTGAATTCTTGCAGAAAACCCATCATGGCCAGCAAGAAGAAAGGCAAAGACAAGAAAGTCCACCCACCTCCACCAATACCCAGTATAAAACTCATCAAGAATGAGTCTGGATCAACCACTGCTACAAGTGCTGTATCTACAGCACTAGATATTGCGAACAGGTTCCAGCCACTTGGCAAACCTGCTCAACCACAGACTTTTTCGTCTGCGGTAACTACTACTTTCGACCCATACGCGAAAGCAATTGAGTCGAAAAACAAAAATATTATTACTCCTCAGTTTTTCCTCCCAAAAGGAAAATCTGAATATTTCAAAAAGAATTTTTCTTCCTATCTGTTTCATATCGAGCCCAATAGCACGATATTTACAGATGTGTTTAAAATTTCTTCTTCATATTTTCCTCCTCTTTTCCACTGGATCCCGGAAGATTCCTCCAAAAATCTTCAATTTTATTCCAGTATTCTTATTCAAACCAATTCCTTGGTGATCAAACCTATCTACGACAAGGTTGACACCAACAAATTAATTTTTCACAGTGCCTACATCCATCGAGTCATTACTCAGATAGAATGGGGATCAAACCCATCTACCACCAAAAGACTCGCTTCTTTAGACACTGATTTTTCCTACTTTGATTATATTGATGCCTGGAAACGCTTCCTGTTTTTCCAGACTCCTAACATGGACCACTCTTGGTTCATAAGATTTGATTCAAAATTCAAAGGAAATTTTCCCTTATGGTTCCTTCAATGGTGGAATCAATATGGATTAATTCCCGAGAACCTTCCTGGTCAGCTTTCCCAAGCTTACCAACATTTTACTAATATCGTTGGTCCAACCCTGGACCAACACTCCAAAAAATTCCCACACACTTTGCATTTCTGTCAAAGATACCACCTCCCGTGGATCTTCAAATGGAATTATGAAAGGCAAGGTGATGTCATGACAAGAGTTTATTTCACAAAATGGTGGGATAAATTTGCTAATGCAGAAAAAATTGTTGATTTGTTGATCAAAGACTTTCCAACCCCTGCACCCAATTTGCAGAATAAAACGGAATTTCCTAAGATCACGGCTGGACCATCCAATGCTCCTGAATATCCTTTAATTCAGGCCCCTGCTTCTCCAACAAAATCCGGGGGGGTAAAGGACAAGGACAGTTCATCCACTAAATCCTCTAAGTCTAAAAAGAAAGTTGACATCTTTGATGGACTTAAGAAAAAGGATTTAATCAACATTCTTAAAGAATCATTATCAAAGTCTCAAAGCAAATCTGAAGATGAAGATTCAGACACTGCATCAGAGGCTTCATACAGCAATGTCTTCGGTAACTCTGGGTTCTACTCAGAAGAAGATTAATTGCCAAGAACAGACAAAAGAAGACCCGCTAACAGGCTCCTTTTGTCCAGAATACCCAAAGAAGACCCACTGACCGGTCTTAACAAAATTTGTCGTTTTGTGCCGAAAGCAGCATCAGCCGCCAGACACAATGATGACACCCGTGGTTAAACAGTACTAACGCTGTTCACTCACGGACCTACTTTTATTCGTGATTACACAGTAACTGACAGCTGTGCTCACGGATCCTTTTGTAAACAGGAACTCCTTATTCTATAAAAGGGGAACCTCATTTCATTTTTAGACAGAAGTTTCATTACCAAGCTTTGAACACTTTGTAAGCTTCTGCCTCCCAAACCTTTCTTTATCAAGAGCAAAGATCCGCTCTACCTACTATCCTTGTGCCATATTTGTAAATCATTTATGAATATGAATATGATTATTTTCACATTCTTGTTTATCTTATTTTGCATCGCATACATGCATATGGTCGGTTCTACCGCCTGCCTTTAATTGTGCATACATGCATATGGTCGGTTCTACCGCCTGCCTTTAATTGTGCATACTCTAAATTTCTTCATTTCAGTAGCTTATCTCTTCATTCCGCTGTATTAAAAGTGAAACGGCGTCGTTTTTCCCTTGGAACTTGAAAAAAAAACATACGGAACGGCGCCGCCGTTTCAAAATAGATTTAATATGCCCCTGACCCATCTTCTTCTTCTTCCCCGCGTCTTCTTCCTTCCTCCATTTCACCTGCAACTCTCTTCTACTCTCTCATGGTAAACGGCGGCACATCCCTCCTCCGTCATAGAGACGCCGACAGCAGACCAAGGAACCGAACCACACCGTGCTGAGACCGATAATATCAGTTTTCTCTCCCCCAATCAACCGGTTTCGGCAGGTTTTTTCCTCTCATGGCAGACATCGGTTTGGCGTCGGTTTGGCACCGAAACCGCGCCGAACCCATCGGTTTTCAGCCCTAATGATTGGTTTAATTTGCATAATTTTTTAATTTGTTTTTAAACAAATATAATATATTTGAAAGTGTTTTAAACATATAGTTATCAAATAGTAAATAAATTTTTAGTAATAGTGCTTATTACTTTAAGCTCTACAACTATAAGCCTTAGAGCCTGTTTGTGGTTGCGGTATGAATCTTAAAAAGTGTTTATAAAGACTTTAAAGCTCTTTAATAGAAAAACTAAATTGTTTTAGTGTTATATATTAAAACACTTTTAATCTCAAATAAGCTAAAAGGTACTTTTCTTCAAATGTACTTTTCTAGATAATGCAGAATGTAATTCAAATTTTAAAAAGACTGTTAGTGGACGAAAATACCTATACAACTTTAAGATAATTACAACAAATGTGGGATTGCGGTGAGAAATAATAACTTATAGTTTTAGAGTTATAGCTTATAACTTAAGTAATAAGTTCTATAATTAAAAAGTTAATTACTGTTTGGTAACTATATATTTAAAACACTTTCAAACATGTTACATTTGTTTGGAAACAAATTAAAAAAATACTTTTTGAGGTAGAAATGACGAATTATTTGAAATTTCAAAGATTATGATTATATCATTGAAAATTTGAAAATTGTAATTATCCTATATTGAATTTGCGGCGATTAAGTTGTGATAGGCAGCGAATATAAATTCGCCGGGAAAGAAATATATGGCGGCGAGTTTTGGGTTCCGTTGGAGTATATCTAAAGTGGGGCGTTAATACCGGCGATCTTCCAGCGACTTTAAAATCGCTGGGGTAGACGTATGCCAGCAATTTTGTGGGCATAGCCAGCGATACATAATCGCTGGTAAAAGTGTTGAACCTTGTAGTGACAGTCTTTTTAAAATTTGAATCACGTTCCACATTATCCAGAAAAACACATTTGAGAAATGATGATTTTCTTCAAACGTACTTTTTAACTTATTTGAAATTAAAAATACTTTAATATGTAACATCCAAACAACCTAATTTATCCATTAAAAAACTTTTAAAACTATTTAAACACTTTTTAAAAGTTCCTACCACAACCCCAAACAGACACTTAAATTAAAAATTATATTAGCCGCCATAATCTCAAACATACACTTCTCCGTTTGAAATTCTTTAATCCCGACGATAGGTGGTGAACTCTGGGTGAAGATGGATCATAAGTGTTATTGATCGTCTCTTAAATATTTATACATCATAATTCATTAATAAATAAATAGTAATATAGAAAGGACCATGTTACATTACCCTTCAATTTGCCCTTCGAGTTACCTTTATTGTATTTTGGTTTTTTTTTTTAATGTTAAAAAACACACGCACAAATCTATATGAAAAAAATTAATTTTTTAATAATAAATTATACTATTTTTCAAAATTATTACACGATACTCGCACACTCTACAACTATATGTATCATTAATCCTATCAAAATTATTCCAAATTTTATACATATCTTCACAAAATCCAATAAATATCTCGTAAGCGTCATAACGAAACATACCTTTTTACATGAGGATTATAAGTGTGAAGTGCTAAAAGTTTTTTTTTTAGTTTGAAAGAGTAATTCTATATACAATCGTGAAGTGTGCAACCGTCGCGTAATCGCTTTGAAAAAGAGTGGGGTTCACTATTAAAAAATTAATTTCTTTCATGTGGGTCACATGTTTAATTCACTTTTTTCAAAGCGATTATGCGGCAGTTGCACAATTCATAGTTACAAATATCTTTTCTCAGTTTAAAATGTGTAACGGTCATGAGCATTTAAAAAGGGGAAATCGCAAATTTTGATCTCCACAGACAAACATGTGCATGTATATTTTTTTTCCCCAAAATATACGTCATTCATCTCTCTAATTGCTTTATATTTCCTTCGCACACGCTCTTTAACTCTTTACAGCTCCAACGGTAAGAAGCTACCACGGGAAAAGCATGTTGAAACTGATTCTTTCAATCTTGAAGAACTATAAATTCAGCCATGGATTTCCTCAGGTAATGCACTCTTCGATCTCTCTTTGGCCGTTTCCTCCGTATTATTACGCAAAATTGTTGCTCCTCAAATTTGTGTTTATGGAGTAATCCTACGTTGAAGTTTTTAGATTGTGATTGAAGAACGTCTTTAAATTCAGCCATGGATTTCCTCAGGTAATGTACTCTTCGATCTCTCTTACGTTTCCTCCATATTATTACGCAAAATTGTTGTTCCTCAAATTTTTGTTCATGGAGTACTAGTCGTACGTTGAAGTTCTTAGATTGTGATTGAAGAACTTTAATCCCAATCTAAGGTGTTTCCTGAGAAAAACACCGACGGATATGGTCTCTAATTTTTGCCTTTTCTTGATTGTTCAGTATCTATTCCTCGAGTTTTATGTATTATTAATGGTTTTTGACGAAGTAACCGGCCATGGGAATTAGGCAATGGAGTTTCATCACTTAGTTAATTTAGGACAAGGTTGAGGAGTGAGATGAGATGAAAATTTTGTGAATAGTAGTAAAATAGTTTATGAAAAGTAATGAAATAGTTTGAGTTTATGTTTTATGAGATTTTAGGAAAGGAAAAAGAAAAAGTTGAATAAAAAGTATTATAAAGTTATAATATTGTTATAATATAATTTTTTAATATAATATTTTTTAAAATTTGAAAAAATTGAATTATTTTTTATTTTTTGTTTTAAAATTTAAGAAAATTGTAACGATTAGTTTAAAAATATTTGTATATGAATGATGTCCAGGAAGGGATGGGATGATATGAGAATTTTGTAATAGAAATTAGAAACTTCCTTAGTCCCTATATCTGTTTGCTGGATGATAAATACATAACTTTGAGCAATTATCTTACAGAAAGACAAGGCTGTACAACAAACAAAAATTAAACTGCACCTATGGCCACCGGTCATTCGCTTGCACGCCACATGTGAATGAATATTGGGGTGTTGTCAACACGTCCTTCGACTGTTTTGTGATTGGGAATTTCTATCCGGGAATAAAATAAACTGTCATTAAATAACTTATAATAGTAATATTTTATGAATGTATATAACAAATATTGTTATATATGGGAGGAACTTTTCCTTAATTTGAATTCTCTAAGATGCCACTATGCAGCCAAGATCAGCTTAACATCCAACCAGATAGCTGAAGACATATATGTCTCCAAATATCAATCAGATCATGTGCCAAACCAACGGCTCAAGAGGGCATCCGTTGTCAAGTCTATGCTTTACAATAACCAAACAATAAAATACTTCGTCTCGTTTATCACCATGCTTCGCTCCTCCATGGTGCTTAATTGGAGATTGGATCCTCAAACCAAGCATATCAGGTACACTAAGGCTTCAATATCCCTAACTTCTCATTTCGTTTTAGTTGGTTTGTCAATAAGATTATGAATTTATAGAAAGTATAGTAAAAGCGTCCCCTAGCCTATAGAATTGCTCCATAAACACTATCTTTAAAAGTAGGGGTGTAAGAATTTCGGTTCAAACTAAAAAAACCAACCGAATCAATCGGTTTTGATTGGTCAGGACCAGACTGATTAAAGATTAAGAATCGGTCGGTCTCGATCCAAGAAAGTAGGAAAATTCTCTTTTCGGTCCGGTCTCGGAGTGGGGTTTTTTCACCCCGGACCAGACTGACCGAATTTGTTATATAAAATTTTAAATTATATTTTATAATATATTAAATTATAATTTTTAAAGTAGTTGTATAAATTGAAAATAAGTAATTATATAATTTTCTTCTAACTAAAAGCAATTATGTAATTTTTTAACTTAATTATTTATACTTAGATTATACAAAATATTAAAGGTTAAGAATTTTAAGATAGGTTTTAACTATTAATTAATGATAGATTAACATTATTAATTTATTTCACTTAATTAGAACACTTATTACTTAAGTGTATACTTGGTTAGACAACTTAGATTAGGCGTGGTTTGGATGTTGAAAACCTCTCACCTCATCTTAATATCTAAACACCACAAATATAGACTTTTTAATTTCAAATCTTCAACTTTTTCAAATTTCAATATAAAAATTATATTCTAACAATATTTTAACTTTATTATAGTTTTATTCAATTTTTTTTCTCACATTTTCCAAAACTCCACAAAACATTCTAACTCAAACCATCTCACTACTATTCACAAGCATTTTATTACTATCCACAGATAATCTCATCTCATCTCACTATCCAAACCAGACTTAAATGATTCACTTAATTATTATTTTTTTAATTTTATATAAATTTTTTGTCAAGAACTTGAAAAAAAAAAGATCCGAACCGAAATGCCCCGATAAGACCGACCAGACTAAGCAGAAACGGTTTGGTTCGATTCAAAGTCCTTATCGGTCTGGTTCGGTCAAACTTTTGGTGGACCAAAAAATTAAGTCTGGTCTAAAGTTCTCCTCCAAGACCGACCATACCAGACCGAATACACCCATATTTACGAGATCCTAGTGATCAACATTAATATTATGTGTTAATGTCGTGTTTCGTATGCCTTTGAGCTAGGTTCAAGCAACTCAGGTCTTCAGATAGAGGGTGACTTTGGGGCTGGGGAGTCTCTGCTGTCAAAGTTAGTATTGTATTTTGAAAGTCTGTAAATAATGAAAGAGTCTAGGGATAAGAGAGAGTTTCTTGTACCCGGAAGTTGCTATTTATACCGGGAGTCTGCGAGGATAGATCGTGTTTGCCCCCATGGAGATCGTGTACTTTTACTGTTCCTTTTGTCAGAATCCTTTAATGCGGCGTGTCTCTGCGACGACGTCATTGATGTGGCGTGTAACTCGGGTAGTGTTGCTATTAATGTGGCGTGGTTCCTCAATTTGCCTTATCATGCTTGTGTCCTTGGTGGTCTTTTGATGTCTCCTTGTCAAATGATCGATGGTCCTCCTTACTTCCCACCCGTTATGTGGACAGGTACTCAAGGCTGAACGTTGTTCAAGGGGTCTCCAGGACGACGAGTCTCATCCCCTTGCAGTACGCTCTCTCATGGAGGTTGCGTCCATGGGGGTCTACCCGTGGGTTGGGCCGAAGAGTTTACTTGTTCTGAGCTAGGCCTTCGTTTTTTATTTCCTTAATTGCCATTCTTAGACCTGCTAAGACAGAGGGGGAAAAACCCATTACAGTTATCCCGCTAATTATCTTCGAACTAGTACAATGGAAATTTTTTTTAATCTTAAACCCGCCTTGATGTCGTGGCCAGGGTCCCTCTACTGACGTGTGCACGGCTTCGAAGTTTGAGGTGGTTCCTTGTCGCTTGGCAACCCTGGTACCGTTTCCATTTTAGCCTTTGTTGGCACGTCTCCCGATAACTATGCTGGTATTTGATGACGTCTTTTTAGTTGTGTCTGTATTGAGGGCATCAGGCGGCTCTTTGCCTTCACGTCGCTTTGCGATGCGTATTTTTCGGGATTCGAAGCGTCTAATACCTCTTCCTTCTGTCACGGGGCGTGGGAGATTAACTGCTGCCTCCCTCCTTTATAAATGTGATTGGATTATGGTCTTGTCTCCTTTCTTCGCACTGTAATCCTCTTGCCCTCATTTTCTCCTAACTTCCCCTCCTTTTTCCCTTTACTTCTTTCTCATTTCTCTGCTAAATTCTTTTTCTTCGTCAATGGCCCATGAGAAATCCACCCAATCCATGGCTTCCAGTGGGGGAGATGCACCCAAGACTGGCGACGCTGGGCCGTCTTTCTTGGGCAGCACTTGGCGCTCAAACGTCCAAATGGCGGCGCTGACATCTCTTGCCCTTACCTACCAGGTCCTGGAATCAGTGATCTTCGAGGTCCTTGTCCACACGAGGGTGCCATCGATGCCGAGGGTCACTCTTCCAGAGTTGCTTTCTTTCCTTCCATGTTTACATGTGGCTTGAGGCTTTCTTTCCCTCGTCCCGTCCGTGATTTGTTGGATCGCCTCGGATTGACCCTGTCCCAACTTCACCCGAATGCTTGAAGGCTTTTGATTTGTTGCAGCATCATTTGGCGGTGTGCCTTGCTTATGTCACCAATGTTCAAGCTTTACACTTTGTTTTTATATTTATCTAAATTCCATACTCATTACGACAATCCCTCCAGATGATCAGTTTTTCTTTCGATGAGTAGAGTCTTATGAGTTGAACATTTTTCAATGTGTGCTCCGGTATGGATGCAAGGACGTAAGAACATTGGGAGTCTTTAAATGATATATTGATGACTCAGTTCAAGGCTCCATAGGAGAGGATATGTTGATCACATCTGGTCTGACTCATAGTACTCGTAGCTTGGTTCATGAATCCAATGATAAACAAATGATAAAAGAAATGAAAGAAAAGTAAAATGAAAGGGATAATAGATGAGGCACTAAAAGCCGAGGATATAGTTTTCTAGTGGATGAAAATTGGGTGATTGGTTCAAAGGAATAAGGTTTTATAAAGAAATTAGTTATAAACAAAGGCTGTAATGAATTTAAAAGATGTGTGCAGCAGCCTGATGAAGTTTTCATGATTACTCGCATGCAACTTCTCAAGATGGGGATGACTTACGAGATCTAGAGATTTTGACCAATTTGTCAACAAGGTAGTTGCAAAGATGGATTGTTGCAATTTGTTTTGAATGATTAGCTCATAATCGACCATTTCATCCCGTTTCTACTTCTAAAATTGTAAAGCTAATTACCTTTCAATTACCTCATTAGAAAAATGATAATAATATCTTGAAATCAAAGACATCTCCACCTCGAGAAGTTACATGCAAGGAATCATGAAACTTCATCCGCTTGCCTCACACATGTTTTGACCCACTATAGGTGTGGTTTATAGCTAATTTCCTTAGAAAATCAGATTCACTGCAAGAAATTACCTCATTTTCACCCACTAAATAAACAATATCCTTAGCCTTTTGTGCTTCATCCATTATCCCATCTCTTTTCACTATTTCTTCCATCTCACTTGCCACTTCGTTATCATTTGATTCATAAGCCATGTTACGAGCACTAACAGACTAGATATGATCAACGCATCATTCCCGTATGAAGCCTTCAATTGACTCATCAACATCTCCTTAAAAGACTCCTAATGTTCTTGCATCCTTGCATCTATATTGGACGACACATTGAGATATTTTTTTCTCACAAATTTTACTCGTTAAAACAAAAACAAATTCTCTGGAGTGATTGTTTTAAAGAGTAGAGATTTGGTTGAGACAAATATAAGAAATGAGTACAAAGCTCGAACATTGATGACATAATGTGTTAAAATCGAAAAAATGCCTTGGACAAGCTAGGTGTACAAAAGTGCACGACTTTTGACTTGATGGATGCTAGTATCAGAGACTATCTCAATCAATTTCCCGGGAGAAACTTTATTGTTCAACCCGTAAATGCAATAAGAATTTACCATACTCCTATAGATACATGACAATTATGATAATCCTTGCCAATGACACAAGAAGATACCCTCCAGGCTCCATTAGCCAATTTGTAGAGTATAGTGCTTGGAAATAGGTGTCCCAAGAGCTGGATAGTTAGGGCATATATAAAGGGAGACCTGCCAGCTGCCAGCTACTCCATTAAACGTTGACCTTTTAACTGATGTTATTGAGAATGAAGCCTAAGACTAGAATTTGCTCCTTGACTAGATCGAGTTGCTCGACATCCTTGATTACGCCCCCTCAGGATTACCTAGTGTATCCCCTTCTCGTCTACCCCTATCACTTTGATGGAATCACTGGAGGCTAGAGATGAAGAGGCAGATGGAGAGAACCTCTAAAATAATGAATCAAGAAAGGAGTCAAGGAGCGAGTTAGTAATAGAGTCAAGAAAACTTAGCTCCGGGAGCAAATCCAAGTCTTAGGTGCCAAATAACATCAATTGTGCGGACAACATTTAGCGGAGGAGGTGGCTGGTAGGCCTCCCTACCTTCATCTATGCCCTAAATATCTAGCTCTTGGAACTCATATTTCTTAGCACTATACTCTACAAATTGGCTGATTGAGCTTGAAGGGTATCTTCTTGTGTCATTGGCCATGATTATTGTGAAGGTCATGTATCTATGGGAATATAACAAAGTTTCTCCTAGGAAATTGATTGAGATAGCCTCTGATACTAGCATCCATCAAGTCCAAAGTCGTTCACATTTCTACATCGAGCTTGTCCAAGACATTCTGCCGATTTTCATACATTTTGTCATCAATGTTTTAGCTGTGCACTCATTTTTTATATTTGTCTCAATCAAATCCCTACTCATTAAAAGAGACTCTCTAGAGATTTTTTTTTTCGACGAGTAAAGCTTAGCAACCAAAAAAACCCCGATCATGTGTTGTCCAATATAGATATAGGGATGCAAGAATATTGGGAGTCTTTTCAGGAGATGTTGATGAATCAATTGCAGGCTTCATATGGGAAAGTTGCGATAATCATTTCTTGTAACTTCGCTTATGAATTAAATGATAATGGAGTGGCAAGTGAAATGGAAGAAATAGTGAAAAGAGTGAGGATAATGATGGAGCACAGAAAGTTGGAGATTTCGTTTATCTAATTGGTAAAAATGAGGTGATTGCTTCCAAGGAATCTGATTTTTGAAGAAATTAGCTATAAACCACACCTATTGTGGGTTAAAAGGATGTGTGAGGAAGGTGGATAAAGTTTTATGATTCATTCCATGTGACTTCTCGATCATGAAAGGTAAGATCTTTGCAATTTTGGAAGTAGAAAGTGGATGATAAATATCTCGTAAGTCATGATCACCACCTTGAGAAGTCACAAGCAAGGAATCATGAAAACTTCATCAACCTGCCGCACACATCTTTTTAATCCATTACATACATGGTTTATAAATAGCTAATTTCTTTAAAAAACCAAATTCCTTAAAAGCAATAATATGACTTTCACCAATTAGATAAATTATATAATCGACTTTTAGTGCCTCATTCACTATCCCTTTCATTTTACTATTTCTTTAATTTCTTTTATCACCTATTTCTTATAGGATTCATAAGCCAAACAATGAATATTAAGAGTCAAACCATACATGATCAACACATCCTCTCTATGGAGCCTTCAATTGACTCATCAATATATCCTTAAAAGACTCACAATGTTCTTGAGTTCTTGCATCCATACCGGAGAACACATCGAAAATGTTCAGCTCACAAGGCTCTACTCGTCAAAAGAAAAAATGATCATCTGGAGGGATTGTCCTAATGAGTAGGAAATTGAAACAAATATAAAAACTAAGTGTAAAGCTCGAACATTAGTGACATAATGTGTAGAAATCGGGGAACTGCCTTGAACAAGCTCATTATAGAATTATATAAAAGCGCCTCAAGACCCTCAGCACCAGTGCCCAACGAGATTTCTTTTTGTCGGTGTTGCAATCTCTCCCGCCGGAACGACTGGAGGAACGAGTGGCTTGACATCCTTCGTTGTGCCCCCTCAGGATTACCTGGTGTGTCCCCTTCCTCGTCTACCTCTTTCACCTCGACAAAACCACTGGAAACCTGAGATGAAGAGGCAGATGTAGAGAACCTCTAAAACAATGAATCAGGAAGGGAGTCAAAAAGCGAGTTAGTAATAGAGTTGAGGAAACTTGGCTCCGGGAGCGAATCCATGTCTTAGGTGCCATGCTCAATAACATCCATTATGCGGTCAATGTTTAGCGGATGAGGTGGCTGGCAGGCGTTCCTTCTACCTTCATCTATGTCCTAACTATCTAGCTATTGGAACTCCTATTTCTTATCATACTCTACAAATTGGCAGATGGAGCCTGAAGGGTATCTTCCAGTGTCATTCTCATGACAGTCATGTATCTATGAGATTATTTTAAATGCTTCTTTCATTTACGAGTTGAATAACAAAGTTTCTCCCAGGAAATTGATTGAGCTAGCCCCTGATACTAGCATCCATCAAGTCCATAGTTGTGCACGTTTGTACATCGAGCTTGTCCAAAACATTTCTTCGGAAAAATGAAAGCATATATGATCGTTCGTTCCCCAGAGATCAGTGGGGAGGACTTGGTTCATTCCAGTTTCTTCCCTTTTTTTTTTTTTTATAGTCATGTTGTTGACATGGGGCTCGACTCTCATTGATCCTCAGAGCTTTCAATATCATGAGGGGGGACTGGGCCATGCGACGAATGCAAGCTAGACTTTGAAGCAAAAAATCTCAAAATCATCATTTTGTATGGTGGATAACAGATTGTTCGACTCAATATCAGTGAAAAGGAAATCCTCGTCAATAAAAAATAATTTATAATCTAGCTTGGAAGATTAATTATATCCTCGACTTTCAGTGCCATATCCAATATCCATTTCATTTTACTCTTTCTTTCATTTCTTTAATAACCTGTTTCTCATTGGATTCATATATCAGCCAAGCTACGGGTACTATGAGTCAGACCAGACATGATCACAGTACATCCTCTCCTATGGAGCCTTTAACTGATCAGTACATTCTTAAAAGACTCCCATTGTTCTTGTGTCCTTGCATCTATATTGGAAAACACATCGAAAAATGTTAAGCTCACGAGTACTATGAGTCGGGCCAAACATGATCAGAACATTTCTCTCCTATGGAGCCGTCAACTGAGTCACCAATATATCCTTAAAAGACTCAATTTTTGGCATTCTTGCATCTATGCCGAACAACACATCGAAAAATATTCAGCTCACAAGATTCTACTTATTGAAACAAAAAGTATCAATCCTCTAGAGGCCGGGTCGTCCTAATGAGTACGAAACTGATACAAATATAAAAACGAAGTGTAAAGGTGGTGGCGTAATGTGTGAAAATCAAGGAAATGCCTTGAACAAGCTCAATATAGAAAAGTGCTAGAGCTGGGACTTGGATGGATGCTAGTATGAGAGGTTATCTCAACCAATTTCCTAGAGAAACTTTGTTATTCAGCTTGTAAATGTACTTCTTGCTGCAACCATAGTGCTCCATAGATACATCATGAAAGTAACTTACTGAATAATCTCAAATGACCCAAGAGACGAATAGTTAGATGATGATCAAGTATATATCTTTCTTCCATATCATGAATATGACAAGAACAAAAAATGCATGTGTGATGGTAAATACAAATGCCACTGCAATTCCTGTCGAAAGAATGCATTATTGATTTCTACATAAAAGTAATTAACAATATATATGTCAACACAATAAATATGTCTACAAAAAAGTAATTAACAATATATATTGTTCTACATAAAAGTAATTAACAATATATATATATATATATGTCACACAGAAAACCACATGATCACATCGATGAGTTTTATTAACTACTATTTTCCTTATTTTAGGGCAATCTGTTGCTTTAGAGGATATTGACTAAAAATAAATCTATATCAAGTTTTAAGCAATCACCTCATTTCACCTAGAATGAAATTAACTTATCATAAAGTTTCACTTGTATCTTGATGAACGTGTTAGGTAAATTACTTTGAAAGCAATATATATATTTTGACTTGTAAAAAAACTATATATAATATATAATATGATGATCTCTTTTGATCCAAAGGAAGTAATTATGTCTTAGCTAGGCTACAATATTATTGAATTTTAGAGCGGATTAGCTAAAAGCTAAATCCATCATATATTTAGCTATTAGATAATAAAAACCGACTGCAATGGATTAGCTAAAACCAAAAAAATTGGACTTTAGCTATAATAACTTTCAAAATAAACTCCAAACTTGATGGTTACTGTACATAGATCAAAATTATATTTTATTATTGTTTCTCTTCCTTCTTCTCATCACATCTGCCTTCAAGCAAGTGCTTTTTATGAAAGACTTTGTGCATGAATGTTTTTCTTTCCTTTTTATGGCGTCCTTTTTATTTACTGTCATGGTGGCATTGGCCTCTAGCGATAACCATAAGTCATGAATATAAGAGGCTATATTTCTAAGTTTTTAATAATGCACGGCTTCATGTGTCTGGATAAAATTAAATAAATTAAATATGATAAAATTAAATAAATTAATAATTAAAAAAATTAAATATTTTTTAAATTAATATTATTTTATTACTATATAATGATTTATGGATAATCCAATGTGAAGATTTGATCATGTGAATGAAATAACTAAAGCTAAATTCATCTCATATTATTTTATTGTTATATATATAATGAAAAAATAGTCGTTCCAATATGGGGACTTAATGTAAATGGAATAGTCAAAACCAAATTCATCTCATATTAACTAAAAATGTCATTTAACTTTGGCTAATCTATTGAGAGTGCTCGAAGCCTATATTAATTGATCAACAATACTTTTATTCTTTTTTGAGATGATCAGCTAGCATTATTCAATAATGATTTGAAATAATATCGAAAAAATTAAAATGATATAATATCTTGCACAGATTGAAATTTAAAATGTACGTAAGGTAAGGTGGAAAACATACGTATATCATGGTACGCAGTATTTCTTCTTCTTCTCCTTTTTTATTTTTTTTTATTTTTGTGGAAAACTCAATCAAGATAATATCTGTTTATGTAGTAATTTAAATACCACAACCTATAATTTTGGCAAACTAATCATATGCATTCGAAATTCACCACCAGCTAGCTAGCTAGCACGCACGTACACTTGGGCAACATGGTAGACATATCAGTACTTTTTCACTTTTGTGGAACTCACTTCCACGATATGTTGGATATGTTAAAAAATAGGCTTGCAACTACGGTTTTTTTTTTTCTTTTTAATCTTGTCATGAATAACTCAACTAAGATATGAGAACTAATACATACATATATATATATATATGTATGTATGTATATATATATGTATATGTATGTATGTATGAGGTAGCATGAGTGCATTAAGTAGAATCAAGTACTTATGTATTTCCAGGTTTGCCAGAGTAACTTATAAATCCTTTAGAATAATGTGCTTAAAATTAAGGACCTAATTTGTATTATATATTACCCAAACTGGAACTTACTGTTGTCATACATGATTGTGTCCTGCTGCATTTGAATTAATGATCATGTTAATGTATTATTGGTTCAGGCCGCTAGCCGGCCTTGCCAGCTGAATTTGATTATAAATGACAAAATATGCAATAGAGTCCTTTTAACCTTAAATTATATATTCTGCTCCTAAAAAGATTCACTTTCTTAATTTCTCTCATTATTATATATATATTTTTTTTTGCCATATGATAATTTTGATAAGCAGATTTTAGGTAAGTCAACCACTTCTAGAAAGATCCAAAAAAAGTTGATCATAAAATATTTGGTTATCATTTTAATTGCTTCATGATGCTAGCTTTTAGCTAGTGATCTCCACCAAATTAAGGTATCAGAAAACCTGGAAGATCCAATATCTCATATGCTTTTAGGGCTCGTTTGGCACATGGACTCATCTCAACTCAAATTTGAGTTGAGTTCAAATTTAAGTCTAATCCAATATTCAAATACATAACTCACAAATCATTAAATATCATTAAACTCAAGACCTCTTTATACGTGTGATTCACAACTTTTTTCAATTCAACACCTCTTTACACGTGAGAC
Source organism: Juglans cinerea (assembly GCA_961763995.1). Lineage (NCBI taxonomy): Eukaryota > Viridiplantae > Streptophyta > Magnoliopsida > Fagales > Juglandaceae > Juglans > Juglans cinerea. Next base: position 11,009,319 of record CAUIVZ010000010.1, read on the forward strand.
CCATAATATTTTTTAACTTCCCATAAATACATTTAAACTCATCTTAACATCCAAAAACATCTTTTTTATCTTAGATGGACCCTACAAAACTCATTTCACCTTCTCAACTTATTACTATTTATAAATAACTCAATTCATTTTGTTTTTCTGTTGAATTAAAATTATTATGAAAGCTAATTTTAAAGCTTTTGTGGACTAAATAATAATAATAAAAATAAAAATAATATAGCTTTTGTCCTAATTAGGACTCATAGGGCGAAAGCAGAATATTCCCAAGAGATACTAAAAAGTACTTCCTATTTATAATTGTTTGAACGTTGGATTCCCAAAGAGAGTTGCACAAGCACACATTTTTGGGACTAAATTAATATAAGTTTTCCTTTGTTTTTTTATTTTTTTTTAAATTTCTTCCACCAAACTTTCATTTGTCACAGGTGCCAATTAAGCGAATTATCGTTTGTTTTTAGAAAATATCTCATCTCATCTCATCATTATAATTTTTCTAACTTTTAAGATAAAATAAAATAAACAATTCAACTTTTTCAAATTCTAAAACAAAAATAATATTAAAAACTATATTCTAAAAATATTTTATTCAACTTTTTAATTTTAATTTTAATCTCAACTCATCTCATCTCATCTCATTTTCAAAAACAAACGAGCCGGAATACTTATAGATTGATTTTTGAACGTTATGTGCTATAACGCTCAAAAATCATATAATTTTCAAGTGGGTTAATGGTGTAATATTAACGCATTATGTAAATCTAGATCGGCAAATCAGTGTGGCTGTTCTTCATGAATCTTTAATATTTTATTAATAATTTGATTAGATAAAGTTGTCTAGCTTGTTTCAACCTCTGATGATGATCTATTCTATGATAAGAGTTACGTACGCTACATGTACAGGCAAAATCACAGAGAAAAAGGGATTCCAGTTCACTGCTCGACATGACCTGATAACACATATAATCAACTTTGCGAGAATGAACATGATTATCAACAGACCAATTTATCCAAACAATCACAAAACTCTTTAATGCTCTTAATTTGAATCACATTTCACACACAAATATGAAACTGTTGATCTGGAAAAAAATATACCAAAATCATGGATCATGAAGTCATGGATAATGCCATTATATGCGATTTTGACTGAAATTTCTATCTTGTGAATGAAGTGGAAGGAAAGTGCATGCCGGCAGTCTTTGAGCTGATCATTGTTTGCTAGCTATATATCTCCATGATATGGCTCTTGTAAAGCTAGCACTTCATGTACGGCCTTGAAAAAGTTCGATCTAATTAATAATATTCAGACCCCACAACCTTTCATCATTATATATATTATAGAAATAAATACTTAAATATTGCTGTCGTATATATAGAATGGTGTAATCTTGAGCAAAGCCCTATCGCCATCCATGTAGTACTGTTTCCTGAGGTTGAATCTCGTGAGCTTTTCACTATTTTTTTTACTATTATTTAATATTTTATTTTTACTTTTTTACCACTTATTCAATACTTTTAATAGATCATATGAGATCATCTCAGTACTACCCTAACGTACATAGCTTGGTTTGCTTTCAAGACTAAAATCTAAAACGTTGAAAGCCTCTCGTCTCATAATTATAACTTTTTCAAATTCCTACATAAAATAAAATAAACAATTCAAAATTTTCAAATCTCAAAACAAAAATAATATTAAAAAAATATATTATAACAATATTTTATTTAAATTTTTAACTTGAATATCAGCTCATGTCATCTCATCTCTAAAAACAAACAAGAGTTTCCATTTGAGTACTGAGGCGATCTCAAATGATCTGAATTGATTTGTAAATAATAATGTTTTGTGGGTTTGAATGTAAGTAGCTAGGTTGAGATATGTGTTTTAATGTATAAAATAGGTTGAGATAGATTTAATTTTTTTATAAGAAGTTGGAAAAAATAATAATTCCCATCAATGATTGGTTTGAGATGTGTTGAGTCGATTTCAACAACCAAACATAGCTTAAGTCCCGTTTGGTTTCACAGATGGTCTCAACCCATCTCATCTCAACATCCAAACGCTATTCAAACACAAACACTTTTCAATTTTAAATTTTTTATCTAATCATCACAATTTTCCCAAACTTTCAAATAAAATACAAAAAACAATTCAAAATTTTCAAATCCCAAAATAAAAATAAATTAAAAAATCATATTATAACAATATTTAATTTTATAATATTTTTATTTAACTTTTTCTCTATCCTTTTCCAAAACTTCATAAAACATTTTCAAACCATTTAACTACTATTTACAAACTATCTTACTATTATTTATAAATTTTTCATCTCATATATATAACCAAACGAGACCTTACTCTACCGTATGAAATAATAATCTATATGGCTATTAGTGTTTCCCAATGGACTGAGCCGAGGTTGATGCTGACCTGGTCGGCATAGCCATTAACGTACCATAATATTGGAAAGACAAAAGTTACATGATGTGAATTATGATTATTAAGTTCATATAATATATTATATGAAAAATTCTAAATGGAAGTCTTATGTTATACATTTCTACCTAATCAAACATGTGATTAATTTGTCATTTTTATTTTTCTATTTTAATACTTAAATATGTGTATACTTAAACAAAATAATAAAAATAACAAATCATATGTTGGCAGTTAGGTGGATCGGAAGTATGTGGTGTAAAATTTTCGTATAAAATTTCTCAATATATATATATATATATATAATATGCATTTTTTTTTTATGTTTAATTGTGTCTAGATACAAAGTGGCCTGCTTTATGATCCGTAAGGACCAGTAGTACTACTCCTAGTATATATGTTGGTCAAGAAACAAGTAGTGCTTTACTAGAAATGGAGGATAATATGGCTACTGGTGCTTCAAATGCTCATGATGATGATGATGATAATTACATCAGGGAGCAAGAGCGATTGTTGCCAATAGCAAACGTTGGCAGGATCATGAAGCAAATATTGCCACCAAATACAAAAATTTCGAAGGAAGCCAAGGAGACGATGCAAGACTGTGTGTCGGAATTCATTAGCTTTGTCACCTGCGAGGCATCGGAGAAGTGCCGGAAGGAAAGGCGAAAGACTGTGAACGGCGACGATGTCTGCTGGGCACTGGAAACACTTGGTTTCGATGAATATGCCGGGCCAATGAAAAGGTATTTACACAGATATAGGGAACACGATCAAGCAGATCATAGAGCTAATCAAGAAAAGGGTTAGGCACACTGATCAAAGAGAAGCAGCATGAACCATTTTCACTTAGAGGCCGCACCCAAATAAGAAATATCTAAGCTGTAGCCTCTGAGTCCTAGAGATTAAAAGGGAAGGCTTTAACGGATTAAAAGACGTACAGTACTAGCATCATATATGATTTCTATTTTCAAACCTATTTTTGATTTATTATATGATCAAGAAGATTATGGGTCATCTCCTGCCCTTCATATGCTGCATACTTTTATTGGTGCATGGAGATTGTTTTATTTCTCGTGCAAATTTCTTTTTCTTTTTTTGCCTCTGCTTGAAGACATGATTCCTTGTCATCCCCATCTTATTTTTATCCGAAACCTCAAAACCCACGGGAATAGATTCCTTTCTGTTTGCCGAATGGGAATATTGACATAGTTATCTTGATTATGTTGATCTGTACAAAAGATCAGTTAATAGTGATAGTACTGAAGCATTGGTCTAGATCTTCTAGCTAGCTAGCTAGCACCCCCAACACAACAGGACGGATCGATCGAGCACAAAAGGTTGAGTAAATTTTCTAGATCTCCATGATCCTGTCAACATTTGATCTGAGAAACCTATATATATATATAGGAGTTTTGCCCAACACTTTGTCGACTGTCTTGCATCATGAGTAGTACTGCTCTTTTGGTATATACGGTACCATTTTTCAATTCCTGATAACATGAGTAGTTACTAATTAGCAATGCAGTGTTTGTTCTCCTTAATTTTGGGTGAAGATCAACCTAGCTAGCTTTCTCAAGCTGGCCTTGCTACCTCCGGCACTAAACTTGTTCATCATCATGTAGATGTTGAGCAGAGATATAATATTAAGCTGATTTCCAAGATCTAGGGTTTTTTTCTTTCTTTCTTTCAAGTTTTTAAGCTTAATTTGGGAGTATTTTGGGGACCACATTTCAGAGGCCAAAACACGACCACTGCACGACAAATGAAAACTCGATAAACAAATAATATTAGGCTTGTTTGTTTGACATTCATTGTATCGGGTCATGGTCTTCCTAAACATGAAAATTAGGGCTAGCTTCATCCAGTAGTGCTAGCTCCGGTCCATCCTCATTCCAACTCAGGAATCCTTTTGTTTGTTAATGTGATCATTGTTTTCAGGTTTAATTCCCACGAGTTTGGAAAAAGTCGGGATTAGATTGAGACTGTTTCAATGACAACGGCTTTGCCTCATTTGTATCTTGAAATTGAAATGGGATGAGATGAGAAATCTATAAATAGTAATGAAATGATTTATAAATAATAAAAAAATAAATTGAGTTAAGATATTTTATAAAGTTTTAGAAAATGAGAGATAAAAAGTTAAATACAAATATTATAAAATAAAAATATTGTTATAATATTATTTTTATTTTGGAATTTGAAAAGTTGAATTATTTTTTATGTTTTATCCAAGGCCCCATTTGGAACTTAGACTGCTGAGTCTAAAATCCAAACACTCAACTCTCAAATCACTAAACCCATCTCAACTCAAAACCTCTTTATACATGAGACTTTCAACTCAACACATCTTTACACGGAGGACCCACAACCTTTTTGAACTTTCCATAAATATATTTAAACTCATCTTAGCATCCAAACACTTCTAAACTCATCTTAGGTGAGCCCCACAAAACTCAGTTCACCATCTCAACTCACTACTATTAATAAAGAACTCAATTTATCTTAACTCAGTTCAACATCCAAACGGAGTCTAAAAGTTTGAGAATGTTATAATGATTAGGTAATAATTAAATAAAAAAGTTGAAGATTTGAAATTTAAAAGTGTGTTTGAGTGATGTTTGGATCATTTAAACGACCTTGAAATTATAGCATATTCCTACACACTATTAACCATGTATTCTCCGATATTAATAAATTTTGGATCAGAGTCCTTTTTTTCTTTGAAAGATGAGGTGTTTTCTCTTTGCCGTGGCAAAATATTGTCTCTTGGGCATTTAGTCAGAAGAGGTTACCATGGAGGAAGAGTTGGCTAGACTATGGGAAGGTATAAGCCTCACGGATCAGAAAAGAAAAGCAGTTGTTATTGATTCATCAGTCCTAGACAAAACTACGAGAAGTGGGAGGTGCTGTCTTCTTGCTATGATCATTGCAGAAAAAGTTGTTAATAGAGAGGCTTTCAAAAAACCATGTCAAGAATATGGAGGTCTGAAGGTTGGCTGCATTTCATAGAACTTGGCGAGAATAGATTTTTGGTAGAGTTTCAAAATGAGGCAGATAGAGAGAGAGTGATCATGGGGAGGCCATGGTCCTTTGATCAATGGCTTGTCTATCTCCAGGAGTTTGAAGGTCATATCCCGCCAAATGACATCCTTTTTTGAAGGAAGTTTTCTGGATCCAAGTCCATAACATGCCATTGGTAAATATGAGGTGCAAGTGTTGGTAGAGTTTTGGAGATTGATGCAAATTGTAGAGGTATTGGGTGGGGGAAGTTCTTGAGGATGAGAGTAGAAATTGATATTACAAAAGCTTTGGTTCGAGGTAAGTTTTTGACCATGGAAGGAAAACAAGTGTGGGTTCATTTTAAGTATGAAAGACTCCCCAATTTCTGTCTTTAGTGTGGTGTGATCAAGCATGCCAAAAAGTTTTGTCTCATGTTAAGTAATGGTAAGAAATCCGATGAAGCCAAATCACAGTATGATCCTTGGTTATGTAAACTTCTAGCAAAACTCAATGGTAGTGAGGCAAAGAAGTATGGTGGTGATTTGGCACAACCACCACACAACGAGAGGCAGTCATGGCACTCAGGTGAGAAGGACAAGGATGAGAATGGAAAATGCAAGTCAAATAATCAGGCAAAAAATAAGGAAATAGGGAAGTTATCGCTATTAAGGAAAGTCATACTTTCAAAAGGAAACCAGAGGAGCCTAGGCTTAATTCAAGCCAAATGGTGGTGGAAATAGGAAAAGATATGTCCAGGCCTAGCATTGATTCCTTTGATCATGGAAGCACAGTAGATCTGGAGAGTGAGACAAATCAGGGTGATTCTATTATGAAGATGAGAGATTCTATGGAAGATATGGTAGATGCTGTCCTTCAGCACGTGCAGAGTACAACGGTCACCTCTAAACAAGAAGCATCCCTCGAGTCTCAAGTAAGCTCTTTGAATGGCGTTTTATCTGATCAAATTCAGGCTTTAGCAAAATCTAAAAAAACTGCTAGTTGGAAGAGAAGAGCTAGAGACAAGTTTTCCTTTGATCACACAAATGTTAGTCCAAAATCTGGAGTACAATAGTGAGGGTAAAAGGGATAAAACAACATCTATTGATACAAATCCTATTGAGAGTAGACTTAAAAAACCAAAGACTGGGCCTTAATCAAATGAAGGTTTTAGTTGAGGCGAGTTGGTGAAGGCTGCTTTGCAACTCCGCCAACAACCATGAATTGCTTAAGTTGGAATTGCTGAGGGCTTGGGAACTCTCGGACAGTGGGAGAACTCCACCTCTGGGTGAAGAATAAGTTTCCAATGTAATTTCTCTTACTCATAGAAACAAAGTGTAAAAGAAATAAGATTGAAAAAATAAAATAGTTGTTGAATCATGAGTGAGGATCTAGCTTTTCTGTGGAGGGATAATGTTGATGCTTAGTTGGAGTCTTATAATAAAAACTATATTTCCCTAAGAGTGCATAACTCTAGTAAAGGGAAGGACTAGATCTTGACAAGATTCTATGGTAATCCTGAGGCTGCTAGAAGGACTGAAAGTTGGCTCTTGCTCAAAGCTATTAAACCTGGGGTAGAGGTTGCTTGGTTGTGTGTGGGGGACTAATGAAATTTTAAACTACAGTGAGAAGGTTGAGGAAGTGGTAAGACCCTCTAAAGCAGATGGAGGAGTCCAGATTGGCAATGGAAGATTGTGGTTTAAGTGATTTGGATTTATGGGCAACAAGTTTATTTGGTGCAATAATAGGCATGGTAAAGCATTCACCAAAGAAAGACTAGACAAAGCTTTTGGTAACTCTCAATGGCATGATACTTACTCAAACACTGTTGTCTCTATCCTTCCAGCTCAAAGCTCATATCATAGCCCACTTCTCATCTCAATGGATAACAATTAGAGTGTATACAGTAGAAGCGATAAACCTTTCAGATATGAAGTATGCTGAGCACAAAGAGAAAATTGCCAAATAATTGAGAGTGAATGGAACAAACCTAGGCTGGCAGACAATAAAATCAGGTGCATGTCAGAAGGGTTGAAGAGATGTTAAAGAAAGCTGATGTTATGGAGCAAACATATTTATAGCAGTACAAAGAAAGCAATAAGCTCCAAACTTAGCCAGATTTCAAAAATTCAGCAGCAGAATAAAGGAGACTTAAATGACAAGATAGAAACTCTATAGAACGTTGATAAATTACTAGATGAGGAGAACCTTAAATGGAAACAAAGGGCAAAACAAATGTGATTAAAGGAAGGAGACAAAATACTAAATTTTTTCACCAATGTGCTAGCTAGGGAAGGAAGGTAAACACCATCAAAAGCATTATAAATGATGTTGGGAGTGAACAGTCACACCTGAAGATATCAGTAACCAGCTCCAAAAGTAATTTCAAGAGTTTTTCACCTCATCTGGACTAGAAGGAGTGGAAGAGTTCTTGGCTGCTGTGGAACCCAAAGTCAATGCAGAGATGAATAGAGAACTTCTCAAACCTTTCATTGCACAAGAAGTGGAAGAGGAAATATTTCAGATGAATGCTCTTAACTATCCTAACCTAGATGGTTTCCCAGCAACATTTTATCAGTAGCACTGGAGCAAAGTAGGCAAAGAGGTTAGTGATGCTATTTTATATGTTTTAACTCAATTGGCTTGGTGAATGAAGTTAATGATACCTATATTGCTCTTGTTCCAAAGAAGAAGTCCCTTGTCAAAGTCTCTGACTTTAGGCTAATCTCTCTTTGTAATGTCAATTTTAAACTGATTTCAAAGATTTTAGCAAATAGATTGAATAAAGTGTTGCCCAATATTATTTCCAAAACTTAGTCAGCTTTTGTACCAGGCAGACTTATATAAGATAATATCATTACACCCTTAAAGCTAGACATGAGCAAGGTCTATGATCGAATTGAATGGAGTTTTATCAAATCTATGATGAGCAAGCTGGGCTTTAAATAAAGATGGATTGATCTGGTTATGAAGTGTGTAGAATCTGTCTCTTATGCTATCCTGATAAATGGGATTCCACAATGCCCTTCCAAGCCATCTAGGGGTGTTAGGCAAGGTGATCCTCTATCACCTTACATTTTTATTATATGTGCAGAAGCTTTTGACCTCATTACTGGAGTGCCTATTGCTAGAGACAAGATTCTCATTAATCGCCTCTTCTTTGCTGATGACAACCTGTTGTTTTGCAAAACTAATTCGATTGAATGGAGCAGATTGATAAGTATCTTTAGCATCTATGAAAAGGCTTATGGGCAGAGATTGAATATGGAGAAGACTTAAATCCAGTTTAGTAAGAATTCTCCTCAAGAAGTGCAAGACAATATATGGAGCATAGTGTTATGTATATAATTTAGGTCTTTCTATATTTAGGTATTTTCTATATTTAGATTGTATAGCAGAGAATTAGGCTAACTATAAATAGACTTAACATGTATAGACACTTAACGTGTCACAGAGAAATCATTAGAAGAAATATCTAGCAAGTTGTAACTCTTTTCTATAAATAATGAAAGAAACCTAATGGAAGAGGTATTCAGACCAATATTGACATGGTATCAGAGCCACTCTGATTTCCGTCGCGTTGGTCTTAATCACAGGGTGCGATTTTCTTTCGCTATTCTTGGGAGAATTTTTCTTTTTCTCTGATTTAGCAAGTTCTTTCTTGCTCTTAGTGGGTCTCGGCGACTTCTGTGGAGTTAAACCTTGTGGTTTGAGTTTTTGGTGGCTGTTGGACTCTGTCCTTCGGTGCGGGCCACTTCTCTCAGTGGTTTTTCATGGTGGCTGTGCCTCTTTGTGGCTGTCGGCACTCGTTGGGAGTTACAAGTGCTGTTTCTGTGCCAGTCGGCACTTTCTGTGGTGGTTGATAGCTTCTGTGGGTGGCTTTGAGGTGGTCGGCAGTTTCCGTGGGTAGCTAAGTGGCCGTCGGCGTCTTCTGTGTGGTGATTTGCCATGATCCTGTTTTGGGCAGTGCAGTTTGGTGCTTATCGGCAGTTTCTGGGTAGTTTCTGGGTAGTTTCTGGTGGCTGAAGACGAGCGGGTGTCTCCTTTGGTGAGTATCGAAAGTTTTTGGGTGAGTATTTACTTTCCTTTGGTTCCTTGTTTCGTGACTTTGGGTTGGGAAATTTTCTGGGTGAAATTTTCTGCTTTCTATACGTGGGAATTTCAGTTGTTTGGGCGGGCCTTTTTATTTTGGGAGTAGACTTATTACCGTGACTTTGGGCCTTTATCAGTTTTGGCTTATTTTGGTCCTAATTTAAGTTTGGCTTGCCGCTTATTTGATTGACTACTTGAGCATATTTCTCTAAGTGATTTTCATCATGTCTATTGAAAATACTATTGTTCGCTTTACTGGAAGAATTTTCCTACGTGAGAATTTCAGTTTAAGATGTTTTTGAAAGGAAAATAATTATCAAATCATATTGATAATTCTGCTAAAATTCCCACTGATGAAAAAGAATTTGCTCAATGGGAGGTCAAGGATGCCAAGGTAATCTCTTGGCTATTGGGGATGATTGAGTCTCACCTTGTGACCAATCTTCAATGTTTTACTACGGCTCAGGCTATGTGGGATTATCTTCACCGCATTTACCACCAAGATCATAGTACTCGGAAGTTCCAATTAGAATTGGAAATTAGTAATTATAGTCAAGGCAATTTACCTATCGCACAATTTTATTATGGTTTTATTAACATTTGGTGCGAGTATTCTGCCATTGTTCATACTAAGGTTCCCACTATAGTACTCGCGGCTCTTCAAGCAGTTCATGCTGAGAGTCAATACGATCAGTTTTTAATAAAGCTTCGACCCGAATTTGAGTCCGTTCGAGTTGGTTTGTTGAACCGTAGTCCAGTTCCTTCGTTGGATATTTGTTTGGGAGATTTGTTGCTTGAAGAACAACGATTATCCACTCAGATGGGTATGACTTCTGAGAATGTCTTTTCTGAGACTGTGAATGTAGCCTATGCAGCACAAGGGAGGGGGAGGAACAAGTTGCAATGTTTCAGTTGCAAGGAATTTGGTCATATCGCTCGCAACTGTCCTAAGAAAGTTTGCAACTACTGCAAGAAAGAGGGTCATCTCATCAAAGATTGTCGAGTACGACCTCAGAATCGCCAATCCCAAGCTTTTCAGGCTGCTGTACAGTCTTCTTCTTCATCTTCTGCGCTGCCTACTGTAAGCTCTGAGTCATCTGTTCTCACACCAGCAATGGTCCAACAGATGATTATATCTGCTTTTACGGCCTTAGGCCTACAAGGTACGGGTACTAACTCAACTTCTTGGATTGTTGATTCGGGCGCTTCTAATCATATGACTGGTAATACAACGGGTCTCCATGGTGTTTGTAAGTATAGAGGCACGCAAAATATTCAGATTGTTGATGGCAGTACTCTTCCTATTACTGCTGTTGGTAATTTGGGCTCTTCATTTCGCAATGTTTTTGTCTCTCTTGGATTGTCTACCAATTTGATTTCTGTTGGACAATTGGTAGATGATAATTGTGATGTTCATTTTTCTCGTGGTGGTTGTCTTGTACAGGATTAGGTGTCAGGGACGGTGATCGCGAAGGGGGCTAAAATAGGACGTTTATTTCCCTTACAATTTTCTATTCCTAATGTTGTTTCTCTTGCTTGTACGGCTACTGTCAATACTAATGAAGTCTGGCATAAGAAATTAGGTTATCCTAATTCTGTTGTCTTGACTCATCTTATGAAACATGGTTTTTTGGGCAATAAAGATTCATTTTCTTCTTCTCCTGTATCTTTTGATTGTGCTACTTGTCGTCTTGGTAAAAGTAAAACTTTACCCTTTCCCATGCATGGTAGTCGTGCTTCTAACTATTTTGAGATCGTGCATACTAACGTTTGGGGTGTGGGTCCTGTTATTTCTCATGGTCAGTATCGTTATTTTGTGACATTTATCGATGATTATAGTCGATTCACCTGTATATATTTTCTTCGTTCTAAAGCTGACGTATTTTCTGTCTTTCAAAAATTTGTTGCGCTTGTTGAGACACAGTTCAGTACTTGTATTAAAACTTTACGCTCCGACTTAGGGGGGAGTACATGTCTCATTCTTTTCAAACTTTTCTTCAGCAAAAGGGGATCATTTCCCAGCGTTCTTGTCCTTATACTCCTCAACAAAATGGAGTCGCTGAGCGTAAGAATCGTCATCTCTTAGATGTCGTCCGTACTTTGTTGATTGACTCTTCTGTACTTTCTAAGTTTTGGGTAGAAGTTTTATCCAAGCTCTTCAAGACAATCACACTTGGGACCTTGTAATTTGTCCCTCTGATGTCAAACCTATTGGTTGTAAATGGGTGTACTCAGTCAAGTTTCGAGCTGATGGCTCATTGGATAGATATAAGGCCCGTCTCGTGGTTCTTGGGAACCGATAGGAGTATGGTATTGATTATGAAGAGACATTTGCACCTGTTGCCAAAATGACTACTGTGACGGACTATCTTGGCACTTGCTGCGTCGCAAGGGTGGTCTCTCCGGCAGATGGATGTGAAAAATGCTTTTCTACATGGGGATTTGAAGGAAGAAATCTATATGTCCCCATCTCCCGGCATGTTTGCTACACCTTCCTCAGAGGTTTGTCATCTACGCCGATCCTTGTATGGACTGAAACAAGCTCTGCGTGCATGGTTTGACAAATTTCGCTCTAACCTGCTTGCTTTTCATTTTACTCAAAGTCAGTTTGATTCTTATCTTTTTCTTCGCAAGACTTCTGTAGGAATCGTATTGCTTCTCGTATATGTCGATGACATTGTGATTACTGGCTCAGATATTGAGTTAATTAAGCAATTACAACAGCATCTCAATGCCTCCTTTCACATGAAAGATCTTGGTCCCCTGCAGTACTTTCTTGGCCTTGAGGTGCAGCTTACTCCAACTGGTACGTTGTTACACCAGCACAAATACACGCAGGACGTTATTTCATTGGGTGGTCTCCAATCGGGTAACTCTGTTTTTACTCCATTGGAGATTAATCTTAAGCTTCGTCAGGAAGAATGAGAGCTTCTATCAGATTCATCCTTGTATCGGCAGCTTGTTGGGAGTTTGAACTACTTGACGATTACTCGTCTTGACATTTCTTTTACTGTGCAGCAAGTCAGTCAATTTATGCAAGCTCCTCGACATCTTCATTTAGCCGCTACCCGCCGCATTCTCCGATATCTAAAGGGCACCTCTACACGGGGGTTGTTCTTTCATAAAGAATCTTCCTTACAGTTGGTGGGGTATAATGATGCTGATTGGGCCGGATGTGCGGATACTCGTCGCTCTGTTACTGGCTGGTGCATGTTCTTAGGTAATGCACTCATTTCTTGGAAGAGTAAAAAGCAAGATAGAGTTTCCAAGTCCTCTACTGAGTCTGAGTATCGTGCTATGTCTTCTGCATGCTCTGAGATCACATGGCTTCATGGGTTATTAGGTGAACTTGGTTTTCCTCAAATGCATCCCACTCCTCTTCATGCTGATAATATCAGTGCTATTTAGATCGCCGTTAATCCTGTCTTCCATGAGCGTAAGAAACATATTGAAGTCGATTGTCATTCCATACGTGAATCCTTTGACAAACATGTGATTACTCTCCCTCACATTTCCACTGAACGTCAAACTGCAGACATATTCACTAAAACTCTTTCTCGACACTGGTATCAGTTTTTGGTTGACAAATTGATGCTTTCTAATCCAGCAGCATCAATTTGAGGGGGGATGTTATGTATATAATTTAGGTCTTTCTATATTTAGGTATTTTCTATATTTAGATTGTATAGCAGAGAATTAGGCTAACTATAAATAGACTTAACGTGTATAGACACTAAACGTGTCATAGAGAAATCAGTAGAAGAAATATCTAGCAAGTTGTAACTCTTTTCTATAAATAATGAAAGAAACCTAATGGAAGAGGTATTCAGACCAATATTGACACATAGCTGGAATCAAATCAACATTGCCTTATGAAACATACCTTGGTTTGCCTGCTTTGGTTGGAAGATCTTGAGCAAAATCTTTCAACAATATACTAGACAGAGTTAGGCTAAGGCTTAGCAATATCAAAGTAAAAACTCTCTCCCAAGCTGGAAAGGAAATATATCTCAAGGCTGTTGTGCAAGCTCTCCCTACTTACATCATGAATGTATTCAATCTCCCAAGTAGTCTTCTTAGAAGTATCAACAGAGTTATACAAAACTTTTGGTGGGGACAACAAGGTAATAAAAATAAGATACATTGGGTTGCATGGAAAACAATAAGAAAGCCAAATCAGTAGGAGGTATGGGGTTTAGAGACTTGAAGAGCTTCAACCTTGCTATGCTTGCTAAACAAGGTTAGAGATTAATTCACAACCCTTCCTCTTTAGCAGTTCAAGTCTTCAAGGCCAAGTACTTTAAGGAGTTCTCTTTCTTTCAATCGAAATTGGGAAGTAAACCTTAATTTATTTGGAGAAGTATTGTTGCAGCTAGGCCTTTAATAGAAGAAGGTATTATATGGAGGATAGGAACATGAGACCAAGTAAGCATTTGGCAAGATAAATGGATTCCCGAGTCAACAACCTCTAAATTCCAAAGTCCTATTCAGATACTTGAGAGTAGTGCCAAGGTTGAAGAGCTTATTGATTCTAACACTAGAATTTGGAAAACTGGCTTGATTGAAGATATTTTTTTGAACGAGAAAGCTGGCTTGATAGTGCAAATCCCTATTCTCACAGTTCTGATTAGCTTATTTGGAAAGGCTCCTCAAATGGTCAATTTACAGTCAAGATTGCTTACCACTTGCAAAAGGATTTACAGATGGCTTCTAAGCGTCAACCTTCCTTCAGTTATAGAAACCAGAAAGTATGGCAACAGATTTGGAAGTCGCAAGTCCCACCAGCAGATAAAGTACTTCTGTGGAGAGCTTGTCTTGAAGCTCTTCCTACTCAGGCTAACCTATTCAAGAAGAAAGTGGTGGAGCAATCCAAATGTCCTATCTGTATGGAGGAACTAGGTGGCTCATGCAATATGGAATTGTGTAGCAGTAAGAGATATTTAGGGACAATGCTCAAAGAAAATTTAGAAGAGTCACTTCCTATTGGCAGGTTTGTAGAGATAATGGAGGAAATATTTTCAATATTTGGGTGTGAAGAGATTAAGGAAGTGGCAGTTATGGCAAGGAAAATCTGACAGAGGAGGAATGTGTTTATTTGTAATGTAGAAGTTTCTCATCCCAATTTTGTGGTGAAGTCATCTCAGGACTTGTTGCAAAGCTTAAACGAGTTAAAAGACAAGCTTCCTAGAGGCAATGTCTCAATTAGTAGCACAATGAATAACTGGGATCCACCCTCTACGAATGTTTATAAAAGAAGCTGGAATGCTGCAGTGAATAAGGCTCAATGCAAGTTTGGTATAGGCATCATTGCTCAAGATTGGGAAGGCAAGGTGATTGCTACTTTGAGGATGAGCAAGTAGTTTTTTCCGAACCCTTTACGAGCTAAATCTTTTGGGGTTCTTCGAGCAACAATTTTTGGAGTTGGGATTAAGAGATGTGGTGCTAGAGGATGACTCTCTTCAAGTTGTAAAGGCTTTGACTACTACTAAGGATTCTTGGACTAGTGCTGGGATGTTTGTGAATGAAGCCAATGTGAAACTAAAGTGCTATCACCAATGGAAAGTGTACCATGTTAGCAGAGAGACAAATGTAGTGGCCCATGTTTTTTCTAAGAATTCGTGAAGTGTTTCAGATGTGATTATTGATTGGGAGGAATTTCCTTCATGTATTTCTTCCTTGCTTTAAAAGAATGATCAATAAAATTAACTTTCCTTTCAAAAAATATATATATATATATAATTTTCAAAATATCAAACTTTACTTGCATATTTAAAGTCACATCATCAATTATCCCACCATATTATAATTAAAGGGTCACAATAATTAGTGTTAAAAGATCCATTTTCCAATTCCCATTAATTTGTGTTATTATTAAATGAAAGTTAAATAATAAATCATTAATTTGTGCTTATAAAATAAAAATTATATACAATCGAACTATTAAGATATCTAATTATAATTATTAAATAAAAATAAGATGTCTAATTAAGATGCTAGTTATTGTTTAAAATTAGTAGTGTCTTAATTTTACAAATGCGAATATAATTCTCTTGATCTATATTTTCACCCAAGTACTGTTTGTGAGATTTTTTATTACTAGTATAGAAATTAATGAGAGTAAGGAGATAGAAGATCAAATTGCTCAATTAAGATTTTAAAAGATTGAACTCCTAACATTGATACTCTTTTAAATTATCTATCTATAGTGGAATGCTTCAAGGCACGCTATTAGTTATGAATAATGATATATATAAGTCTTAAATGTATGAATCTTGCGCATAACTTTTATAAAAAGTGGATTACACTGTTAAAAAAAAAAGTGTGAAAAATTCTTTTTATTTATAGGACCCACCTTTTTATTAAAAGTTGTTTGTGCATTTGAAATTTGTATATAGCATTGCTAGTTAGTTATATATATACATATATATATATATATATATATATAACTTTGCTTTTTTGAGGGTACATCATCAACTATCCCACCATATTATAGTTGAATGATAATCGGTGCTATAAAGTCACACCATCCACTCTCCATTTGTATTATTACTAAATAAAAATTAAACCATATATCATTAAGTTAAACTTATAAAATAAAAATAATATATCCCATAAAATAGGTTCAAAAACTATATTTAATTAAATTATTTGTTTTCACTTAAATTTAGTACTCATGCGTTCCACTCCTCTTTATATATGCCATTAAATAATTAAACAAATAATATATGTACTTACGGTTAAAGACATGAAAAATTAATAAAGCTCATTAATATATTTTATATGTGTAAATCAGTAATTAATTTTCTCTTAATTAAATATATATATAACTAGAAATGATACTTGCAGTCGTGAGTGCGTAAGCACTGTGCAGTCATTTTGAAAAAAGTAAATAAATACAGGACTAATATGAAAAGAAATTAATTTTTTAATAGTGAACCTCACTCTTTTTTAAAACGACTGCACGACATTTACATACTCTACGATTATATGTAGCATTACTCTATATATAACAAACAACGTACGAGATATTTCTTTATAGCATACGTAGCCCCTTAATGCCTGTCAGCTTGACACCACGCGCGCATTTATCTAGAAAAATTTTACATGAAACTCTTATACCTTATATTTTTATTTAATTAATATATAATTTATCATTTTTATCTTTTTATTTTAATGTTTAAAATATGTGTATATTTAAATAAAATAATAAAAATAACAAATCACATGTTGATTAAGTGAAAGTGTCATGCGATGACTTCTTTGCAACATTTTTTTTTTATATATATTTGGAAAGGAAAGTTTCAAACTCCAAACTTCTATTTTTAAAGGTCGAAAATTATGACAATCAAATTCATCTCTTTTTAACTTCTTTGCAGCATTTATATATATATATATATATAAAATAGTAATGATGCATGAAGCCTTCAACCATAATTTTGGGTCTCTCCGTGAAATCCAGCTAGTTGCTTGCTAGGCCTATAATTTCATTTCCTATCCTACCCTTGACAAAGTCACAAAAGATGTCATGCCAGGGCATAATTTTTTCGGGTCTCCATCAACATCTAATATTAATTTACAATACAGATTCGAGGGCACAATGGTCTTGCGTGCCCCTCCAGTACTATTAAGCCGCACCATATGCATGCGCCACAATATATATATATATATATATATATATATGAAAAATTCTATTCCTAAACTTCATACACCACACACCATCTATTTTATGATTTCTTTAATTTTATTCTCTTACCAAATGTGTGGTATATGGATTATGAGTAGAATAATTCAATTATTTTAAGAATAATAAAACCAAAAAAAACTTTAAAAAAATTTTAAAAAAATAAAATTTATTTGGTGTGTTGTGTATGGGCTTATGAATAGCAATGCTATATGTATGTGTGTGTGTGGGCTTATTAAATGAGTAAATTCCTTATTTTAAATATTTTCTCATCTAAATCATTATCAATATAAATTGTTAACATCACCCTTTAATTTTCTTTACGTGTTAGTTATCATAATGTAATTTTTCATGTTATTATATGATGAAAAGGGAAAAAAAAAATCTTTAAGTTCATATGAGTATTGAAAAATCAAAGAAGAATTTGAATAATTATATTTGAAAGTTTTTACACCACACACTATTTACGTGACATAATTTAATTTAAAAGATATATTACGAATCAGATTATGTCATTAGATAATTTATATATCATCAATTAATACAAAAAAGATTATTTATATTTTGACTTATTTATTTATTTATTTATTTATAACTGCCCAATGAAAATCATGTAATCAAGAGATCATCAGAAGACTTTCCTTGATAGCTGTAATCCGATCAGCATACACATTCATTAGTCATGAGTTAATATGATACAAATTCGGGTTATGATATCTTGTATCAAGATGTACGTACATGTGCATTTATCAATTTTAATATATGATAAGATATAACAAATATATATTGACATGTGAAGTATACTTTTTTATTTTATTTTAATGTAGACATGTGACTATATACTTAACAATATATTGATTAATACTCAAGATTCCAACAATGTGTTTGCTCTTTTTGTTTTTATTTTTAATGAGCAAGATAATCACTTTAAAAGTACTCCATGACATGACATCGAGGGGTTAAATATTATTTTTTACATGCTCAACAAGCTGTTGATATAGAATCGTTCCATATCAGCTATGTTAATAAATATTAGTGTTTTAATCTTTTTAAGTTATAATAAATCTCACAGGTGGTATGTTAACGTATCGACTTGTATATAGGAATTAAAGAGTTTTGTTATATATAGTTATATTTGTGTACTCTACTGATATTATTGGCAAAAATAATTATTTTATATTAAAAGAAATGACGTAGTAAAAGTGACTGCACATCAAATTTTTGTATAAAATTTTTTTAATAAAAGATAAATAATATTTATAATCTTAGAGTATGCAAGTTCTGTGCGGTTGCTATAAAAAAAAATTAAATAAATCTGATATTCACATCAAAATTTAATTTTTTTTAATGATAGAAGTTACTTTTTTTCAAAATGTAAAATTACATACTCTAAAATATCTAGCATCAGTACCCCTAGAAAGAATAGATTTTTTTAGTGGAAATAGATTGTTAAGCTTCCTTATGCTCTACGCACGTTAGAATTTTTTTAATTAAAAATTATATATTTTACATACAGTCACTTTTATATATTTTTTACGAGTAATGTTAAGTACAGTCTTCATTTAGAGATTGCAATACAAGTCTAGGCTATTTTAGATTTAAAATTTTTTAAAATTATAAAATTATTCTTTTCAAAATGATATTTTTTCTCATTTAATAATGTGTCTGCACATCCAGTGGACGTAGCAGCTCTCTTATTTGTTTTTTTATTATTACTATTTTATAATTATTATTATTATCGTTAATTAAAGACAGGCACAAGTCCGATGGGGGGTGGGTAGTTTGGTCACCAGGCGCGTGAGAAACAGTCCTCTGCAATAACGTATATCTTGCACGTAGCAAACTACGGCGTGGCGCAATGCGATTCGAGGACTGGACCAGGCCCAAATTCGTAATTTCGTAATTAACAGATCTGGCCTCTGGGTCTTTTTATGGCATTCGCAGCAGAATCTAACAGTTCCACGCTCCAGTTTCGCGCGTGGATTAACACCACTTTCGCCCCCCATCTGTCTCTAGTATATAATTTTTGTTTTTTGTTTTTCTTTTTTTGAGAAAAATGCTTTAATATATCTATTCGAGTTCCCTCTCATCAGAGACTTCGCTTTGTCGTTCTTTTGGCTCTAGCTTCGGCGTTGGCTCTTGTCCTCTTCGGATTCAGTCGTGGTGGCCATGAAAGCTAACCTCTCTTAGCCCCTGGTGCTACCCCTCGTCTCTCTCTCCCTCTTT
Organism: Juglans cinerea; assembly: GCA_961763995.1. Classification (NCBI taxonomy): domain Eukaryota; kingdom Viridiplantae; phylum Streptophyta; class Magnoliopsida; order Fagales; family Juglandaceae; genus Juglans; species Juglans cinerea. The sequence continues at coordinate 11,028,761 of CAUIVZ010000010.1, forward strand.
CTCTGTGTATTTATGTCTGTATGTGTGTATATATAGTATGTGTATCACGTTTTTTTTACTCTCTCTGAAAGAAAAAGAAAGGAAGAAAAAAAAAAACCGTGCGTGTGTTCACGTTTCGTTTATTTTCTAATCCATGGGCTGCCAATCGGAGCATAACCATGAAGACCCATTTTTCTCAAGCTGTACGTTCACGTGGGTTTCAGCGTCTTGCTCTTTATCCATTTGAGTGGAGTAAAATTTCTTTATGTTTTGTATTTGTGGTTTGCTTGTTGTACGATTCACTGTATTCGTACTTGGCTCTAAGTTTAACGGTTGCTTGTTATGTGAATAAGTCGAATTATTTTGGATCATATCATATTGGATTCTATTTGAGAACGGTGGTTCTTGTTGTCTCGGTGCTTCCTTGTTCTTTTCCTTTTTTTTTTTTTTTGGTTCTTTTTCTTGTCTGTTCTTTTCTTGTTGGTTGTAAAGCTTTCAGTGTTGTTGGTTTGCTAGGATTATGCTGAGTTTAACGATTGCGATAAATGTGCTTATATATTTATGCGAAAGTTTTGTTTTCGGATGTGACGATCGGCCCACTTTTATTTTTTTTTTTTTCATTTTGCTTTTCAATGTGGATCCGGGGTTGATTACCTTGTTCTGGATTTGCAACAACACATGCATGTGTTCCTTGTCCATGTTACTTCATGTTATGGTTATTTGAACTTGTTCACAATATGTCGTTGGTAAATTTGGGATGTTTGTTCCTCTGGAAGTTGGTATATGGTCTTTGGTTTCTTGTTGATGGGAAATTTCAATCTTCTATCTGTTATGGTGACTCATTGGAACTGGTACTTGGCTGTTGCTTTTCTGGAAACCTATTGTTTAATTTCGAATTTTATTTGTCTCAGTTTAAATATTTCGCATTGTTTTCTTGCTTGAGCTTTTTGAGAAACAAATAATAATATAGGTGGTTGTAAAAGGTTATGATAACAATCTTAATAGCTCAAAACTGTGAATAATCATGTTTTCTTTCTTTTTTTCTTACTAGATTTTTGTTTCATACAGCGTACAGAACTGTTAATCATGTCTTGGTTGTTAAATCGCCACTTATCCTAAAACTTGAGCTAATGAGAAGAGGTTGATTAATTTAATTATTTAATTCATATTCCAACAGTCTGTTATATGTGGCTCTTCTAACATGTGAAATATTTAATTAAATGAGAGTGAAGTGTGGAGTCCAAGTTCAAACTTAGGACCTACTTATGATATCATATGAAATCACTACTTATATTAAAAACTTAATTTTATGAGAAGATGTAAATTTAATCATTTCATTTATGTCCTAACATTAGGAACTTTAAGACTGCGTTTGGATGTTGAGCTGAGCTGAGTTGAGTTCTCTATAAATAGTAGTGAGTTGAGATGGTGGAGTGAGTTATGTGGGGCTCACCTAAGATGCGTTTAGATGTGTTTGGATGTTAAGATGAGTTTAGATGTATTTATGGGAAGTTGAAAAAGGTTGTGGGTCACACGTGTAAAAGAGGTTTTGAGTTGAGATGAGTTTAGTGATTTGAGAGTTGGGTGTTTAGATATTAGAAGAGGTCTAAATCTGAACCGAACTCAGCTGAGCTGAGTGCAATCAAGGAACCAAACGGGCCTAAGAGTAAATGTTTAATAACAAGCTTAAGCGTAAATGTACCATATAAGCTATGCAATGCATTCAATATCCTATGGGGTTTGCTTAGAGAAAAAAAAATATCCTCTGGAGATTGGGGACTGGTTTAAAGGCGCTGACATTTCCATAAAATTAGTGGATAGAAGTCTATGCAAGTATCAAACATAATTGTCTGCTTCATCCTTCTTGTTATGCTACAATTAGTATAAAACATTACCAGCAAAAAAATGTGATACCTTCTTATGAAGGGCTATCTAATTTTCAAGTTCCCTTCCTAAATTATACTTGTACATTCCTGCCTCTTTCCTCTTAAGTCTCTGAATGAATAACCATATTGGTTTATTTAATTCTTCTGGCAGATGGATTCTTTTCAATTCATGGATTCAGTTGTTAAAGTCAATGACCATGGGGATTGTGCTGAAGATGATGCATTTGATGAGCAACCCCTTTCTCCAGGAAGTTCTGATGTATATGATGTCTTTGGAGAACCACAGATACTTCCTCGAGTGGATGAGGAATACCAGGTTGAAATTCCACCACAGTTCGGGTCTGACTCTCTCTGGCTAACAAATAACCCAGCTGTTGCAGAAAACACAGTTGGTAGTGTTCATGATTTTTTAGTGGGATTGACTGTACCAATAATGTGGATCACTGATAAAGTTGAGAAAATTCATCGTGAACCACAGGAAGCTGTTGGTGATTCACCTGGAGTATCCAACAAAGATGAGTCTCTAAGATCTGAATGCATCGAAGAGACCCACATCTTTTTGGAAGGTGGAAATTTAGAGCCTAAAGCTGAGCCTAGAAATTATACACTGGACAATGGGGCGAACTTAGGAGAATTAGCAAAAGTGGATATGGAACAAGAGATGAAAATTAAAATGCATGATTTGGATAGTGGCAAAGGCTACCATCTGGTTCCCGGTTCCTTGGGAGATTCCTGGAATGATATAGAAGAGCGTAGTTTTATCCTTGGTTTGTATATTTTTGGTAAGAATTTTGTCCAGGTGAAGAAATTTGTTGGGAATAAAGAGATGGGGGATATACTGTCATTCTATTATGGAAGATTTTATAGGTCTGATAGGTACCACAGATGGTCAGAATGCCGGAAAATGAGAAGCAGAAAATGCATATACGGACAAAGAATATTTACAGGATTGAGGCAACAGGAATTCTTCTCCCGTTTGCTTCACCATGTCTCAGAGGAATCCCAGAATACTTTAATGGAGGTATTTCTCAAATACTTGTACTGTCATGAAAAATTGTAGTGCTTATAGATTGATATACCCAGATTCAAAACAAGACGACCAAAATAAATTGTATGCTGAAAAAAAAAATTGATTTTATGAGTAGTTTTCTACAAATTCTACGATCACTATTTGCTAGTCTTTTCATGGTATTTTTCTTTTATCCTAAGATTGTAAGGTCACAGAAAGTAGTAGTAATTTTATTTCCGTTGTTATAATTCATCAACAGGCATACTGGCATCCTTACTTTCCCATTTTCCTTTAATTTCATTCATTTTTTTTGCGCACATCCCTACGGTTTCTTTCAGTTCTAAGAATTCACACTTTCATGTTGTTGGTTCACTAGAGGTTTGGTTTCCTGCTTGTTTTATGCTAGATGCGATGAGAATTTACTGAATCTGTAAACTTACACTTTTTTGTTTGAAGTTCTGCACAGTGCTTTCTGTTTCTCCTGTATATAAACATTATGCTTTTTACTCAAATCGTGTTCAATTTTATTCAGTCTCTCCAGTAAAAATTACTTAGTTTCTTTGCAGATCAACATGTTTTACTAGCTGGTTTTTCAATCATTACCTGATTTATACTTCAAAAATTTCTAAACATGTTGATCTGCAATCATTACTTCAAAAACATGTTTTTTAATCATTACTCTGCTCAAACTTCAAGTTGCTAAAAAATCCTCTCTTGAGAATTTTTGGGTAATGTACTTTCATTGTAGAGGGCATTTTAGATTCAGTAAACATTATTCCTTTCATTTGCTCTAAAATCATTTTTCCTCTTCTCCATCCATCCATCTTGGTAACATTTTGTCATTTTTAATATAAACTTCAACGACATCCCCCTTCCCTGACCAAAAAAAAAAAATGAATAATATAAACTTTAACCGATTGGCAGATCTCAAAGGCATTTGGGGATGGAAAAATGTTACTGGAAGAATATGTTTTCACTTTAAAGGCCTTAGTTGGGTTGAGTGTGCTTGTAGAGGCAGTTGGAATTGGTAAAGAGAAGCAAGATCTCACAGGCATTATGGAGCCTCTGAAGTCTACTCAAGTTGCTCCTGTCCGCCCAGAGATACCAATTGGCAAGGCATGCTCCACACTTACACCCTTGGAAATTGTTAACTTTATAACAGGAGACTTCCGACTAAGCAAAGCCCGATCAAGTGACCTCTTCTGGGAAGCTGTTTGGCCCCGTTTACTTGCAAGAGGATGGCATTCTGAACAGCCTAATAGTAACGAGTGCGCTGCTGGCTCCAAGCATTCTCTGGTGTTTCTTATTCCTGGAATTACAAAGTTTTCAAAGTGGAAACTAGTGAAGGGTAACCACTACTTTGATTCTGTTAGTGATGTACTGAGTAAAGTCGCCTCAGACCCAGTGCTTCTTGAGCTTGAAATTGAAGATAGAGGCAAAGAAGAAAATGGGTGGACCGATGAAACAAAAGTGGACCAAGAAGATTTCCCTGATCAGCAACGCCACTATTATCTTAAGCCTCGTACTCCTAATCACAACACAGATTTATTGAAGTTTACTGTTGTGGATACAAGTTTGACCAATGGGAAAACAATCAAGGTGAGAGAGCTGAGAAGTTTGCCATCTGGAGTATTGAATACTTCCACCTTGGGAAGTGATTCTGAAGAAGATGATGTGGATCATTCCGAGGAGACAATGGATAAATCTCAATCTGCAGATAACTCTGGCTTTGATATGGATGAGCCCAGGGCTACTAATAACAGTTTTGATCAGGAAATTGCTTCTAACAGTTTGGAAGAATTAGAAAATAATGTTTCCAACGAGGTATTTCGAGTCATTGGCTTTAGTTATACTAATGTACTAGTGAATATCCCCAATGACCTGAAGACCAGTGTTCATAGCGACACACAGCCCCAGAAAGCCATAAAACGCCGGTTGAACAAGAGAATGGGAGCGGAGAACAAGAACTGTTTACCTTCTGTTACAAAACAGCACCAAAAATTAAATGCATGTAGTCAAACAGAGACAAACAGCAGACAACTCAACATCTTGCAAGATCCTACCTTAAAACAAGAGATACCCTGTAGCTCTGCACAAAATCCTGATTTTTGTGGGAATCCTCTTTCTCAAATAGATATATGCCAGGAGAAGAAAGCATCTACCAGCTTGTCTAAAGGTAGCCTAACCATCCATTGTGAAGGAATTCTAGGTGGTACCTGTAGTGCTGCTGAACATCCTCATGAAGTACCTCAATCCGGGATGCTGATTGACTTGAACTTACCTATTCCCCCAGATGCTGAAGCTGATGATCTTTTAATGACAAAAACAAAAAAAGAACATGATAAAACGAGCAAGGAACTGGATGATCCCAGTGTAGTGAAACTGTCCAATTGTGTGGCTACTTCTGAGCAGCAGCCCAACATAAAATACCGGAGACAAAGCATGAGGAGCCGGCCACCAACCATTAAAGCACTGGAAGCTCTTGCTTTTGGCTTTCTAGACCCAAAGCAGAAGCGAAAGAGCAGAGATGCCTCACCGCATGAAAACCCAATGTTAAGACCTTCTCAACGTGCTCGAGTTCAAGTGAGAGCTAATGAGAATATTGGTACAAGCGTGGTGGATTTAAAAGTTGAGGAAAGGGCAAATGGGGTGTGTCATAGTAATGGTGACTTGATGACAAAGCTGCAGGTTTGACTCTTGGGAAAAGGGGCTCAATGTCTCCGGTTCTGAATTAGTTTAGCTGCTGTGATACCGAGTGACAACATGAGAATATGATAACCACCATTCTTTGTTGTTCTCACAAGCTCCGAAATAACCAGTTCATTTGACTGCAATAATGACCCGTCAGTACGATGAGCAGGCAGTTCTTTCACTCTTTTAACTTGTACAGCGTTTGGGGCGTCACTTACAGTAATGGCCCATCACTACTATGAGCAATCTAGATCTATTCACAAATGAAACATGATGCTGGTTCTCTCCATGAGGCTGTTTTGATCAGACAAATCTCCTGTGGTTGGAGGTCTGAGAATCACGAAGCCAGGATGAGAGAAAATGTAACTGTCATCTGAACGGTGACAGAATTAAAGCTCCAGTTTCTTTAGACTTCACCTTGCAGGGGCTGTTCTTAGTTATTAGTTGCAGCACCAGTCCCCCATTCTCAACCAGAATACATGTCACTGCTGTACTGCTCAATTCCTAGGCTCCTCGTGTTTTCGTTTCAATCATTGTGATACGCCAGAAAGAGTTGTAATTTACGTAATATATCTAATCGGTTGACTAGTGTATATAACAATTCAACCCGATCTGAGCCTTTGAAACTAAAGCTACCATGAATCTACTATGCAAATGGTTTACATCTGAATCCTTTTCTTTGTCCTTCTCCTCTCAATTTGGCAGCATTTTGATGGATGTTAGAGGGCGCCAACCGATGATGATGTAGGCTGAATTCAATTGGTAAATTCTTTCTTTTAGAATAATGAAGAAGACGATAAAATTGGAGTTATAAATTAGATCTAGATTTAAAGTGAATAGATCTAGATTTCTCTCCATCTCTAAATTATAACTGTAAGGCCCATCTTCGTTATCTAATGGAATCTTTTGTATACCATTCGGAAGTGATTCATGAATCCTTTTTTTTTTTTCCCTTTTATTCCGGATAAAACAAAACCTCTTTAAAATATTAACTAATGTAATAGGAGAGTTTTTTTTTTTTACATCGTTTGGATATACAGAGATGAAAAATCTGTGAATACTAGTGAGATAGTTTATGAATAGTAATAAAATGGATTGAATTAAGATGTTTTATTGGATTTTGGGAAATGAGAGAAAAAAAATTTAATAAAAATATTATAAAGTTAAAATATTATTTGGAATATTATTTTTTAATATTATTTTTGTTTTGAGATTTAAAAAAAAAATTGAATTATTTTTTGTGTTTTGTTTGAAAGTTTGTAAAAATTGTAATGATTATATGAAAAAGTTGAAAAATTGAAAAAATATACTTTGCCTTGTTTTGTTTTATTACTTTCAGCGTGAACCAGTATATAAGATTATAGAGTACTTTGCCTTGTTCTATTTTATTGGCTTAAGAACACTTCTTACTCTTATCTACAAAAACTATCACATTTCACCATCTATTTACCTTAAATGTCACATTGCAGTTTATAGCATCTAAGTTATAGAACAACTTAATTATAGTATGAGACTTTTGTTTACGGAGCATATTGGAATTATGAGTCATCTTATTTTGTATAATAATACTTGAATTAAGGATGGACACCACATTTGATGAAGATCATTTCTTCACCACTCTATTGCAAAGTGGTGAACAACGTACTCCAACACCCTAATGGCTAGCCGACACGATAATGTTGCATTCCAAGTAACACAATTGGAAGGTGAAAAAAGGCCACCTAGTAAGAAAACTCAACGAGGTGTGTCTTTCACCGTAGAGGTAGACAATCTCCTTGTGTCGACTTAGCTTAACATTAGCATGGATGCTATTCAGGGTACGGACCAAAAATATCACAAATGTGGGAGAGAATTTGTGATTATTACAAGAGGACTGCTATAGTTATAAATAGATTACACAAAAGTAATTTTACAAGCTGATGTGATTTCATATGATTCGTTAAATCTACTTTACAATAAAATTAATTTTACAATCTGACAAACCACATGAAATTACATTAATTTATGGAATTACTTTTGTGTAATCCATTTGTGGCTAAAGTATTTCTCTTATTACAATGAGTATATAAAAACTAGCAATCCAAATCGTTCTATTGTGTCATTGACCAATCAATGATCGGTGATCCAAAAATGCACAAACAAGTTTTGTATTGTTATAGCCCAAGTAGAATCATTATATTCAAATGGTGCGATGGAGCATGACAATGTATCAATTTTTAACTACATCGATTTTGAAATTTTTTTTTCTGAAATTCTCTTCTCACATTCTCACTACTTGGCATATTTAGATCGAAATGACCAAAATCATGTACAGAAAGACTGAGAAGGCCACTTACACCATGGAACATTGCTGGTGTCTATTGAGACACCAACCAAAATGGCAGCAACATATGTCGCTATTGTCAACAAGAAAAAAATCACATGGAAAACGCCTAGCTATTGCGAAGTCGACTCAACTAGGAGACGACACGATAGATGATAACGTAGAGGTCATTTATGAGAAACCTCCAGGCAAGAAGGTTGAGAAAGAAAGAAAGAGGAAGATGAAGGCTAGAGAAGCTTCGGACGCTGAATTTGTTGACGCCTTAACTCGCATGAGTAATGACAGAACCATATGCATGGTGGAGAGAAGACAAGTGGTCAGTAAGGCGAACTCTGATAGGGAGAAATTACTAACCGAAAAAAAAATGATATGGAGAAGATGAAGATTGATATGAAGATTATGAAATTAAATATTGCTGGCATGAATGCAATGCATCAAGAGTATTTCTTGAATATTCATAAGGAGATTTTCGAGGATTCACGGAAGCGATTTTCATCTACATCTCAACCTTTTGAAGATGTGTAGCCATTTGTTGATGTAATATTTTGGGGATGTTCTTATTCACTTAATATTGCAATTAAACACTTTACAATTAGTTTTAGTAGTTGGGCAGCCACATGTGGTTGAAATACAATATTCCAAGAATATAGTGAAATTCCTGGTTTCTTCTTGTTATTCATCTACAAAAACTGTCGTCTAGAGATATTAATTTTATAGATTGTTGAATTGTGAAAATGAAAATGAATACGATTGTTGAAAGTTATTGAAAATTATTAAAAATAAAATAAAAAATTATTTAAAAAATAAAAATTAATTTAAGAAATATAAAAAATAATATTTTATTATTATAAAGAGTGTAATAACTAATCTAATAATGAGTTTAAATTTTAAGTGATTAGCTAAATGTAAAAAAAAAATGACATTAGAAATTTTTACAATCCAATAAGAATGCTTTAAAGAAGTCACGGCACGGAGAGGAGGAGCTACTAGCTAGACGTGGTCCATTAAAGAACGAGCCACGTGGCTTTCCTCCCGACATTGTGTATGAGCCCACCGTCTCCAGTCTCCTTGTATGAAAGGCTACCTACGCTACGCACGGCCGATTAGCGCTTAGCTAAGAGCCACTTTCCGCGCGCGCGTGTTAAAGAATGGGTCAGGCATTGCGTCGAGCATCTGGAAGAATCCAAGCATCTTCTTCGAGTATTGATCGGACACCGTCCACTTCGTCGAAATCGAAGAACGTCATCGATCAGAGACCACCGGCAGTGGGTTCCACTGACGGACTGAGCATCTCGAAGACCGGCGACCCAGGCGCTCTCGGTTCTGGTTAGTTTGAGCTTATACTCGCCTTGTTTTGTGTGTGCTTATTTTAGGGAATGCTGAATTTGAAGATGAATTTGGTTGTTGGGAGTTTTCAAGTTCAACTACTATAAGCTTACTATTTCTTTTTCTTTTTTGGTTCCGGTATTCAGATTGAGCTTTGAATTTCGAAAGTTGAGGTAAAATTTTTTCTAAAATGCCTTTATTGGTTGACGAAAACACTGGGAAATTTAAGGGAAAAAAGCTTGAAGCCATATAATTTTTTTCTATTTCTTTTCCTTCCCTTTTATTTGATAAACTAAAGCTAGTGTCATTGGTTAAGTCCACGCTTATCTGTTATGTGATTATCATTTGTTAATACAGCCATTTTCCAATTAGACGTTAATTTTGTGCTACATTAATTTTATGGACTCTAATTCGTTGATAAACAAATGAATTAAACACACACATGTATAGGAAATTTACTGTTGTATTGCGACGTTCTATTATTAAATTGAAACTCATATCTTTCATGGAGTTTCTTGGGCACTTGGAGATTGACGTGTTAACCATATTATGTTTTTTCTTCATCTCTTATGTGTACGATTGCGTGTGTGTGTATGCCTCATAGACTTCTATGCCATTAATATTAGGATCGAGGATGCTGAATTCAGTATACACTGATTAATGGTATCACTTAATTTTTAGCTGGTTCCCCAGAAATCAATGCCGAAAATGTACTTGAAGAGCGAGATCCAAAATATGATTCCATGCTAAGTCAAATGGTTGGTAGAATTTCATCAAAGCCTGGAGGGAAACTTGAGATGGGCGAGGTGAGTTACAGCCAGCTGCTGCTGTTCTTTTCTTAACTTTTTATGTCAAAACTATAATACACAAATGGTTAGACTTCCCTTTCAAATATAGGCTTTGCAACTTTTGATAGGAAATATAGGCTTTACAACTCTCAGATTTCAAGGGAAAATCCTCCTCCCCACCCCCCTTCCATAAAATATCTCTCATTTTTATGTAATGAATTAGATGGCTTGTTTGCATGGAACTTTGATAAAAAGTTTATTGGTGCAATTTTAGGAATTTTAATATGGTAATTATAAATTCTGGTGTCGTTATTTTCATATCGTGTGTTTGTCTTAGATAAAGTCTTCCTCTATATTCAGGTCCGCATAAAATTGTTTACTTGTAATGGATAATGGTTTCATTCTCTAATTTCATTATTCATAGAAAATTTACTTATTTTATTAGACTGAATCTTGTGCTTAAAATTTGAAGTGACATATTAAAACACTTTACCTTTATTCTTGTTTTGGGAGAATGATATTTGTGCCAAGAAAATTTTATTTGCAAACCGGTGCGGAGGACACACCTTCCATACCATTGATATGGCATGATTTGATTTGTAAGAGAAATTTAAAAATATGAATCTTAGAAATCAAATATTGCCACATAAGCAATGTAGATGGCGAGTTCTCCACACCTACTTGCAATAGAATAGAAGGACACTTGTGCCAAAGAGTTCCTGCTTGTTTAAATTTTAAGTTGCAGTATGGCATTCTTAACTGTCTGTGCATGTTCTGTGTTCATGTCCTGGCATGATTTGATTTGTAAGAGAAATTTAAAAATATGAATCTTAGAAATCAAATATTGCCACGTAAGCAATGTAGATGGCGAGTTCTCCACACCTACTTGCAATAGAATAGAAGGACACTTGTGCCAAAGAGTTCTGCTTGTTTAAATTTTAAGTTGCAGTATGACATTCTTAACTGTCTGTGCATGTTCTGTGTTCATGTCCTCTTTGACCTAACTCATTGAAATGTGTAAGAGAGAGTTGAGTGCCTTACAGAACTGGTAAATGCTCTGGACGGTTAATTTGTTTTCAATGTGACAGGCATTTGTGGTGGAAAAGTATAATAAACCCATGCCAAAACTGCGGAATACAAAACCGGATTCTGGTGGGTATGAGGAAAGGCCTGTCCCTCCAGGAAGCCTGAATGTGGCACAGCTGCGTCACATAATCCTCTTGCACCAAGGCAAAGCTGACGACCATGAGGGACCTATGAATGTCCAACAGATTGCTGAAAAATTCCGTGTTGATGTCAAGCAGGTTGAAGGGATTTTGCAGTTTCTTACACTGCCCCCAGAGGACAGCAGTAAACAAAAAGACAATATATGAAGAAGTTTTTTTTCCCTCTTTTGCACAACAGGATTCTGTTTAACAAGAGATGATTTTGGTAGTTACATGAAAATTCATCTGCTAGAAGAGATCCTGATTATATAAAGCAAAATCATAGAGTTCCAGCTCAGTTTTTAATCAATCTCTGGGAAATTTTGTATGGTAGTTCCTAGCGTGAGATGGTGAAGGACATCATAAGCTGGGTTAATGAACTTTGGGACATCTGAGATGATTGAACATCGTTTACAATACTTGTAGTGGACAGTTGGGGTAACAGTTCCCTAACTCTTTGCATGAGATGATTGAACATCGTTCATGATTCTTGTAGTGGAGATTCTTGATTCAAAGCTTTTATCCGGTAGCATTTCTAATCTATAAGGTTTTACGTTAAACTTGAGGACGTGTTTATCCTTGCCGAGCGATGGTGCCATGTTTTACTCTTGCAAGACAGTCAGAACCCTTGGTACTTATGATGCCATTGCCTCTCTCTCCGTACCAACCTTCAATAGATTTTCCCTGTGTAAGAGCATCAAACCCGATAGACAAATGCACCAAATTTTTCTCTGTAAACACCTGACATTCGCAAAAAATCTACTTGTCCACATGATGATACGTATGGGCTCTTATTTATTTTATTTTTTGTGGGGGGAGAGAGAGAGAGAGAGAGAGAGAGAGAGAGAGAGAGAGAGACCAGGTAGAGAATTGACACATTCCTTGTGTTAACTCAATCATGCCAACGATATTGACAAGTAACAATGCGACGTAGATTTCTTTGCAAGTCCAACAGCCATAACACCAATTGAATCATCAACCTACGAAAATGATACGATCTATTCCCTTAATTCAATCGACACGTGAAGATTGCGAAGAAGCTCAATCCATTTGAAGCATTACACGAGGAAAAAGAAAAGCCGAGTCCGAGAAAGCAAAACTTGAAGTTTCTTTCAAGAAATGTTTGTTTTCGCAGATGAGATTGACTCAAAGAATCATTACCTAGATGTCAAGTTCGAGTCTGCTGCTACTACTCTACATTTCTCCACACACACACTGCACTATCCTTTCTATTATTTTTTTTCTTCTTGAGCATACAAACTCATTCTACGAACATGAGAATTTGCAAGAAGAAAAATGTTTGGTATACTATTAACAGTGCATAAATAGTAAAATTTGTTTGCTCTTTTCCATGGATTTATACCTGATATGTTGTCCATGCGCGTAGCACGGCTCTTGCAAGAATAAATTGAGAGACTTTTAAAGGACAGCCGCATAACCAGCGCTTCTATAAAACAAATTCACCATTAAGAGTCTTAAATAAAGCTTCTAAATCTAAAGTTGTTTGCTCTAGCCTCCATTTTCTGCCATCTCTACTATAATTTTACAGCTTATGATGATATGGCTAAATCAAATGAGAATTATTACAATTCCCCCCATCTTTGACTTCTATAAGGAGATTTCAATATTTCTATGGGAAAAAGAATGAGATGAGGGGGTGAAAATCTGGTTAGTGTCAAGTCAAAGTGGACTTCAACCAGACTGAAGTGTACTCATAAGCCACAAATGTTACAGCACTGGCTGGTGCAGCTTTGACTGTTGATGGGACTATCCCCTTGTAAAGACCAGCCCAACCCTCCAACTGCAAGATTTGGCTAACTGCATGAAACATATTTCTATAAGCATGATGCTCAACTCGAGTACCATATCTTGGGTGCCTTTGTAGTCCTTCGATCTGCAATAGCTCAAATCAAACAATTTCAGTACTTTTTTGTCACTCTACTTTCCAATCGCCTTTGCAATTGCTAGAAAGAATTATTGATCTAAATTTAACTAAATTAACTTGGAAATATAAACCAAAAGCAATAAAAGAAGCCAAAGTTAATGAACGAAAAGGCACATCCAGTGAAAAAATGATCTCCCTAAACAATTAATGTTGACGCAGAAGATTGAAAAAAATCTTTTGGTCTGGAAGGAATAGTAAAACCAATCTCATCCAGGTGATTGCAGGAACAATTTCATGGTTCATGTAGTTAATTTCATAGTAAAACCTAACAGTAGTTACCCACAAAAAGAGGTGTAAAGGGGCATAGGTACTGACAAGTGGAAACAGGATCATCATTGTATATAATATCCATGTGTAATACAGGTCTCATCATTAAATTTTCTACCCTATGGTCAAACGAATTTGTCAATCCCAAAGGTTGTATAACCACTAACTATATGCTAGAACAAAGATTTCAAGAAGGGTAGAGATCTGCCTGGAATCTTTTCTTGACCACATCAAGTGGATGACAGACAAGTTTGGCACAAGTCCCAGACATCAACCCACAGAGGAAATGCTGAAAGCTTGAAAGTCCATCTTCTGTACCGAATAAGCTTGAGTTAGAAAATCTATTCGTGTTCCAGACCTACAATGGATGAAGCAGAATGCATCAAGGACAAAAAAAATGCCTAAAATGTCAACATGTAAGCGTAAAAAGAATGGTGGCTCTCTAAGCCGGCCATATTAAAGAATCATAACTCTAAACCATTGGACCTGTAGTTGAAGTTGTGCAGTTTACTTGTGGTATATTATTTAAATGCAGGGATCAGGTGCGGCACTAGGATCTTTTTTTTTTTTTTCTTTTGGGGGGGGATGGGGGATACGTAGATATCATTCACGCTATATAGAAAGATCCTTGGCATTGGTACAATACTTTTAACCATGTTATATAGAAAGGTATTGGCTTTGGTAGTCCAAGCTTCAACCAAAGTCTCCGTATATAAGATCATACCAGAAGGGACTTGCGGCAGGATAGGTCTACAAAGTTTTTCTTTTCATATGCACATTAGTTGAAAAAATAGCAAACTTTTGAACTTGGATGCTTCATTAAAGAAAAATTTCAATGTGCTAGCTTAAAATATTATTGCCAATACCCTTATATTTCATTTCAAAAACGCAGACAAAAATTTAGCATAAGAGACATCTCTGTATGTTAAGAACATAAAATAAACTGGACATATACAGGACTTGCGACAGCTCCCATTCAGAAGTGTAATGCACAAAAACACAAGTCTTAGAAATGTGGGGATGTAACCCCCAAAATCGAGAACCATATTCCTCCATCCCTGACAATACGAATCATCATTTCAAATATTATAACAAGGAACACTATAGCCATTGCGTTATAAAAATTTATTGGGAGGACCATCCCCTCCCCTCCACCTCCACCTCCACCTATATTTGAGTGAAGAATTTCTCAATTGAAAAGAGGACTACAATCTTACCGTAGTCCATCGCTTAAATGTATCGTAGGTGCCGAAGTGCAGACCAGCATAAGGAACAATCTCCACCAGTGTTGGCAACAATCCAGCGTATAACCCTCGGAAGCCACGAGTTCTAACTATATCAACAAGAGCGGACTTCATGTTTGGATACACCTAAATATCAGCACATATTAATAAGCCAGTATCATACAAATGAGTTCAATGGCCTGTTCAGAAGTTACCAATTTTGCAGAAAACTAGTGTCAAAAGGTAGTGATAATTTGTCTGAGCATATGAAGCCATGGGTATTTCCAAGAGCTAAAACGATTACATCCTTCTCCATAATGAAAGGTCTGTGTTTTAAATGGAAGTTCCTCACTTCCATAGTCAAGCCCCTTGTAGAGGCTATGGGGAGGGAGGGAGAGAGAGCAACATGATAAAATAAGAACACCCACACTGAGTTGCCAGGCTTTGAGTGAACAAAAATACCTCAGTGAAGGCAAGAGAGGGTCTGAACAAATATCCTAGTGAACAACTTCTACACAAAGAAAACCCACCACATCAATCTCATCTGAGCTGAGGCCAGCCTTATCTATTCAAGTCTTAGTACAAAAAACCAAATCCCAGAAAGCAAGCTATAAGAAGGAACTCAACTTCGCACTATGTACCGCTACCCCATACCTGCATGGTTTATGACAAAAATTCATGCTATATGCTTGCACAAGAGAACCTTGACGAGCGGACTCATCAAAGCACACTGGTGCCTCGAGCTTACTTAAAGAACTAAAACAGGGTCCCAAAGTACTGTCATTCTGTCAGGTCCACCCAAGGCTTGGCTGCTTGGGCTATATCTCTTAGTGGCTCCTTTCAGGCCTCCTGAACCAGCCTGTGCAGCACTATTGAACCTCTCCTAGACTGTGTGGCCCATAGCCCCAAATTCTATACCCCTGAGAAAGACTTGGTGGCAATACTAGGCTTTTGCTGCTAATCACCAGGTGAATTCAATTCAGTTGCCAAGACGCACACAAAAGGTCATATCCACCCGACAAAAGAGCAACTCTTGAGTAAAGGAAAATATGGCACCTCTCCCTCTCTTAGACCGAGGCACAAAAGCGTTTTCCACAAACCACCTCGCCCTCTCTTTTCTCCTCTTTATGAGATTTATAACTGTTATTAACTTCAAGAAGATCATAGTATTAGCCCTCAGAAGAGAATAAATGTCTCCCAAATGTAACAATGACACAATGTACATCCAGCCATACGTGGGGGATATTGCATGAATATAATTTCCAAAGTAGTCATGTATAGTAATATTTTCATAAATTCATCTGCCAGCACTGTTTATAGACAATAGCTTAAAAGGTAATGGCATCACATTCATTACAAAGAGATATCATATGGGATCTCAATCAATATACAAGTTCAAAACTATTAAAAAAACAACGGGCATTTATTTTGCTCTTCTTTTCTTCCTATGATTATGCTGTATAAATCTGTGCAGCAGAGTAGTTTTGTTTATGGTAAAGCCATTTCTTTAGAAGATTGATCAGATAGAAAGTCAAATAGTATACATAACTTTACAATTCAAGAATATATATATGGTAACTTTGCAATTGAAGAGCATATGGAATGCAATTTATAGAGCGACTCCTGAATTACAGAATTGTTCCTCAATATTCATACCTTTGGTTCACCCTGTGAAGCTAATATGGTTCGGAGAAGATCAAATGGATATGATCCAACAGTGGCAGCACACCCTGCTAGCGATCCACTGACATAGGATAGATAAGGACTTAATCGAATGTGATCCTCTGCATGATAACAGAAAGACAACAGGCCCAATAAGAGTGAGAAATAGCAGAAAGCTAAAGATTTGATTATCTACAAAGTGGTTAAACCTTTAATATTTTAAATATGAATTCAGACTTAAAAAAGTTAGATGGTCAGTACTATATAATTAGAAACAGTTACATTTTCCCAAAGTCATATTTCCAGGGAGGAAAATAGACAATGGCGGGCCAAGGGGAGGTCATGGCACTGCCCTAAGCATATGCTATGGCATAACACGACCCATTGGCAACCATGCCCAAGAGAAAGTTACAAAACAAACAAATCGACATTGCATTGTTTCGGGCAAAAATATTGGAGCTCCAATTTAATAAAAATTTAATCAAATTAGGAGATTGAGAGATCAATCAATATTGTGTTCACCAGTTTGAGTCAAAATAGCCATATATTTTTTTTTATAAGTAAAAAATTATATATATCAAAAGGAGAAACCAAGTACACTAAATGTATACAAGAAAACACCTTGTCCAAAATGACCCAAAAAGCCATTGGAAAAAAACCCAAAATACACCAGACCCGACCCCAACCCCTTGTTTCCCGTAGAACTAAAACTCTACCTGAACACCCAACCCCAACCCCTTGATTCCTATCTTCACAATCTCCCTTTAGACTTCCCTCTAGTTGAGCTACCATCCTTAGCATCGTAGTTGATTGCCCAAGAAAGACGCTGTAACTCCTTGCTTTTCTTGAAATTTGATTTTGTTTCAAGCGCGTGGCTTGCCTCAATCGCAATGATTAGTTCTTTAAATTGATCTTCACATCCTCCATGTGAGATTCCCACAAACTGCTGAATCTCATTAACTTTAGGCAGAATCCAGTCCGCTATTGGAGGAAGAGAGACCAGGGGAGCAATGTTATCCCCAGACACAGTATCCAACTGCACTCCTGACTCTACACAAGGCACCAACGCCAAACCCATAGGTTCTCCAGCAACTCCATTGGTTCTCTCCATTGGATATTCTAGGGTGACAACAAGTCCCTTCACCTCTGGGGTGATAGCAGATCCTACATCTCCTTCAGACCTTGGCAGTACACCATTTTCCTTCAACTCTAATGAGGGAGCCATAGTTTCTTCGGAGACCAATGGTGTAATACCGACTATCGGTCTATCATGTGTTACATGAGGCGAATGACATTCCACTAATGTCTCTACGCCGATACCCGATGTAGACCCCGCTTCAAATAACCCAAATTTCCTTTTGACCCGCCATACTCTCCTGGATCTGGTTATAGGGACAGGCCGAATCTAATCTTCCGTTTTCCTTTTTCTGAGTTTAAAGGATTTGGGCCGAATCAAAATAGCCATATATTAAACCTCTTATCTTAATAACTAAATTAACTGGTTAATAATAACATCTATTTATTTTCATATGTAACAATAATAAGATCTAGTTATAGATTGCCAAAGAATGAAGCAAAACTTTGAGAGATACCTGTCTTGGAAGAACCAGCAGCAAATGTTTTCAATTTGTGTTGCACGGTAAATTGGATGGCTGTATAAGGCATAACCATGAGTAAAGCTGGGACATTTCCACGCCAAAAACCCTGTTGCAAGAAATTAACCAGATAAGCTGAGGAAAAAAAGTTAAATTCTTTAACCCAGACTTTAAAATAAAAGTTCAAAAAAAAATCTTAAGAGCAGTATTAGAGTGTCTTGATCCATCCACACAGTGGGGGAAAACAAAGAGCAGAATCGAGTACACTGCATTGTCTTCAAACATCTACTAGAAGGCTTTATAACTAACAGAAAAGATTTGATTTATCCTTACTGCCCAACTGCATGCATACGTATTGCAAGTCTAAACATTGTAAGCTAGGCATCCAGAAAGAGTAGTGAAGAAAGCCATCAACTCAGGAGTAAAAGAAAAAACATTTTACTTCATAAGGCTGCACAGAGTTATCTACTTTGATGGTTTCTGGAAAAGAAAGGGATGCCAACACTTGAAAGTATTAAATCAACAAAACCTATATTAAACTCCCACAACTTAACGAGAGTTTTTAACCTACAGTTCAACAAAAAATTGCCATAAACCTGGTCAGCTAGGAGCAAACCATGGAGATTGAGTAGCTTCATTGCTCAGAAGCTCACATCGGCACCCTTAGCCTATGAATTTCCTGTTGACCTAAATAAATCTCAATTTCCAATGATAAGAGAGCCAACATACAACAGAAATCAACCTAGGAAATTAAAACTAAATGTGTTGCCAACATAAACTCATTGAAGAAAACATCCAACATGAAAAAATGAATCGAGCAATCATACCGCTAAGCCTTCCTCCCTCAATATATCCTTTGTTGCTTGAAACATTCCAGTGTATTTTGATGTTCCAGACCAATTGCTAGGAAGCATAGCCCAAGAAGATGTGGGCTCAAGCTGAACCTGTCAGCAGATGTCCAAAAACATTTATTATACTAAACAAACAGCCACAGATACAGATATGCAT
Organism: Juglans cinerea; assembly: GCA_961763995.1. NCBI lineage: Eukaryota > Viridiplantae > Streptophyta > Magnoliopsida > Fagales > Juglandaceae > Juglans > Juglans cinerea. The sequence goes on from CAUIVZ010000010.1 coordinate 11,047,668, forward strand.
CAGCCAACAATCACACACACAACCTAATGATATACATGACATGATCAGCCAGATCATTTGTATTCCAAGGCACACATTTTTTCGCATCCCACCAAGAGATACTAAAGGCCCTTCCGCTATGTTGTCCCTGAAAGTTAAGCTAACTTTTTTCCCACTTGGAAGCAACCAACAGTGCATACCTAATTTAGTCCGTAGTAGATCGAAGAGTTTGAGCCTGCCTGCCAATCAAGAACTTGGCCAATTCATGCAGGATAAGTACACGACTTATAAAAGTATAATATTTTTTTTAAAAAAAAGTACATGACTTATAACATAACATATCTGAACTCTTATGGTCCAACGACAGTTATAAGAGAAGAAACATTTGGCATTCAAATTTTATTGACGTAATACTAATGGAACTTGGGGGAGGGAGGAGATTCCCTAAAAAGTGCACAATTCAGAAGCAACCAAGACAATATGTTAAATGCAAGGCTCAAGTTCCAACATTGTATTGAATAATGCATTGGCGGCATAATCAAAAGATATGAAACTAAAATCAGGACCTGAAATCTGATCTTAATAACGTCAAGCGGCGACGTAACCATCCTTGATATGCCACCAGAAATTGCCCCCGCCGTAGTGCTTATCAATGCCTGTTTCAGCTGCACCGGCTCTTCCATTCCCAAACAACCCCCCCGTCTTCAGGTCAGTCTGTAACCTAACAACAAAATACCTTCATAAAAAGATACGCAGACAATACATATATAATCCTGAATTTCAAACCAACAAACGTACATATACTAATATATATATATATAGCTGAAAGAGGGAATATTGTAACGAAAAAATTGACCTGAATTCACAATGAAACAAATAAAAGAGAAACGGAAACCTAAGAAGTATTCAAGAGGATTGGGGTCTCAACTTTCCACGATGCAAATGTGACATTAGTTCAAGAAAGAGAGGGGGGTAAAGGGGCAGAGGCAGAAAAGAGCCACCGCTCGGTATCTTTGGAGAGAGAGAGAGAGAGAGAGGTTTTGCCGCCTTATTGGAACAGAAAATGGGCCCACAATACATTATATATGCTCTGACTTTTGGATATAGTATGGAAAATGCTAGTTCCGATTGATTTTTTTATTTTTATTTTTATTTTTTTTTACTTGATAATTAAGAAAGTAAATATTATTAAATTGATATTTTTATTTTTTAAAAATATTTAAAGATATATAAAAAAATTATTAAAGAAAAAAATAAAAAAGTGTATTTGCACTTATCGAATTCTTCGGTTGAACTACCGGTTCCTGTAGCATTACCCATAGACTACTCAACATCTATTTTCTCATTATCATCTCATTATTTTATAAGTAGTATTAGATGATTAGAGATTATTTATTATATTTCACTTGTAAACATATCATTTAATATCACATCATATGATGATAAGAGAGTGATGAGTAGATTTTTTTCTTTAACTTTTAAGTCTGTCAAAAACAAAGAATGTGACTGTTTCAGGTTGTGTTTGTTTGCTGAACCAAACTCAACTCATCTCAATTTATTTCATTGATAGAATTCAATATTTTTTTTAACTTTCAAAAAAGTGAAACCCTTCTCAACATATTTCATATATTTTAATCTAAAAAGTTAAACTCATCTCAACTTAAAAAAGTTAAACTCATCTCAATGGGACCCATAAAATATTATTATTCACAACTCAACTCAACTTATTTCAACATCCAAACGTAGTTAATTCCCTGCTTTTGTTATAATTCCACTTTGTAGAATTTTTGTTCAAATTTTGAGAAATAAGATACGAGACGCGCCCACACACATATATACTAGGTAAATAATTTAATAATAATGCTTTTAGAAAAAAAAGAATTTCTAACATCAAAAATTTGACAATTAATCATAATTAAGTAGATGATAAATAATTACACGCTTTCATTTTTTTTTCTTAAGTAGATGAGAATCACAAGATAAATAATTATTTTATCTTGGTTTCTCCATACCATTTATTTATTACAGATTAAAACCAGAATAGTTACAAAATATAATCCTTAAAATTTTTTAGAGTATATGTTTCAACATGAAAAGAGTAGATGAAATTAAAATTATGTCGTAGAAAATCTAATTCTCACAATAATGGCATGTGAGAAGTGGGGAAAATAAAAGATATAAAAGATCAAAGTGAAAATATAAGCCACTCCTATCTTTATAAGGCCCTCACCTCTCCTTCACTTTCTTGCCCAATGCTAAAACACTATAAGCATTACTTTCAACAGAATGTAGGTCACCTCTTAAGTTCCTTTCTCTGCTGCTTTCAAAGGTCAATAACATCAGATGTCTCAACACTAGTAGGAGTGCTGAAAAAAAAAACACACATAAGTAATGAAAAATGCAGTATACAATACAAGATTAAGCAATGATCTACAATAAAGTATTTAAGCACAGAGGGTGAAACATGAAAAGACCATGATCACAGCATTTGAACAAAATGCAGCTGGATTTGGAATGATGATTCTGATATGATCGCAAGGGACAATCATTTCATCTGTTCTATTTCTGTTTCTTTTACCATTTTCTTTTATAAGTAATCAAAATCCATTCCATCTTTATGTGTAATGGGCCAGAAATTTCAATTCTCACGAATTATATTAGGTGATTTGATTAAAAACTTTAGTTAACCATAAGAAAGTAGATAAGGGTATAATTAGTGGTTGTACATGAAGGCATGCGCTGAAATAGATTGGCACAAAAAGTGGCCTCCAAATCCCTATATATCGATATAAGATTATCCATGAAAGGCGCGATTATTAAGTCTGTCAACCAAAGAAGATAGATAAATCATTTGTATCAACAAAGAGACAAAAAATAGCTAAGAATGATTCTCTTGGTGACCATTAAAAGATGCTAATTAGAAAAAGTAGAAAAATAAAGATCTAGGATGCCTATGCTTGGTTTTGAATGTAGAATATCTTAATCCCCATGTGGTTTTCATATTTTTTTGTCATGTGTTTAGAGGTACAACCATCTTTGCACAAAATGAAGTAGAAAAAGAAAAAACAAAAGGGTAGTGATGGGGTAGTTACTACCCATCTACTACCCAAGTACATTTCAAGTTTTTTTATTTTTTTATCATTTTTTTAAGTATTTTTTTAACATCCTTAATTACTAAGAAAAAATTAAAAAAATATATAACTTTACTAATATTTACTTCATTAATCATTAAGTAAAATAAAAAATTAAAAAAAAAGTCAAATACAAATTGGATTGTAAATAGGTAGTAGTAGGATAATAACCCTATCATTATTCAAAACAGAAAATGTCACAATTTAGCATAAGATATTCACATGACAAAAAAAAAGAGAAGATATTAAAACTCCATAAACATTTGTCCCTTAACAAGACCAAAATCAAGGGGTAAAATCCAAGAAGACTTCCCTAGTCCCAAACTAAAAATAGCAATAAAAAAGAAAAAAATAAACAGAAACAAAAGTTCAGAAAACAACTTCTCTATTCTAGAAGCACAATATCCACGAGAACCAAAATACGTACAAACCTGTCAAAAGCTTGCATATTTGAACGCATAAACATCAAGAAAATGAATGACAAACAAAAAGTAAACAAAACCCATAGAAATTAAACGCAAAAACCCTAAATGCAAAACTATTTACACATACCCAAATGCAAGAAACGGAGGTCCAGCAAACCCGCAAAAATCCAAATTCGAAGTACGAGATGCCAAAAACATTAACACAAAATCAGGCTAGCCAATTTCCGTCGAGCAGACTTCTGTCGATTGCGATTTCCGTCAAACCCTAGGAATCCATTTAAAAACCTTATAAAAAAATTTTAAAAAAATCTTAATACAAGAAAATATAACTTTGAAACCACAAAAAACCTAAAAAAACAATTAAAAAGAATGAGAAATACTGGGCATATTTAACCTTTTAGAAGTAATGTTTCGGAAAGTGTAAGATGTGTGTTATTGTTAGTAGTGGTAGTGGAGGAATGAAGGCGCGAGAGGGCTTTGGAGCGACGTTGAAGGAGGGATTTAAACACTTCAAGAGAGATTTTGGGGTTGGCATAAGCCATTGACGAGGCACATCGAGAACTCTCATGTGGAAGACGAAGCGAGAGCGATGAATACGAAGAGGCGCTTGGTGCTGAAAGCGTTATTTTCCTTTCTCATAAATATTCTTTTATAGCAACCAATGAGACAAGTGAAGTTCGATGGTCCAGACGGATTTAACGGAAAGTTAACGGAAAACAATTAAAATTACTGTAGCTCCGTTAAAACAAGAAATTTCCATTTGATAGGCTCTTTATATATATAAAGATATATATATATATAAACAAAATGAGTTAAATTTAACTATGACCATATAAAATTTGTATACGGTAATAAATTCTTAATAAATGTATAACATTTGCTGTATGTATTTATTTTTTTCCATTTTAAACATGAACTGCTTAAGTTTAATTATATATAACGTGATGGCATGGCATCCAACTTCTCACTCATGCCCAACCAACGATCAAAACAAAACACTCCGACAATATGGATTGCAACTTCATCATCACATCTAATCCACACATCCCCATTGCCTCCTATCTTTATTATTTTTTTTATCTACACTCGATAATTATTTACTTTAGAAAAAAACACACTTATGTTGGGCAATTAATTACGATAATTTGCACGTATTTTGGTTAATCTTTGTGTTTGAGAATTTTTTCAATTAGAATAATGTTAAGTATAAGTCCCAAATAAACAAATATCACACAAGTCTTTTATTAAAAAGTAAAAAGTAATAAAAGCGATAGATCTGTTTACACTTTTTGAGGTGGGATCTATTTTTTTATAAAACAAGTTCTCTCTCTCTTAGACCTCTCTTTCCTCAAGCTCTCTCTCTTCGACCTCTCTCTCTCCTCAAGTTCTCTCTCATCGTGCTTCCTTTGGGCGGGATTGGAGGGGTTGGGGCAATAATTGGTTTACTTGTTAGTAGGACTATAAAAATCCTACTAACAAGTAAACCGAAGAACAGGAAAATCGGCCCAGACCGAACCAGACCGGTTGGTTCGGTTTGGTTTTGGACTGGTTTGGTCCAGGATCGGTTCCTCCATTTTAAAAACCGGTCATAACCGGTTTGGTCCCGATTTTATGTTTTCTAGGACTGGACCGGACCGAACCGGTTCATATATTTATATATTTTTAATTAATTTTAATATTATATATAATATTTTTAATATTATATATAATTTTTATAAATTATAATTATATATGAAATAATGTTATATTATAATTTATAACATAAAATTTTAATCTTAAATATGAACATTTATTTAATAATATGTTTTAAATATAAAATATATATTAATTATATTTTATGACTTAATAAATTCTCAACATATTCCATTTGATAAATATATTAGTAATACTAATATATATTAGTATATTAATTACCATATTATCACTAACATATACTAATAGTATTAGTGTATTACTAATATTTATATATATTAATATATATAAGTATAAGAGATTAGAGATTTAATATATATAAAAAATTAAAAAAGGAGATCAAAATCGATAAAATTAGAAGTATTAGTTTAAGAAAATAACTAATGCGTGATCAATTCTTAAAAATATAAAATTGATATATATATCGATCTCAAAATTTATCTAAAACTGATCGATTACACTTTTATTTATTAGTGAAATCGGTTTGTCACATAAAGTGTAAAATGTAGAATAATAAATAGTAATGGACAGACTAATTCATGTGGAAAAAGATGCACGCACCTTGTCCTAATTATAATAAAGACTTGACCATAAGGCCTGTAAAAGTAAACCCCCAATATTAATGAGTCTTCGTACGTGAACAACGGGTTTACAGCCTTCTGACGTCGTGACATGTCTGATGGTGTAGATAAAAAATTAAAAAGAGAAAGAAAAATGCTTTAAAATAAAACAAAAACAAGGAAAATAAAAACAACGGTATCAGGCATTCTCCCAAAATTTCCCCCATACCTTCGACTTGAACATGAACATTTTTCTCTGTAAATTCATGCTCATTGCTCTCTACGTGAAGATATCTTACGTACACCAAATTATTGCCTAGAACAAAAAAATAACAAGCGCCACAGACAAAGAGAGACCTTACCTGACGTGGCGGTGGCTACGGGCGGAGCAGCAATGGCAAGTTAGAAAGAGAGAGAGAGAGAGAGTATGAGTGAAGAAGAGGATAAAGAAGGGGATGGGGTTTAATTTTTTGAAAAAGTATATTTGCAGTCGCCGTGCACTAACCATTCACATCGGTTTAGTGAAACAAATCATTTAGTACTCTAACGTGGATGAAATGGAGTAGCACATTGGAAAGAAAGAGAAAAATAAAGAAAGCCGAGTATATCAAAAAGAAAAAAGCTATAGACAGTCGACCAGGGCAAACGGCGTGTAAGCGGCTCCTTCAATTTTTTTTTTTTCATTTCATTCCCTCCCTCTCTTCATCAGTCCCTCCCTCTCTGCGTTTCTTCTCTACCTCAAGAACTCCCTCTCTCGATCCTTCTACGAAGCTGCACATCTCGTCGAAGACTATGAGTCAGCAGCCGCTTGAAGCATCGAAGAAACCTCGACAGCAAGGTCCCTCCCCTCGAACCCACCGCCCTCCCTCCCTCCCTCAGCCGACTGATGGAAGTCTGAGACCACAAATCGCCGCCGCCGCCTTCATCTTCTACCACAGCGTTACGTCATCTTCCTTAGTTTCCCTATCTCGCCCCAATTCTGTATCATCTCTACCATCCTCCACCTCAGAAGGAATAGCAGCAGCATAATTATTTTCTTTGTTGCAACTCTTGGAAACCATGTCATCCCTTTGTAATTCATTCCCCACCAAGTCAGCTTCTTCTGAAAAAAATATTTTCACCCATAGATCATTCTTCTGCGATTTCTTCTGGTTCTCGATTTCCTCGCTGCTTCTTTCAGTTTCATTGCCTCAAGCTGTTAACAAGAATCAGAAGTACAATTACCTTAACTCAAGCCGATAGTGGTGATGAAGTGAGTTGCAGAGTTGAGAATGGATGGGTTGATGGTGGGCGTTGGGTTCTGTGTGGAGGAGATGGGGAAAGAGTCTTCGGATGCCATGGAAAAAATAGAAGAAATAGAAGAAAAAAAAAATTGGTGAAGACGATGGTCTTTCAACAAGCTTTTGATACCATATTGAGATTACAACTCACTATGAAAATCAATTGCTCGACAGAATGTGTAAAAGAGAAAATTTTTGCTGTGATTTTCTTGCTTCTGCAATGTGAGTATTTGCCTGAGTGTTTGTTTCGGTTGTGCATGTGCTGATGCATTCTTCTTCTTGGGTGACTGCTTGTGCACTTGCTTTATTTTCTTCCTTAATACTTACGGACTCAACCACTTGAAGCTCGAGCGAAGACCACAAATCGCCGAAGACCACAACGCAAGAGAAGCACCAACAGCACCAACGAAGACCACAAATCGCCAAAGGAAACCAGAGTCGAAGACCATGAATCGCAAGACGTGAAGGAGAATGAAGCAGGAATCGGAACTCTGTTTTTCATTTTTTTTAATTAATAGCAACTGCCACATCATCAATCCATGTCATTCGATTGCACGGCGACTGTGCGTAGCGGAACTGAATCAAAAAAGCCTTAGTCTTTTATTTCCTGTCTTTTTCACAGTCAACAAATGGAAAAGGCACGACAGTTTTCTTTATAAGATGAACCTTCTCCCTCCCAATTTTCCATAGCAAGATTAACAGATGAAATCCCACCTGCCTCGTGTAAAGTCAAAACGGAACATGAAAATCCATTCGACAAGGTTGCACCAACAGATGCACATACTTTTCCTGACTCACCAGTTTGATCTGCTTCGCAGGATGTCTCCTTCATGCCTCCTTCTGCGCTTCTTTTTATTTCCAGTTTATTCTCTGCTTCTTTTTCCCTCTCTAAAAACTTCTATCAGTTGGCTTAGAGTTTTGTCATTCATGAATTGTTGGATTTTAAAGCCAAAATTTTAACTTTTTAAACAAAAATCAAGTTTGTACTAAAAACCGCTCCATAAATGAATACAAATACATTTCGAGTCCAGACTCCTCATTTCAAAACAAACATCAGACTTTCCCACATTTCCTCGCCAACCAAACGCTCGAAATCTTATTGTTTATGCTACGTACCCACGGAAAATAAATTATTGCTGACTAAAAATCATTGCATAAAATGAATAGAAATGCATTTCGAATCCAGAATCTTTATTTCAAAACAAACATAAGAGTTTCCCACATTTTCTCGCCAACCAAACACCCGAAATCTTTAAACCCATACTTGAAAAGGTCTCGCTCAATGCAAATCTATGCCACTTTGGTGCTCAAAAATGACGACAGTGGTTCCTTCTTAGAAACCGATGGGAGATTGTGATCCAAAATGAATTTCTACTATTGAAGAGAGGGAGAGATAAAGAGGCAAAAGGCGCGCGATAGAGAGAGAGAGGGAGACCGAGTATGCTTTCTTCTTCTTCTTCTTTTCTCCTATCTAACATGGGACCTAGTGTGATGCCCCATATTCGGCTTAGAATTGGACGGGTATCTAAAGTGTCAGGACATGTAACACAAGGTTACCTGTCCCGTTCATAACAGATAAAGATGCAATATTCCTAATATGCATCTAACAATATGCAATATTTACAGCAGATAATTTTTTTTAGCAATACTATGCAATAAAATATACAGATTCCAAAATTAATACTATAATTAAGCAACCGTTTCTTTTGAATATTAGTTTCTACCAACTAATAATATCCCAAATGGATCTTAAACATAATACATAAACATTAAAGTGATAGACTTTCTTGATTACAACATGAGTCCAAAAGGTCTGTAATCATAAAAGTACTGGAGACCGAGCTCCTTAAGTACAAGCATAAACTAAAGCAACTACTAGGCTAATCTATTGAGTAGCTCACGCAACTCAATCAAGGATGTCATAACACTAACGATAAATATGAGCATTGAAGCTATGAGCTCCGTGTTGTGCCGTCACAGTCGGTTAACCTTTGGTGCACCTCCTAATCCTGACACATGGTCTACCATTCCAGGGGAATGGTAGTTGAGATTACTACGGTGAGATTTGATTACAAATCTCAACAAATTAACAGATAACTTGACATACAATATACAAATGCATGCATGGTAATAACGGTGTAACGCCCCGATCCCGAAAGTCTAGGGAGTAAACTTATATTATTTGATAATTAACTTCAACAATGCTAATATATTCTCCAAATCCAAATATATACTTTCAAAGACTCCAAATCAAAATGAATTCCTCTAATTTGATTGTCTACACATATTCATCTATCAAATCCTCAATACAATAGACCAGATAAAATAGATCAACTGCTCCACATATTCCAAATAACATAATAAAATGAACCAGAGTTTACATAAATCTCCATACACCATTTAAACATACTGAAAATTCATCTACTGAATAAAATAAATCCCCCAACAACAATAATACCCTGAAATACTCAACTACTTTCCTCAGCTAATTTTGCCCACGCACGCTATTACTGATCCTCAGCTAAACCATCAAAGTCATCTGAAATATTGTAAAGATAAATGTGTGAGTTATCAACGACTCAGTAAGCAGAGAACACATACTAGTATGTAAACATGAGTATTTAAAGAGTTCAGAATGTAGAACAAAATGTTTACTTTCAAAATGCAGAATCAGAAACATATTATCAAAATATCAGAGCGAAATTTTTAGAAAACATTCTTATTCAAAAATATCTTTTGACATATCATAATCTGAGACATCATTTTCATATCATATCAAAACATCACATTGGAACATAGATCATGTTTAATCCCGGTAATAGAGTTATAAACCACCATTATACCCGTGGCAGGGCTATATACCACTATTATACCTGTGGCAAGGCCGTATACAACTATTATACATGTGGCAAAACCGTAAACCACTATTATACCCGTGGTTGGGCCTTAACGAAACAAATCAGAAACATGACAAAATCAGATACAGATACAGAATCAAAAAGTCATGCCAAAAGCTTTCAGATGCCACATCATATCAAAATATAGTACTGAATAGAATCACATCATTTCAAGTATTTAAAAATAGATTCAAAACATCTTCACTTAATAAATGCAAAACTTTTCAGATCTCATATTCGTTTTTTTCACAGTTCAGAAACAAAATGCTAAAATAAGCTCATATCTATACCAATCATAACAAAAAATGCTTTCTTCTTATACAAAGTTTCATGAGTAATGTAGAACACATGACTGAGGTTGTTTTCACATTTATTTTCAAAACATATCATGTGCATTTTCATAAAATCAACCTCAGTCCATTATTTTATATAATGTCCAGTGTAGGAACCCCCGCTTATCTGACTCTTGCAGCATGTTATCTTAGCCTTGAGTCCGACCCTTGATAATTTCACCACATAAATCAGAAAAATATTCACTAAGTTGTAATAATCGAAACACACCACGACTAACTCTATCAACTAATCCCGTACAAGAACAAGTCAAACCAAAACAATCATGTAACTCAACTCACGCAACCACACACACGTCTAGCAAACAACCATACTTCCTAGTTAACCAACTTACTCCCAACATGTCCCAAAATCAAATATTCAATAACATGTATATTAACCTAATCTAACAACCCTAGAGCCACTTATCAATTCCAAAAGTAACTTAAAATCCACCATAAACAACGTCCAACTCAAACTATCAATATATAAACCCCAACACAGACCACATATACCTCAAAACAACCAACAGTAACTTCGGATAATCACATACTCCATACTGCAACACAACCCCGAACGATCACATAACGACCCAAGCAACCAACAACTTCACCCAATCAGCAACAAACAAACCTGAACCTTCACATATCAATCCAACAACCAACACATTAATCCTACCAGCAACACAAATGGCCTCAATCTCAAACCCAACACAAACACCAATAACACTACCACAAATCAACACCATAACTTCACATAATTCACGGTTTAATCATACAAATCTACCATCACAGTAGCACATTGCAAAGAGGGGAGAAATTTACGATACCTAATTTCGTGCGGTGACCCGTGAAATTAGAGAGCGACACACGCTGCCTAGAGATGAGATTATCTCTCTGTGATTCACCAGCAATGTCAAAAGTTGGGTTTATTCAATGGAAAACATGTTGCAACAAGGCTAAACTTTGAATACTCATTAGAGAGGAAAATACTTTGGTGGCAAGAAGGGTGGGCCTTTGTCTGTCACAACACCAAAAATAAAGAGGGCAGTTTTGGTGTTGGCAGTACACAGAGATGTTTGCTCATGGTGTAGCGCTCTTGGGTAGCGACAGAGACATATAGTAAGAGGGTTGTATACGACAATGCCTAAACCGCAGAGACACTCGACGGGGAGGTTGATCTGCAAAGAGCATGAGAATGAGAAATCGGAGTGGTTGTGTGTGTGTGGGTATGAATAGTAAACAAAGACTGAGAAAAATATCTAAAAATTAAAAGGAAAGGAGAAAAGGCTTACCAGTGTGAAGAATGGTCAACTGGCAATGACCCTTGATGGTGGTGGTGCACGGCGTGGTGGCAGAGAGAGTGTTATGTGCGTGAAGGAGAAAATTTTGTGAGTGAGAGTCTAAGTGTGTGCTTGAGTGAGAGTGAGATTAGAGAATGAGAGGAGAGATTTACTGCCGTTTAGCCCTGTTCCGGTGAAGAGACTTGACGGCGACCCAATCCAAAGAAAACCCACGCACCGAATCACCCACAATCATAGAAATTTGTAGGAGAGGGAGAGAAAATGTGATCTACACTTAGAGAGAGTATGGTCTGTTGAGAGAAGTTTGATGTGAAATAAGAACTGCTATAGATGTGGGAGGTTTGTATTGGGGTAGAAAACTGAAGGGGAAGAGAAGAAATCGGGAAAATAAGAAATTGAAATTGGAGGAGGAAACATACCTAAACGACGTCATTTGGAGCTTCAAAGCTGAGCCTCCCCGTGGGCCTAGGCCTACTTCTGGGCTTGGGTTTGGGTCCGAGTATTACAAACGACATGAATGTATAATCATAATCATAAATAAACATGTCATAACTTGACATGTAATATGGCATGAACTGACATGACTTAAAGTGAACGTGGACTGAACTTGAAATTGAACTTGACATGACGTGAACTAGAACATGAACTGAAATATTAACTGAACGTGAACTTAAAACATGATTGAACGTGAATTACATGGACTTGAACTAAGCATGGTTGAACGTGAAATACACGAACTTGGAGCTGACTGAAATAACGTGACATAAAACTAATCGCAAAATAACATGAATTGAAATTGAACGTGAAACTGAAATGAACTGAATGTGGAAGTAAAATGAATTCTGACAATCAAAATGATTTCGCCAGTTATTTTGTCAGGAATAGTAAACAATCAGAATGATTATGCCCAACATATTTCGTCAGAGATACTCAGACAATCAAAATGATTACGCCATGAGTATTTTAAATGAGATATCCTAACAATCAAAATGATTACGTGAGGAGTACCTAGTAATTAGGGGTGTAACTGGTTCGGTTCGGTCCGGTTCAGTCTTATTTTTTCGATATATTATATAGTATATATATTATGTTATATAATAATATAGTGATAATATATTGTAGTATATTATAATATATAATATAGTGCTATATTATAGTATATTATAATATATAGTGATATAGTATTAGTATAAGACTATAACTACTAATACAATAGACTAGAGTGATAATATATAAGATTTTAAAATTTAATATTATATTAACTAATAATTTATTATATAATACAAAATTATTTTATATATAATTATATATATTATATATAAAAATTATATATAATATAAAAAATCATATAAAAATATTTTATACAATATAAAAAATTAAAATATATATATGAACCGGTCCGGTCCGGTGTTAGAAAAAGGAAAATCGGAACCAAGCTGATTTCGATCGATTTTGAGAAAAATGGAACCAGTATCGGACCGAACCAAACCCGGTACCGGACCAAACCCACCGATTCAATCCGGTCCGATATGGTTTACCGATTCACCGAATTGTTTTCACCCCTACTAATAATATTTTGACAATCATAATGATTACGTCAAGAGCATTTGAGTAGAGATATTCTAATAATCAAATTAATTACGCTGGTAGTACCTCACGTGAATTATAAATGGAGATGCTCAGACAACCATTGTGATTCATCAAGAGTATCCCAGACATGACTGACTGAGAAAATACTATTTGGGTTAATTACACTTTGCCCCCTCCAACTATTACACAATTCACAATGTGCCCCCGAAACTATTGATTGCATCAAAATGAACTCTCTTGCTTTCAAAACGTCTCGATCCCCCCTTCCGTCTACAATGAGCGTTAAATCGAACGGAAGACTCACCCACGTGCTTCTCACATGCTAATCCTTCAATGCAAAGACAAAATCAGCCCTCACTTCATCGGCTTCCATTGCCCCAAACTGAACTTCATATTCGAAAATCGCCAAACTCCATGGCCAAAACAACTCGTTTTATTAATACTCGAAAACGATTTCGTTTCAAAGTGAAGAACGTCTGGCTTGAAGCAATTGGGCGCGATGGAGAAATACGCTGGGGCAGACTGCAGAGAAGGTGGGCGACGACAAACCTTAGCAAAACTGCCGACCACGACGTCGAGTTGTCGGCGACTCTATTGCAGATGGGTTTTTTTGTATAGCTCACATTCAAATTGTTTTCTCCATCGCAATAAATCCATTACTTGTATGGACAACAAATCTTCTGCCTTGATGGAGTTGCCGACAGCTCGACATCGTGGTCGGCGGCTCACACCGTGGTCAACAGTTTTGCTAGGGTTCATCATCGCCCACCTTCTTTGCAGTCTACGCCAGCTTATTTCTCCATCGCGCCCAATGGCTTCAAGCAAGACGTTCTTCACTTTGAAATGAAACCATTTTTGGGCATTAATAAAACGAATCGTTTTGGTCATGTAATTTGAGGATTTTTGGATATGAAGTTCAGTTTGGGGAAATGGAAACCGATGGAATGAGGGGTGATTTTGTCTTTGCATTGAAGGATTAGCATGTGAGAAACACGTGAGTGAGTCTTCCATTCAATTTAACGCTCATTATAGACGAAAGGGGGGATTGGGACGTTTTGATAATAAGAGGGTCAACTTTGATGTAATCAATAATTTCAAAGGCTCATTGTGAATTGAGTGATAGTTGAAGAGGGCAAAGTGTAATTAACTCATACTATTATAGAGACACACTTTGTACTCGAGATATGATGTAACGTGAAATGAAATGACAAATGACATGACATACGTAACGTGATATGGCATAACGTAAGTGAGATATATGACTTGACGTAACATGAAACAGATAAACAATACGAGTCATGACATAACGTATAACAGATAACATTACGCAATATGACATCATATGTAACGGAAAATATTATGTGACATGACATAACGTATAATAGATATCATTACTTGACATGGTATAATGTGTAATAGATAGTATTACATGACATGCCATAACATGTAAAAATAACTATTACGTGACAAGATATAATATAGGGCTGAGTAAAAATCTGAAAACCCGTCTTCGACTCTAACTCCGCTCAAGAGTCTATGCGAATTGGAGTTGGAGGTAGGGAATTCCAACTCCGAAACAGTCAATGCTCAGCCCTAATATAATATGTGTAACAAATAAATATTTCGTGATAGAAAATAATGTGTAACAGATAAATCTGTAGTGACATGGCATGATATGACAAATATGATAACATAAGTACATAATCAATAGTTCCCTTATCAACACACATACACAGTAATCTGACAATAAGTTAGAAACTAACTTATAGTGACCGTCGTGTTTTACGAGGAAAAGCACGAACCACGAGAAACTATAAGTAGAGGTTTTAAATGTTAGAAATTTTATCACTAATAACTTAGAAACATGAAAAATGTTAACTTAGAGTAAAATTACCATTTTATCCTCTACATGTGGGAAAACGACCATTTTACCTCTAAGGATTTTACATCCTAACTCCAAAAATTACCAAAATTTACATTTTCATGTAAATTTTGTCCTAAACTCAAATATAAAATTAGAAAAATTTAAAAATAATCACAAATATGAAAAACATCATAAGGCCGAAACTTCCAAAAGCCATATCTCTTTTTTTTTTTGCAATTTCATCCAACTCTAAAACTTATGATCAAATCTAAATATTGTAACAAGGATCCTCACATCTTAAGCTTAAAACATCCAACAAAAATCTACTTCACAAAACACAAAATTTTTTAAACAAAAAATCCATACTTTTAACCAAAACACAAAACCTTGAATCTCAAGGTTTTGACCTTCATCAAAGCATCTCCAAGAACTTCCAAAAATTCAAAACTTTCTTCTAATGTGCTCATAACACATTCTTAGGAACTATGATTTGAATCAACATATAAAAGTTATTCAAAAATCACAAAATCTCACTTGAAGTACTCGGTTCCAACACTTAGTCAAAAACAAAATATTTTCTCAACTTTGCTTTAATCAAAAACTTGATCTGAGACATACTATTATGAAATATTCAAACCAAAAACATCATATGGTTTAAACATGTTTCCTAAAGTACATCCAAGTATTAAACTTAAAATCACATGGCTAACAATAAACCAAAACATGAATTTAGCCAAAATATCAAGCTTTTGACCCAACCGAGTATTCTCTGGCATAAAAATTCATATCTTTGAAACTAACACCAAAAAACTTCAAAATAACATCCAAAAATGTAGATAAAAGGTTTAGGATCATCAAATAAAATCATCAAATTCGTTGGAGTAAGATTCAAACACAAAAGACCCAATCTTTCTCAAAACATAACTTGTTTTTCTCCTTCCAATTTCTATCCTTATAGATCTAAGAAAAACTTCCATAAAACTTTTAATCATGCAACTAATCTTCAACCAATATTCATATAAACATGTTAACAAGACTTCATAAAAATTTCGGACCAAGATCTGTCCATTAGCTTGGTCAAAAACTCCAAAATAAAACACACTATCCAGATTGACCTCTTCATGGTTAAAACAAATTTTTACTGAATAAATAACCTTGAAATCAAACACAAAAGATACTAATAGAAACTAGATGCAAAGATGAACAACTTTCGTGAAGGAAGCCTCATGAGATAATACTTTCAAGAGCTTCAAAAACTGAAGGCAAGAAAGGTCATAAAACTGCCCAAGTGAGGACTCTATGTTCTTTCCAAGAATGGAAATGAAATTGGGTGAAATGAGTAAAATGATGACCCACACGCCTAATACACTTCTGAAGAGTGGAGTGTGGGCTTGAGTGACACCATGATGGATGGTGATTAGGTCATAAAAAGGTACAAATAGTGAGTGGTTTTCTGCCAAACAAACTTCCAAGAGAATGGTGGTGGTGAAGTGGCCTTATCCTCTCACATCAAGTGACTATTTGGGGCTGTCCTTGGCAGAGGTTGGCCTGCCATGGGTGGGTGGAAACTTCCTCAAGAATTTTTGCCAATGTGACCAAAACTCGTGGTCCTTAAACAAGTGGGTTTCATTTTGGGGTTTAAAAAGGGTTTGGTTAGGGTTTGAGATGCTATCAAGTCCAAATCTAATTTTTCTTAGCCCAATCAAATTTCCAAAGTTTAAATGGTTGAATAATGATGTCATGACATGAATTTGAGGGATTAATACCATGTAAAAATAATTTAATCCAGTGATTAAACACAATACTAGAAATCGAGTCCAATAGGGTTTTGAAATCAAGTTTGGGGTTTAGAGTAACCGTTTAGGGAAGCTTTTTGAGTTTTAATTAGATTCCAACTATTTAGGGTGAAACCCTCTTTGGCTTGGCACAAAATAGATGATTAGATGGAATAGGATTTTGCTTAGGTGGGATGACCTCACACTTTGATTTCCTTCACATTTCCATCTCATAGTTTCTCTTGGTGCCAAGTGTCCAATACTATTCACCAAGTGTGGCTAAGATCTTGCCAAAAGTCTAAATAAAATTATTCTAACTTAATTTGGACATTCTACGTTGTTATTTTGAAAATATTGCATTTGGTGCTACTATCGAGGTTACTATTCACTCTAGAAAAAATGAAAATAAACTTTGCACTATAAAATCTTAAATATACACAGTAAACTAATTGTGCAATTCCTTTATCGAAATTCAACTTCGAAGTGCCTTAAAATAAACAAAATGTGTTTTCGAACAAGTGTTTCGCTTGAAAACTGAAAATGAGTTTATTGAGCCATGAAGTCATAAATATTCCTTTGAATCTAATGGTGCAGACCAAATCTTATTTTGACACTTCTAATTATCTCAAATAAATAAAATCGCGATTCTGGCACCATAGTGAGTGGTAACACTAATTTTACTGACAGACTAAAACCTACACGATTGGTCGATTCGTGAAAACTTATGGAGTTTTTATGAGGTTCCTAAAGCCTATAAAAATTCAATCATTGAATTTCTAGCGAGCTGTTACACCTAGCCACGTTAGAGATTAGTGTGCGGCGACTGCAATAGTCGATTATACCTAGCATAATTGATATATATAAGAAAAATTTTACTTATCATTTTTTACAACACACACAAATATGTGATTTATCATTTTTATCTTTCTATTTAAATACATATATATTGATGTGTAAATATGTATATTTAAAAACCATTTAGGCCATTGCCTAAGGCCCCCACCCTATGTAAGGCCCCAAAAATAAAAATGAGGTGGCCTTTTTTATTATCTTTTTTTGAAAAAAAGAAAAGAAAAACCATTTCATTAAATAAGATTTTAAATAATTTTTATAGTTTTTGTACAAGGCCCCATAATACTAAGTTTAATATTTAATACAATGAATTTGTTTTATAAGTAATACAATAAATTATTTATATTTAAAATAATTTTTTTAAGATCTTGCTAAATTGAGGCACAAAATCTGCATTGAGGTCTCATTTTAAGTTGTTGTTGTAAATATAGATTCACAAAACTGTATTTAAATATTTTAAATAAAATCTCATTTTATTGAAAAGTTTGAAAATATTTTATATAATAATTTATATTTTATTGTATTATAATAATGAATGACTTACTTCAATTTCGCATTAGGCCTCAATTTGCAGTTATTTTATTGAAATGGTAGTGATATTATTACCCATTTACTACTTATATGTATTTGAATTTTTTTTTTAAATATTTTTTTAACATTCTTAGTTATTAAGAAAAAATTAAAAAAATATATAATTTTATTAATAGTTATTTCGTTAAAGTAAAATTAAAAAATTTTAAAAAATTAAATATAAAAAAATTATAAATGAATAGTAAGAAATAAACCCATAATTTTCCTATTCAAAAGTCACATCTCATGCGCTTTGACCCGCGCAGCCGCGCTAGCGTGTTTCTTCCCCCAACACCTACATACATACAATATCCGTAAGAACCTTCAGGTCTCTGTATTTTGCAACCCTCCCTCCCTCTCTCTCTCTCTCTCTCTCTCTCTGGTCTCAAAGCTCTAACATGGAGTACAGAACCTTAGAAATCAACGTTACCTCTGCCAAAGACCTCAAAGATCTCAACCTCTTCTCGAAGATGGACGTATACGTCGTCGTCTCACTCTCCGGCGACAAGCAAAAGGCCAAAACCAAGGTCGACCGAGAAGGTGGCACCAGCCCCTCCTGGAACTTCCCGGTGAAATTCACCATCGACGAGTCCGAAGCCCGACAAAACCGACTGAACCTCGAGTTCAAACTCCGCTGCGACCGCAGCCTCGGCGGAGACAAAGATATCGGCGTAGTGTACGTTCCCGTCGCAGAGCTTCTCAACTCTACCGGCGACGGTAAATCTATGCAGTTTGTGAGTTACCAGGTGACCAAACCCTCCGGAAAGCCCCAAGGCATACTCAACTTTTCGTACAAGTTTATCGAGAAAGTGGCCGCAGGCGGTGAGCCCCTGGTGCCAGAGGCAAAGGCTCACGAGCCTGTTACTGCATATCCCACTCCTGTGGTGGGGACTAGTGCGCTACCATACGATGGGCTCTATCCTCCGGCTGCCGCTCCTCATCCTCCTCCTCCACCGGGTTATGGGTACCCGCCGCCTCCACCGGATTACGGGTACCCGCCGCCTCCGCCGGATTACGGGTACCCGCCGCCTCAGCCGGGTTACGGATACCCGCCGCCTCAGCCGGGTTACGGGTACCCGCCGCCTCCGCCGGGTTACGGGTACCAACCGGGCGTGCAGCAACCGCAGAAGAAGAACAAGTTTGGGATGGGATTGGGAGCTGGATTGCTAGGAGGAGCGCTTGGGGGGCTGTTGATCGGAGATGTGGTGTCCGATGCAGGGTGTGACGCAGGATTTGGTGAATTTTGATTTTTTTTTCCTATTGTTTTTGTTTGACTTTTCTAATTAGATGGTTTGGTTGGTTGCGTGAAAAATGGCGGCTTTTGACTTCTGATAAAATTGCCATTTTCTGGGACTGTTGGGACATTGTAGGGCACATTGATTAAGGTTTACATCTGAATTATTGTTGTTAGTTTATTTTCAGATATTTTGAATGTGGATAAGGTTCATGTGTTGTGTTTGTAACCAAAGTACTGAGTGTGGATAAGGATCATGCGTTGTGTTTGGGAAAAAAAAGAAGAAGAGGTACTTTGTCATGTATTGGCATGAAATAATATAGCGGATGCTTCCCCTTACCTAATTGAGAATTAGTGCTTCAATATGTCAATTATCTTATAAAAAATACATTTATTTTAAAATATAATTGGGAAATGAATTTTGTATCAAATTCCAATTTGCTTAACCTTTTGGATTTAAGATGTCACCGGGCAATCTAGGCTCTATTTGACAACGCAACATATCTCAAGTATTTTAAGATATTTTCTTCCTAACCATTACTCAAAAAACAAAATACTTTCAATTTCAATTTTTCAATTTTTTATTTAATCATTGTCTACTCATTACTATTTTTTCAAACTCTCAAACAAAATACAAAAAGTAATACTACTTTTTAAATTTTAAAATAAAAATTATATTAACAAATTATATTTTAAAATTATTTGCCCGTACGTAGCGGGACAATTTAAAATGAGATGATATCTTATATGAGTAATGCTACATACAGTCGTGGAATGTGCAAGCGTCGTGCAGTCGCTTTGAAAAAGAGTAGAGTCTATTATTAAAAAATTAATTTTTTTTTCATGTGGGTCTCGTATTTATTCACTTTTTCAAAGCGTTTGCACACTCACAACTGTAAATATCATTTCTCATCTTATATTTGATCTTACATTTGTAGTTTTTCTAGTTTAACCCAATAAGCTATATATGCTGCATTGAGTTGGAATTTTCATCTCAATTGACTTGACACGTATAAAGTGATTTTATAAATTATTTAAAATATAACCAGTCAATTGATATAACATGGTGAAAAAACACGAGGATGAAAGAATAATATTTCTCATATATAAAAAAATAAGTTAATTAAATTTAGTAACTAAATATTGCCCAACTTGAAAATGGTCACCTAGGTCTTTTATCGTCGTAACGTTGATACGTGATATCTAAAAATTTGTAATTAACAACTTTTGTTTGTCTCCATCTAAGTGTACGCGAGTGTGATTGAGGTTAGTACTTGTGTCTCAATAAAGTGGCCAAGCAATTTTCCAATTAAACGAGAAATGTTAGCAAGCACGAATGCGATGAGATTAACACTCTTGCTACAACTACTGCCAACGAGCTATTCGGAAACAAGCACTCGAGCTCCATAATCGCCTCGTGTGAGTTATCTTAAGAAACGAGTTAAAGGGCTAGACAATTATCTAAAATGGACATATGGGGTCAAACGACTCCATGACCACTTACGCAGGTTACAATAAACAAGTTCTAACTTTAATGTCAAAATAACAACAACAATGTAAAACTATCTCAAGAGGGCAAGAAATCTACTAGTATTGACGAAAACAATATATGAAATATGTGCTATTCGCCAACAATAAACAACCATAAGCAATCATTAGTCATACGCTCAATTATCAAGCATGCACTCATACAAACGAGCTTTCTAGAAGCCCATCCTCGAAGGCCCTTCCAAGGGATTTTACAAGTCTCCTTGAGGTCTTCCCTCAGGGAACTTCGTTACATCGCACAACAACGTAAAATCGAGGATAAGTCCTCATAACTTATTTTTATACAATTTTTGTAAAGTTTCTATATCATGATTGACTTTTATATTGAAGATTCTCAAAGCTTTTTTTTGGGACAAATCGACCTTAAAAATCACGGGGTAATGTTTGATATAAATGAACTAGGGTCTAGCTCATTGGAAAATGAAAACCCATTGTCAAGAATAAAAGGAAGAGATAAAATTAAAGAATAATGTTACTATGCTCCCTATTTTATACATTTCACTTTGCCCCCTTGACGTAGTGGTGCCACGTGACTTATTAAAAATAAAAAATAAAAACATAAACATTCAAAACAAAATGGCACCCGAAAACACAAAAAGATGAATACTAAAATTTTAGATTCCTTCTACCATTTTTAATTTTTTAACGAGTCACGTGACACCATATCATGGTGCTACATCAATGAGATAAAGTGAGTGGGATAAATTAGAGAGCATAGTAACATTATTCAAAACTAAACCATGTTGACTAACATACAAAAAGTGAAAGTGACATAAAGTAAGTATGATTCAACTACTTTAAAAAATGAAGAAGACCTCTATAAAAGAAATGGATCTCTACAAACATTCTCTACACTCTCTTGGGATCCTTCCCATATCTCTACAAGGACATCATCTGATCATCTCTTTCAACCTCTCTTTAACCCCTTTTTTTTTTTAATTGTATTGAGAGTTACATGGGGTCATGTGAAACTGCATACTCACCAAACATAGTAATTTTACAATCAAACGACATGTGGACATAAGCTTTTATATCGAACTATGTGATCATTTGTGTCTCTATTTATTTATATTTTATATAATTTATTTATTATTTACTTCATGTACGAGCATTCATACTCCATATCAACACCTAAGCATCATTGTCAGCCATTCGACCATATTGTTAGATTTTGGTCATGTTGTGAATTTGCATCAACAACGGGTGTTAGCCAACTAAAAGATAAAACATATCATATTTATTACACATCAACGAATAACAACATAATAAAATATATATAAAAAAACTGATTTAAAATTTCAAAATTGTATCAAACATTGAACTAATTAAAATCCAAAATAAGAAATAAGAAAATTTGAATTAAAAATATAGATTTAAAAAATTAGCCGCAACAACACCCACAAAGAAGAGGACCTCTTCTAAAAGAATAAATCTTCACAACCTTCTAACACTCCACACTCCATATTATTTTTAATTTTTATCAAATATTTATTATATAAATAATGAATAAAAAATTTAAAATAATTTAAAAAGAATAAACTCAAAAAAAAAATATTAAAAATATTAAAAATTTTAAAAAATGTGGAGTGTAGAGTGTGGTGGAGGTTGTGTAGCAAAACTCGAGGAGGAGCTCGTCTCCCTTTTCTCGTTTTTATAAATTTAATTTATTTGTTTTTATTTTTAATTTTCTCAAATTTTTGGTAAATTTTGAATTTTAAAAAATATTTTATTTCTTTATTATGACTTTTATAATAGATTAACTTATGCGTAATAAGTATGACATTTTATCACATGGCAAAATACTTTGTTAGCAGATTAGACACAAAAAAAAAAAATACAAACTGTCAATTGCTATTTTTTAATTTCAAATATCAATATTAGGAATATTAAAAATTTAAATAGTTATTTATAAACAAGTTAAAATTCAGCAACAAATTTACAAGTAACCTAAGATATGAAGAGGGTAAGACTTAATACTATTAAAAGGCAAAGTTTTTCTCTAAATTAGTAGTAGGAGTTGGGAAACTTTCTTCAATTATCTATGATTATGTATTTTTCAAGCATGTCACAAGCACATATATATATATATATATATTTTTAATTTCAAGTTGTGTCTCTTTATTAAAAATATACATGCTTATCATGTACAGAAAAGATATATATAATTATTTATATTTTTAAATCGGTGTATAATATAATATTTATATTAATTAAATAATAAAATTTAATTTATAAAAATTCAAATTTTAAAATTTATTATTTAAATTAAATTACCATACGATAAAACATTTGACTAGCGTTCTTTACGGTCGGCCTTGGAAAGAATTATTCAGGTGTAGGGTTAACTTGAAAAAGAAAAGAAAAATGAAAAGGAGACGCAAGAGAAAAACCCTAGGAGGGTTTATTATCAGCTTCCGGAAGCAGCAATGTTTCTTTCTTCGAAAGCCCAAAGTTCCTTAACGAGATGAGACCTCTGGACGAGAAGGAGACGACCTCAGTCTTCGAGAAGCTCTTCAAGTTCACTGGCAACAACCTCAAGAACATTGTCGAGAACCCCTCTCACGAGGGCCCCGACTCTGACCCCAGCCGCTACTGCTTCCGCCTTCACAAGAACAAGGTCTACTACGTCAGCGATTCTCTCGTCAAGCGCGCCACCAACGTCGCTCGCCCCCAACTCGTTTCCCTCGGCACCTGCATCGGAAAGTTCACCCACGGCGGAAGCTTCCACCTTACTGTCCAGTCTTTGAGTATCCTCGCGACCAACGCCAAGCATAAGGTCTGGCTCAAACCCACATCCGAGATGTCGTTTCTGTACGGCAACCACGTTTTGAAAGGTGGGCTGGGGAGGATTACCGAAAATATCGCTCCCGGTGACGGGGTCGTGGTGTTCTCCATGTCGGATGTGCCCCTGGGTTTTGGGATTGCGGCCAAGAGTACCCAGGATTGTAGGAAGTTGGACCCCAATGGGATTGTGGTACTGCACCAGGCGGATATTGGGGAATATTTGAGGATGGAGGATGAGCTTTGAGTTTTTCGGCCAGGATTTGGAGGTTATTGGGTGTTTTGTATGGTTTTGGAGAATGTTGTTTGGGGGATATCTGAGGAATCATGTAAGTCTGTATTATCATATTTTGGTTAATATGGGTTTGTGTTATATAAGATTTTGATTATTATGTTGGATGCCTTCAAAATTATCCATCAAAAGAAATTTTGTTGCATTCTATTCAAATTGCCTTTTGGTTTCTGTTATATGCGTGCAATATTGATCATCATTCGGTTTTTTTCCTTGTTATTAGAAGAGCGCATGGTGTGTTGATTGCGTTAAAAATATGTTGTTAACTTGTAGTTGATATTGTGGGAGACTGGATGTCTCTGTTTGTGCTGTAGGTTTGGATAGTGAGATGAGAATTTTTTGTTTTAGATGAAAGTTTAAAATATTATTTTTTAATATTATTATTGTTTTGAGATTTGAAAAAGTTGAATTGGGATTTGAAAAAATTGAATTGTTTATTATATTTTGTGTGGGAATTTGCAAAAGTTGTAATGATGAGATGAGATGAGAAATCCTGGTCCTGTCTTTGCCCCCAAAAGGTGTGTAAACATGACCAAATGTTAACTGTTATGCACATCTTCTTTTCTTTAGGCATTCTAAACCAAAGTTTTGTTTCAAACTGTGGATGGATGGGATTAAGGTTTATTAAATTGTTACAAGATCATCTATGATGTATGAGTCCATACAAAGCCCTCTAGACAGGAATCATTCCATTCTAATCCAAGGAGATTTGACATCGTTCAGTAGCTTGAGTACTAAGTGAGAGTAAAAATAAAACAGCATGAAAGGCTTTCCAATGCAGGAACTGTAACTCAGGGCCGGCTCAATGCCAAAGTAGGCCTTGGGCGAAAATTTCAAAAGGACTTTTATATTTTTATTATAATAATTAAATATTTTATTTTGTAAGTAATTATTCATACCATGTTTGATGAAAGAATTATATATCAACTTTTTGTATTTGATTCATTTTTATAATTTTCCGTTAAAAACACTATCTCAAAATAAATAATTTTCAGAATACTTTATTTTCACTTGTCTTTTATTTGCTTTTAAACTTTGGGCCTTCTTTCTTTATTTCTTTAAAAGAAAATAACAAAATATTTTTTAAGGGGTCTTACTAGGGTTACGTAGGCCTTGGGCTGCCTGCCCCATTGAGCCGCCCTTGCTGTAACTGCTTATCAATGGCCACCTGCCTTAGGAAATTTGTGCCTTTTTCACATGTGCACTGTATATTAGTGGCAACTACTTGATAAGTCATCCAGACATAGTCAAGTTTCTATCATGGTCATTTGGGTAGGGACTGTTACATGCCTGGAAAAGAAAAGGTGGAGAAAAAAATCTGATGGATGGGTTTCCCATTCACCTGATAAATTATCTCTTGAAGGTGTCCATCGTTGCCCGGTTATATGCTCTAATTATTATCCGAGCTACATCTGGACTCCACATGCCAATTGATGTAATCTAGACTAACCAGGAAAAGTAAAACAGTACTATTTCTCAGTCTAATTGTTCAATTTACGTTTCGTTAATCAATTTTTGTATGAAGCATGATATAACTATACATAGACTCTGAATCAAGGGCAAAAAGGAACTTAGACCCTGATTCAGATAGAAAAAGGATCTAACTAGACCGATAGAGGTTTAAACTGCCATGTCACTATGGTCAGTGGCCTACCACAAGCTAGGCTATACTGTTTACCTTGACTACATGATCCAGCAGGGCCCTACCTACCTTATTCTTTTGATTGACTTAAAAAAATTTCATGAGGTCTTGTGGGACCAAGGTCTGCATCTTATTTAAACATGGTCTCATGTGATCTCCACTACAACACTTATTTTGCTTAGACAAGTTCAATGATTTCCTGTTTACTACTGCTCATTTTTCTCAGATATGATCCATGTTAAAATGGCATTCACATTCTATGTTAATCTTGTGCTCTCTTGTGGATCATTTACCCTATGCGTCCAAACTAAGCCATCTAGACATGAACGATTCTGTACTTCATTCAAACTGGTGCCTTTGGACCCTGAGAGAGTAATCCCAATACAGGAACTGCAACTAGTTATCGACGGCCATTCCTATGCCTCTCTCTCTCCCTCTCTCAGTATTTTTATAGATGCTTATTACTTGTCATCCAGACATATTCAAGTTTCTATCTTGGCCATTACGGTTGGGACTTTTACATGTTCATTGTTGCCTTGCTATATGCTCTAATTCTTGGCTACATCTGGACTCCAACATCCCAACTGGTGTAACATATACCACTTACAAAAGAAAGAAAAGAGGCCCCCGCCCGGGGTGTGGGGGGGTTTCTCTCCATTACACTGCTGTGAGCCGTGGATGCACGATCTTAGGACCCTATCTTCTTTAGATTGACTTGAGAAATAATAGAGTGGTTGGCACCAAATAATGTTGCCTTGCCGGACAAATTTTAGCATCTTTTTCAAACAGGTTGCATGTGATATCGACTACAATACTTATTTTGCCTGGACATGAGTTATGATTTCTCCGGTTTCGGCTGCTCATCTATTCGGTTACTGCTGGTGTTTGATTCAATCTCATTGCTCCTACTCTGTGTACAATTATTAGGTGATACTCACTTGTTACCTATAAAAAAAATTAGGTAATACTCACTTGTTCTATTAACCTTTTATACATTGGAAGTGTTCGTTGTTAATTTTGTGTTCTTGTACCTTAATTTTAAAAGCTTTTGCAGTGATTTTATTTTGTTTACTTCATGTTCTGTATACAAGTTGTTAGTTCTCCTTTTTTCACTATAATTAAATTTTAATGGGTTGACTTTTCATGATTTTCATGATTTTCTTGTCTTTTTTTTCTTTTTCTTGTTGGGGGTTCCTCTTGTATTCATTCTTTTGTGTGCTTGGGTTACGCCTATGTTTCTTTTTAATAAATCTTCAATTTCGTATTGAAAAAAAAAAGATCATTCGGCAAAGAGCCTTCTCATTTTCTGTTAGTAACATGACGGCACAAGTGAAAGGAAGTATTAAATGTTTCCGACTCCTGACATTTGATCACTGGATTGTGCTTTAGAAGACAACGGAGTTGGAACATGATGTAACACGCACAGGACAACAGACTGTATGAATGTATGTGATGATATAATGTGTAAACTGTCATACCCCATATCTTCAAGTCTGCAGTAGGGAGCATGTATAGGGTCTTGTGTGGCAATATATAGTAAGACAACAGGAGTTATTTCTGCTTCTAATGGGATCCTGGTGTTTATGTTTGAGATAGATATTTGGTGTTCAACATGAAAGATAATTGGTTGGGGAAAGTAGAGTGTGAATCCTGTTCCCTATAGGATTTCATGCTTCATCACTCTGAAAACAAGAGATGTATGGTGCAGGAACACCATAGAAGGGAGTTGGATAGCGGGATGGTCTCTCTCTCACTCTTCTTTTTTCTTGTTCTGTTCTTTTTCTTCACAGGATTGAATACACATAGGTGAGTGTTTATCTAGTGTTATGAAACCTATATCAGACTGACTGACAATGATTCTGATGAATGCTATTGGTATTCAGAGCATTAGTCTTCTTGACATGCATTCACCTGAATTTTGAATTTATGCCGGTGATGGTTTTAGTCAGAGCACTCTTTATCTGTCAGGATTTTCCCCCCAGCCGAGCTGTGGTACTTACCTATAATCAACAAATATAGACATAAGAACCATTGATAGGGTATAGAAAACCTATAAAATCCAGAAAATTGACTTGATTGGAATATAGATAATTTTGTTAAGGCTTCTGCTTGGTTAGGCGGGGCTTTATATCTAATCTTAGTTGGCTTGGTGGATAGAAATTTATTGTTTTAAACTTGAAAATGGACGACCAAAACCGTGCGTATTCTTAATAGATTGTAGCTATTTTCATTCTAGCAAAGGAACGTGCGAATTGGGCCCTTTTCCAGAGCTTTCAATTTTATTGGCTTTGTTTTTATATCTTGCAGCCGAGCTTGAATGTGCTTGATATTGCTTTATAGGGTTGACATTTTTTAGAGTTTTGCTAGGTACAAGCGAGTTTGTGCACCATATCGCGTACCGATGATTTTTTTTATTTAAAAAAAATATTTTGAGAGAAGAAGAAAATCTCCTATATCATAAAAATTATTTTTATCTTTAATTCACATCGTTTCGTTAAACATATACATTATATATTAATATCGGTGCACGAATTGGTGCACCAACTTGTTTGCAAGTAGATTTTTCCCATTTTTTATAATGCTATTGGGGAACCCACCCAAATTTTCGGGACTTGTTAGGTACAAGCGGTTTGGCTCACCAAATTACATAACAACACTCACATAGCTTTTTTTATTATAAAAAAATAATAATTTGGGAGAAGAATAAGATCATCTGTCTTACGAAATTTATTTTCGTCTTCAATTTGTATTGTTTCATTAAATGAATACCTTAAATTTAATATTGGTGTGTAGTTTGGTGTACGAAATCGCTTGCAAGAAGACTTTTCCTTTTCGAAGTCATAATTTTCTTCTACATCGTCTGCAAGTTTTGAGCTGTTGAGTTTCACAGGCATGCATGCGGCGTTAGTCGTTCATTTCTCCTCTTAAAAAGAAGAATAGAGTTCAAATTCCCATTTCAAAATTATAAGGGCGTGCTGCGGGAGCAGAAAACACAAGCAGCAATATAAATTTAAAAAGAAAAATTATTTTTAAATAAAGTGGTAAAAATGAAATGACTGAAAAATGCGCATCCGGGGAATCGAACCCCGGTCAGTACCGTGGGAGGGTACTATGATACCACTACACTAGATGCGCTAATTTGTTTCAATCTGTTTCTATATATATTTTTAAAACCATAAATAATAAGCTCGAGAATGTGGGAGCCCAATCCTGCAAGCCCAATAATCTTAATTAGGAGATTCATTCATTTGAGCCTCTTTACAAGCCCAGGCCCATCCATATATATTTTTTCCGCCATCCCACACTTTGACAAAATAACAAATCAATATATACTCTAAATAATAATAATAAAAAAAAAGGTTGTGATGTGTAACCATTTATGCTATATACAGTCGTGGAATGAGCAAACACCGTATAGTCGCTTTGAAAAAGAGTGTAATCCACTATTAAAAAATTAATTTCTTTTCATGTGGGTCTCATATTTATTCACTTTTTCAAAATGATTGCACGACGCTTGCACACTCACGATTGCAAGTATCATTTCTCTTCGTAAAAATATGAGAGTTAAGATTGATGAAAAATACTTCACACGAGTAGTCTTTGGTAATTTAGGTGCATATACATACATATATATATATATATATATATATATATATATATAAATTATTTAGAGAACAGATACACCAGCCACTACTTAGATGATGATCACAGCTTATTTGTTTTTATCACTGGAGACAAAACGTCGCACTCTATATATGATACATATGTACGTAGTAATATCATGTCAAACGAGGAGTACTTGGCCTAGACAGCTTGATGAAAAGTATTTAATTCGTATTCCTGAAAAACTTGTGGTTTCGATCCAGATTCCAGATCAGTACAATGATCCTCATGTCATTTTCAATACATTATATATGGAATACGATGATGAGAATTAATCTATAAATCCTCTTCTAGATTGATTTTTTATTTTATTTTATTTTATTTCCAATTAGAGGGAATTGATCCTACATATTCCAAATGTTTAGTACTTTATTCCATCATATATCCCTTTTTTTAAAATCAAAGTAATTAATTAATATTTAAGCATAAACTTAACATGAATTGATCATATATAAGCAAAATATTATATAATATTGTTCTGTATTATTCCCTTTAATATATATAGCAAAGTTCCCTCATTTACTTTGGAAGACAAGTTGGCAATGATCTCTACACAGATACCATTAACAAACATCAACCCTTTGTTAAGCCCAATGATTGTGATTGCATTATTATATTACTCTAATGGAGAATATATATATATATATATATATATATATATATATATATAGTTCAATATAAACAGAACAGCAGGCCATCCATATGTTATTTATATTACAGATACTAAAACCTAATTAATTTACAAAGAGAGATGCAGATCATGGTTTGGGATTTTTTAACTATTGTTATTGCATATTCATTCCATGATTTGCCAGCTCTTGGCCTTCAGAATCACAAGGAAGGAGATCATGATCAAGCTGGCATCATGTCCTCGAGTCCCACCTGCTAGCTAGCTAGAAGCTTAATTTGAAGAGAACGTACGCGCGGTTAAGACTTAATTGGGATCTTTACTGCCATTGGAGTAGTATTGGAGATGGGTAATTATAAGGACCATCATGACTAGAAGCTAGCTAGCTAACTAGCTACTTAATCTTCCCTACAATTAAGGAAAATACAAGAGTTTCAATATAAAAAACAGTCATTTTTATAGAAAATGACTGACAGTAAATGAATAGTTTTTTTATAATGATATTATATATATATACACGACAACTAAGGAAAAAAAAAAAAGAAGTAAAAGGAAGAAGAAATGGCACCATGCATGACTAAAGTGGTAGTACTGGTGGGTCCAATGCTTTTTGGCTTAGAGATATGCTCTATTCGTTGTCAAGAAAAAATCATCTTTGCACAAATTAATAAAGAAAAATATTTTGCATCTGCCTTCAGTCAGCACATACTCAATACATTGAGTGTAAAAAAATAAAATAAAAAAAAATATGTGAAGTGTGTGCCGGGCTGTAGGCAGATGAATAGCAAACCTTATTAATAAATGTTATCTGTACGTACGTATGTGTGCTGATGCATGAGTAGATAAACCTAATTAATTTGAAAAATAATATTTGTAGTTATGAGTTAGTAAGTATCATGTAATTATTTTAAAAAAAATAAATAAATATAGAATTTATATGAAAAGAAATTAAATTTTTAATAATAAATTTTATTCTTTTTCAAAACGACCGCATAATATTTACATATTTTCCAACTTTATAATGAATTTACGAATTGTTTGGTTGGAGTTAGCTAGGGAGACGATCGAGTACTAGTACTGGCCACCTAGCCAGCTAGCTGGTTAGATATTGTAAGTACGGACCTAATTAAAGACATTATTTTTGTTAGTTGTATTATTGTCAGTTGTCACCTATCAATGCAAATTAATTATCCACCAAGCACGCTGGCAGCTTGTGGTTGTAGTACGTACTACTACTGTAATTAATTTATTAATTTTAACTATATATCCTACGTGCAAAAACTAAGAACTCGTTTGTTTTTAAGGATGAGATGAGTTGAGATTAAAGTTAAAAAGTTAAATAAAATATTGTTAGAATATATTTTTTAATATTATTTTTATTTTAAGATTAGAAAGAGTTGAATTATTTATTTTATTTTGTGTGAAGATTTAAAAAAATTGTAATAATGAGATGAGATGAGATGAGATGAGATGTTTCTCGAAAATAAACGAGTCCTAAATTCCCAATTGCCATACTTATATATATATATATATATATATATATATATATATATATCAACAATTTATTTTACCTATATTTTTCTTTCACCTTAATTTTCTTATTAATTCTGATCTCATACTTTCAAAGTAATTTAGTTTTGGGTTATATAGTAATTATATTCCCCCAAAAATCACATCATTTTCATTTGTACTGCTCCTTAACTTTAGTGTAAGGCAAGTGATCTTAATTTAAAATTTTAGTCTCCATTAATACTCAATCCCCAGCTCCGTACAAAATACGCGTTAATTATAAAGGAAATAAGTATAAAAGAAAGAAATTACATTAGTATTAAAACTAAGTAATTTCAATTAAATAAATGGTATTTTGTTTTTTATAAATGATCTTAATTGAAGTTATATATAATCTGTGATCTTTTTTGGAATGGGGGTACGTAATTAATCTACCCTAAAATTTTAAATCAAGATCTGAATTGTTTTGAGTCAAAGTTTAAAAACTTAATAAGTTACTATATAGAGAAATGATAGTTACAATCGTCAGGGGCAGACTTACGTTGGTGGTCCAAAATTTTTCAAAAATATGGTTTAGTATATGGTTTTTTCAAATATATCCTAATATAAAGATAATTTCCCCCCCCCCCCCCCCCTCCCCCAAAATATTTTCAAAAATCTCATTTAGTACTTAGTTGTCTAGGTTTCTTTTAGTTTTTAATAATTTTTTCATAATTACACCTATTTTTTGTCATTAATAAAATCTCACATTTTCATTTTTTTTTTACATCTCATAAGTGGCAATAAAATATCTTGGTCTCTTTTTGTAAGCTATTTGATAAATTTACAACCTCATTTTTCCTATTTATTTACACTTTTCCTATTAAGTCTTCCACTAGCTAACTTGTTTGGATTAGTTTTGTTAATAAGTACATATATTATATATATAACTACCATCGAGTTAACAATTAGGAGTGAATGCAACAAATCTCACATAGCTATTTTTATCTATATTATAGAGACTTTACAATATTAATCTTAGATTCAACAAAAAAGTTTATCTTTGTTTACTTAACTTTTATCATTTGCTTCAAAAAATCTTACATGGCTATTTCTATCTTAATTTTTATTTTTTACTTGAGTTCGATGGAGCTCAAGTGAAAGGTTTAGATGGGTGGCTTTAATAATTTAGTTTGTCCCTAGATAACAACCTTATATGGTTAATGTTGAATGTCGGTTACTGTTCACCCATACATACGACACACTTTACTAATCGCCCCCACACGCACCAAATCCTAGTTCCTCCCCTGACAGTCGCGAGTGTGCAAATGTTGTGCAATCACTTTGAAAAAAGTGAATAAATACGAGACCCACATGAAAGAAAATTAATTTTTTACTAGTGGATCCCACTCTTTTTCAAAACGACAGCACGGTACTTGCGCACTCCACAACTGTATGTAACATTACTCTAGTATTCTCCCTTTTTTCACATACGCAACTTGAGATATATATATATATATATATATATATATATACATCCTAACTAGTCTCTCTCTCTCTCTCTCTCTCTCTCTCTCTCTCTCTCTCACACACACACACACACTGCATATAGGCCGTAAATTAACTATGTAGGCATCATTGGGAATTTGCATAAAGCAAAATATATGTGAAAATTATTCCATCTCAAATAATTCGATCACTACTCATTAATTAATTACAATTGATTATCTATATATAGTCTATATGTGACATTCATATATCCCGGCATAAACCCTATGTCTTTTCACGGATTTATTGTTTGGTGGGAGACCAACAATCAGCTTTAGTCATGATTAAGATGGATCCAATTGCTTTTTCTTAAAAAAGAAGAGGTTACTAGGGAAAGACATATATATATATATACACACACACATTCATAAAAGATGCTACAAATTAAAGTATATTAATAATGCTGGTAGTTAGTAAAATGTAGGACTCAAATTTTGGCATGATTTGCGAGGAACAACCACATGCATGCAATGCATATGGCTGCTTAATTATGTACTCATGTGGTATTGTAATTAGTAGTGTGATCATGAGAGCTTTATCCTTTTGATGTTGTGGAGACAAGTCCTAAATGATTCTCTCTGAGTTATAGGATAAAAGCGAGCATGTTAACAAAGGTGGTCGGGTTGTAGCTAGGGCAATGTTCCCTGCTGCATGGCCACCTGATATATAACTTTATATAAAGTCATGCATGCATGATCAGGAAAAAAAAAAATACAACAAAAGCTAGCTGATCATTGTCATCTGATGTGGAGTATTGTGGAGTAGGATTTAGATATGGAGAATCACCAATTCTGATCATCATGAGATGTGCATGATCTACTGTGTAAAACATTTATAATTTGCTGGCGCCACCTCACTAGTCACTATATATATACGTCATTATCTCTCGAGGAATTTAATTTCATTATTCTTTCCGTGGTTATGTATTCGATTTCGTACTACTACTGGAAGTGGAACCCTTCAATATATATCAATATCAGCTTCAAGCATGAAAAGGATGCAACTTTGAATAATTGGCTACTACTTTGTAGTAGAAGTGATCTAGAAATATTGTCCATCTGGATTCTTTTTTTTCTTTCTGAAAGCTAGAGGATTTACAAAGAGTAGGGTACGTACTTGATAGGTGTCACGATTTCTTTTATTTTAACGTAAAATATGTGTTTAATTTACACTAAATGATTATTATCTATATATATATATATATATATATATACATATTGGAGTGATTAAATGGAGAGATCAGAATCATATATATGCCTTGATCATGAGGTATATATATAGTTCCCATAAGCATATATATATATATGCATATTGAAATATTTAAGGAACTGCATGCTAATTTTAGTTGTTAAAATTGAGAATTCTTGATCATCGATTTAATAATAAATTATAAGTAGCTATACTAGGAAATAATTTTAATTATTTAATTAACGTCGGTCGCGTCTGGCCAATGAGAAAGAGGTAGTACTGGAATTTGGAGATCAGAAGCTGACAAGGGGGATATTTAGGATGAAAGATCATTGTCAAGAAAATGGGAATGCCGACTTTGGTCGGGGTGAAGTTTTGCATGCAGGACCATGTGGCACGAGGAGCTAGTAGGCAAAATCTAGCATTGTTGAGACCATTTATAGTGCTGCATGGATAAAGGTGGAGGAATATGCGTCCGTCTTAAGGTCTCCAGATCATCAGTATTACATATCCATCAACTCATGGCATGGCATGGCATGCATGCATGCATGCCCACTTGATAATCATGTACTGCATGCATGCAACGTCACATTTATATATAAATGTCTCATTACTTTTACATGCATATTTCATCATGTATATATATATATGCTGGCTAAGCTACCTAATTAGCTATACAGCTTGTTGCTTTTTTCTTTTCTAGCAACTTTTCAACTAAGTTAAAGAGAGAATAGATCATGACTCATGATGTCCTTGATCAGAAGAAGAAGAAGAAACAAACTTTTTGAAATGTTGCCTGAGCCTAGAGGCCTAGTCACGTGGGTCACGCATGCGTCTCATCCAGTAGTACTAATCGATGTATATATAAAGTGGTGGATCGACAAACCCAAAACATTAAAAGAGGAGGAAAATATCAAAATGAAATGAAAGAAGAAAGTTCAAAAAAAAAAAAAAAAACGAATTAAGACAATTAGCTGCAAGTATATTTGGGACTTGTATATATCATTTCTCTTTCAAATATCTTGTATATATATGTTATTTCTCATGATATATATATTATTCTTCCAAGTTAATGTTGCTAATTTGATCTCCATAGATAGTAGATATTACTGCATGCCCATTTGCCAGCTCTCTAGCTGTAGACAAGATCGATGATCAGCTCGAGCGAGGGGGCTCAGCCGCTCAAGGGATACATGCATGGTGCATGCATATTTAACGCACCTATAACATATATATAAATCTTAGAAAAAGTTTATCTGATTACAGGCTCTCGATCCGTAATAGATCACTAATGATTAATTTCTTGCAGATACGTATGTACCATTAATTTGATCGATCGGAATAAGACTATATATTATAACACACTCAATTAAAACAATGGCGGATTCAGGCCGTTTCAAAGATTAATTGGAAATTTCACACGAAGCCTCCTGATCTTATAATTATAATAAGTAGAAATATCCATTAATTAATATCATGGGAAATTATATATTTACAAAAATCGATGTAGTCATGTTACATATTAATGGACATGTTATCTTTTCTGACCTACCTGTGATTAAATAAAATATAATAAAAAAAGAATCAAAAATTTAATGTAGTACTGTCGAATTGGAGGCACTATATATATAGCTTATATATCATGATCTATAATTAATAATGGAAAAGATAAACCTTTTTATAATTAATGCTACAATTCCATATTTTTGTTTTTGTTTTTTTTTTTAAAAAGAAAAGTTAAATTTAAACATTAATTCCTAATTCATGGCATATATATATAGTACTAGTGGAAGCAATTGTACAAGTCACATAAGTATGTTAACGTACGCTACAAGAAAAATGAATATTTGTAAATATTTATTGTGACAAAAATATATTCATTTTAATTGAAAATGATCATTTCGCTGAAAATAACTAATAGTAAATAAACAATTTTCTTATATGCTCTCATCAATTCTAGCTAGCCTAAACTCGTGTTCACATGCCTTTCTGATCCATTTCATCTCTTCACCTTTCTTCATTCCTCCACCATGCATGCATGTCCATAGAATTTAATTTGTTTAATTTTATTTTTTCCTTGCACCCCCACCACAACAGTACTACTACTCCTCATCAGTTGCCAATTTTCTTGCATGCCAAACAAATTTTTTTTATAAAATGACCAGTACGTAATTAAGATTCATGCACCACCTTACCTAGACTGCGCATAGGCTAGCTTAATGGCCTAGCTAGGTTCCCGGCCGTAATTTTTTATTTTTTATTTTTATCTTTATTCTTTTTTGAAAAATGTTTGAATAAGTTTAATTACTCTCAATTATATACAAGAATTTAAAGATTTAAAGAAACATATATATATATATTTATATATATATATATATATATATATATATAGATCAGACAATATATAAAAGCAACAAAGAGACAATACTATTGTGCACGACTCTCCAATATATTATAATATCTTGCTGCCATGCATCAACATCCCAAATTCCTTTGGTCGATTCCCCATATAAATTATATATATATATATATATATATATATACGAATATCGGCAGTACTGGTAATTATCCGTAAAGATCATCCTGTAGAATTTTGACAACTACTACGTCAACAAATACACAATAAAGTCATTTTCTGTTAAACTTTATGGTCTTTAATTTCTAGAATAAGACGTCCTAATCTAATTAATATATTTATGTCTACAAACAAAACAAAGATTCCCAAGCTGCCCTGTTAAAGACTTGGAAAACTAAAAATAAAAAAGGACCACGGATTCCCCTCAATCCGATTATGCCCACAAATCTTATTTCCCAAACACCCTGACCCCAACTGTGTCCTTGGGGCCCTCCTCTCATATATAATATATATATATATATATATATATATCGGACCCCACATGTATGACCTACGTACATGATCTTCTACACCCATGAATATTTCAAAACCAAATAAAATTATATATATTAATTTATAATTGCCACGTACGTACTCTCCTTCTCCTATATAAATACACCTACTCGACCCCTTTGCTGCTCCATCTCCAAGCTAACAATTAAGTTCGTCTTACATATATATTCTCACTGAAAACACCTCTCTAATTAAAGAGCTTCTCACAGAGAGAGAGAGAGAGAGAGAGAGAGTAAAAAGAATGTCTGGTGTATGGGTTTTCAAGGACGGTGTTGTTCGCCTGGTTGAGAACCCGGCGGCGGAGTCATTGGATGCGCGGCGCAAGGTGCTAGTCCACA
This sequence comes from Juglans cinerea, assembly GCA_961763995.1. Taxonomy (NCBI): domain Eukaryota; kingdom Viridiplantae; phylum Streptophyta; class Magnoliopsida; order Fagales; family Juglandaceae; genus Juglans; species Juglans cinerea. Next base: position 11,085,174 of record CAUIVZ010000010.1, read on the forward strand.
CGCCTAGCAACGAGGTGATTACCTCGTACGCGGTCCTGGAGCGCAAGCTGTTGTCGCTTGGGTGGGAGAGGTACTACAAGGACCCAGACCTCCTCCAGTTCCACAAACCATCCACAGTCCACCTCATCTCTCTCCCCAAGGATTTCAACAGGTTCAAGTCCATGCACATGTTCGATATCGTCGTCAAAAACCGTAACATGTTCGAAGTCAAGGACATGTAGTAGTTCTACAAGTTCTTGTCCGGCCCGGCCCTTGGCCTGTGCTTCCACGTCGTCGTTCGTGCATGATGTGCGTGCTAGCTAGCTAGCTCCTCATGTGTCAATGCAATATCTCGTCTCTTTATAAGTGTTTGTTTGTGCTCAAGAATTAACTGCTTTATGTTTTTTCTTACGGGAGGTGGGTTTCCTACTTGACCGTGACTATAATAGTTTCGATTATCCCATCATCAGTTTAGTTAATTAGTTGGTCTCTGATTTCCATTTATCGGTCTTTTCCTGAAAAAAAAATATTGATCGTTTAGGTCGTCAAGCTTGTGCATAGGTAGGGAAGCTAATTAATGTAGTTTAAGGGTCTGGTCTTGTACGTCTGGTTGGTGAGCAATGCTTGTTATGTTTCTGTATATTCTCGTTGCCTTTGTTCAATGGAATTTGTTTTTCATATTTATATATTATACTACTTTTTCTTCTCCTTATTTATTTTCTTTATATAATTCCCATTTTTGCTGTAATTTAATAAAGAAACCTAGCTAAAAAGATCAAAAGAAGAAAAACTTGAGGAAGGAAATATTGCAGACGTTTGAATAGGGGGAGTACTGATGAGCATTGGCCATGAATTAGAAGCAGATGATCTCTTTAGTGTGGGAGGGCAAGAAGTGGGTCATCATGACTTTGGTGGAGCCATCCATTTTGCTTTGGGTCATGTAAAGGTTGTTCTGCGACGTGTTGATACCCAAGTGGACGAGTCTATCCATTTTCTTCTGCACAAGAGAAGGACATGAGAGTTCGCATCTTTTGTCTCCTTTGAATATATATATATATATATATATATATATATATATATATGAGAAATTCCTTTTACAGTCCCACTTGTGGACTGTATGTGCAGACTCTTTATTAAATGAGAAAAAATATCATTTTAAGAGGGATAGTTTTGTAATTTTAAAAAATTTTAAAACTAAAATAGTCTAAATTTACATTGCAGTCTCTATGTAAAGATTGTACCTAGTATATATATATATATATATATATAAAGCATTCGAAATCTCCGAATTGCCCTAGCTAGCTGCTTTTAGTACGTACCACAACATCATTAAGTGGTGAAACTTTTTGTTCCAAAAAAACTGTCTTTTCGTACCAATAATTCATCCAACAAGATCAGGAAGTTCAAAATTGTTTCTAAATTAATCAAAATTGCTATATATGTAGTACGTAATCATGTGATCCATCTCCTAACATGACTGATCGATCTTACTGTTCACATGATATTTTCATTTCATTTAATTTCTGCTGGCCGGCTGAGTGAGTGGAAGCTGCATGTACGTACACATGATCTGCAAATTGAGCCCATCATGACTAATTATCATAACTTTTCATGCGAGGGTCACCTCAGCAGACAGTCTGCCTCGACCAGCTAGCTAGCTGCAACACTAGTGCATGACTTTTAGAATAAACGTCCCCTCAACATTCTTATTCCAATTTAAGGTCTCTCAAAGAATTTGAAATGAGTAATGAGTCGTAAGCAGACATCATTGTAATTTGAAAAAAAGTGTAATTTATTATATAAAAATTAATTTTTTTTTATATATATTTAAATTTTTTTTTAAATGATTATGCGACTTGTATACTTTATTAAAAATATACAACTTGAAAACATATTCATTTTAATTAAAATAATTATTTTATTAAAAATAATTAGTTAAAAATAAGTAATTTGAATATTGTAATTAAATTTTCCATTTACTATATCATTACTAGAAATGACTAGTTGAAAGCATGTTTCTTTTCCTGGAATTATATGATCATGATATCAATATATATGATACATGTGAAGGTACGTTGGTTAATTTGTAACGTCGCTGCCTAAAAACTGGAATAATGACAAAAACAAGATTACCTGTAATAATACAAGAGTTGTCGTGAAGTAGCAAGATTTTATCTGGATTCTGGACATGGCCGCCCCCTAAAAAAATAAAATAAAAATATTTTATCTGACGTAGCAATATATATATATATATATATATATATATATATATATGTGCTTAACACAGAATAGAAAATCTATCCAGAAATCGGAAAAGGACAACAAATTATCCAAACCAAAGGATGATCGAGCAGGACCAGATCACAGACGGTAGCGTGCTAGGCGCCCATGCATGCCCAAAGAAGTAGGACAATTCCCTTATGGTAAGTTGCCAGCTGGTTCCAACATTGCCCAACTTACAAAAATCTCATCCTACGGCCTACGAAACAAAAGATATATACATCACTTACATACTACTATATATATATATATATATATATATATATAGATATGCATTGCTGCAAATATCTTATAAAAATAAAATAAAATTGGCCCTTTAGTGAAAGCAACCTTTCAATATTAATGATTAATTTAGGGATACTTTTCTGATCTATTCTATCTGACATGCAAGTAGAGTGTATATATATATGTATATATGTATATATGATTTTGAGTATATATTAGTTTATAAGGAAATTAGGAACTCCCATATTTTGTATTTCAATTGTCATTTATAAATTTTATATATAATCACACCTTCGGCCCCTAATTAATGTTGAGCCTAAATTAGTACTTTGGAATAAGCAAATCCTAATTGTATCCCATGCATATATGTATAGGATTATAATTAATTCCCTTAATCATGTCATTACAACCAATCAAAATTAACCACCGTCTCATAATATATCAAAAGATTAGTACCGGCACTACAAGAAAAATGCTCAATTGTAGTTAGTTATTTCCTATAGATTATTTTCTATTAAAATGAATCTGTTTTAATCATAAATAATCATTTTCGTCGCGGTCACAAATTGTCATTTTTCTTGTAGCGTGCATGCTTAATGTCGTAACGGACATATATATATATATATTATGAGAGCTCTAAAATATATATGAATTTATGAAAAATCACTTCAATTAATTTTATAGATCAAATGCATGCAAATTATTTTATTACGACGAACCAATTCCAATAATTAATGTTTGCGGAAGAATTCTCATGATATATACATGCACTCAATTTTATTACAAGAAATTTAGTTTTTTTCCACGAGTGTTTTCTTTGCAAGATCTACTATCGTGACAAATACTTAACTGATGACACAAAAATTGTTCGTGAGAAAAGAAACAAGCCTCTTACAGCAAGATCACGTCCGGCCAGCTAGGACAGTATTCCCGTCCTATATTATATGCATGCGTAGTAGTAATTCTACTCCGTCTATCGGACGCTTGCACAATTATAGCTAGCTTGATCCGAAGGCTAAATAACTCGATCATCGTTCCTATTTTTTTGCATCGATATATTTATACAATTCCTCTTTGGAATAGCTAGCTCTGCTGGTCTTATGAGTTTAACAGCCCCCAATTAGAATGAGACACGTAGGGGACTTCATAAAAGGCAAAGTAGACCCTTTTTCATCTCATTCGTGTATGCCTCACTGACTCTAACGAAACTAGACCTCATATCGCAAATATCGGCAAAACTAGACGTCGCCGCACCTTGAGACACCAGACCCGTCGCCGCCACCAAGCTCTGTCACCCCACCATATACTAAATAATTTCTTGGTTAATTCAGACAAAGAAGGCATGCAAGATCTTGATAATTAATAAAGCCGGAAGTGGTCTTATATATATAAAATGAGATCTCTACGGACCTGGTTTTCGACCCCCAGTGCACCCATCCCAAACCAAAGTGAGATCTCTACGGACCTGGTTTTCGAGCCGCGGCGGAGAGAAAGAGAGAGAGAGCTTGGTGGAGTTCTTCACAAAGGCGAGTAAGTCTATTTTTGCAAGTGTCGTGTAAAGTACCCTCATTTTTTAATATTATGCTGAGTCTTGTCTTGGAGGTAAATCTCATTGTTATGGTACTGATTGTAATCTGTGCTATGGAAATATGTAGGCATATGGATTGATAACGCAGTAGAGAAATGAATAGCAAGTGTTTATAAAAAAGACTCAAAGATATATGGAAACTGTTGCAGTAGGAAGGACTCTTGTGCGACATTGCAAGTCTGTCTGCACTACCAACTTTCATCAAGTGTTCTTGAAATTCATGTTTGCACTCTGAGAATCACATTATTAAATTTAAGTCCGGAGGGAATAATTTAAGGCCAGAATCACATTCTTTTGTCAAGATCATAGGTTTTATTCTCTTGGTGGTTGCAAATACAAGGCTCAGATAGTCTATGTATTATGATATAGCTTGACAAAAGACTTTCAAAATAACTAATAAATCTATAGTTATTTTGATTTATTAGGACATATAGTTATGTACTACGACATATGTCAAAAAGAATGCTTCATATTATAATTAATTAATTTTACGACTCATATTATAATAATTATTAATATTGTAACTTCGTTAAAATTACTAAATTTAATATTTTTGTTTGAATTTTAAATTTTATATAAATATTAATTGTGGGGGGAGGGGTTCTAATTTCCTTGTTTCTGCCTCTCGTGCAGGTATATATATACTTTTAGGATTTAATTAGCTACTGTGGTACTGAAACGAATCAACGATCGATGCATGAATCCGAACTTTTGGCAAAATCATGAATGTATGCATGGTTTCAAAGCACATGTGCTTTAAAGGTTTTTTTTTTTTTTTGCTGGGGGGGGGGGGGGGGGGGGAATGATATACCCTCTACGTACACTTGATGATAAAGAGCACACAGGCATTACAAATACAAACTAACTGATCGTACGCGCGTGTGGATAAGATCACTTATCAATTAACACGTGTGGCAAATACTACTGTAGAAGAAGAAAGCCCGCCCATAAAAGAAGGGTCGAGAAAGAGTAGATAGAGAGCCCTTTCCTTTCCTCTTTCTCATTCAAAGCTAGCTGCTCCCATTCCTTCTTTGAATGGGCTACAATGCACTTTTTCATTGAGTTGTCAGTTCCACCTTGTTCACATTGGCCTTCATCCATAACTCATCAATGAATATAACTAGTGAAAAAAGTCGTTGAGAGAAAGAAAGCTCTTCTTTCTTTCACCCTATCCACAAAGAATGGGGCACTTGAGATCTTTCTTTGTCCTCTCATGCATGGGGTTTCATTCTTTTTTTTTTTGAATATCAGATCCCCAAAAGATGTTAACTTGCCCTATCTTTGACTATATATTTAGTATGATCATGACAATTAGTGGTGTAAGGATTTTCTCCACTTCACAATACCTACTTGGCCTCGGCCCAGTACCTGGCCATAGGGTCTCAAGATCACCCATGAAGCGAGATGCCTACAAGGGAAAGAATCAAGTGACTAATAGGATAGACTCTGCTTGACATCGCTCGGTCACGCTCAATCCTTTGATATGGAAACATCAACAGATCACAAATGATAAAAACAAAGCCTGGAAACCAAGTGTTATCAGAGTTAGGTTATAAGGAAAACAAATCAATTAAGCCATGGAGAGAGCACCATTTGGTTGTGTTTAATTGTTGGAATGAGCTCAACTCATCCCAAACCAATTATTGATGGGATCCATTACTTTTTCAACTTTCCATAAAAAAGTTAAACTCATTTCAACTTACATCATACATTCAAACACATATCTCAACATATTTACATTCGAACACATCTCCATGGAACCCACAAAATACTACTATTCACAGATCAACTCAAATCATCTAAGATCAGTACCTCATAATCCAAACATAGCTAGATCACTATATTGGTATTTCGACACTCTTCTACATGTAAACCTAGATTCTGATCAACTGATCAATACGTGGGATATTATTTCACTTTAAAGAATTGTTATTCTTCATCTTGAATTTGTTATGATCTCTAGTCACACAAACTAATGTTAAGTGATTTAAAAAACAAACCATCCAAATAAAACACTATTTAAAATGCAATAATTCTATATCTATTTGAAAGTCTTTATACCACACACCATCAACATGATGAAGTGTCATGTCAATCAGTGTGATTGAAATTAAGAGACAAAACTTAAACTGATAAACATTTTTTTTATCAAAAAGAAAATGAAGTTAGGCTTCAAACTTAAGTTCATAATTCACGTGTTACAAGAAATTGTTGTTTATCTCGATAAATAAATAAATAATTAATTAATGTGCGTGTATCCTTTAGTCAATTTTATAATGTTCGCATACTTTCATAATTATAATTAATTAACAATTGTCCGACGACTTATATGCGAATATATATGCTCCAATAGGCTAACATCAAGTTTTTCCGATGCCCAGCCATGACAAGATGCCATGCATGCATGGAGGTTGTCACTTTCCTCCAAATTAAAGCAATCCAAGCTGTATTATATATATATATATATATATATATGTAAACAACACTTTTCAATAGCCAATAATAATGCATGATGTCTATTCCAAAAAGATGAAATATATAGAAACCTGGCATATTTTAGTACTCTACGGTCTACTCTGAGACTCTAATCACCGCCCACAAATATTATATGACGAACATCATGAATGAATGAATCATATTCCTCAAAAGTGTTTGGATCTTTTTCATGTGTTTTTCAAACTGCGTGGAACGGAATGAATTAGATGGCTATATATATTAATATTCTTCCTAGTCAGCAGTACTGGTGCTTAATTTTCCAGCCGGCGCCTAACTTAATTTCATGGGGAAACTCAATTAATTAGTGTGGTAAGGTTGGCAAGCCATGACTTATAATGCTTCTAAGTCATAAGACTTTTTAATAAATATATATATATATATGCATAATTGGACTGTGATATATATATATATATATATATATATATATATATATATATATATAGTAGGGAACATTACAACGACCTGCCTTTAAAAGAGTTCAAAAGTGCATGGGAAGAAAACATGATATACTATATCTGCGAAATTTACCTAATATTATCTCGAAAAGACACAAACTTATCAATTGTTTATGAATATCTTTTATTTCTTGTGTTGAAACAACGTAGATCTACATAAAAGAAACCCACGAAGCGAAGTGCTACAATCATAAAAAAAAAAATCTATAAAAATAAACTCACAAACTGACATGACTTCATATGATACGATGTTAGATCTACTTTACAAAAAAATAGTTTTACAATTTAACGTATCACATGAATTCAAGTCAGTTTGTGTGTTTATTTTTATAGAATCTCTTTGTGGCTAAAGTATTTCTCAATAATGTATACACATTTGTTGATATGACGTATTTTAAGTGATCGCTATAAAAGGTCATTAAAACTACACCATATCAATTTGGTTGATTAAAAATATGTTTAGATGTTGAGATGAGATGAAAAATCTGTAAATAGTAGTAAAATTATTTGAGTTAAGATATTTTATGGGATTTTAGGAAATGATAGAGAAAAAAGATGAATAAAAATAATATAAAGTTATAATATTGTTATAATATAATTTTTTAATATAATTTTTAATTTGAGATTTGAAAATTTTAAATTATTTTTTGTAATTTGTTTGGAAGTTTGGAAAAATTGTTATAATTAAGTGATGATTAGATGAAAAAGTTAAATATTTAAAATTAAAAAATATTTATATTTGAGTGATGTTTGGACGTTAAGAAGAGGTAAAATTTTTTATCTCATCTTAACATCCAAACAGAGCCGAGCCCAAGATTGAGATTACTAACGAATTACTAAACTTCGTTTGAGGGCATTCACCAATCTGAAAAGGAAGTGAGCAAAGCTCCTTGTAATTCTAATTTGGGTTGAGGTTCGGCTTAACCCTTGCCGTCAAAATGCGACAAGCTTGGGAGCATTTGGACCCCCTATTTGTCAAATTGTCTGACCAACCGTGGTGGGAGATGTAACACTTGAAATGTCAAAGCAAGATGTATCTGTCAGCCCACTTTAGCAGAGTTTTAAAGGCTTTAGTCTTGGGGCCCAATGATGGGTCCAATACGAAAACCACTAGTTTGGAATAAATTTGGATCGATTAGAGATTAAAAAAAAAAAATCTATTTATAATTCTGTTTTATAATGTACCAAAATATATTATTAATGTGAAAATATATCATATTAAAATAATTCTACTTAGCATCTTCACACACCACAAATCACATATTTTTTAATTTTTTTTTCTTTTTTCCCATAACAAGTATGTGGTGTATGGATGATAAGTAGAACAACTCAATTTGTTTCAGAAGAAAAAAAACTAAAATATGTATGTTATGTAGTGTGAGATGATGAGTAACATAACCCATCACATTAACTAACATTAAAAAAATAAAAAAATAAAAAAAAAGTATTTGTGTCTAAAATTTTTTCTATCCGTTTTTTATCTTACAATTACAAACCCGTTCATTGACACACTAAACATACAATTTATATGAAAGGATACAATATCAACTGTTCTTAATTTTACAGTTACATTTAGATATTGAGATGAGTTGAGTTGACTTGTGAATAGTAATATTTTGTACATCTCATTGATATGAGTTTAACTTTTTAGATTAAGGCTTCGTTTGGAAATTAAACTCATCTCAACTCATTATTACAATTTTTTCAAATTCCAACACAAAATATAATAAATAATTCAACTTTTTCAAATTCTAAAATAATAATAATAATAAACAATAATATTCTAACAATATTTTATCATCTTAACTCAACTCAGTTCAACATTCAAACGCACCCTAAAATATATTATATAAGTTAAAATAAATTTAACTTTTTTTTATAAGAAGATAAAAAAATAATGGGTCTCTTCGATGATTACTTTTGAGATAAGTTGAATTTGGTTATCGCAGTCATACAAATCAAACTTGTAAACAGCATAACTCTTCAATCGAAAGTGCTCAATCAATTGTACCATAAGACCTCAGTACGACAGCCCCATTTGAATGCACATTCAATCTACATCAAGACAACTGGCCGGGACAAGTTTTGAGGTACGACACTGTCCCATTGATGTGGTGCGCGCACCTATGTTCTAACAATTGTTTGGTAAAAGTTTTGCAATTTGACGATAAATTTCCCAGCAAAAATGAACGGCAGAACCTTGAAAACTATTACAAGTATATACATCATATGGGAGTGTATATATGATGACGATCGAAGTACTCCACATTGTATAACAACCACACGGATGAGTAATTAATTAAATTGGACTTAAACAAATAAAGAAGAATTTCTTTCTACTAGTTGGTGCAGTCAAATCCACGGCAAATAGAAAGCCAGATTACTAGAATGAGGAGTACTAGGATTCCAAGAAACACCAGCTTTATTTTCATGTTTTGATACCACATCTTACGTTTAAGTTGTGTTCCACGTACTTTGTACTGTTGGGCCTGCAATTTGCAAAATAAGAAGTTTGCTCAGTACCAAGCCAAGAAAAAGATCCATGCAAAAGCTGGTCCTGTTCTCTCAATTACCTGATCGTGTAAATCTTTAGCCTTGACATCAATTTCCATTATGTGTTCCCCCCTAACAAGAACCTGAAACGTGTACACAAAATCAAATAACATAAGCCGCAGCTTCGATCCGTTGCTTGGTTGTGTTATGATGCAAGACACAATCAAATGATGCAACTTAAGCAAGCAACGATGATGGGTGCAAGAGGTCACATACAGCATAAAAAGGGAACAACCCACTAGGACATCCAATCCTCCAGATCCGAAGATTTCACCCAAATAATAACAATCTTCTAAAGAGAAATGCTTTAGTCACAAAACTATCCCATAAAAATATACCCACAAACTGACGTGATTTAATATGGTACGTTAGATTGTAAATTTACTTTTGTTATAAAGTAGATCTAATGTATCATATAAAGTCATGTCAGTCTGTAAGTTTCCTTTTGTGAAATTTCTTTATGACTGTAGCAGTTCTCTCTTCTAAATAGTTTTAGAAGCCAGTCACATGAACAGCCCACTAAATTCGAGCAAATGCACACAGTATGGGGGCAAAGAGAGCATATTATTCTTCAAGACAAAGTATTATTACCTTGACAATATTCTCCAGCATAATACTTTTAAGTTCTGTAACTTGGGCGTTCACTTTTAACAACTTCTCAATCTCTTCAGCATGGTCAATAATGTACTTCATGTGCTCTTTCATGATTGGCCTGTAGATTTAAATTCACTTCATTTTTCACCCTCTAGTAAGAGTTTTAAGTTCAAATGCATGAGTGGCGGTTTTTATGAATGAACATACGCGAACTCCTTGTTAAGACTTTCGGCATTTGCTGTATCTGCTTTACCACCCCCATATCTTTTCCTGAAGTCTACCTTCATCCGTTCCAAGAATGCAAAGGATATCTGCTTGCCAACAGATTCTTTGGCAACAACACAGTAAGCTGCAAATTCACAAAGACCCAAAATAAGAGGGTCAGCAATACCTTAAGAACTGGCAACAGTGGTTACATTCTCATGAACTACTTCATGAGTGATTAAACATCTCCGGTTAATTTTAGCACGATATTTGCAATTATGTGCTATGCAATAAAAGATAAGATCCAAGATTCATCATTCAGAACTAGCGAACTACTTTAAGAACTAAACAAAAAACATCATGTTATACTCCCCATAAGTATTTTGGACACTTCACAAACACGTGCGGACGAAGCCAAGATTATAAGTTTGACGGGGCCAGATACTGTTAGGTCTAGAATAAATAGTTGAATTGAAATTTTTTAGAAATACCCTAGCTTTAAGAAAGAAAAAAGAAAAAAAAAACTTCAAATTGGCATTCTTCCATAAATACTGGTAATTTTACATCTAAACTTTTCCTATATTGCAATTAAGATATATAATGGGTTGAATTATGGAAACGATCTATATAGGAATTATATATAAAAAAGATGTAATATATCATGTAAACCATAAACTAAGTTTTGTATTTTGCTGAATAAAGTATAGCAATAACATCATATATTTAAAAGTTATAAGTCGTACAATTACATACTACGTAGTTAGCTATCCAGTGAACATGGAGTTTTTTTTTTCATTAAATATGTTTTATGAGTTGTGCTACATATAAGTCTCACACTCTGTACATCACTTAAAAAATATGTGATTTTACTTTTTTATCCTCATGTTTCATATTTTATACTTAATAAAACATGAGAGTAAAAGAATAAATTCACATATTTTTAAGTAGTGTGCAGGAGTATGAGGCTTATGTATAGAATTTTTCATGTTTTATATACCCAAATAATTACAAATTTAAAAGAGAAATAATCTAACGTGAATATATTACATTCTAATTTAATAAAGTTCTTGAAATAACACAGGAAAAGAAAAAAAAAATGTAGCTACCATAAAATTTTAAGTGACAGCAAATTTTAATTTGGTGATATATAAGAAATTAAGACCTATAAACCGAACTGATTCACTGTCTCATTCAATGACCCAGCCACCATGCAGAGTGCAATTACTTAACTTTAGGAGAAGTCTCTCCTTCATTCCTTGAAAACCAAAACGACATGGAAGACCAAGTGCAAAAAAATGAAAATGAAAGCAAAAACTCTATGTGCGAACGTTTCAGGTTCAGGCCAGATGCAACTAAACGAGTTAAGTGAAAAGATAAACAATGCGAAATATTACCATAACCATCCTCGACGAGAAAGTTGAAGGTGTGGTGGTCGCAGGTGTAGGTGAACTTGTCGTTGGAGGACCCGAGTTTCTCAAGGCACTGAGCCGCAATCGCTGGGAAGTTGCCACTGAACTTGGTGTACTCGGCCAAGATCATGGTGCCTCGTGCCACAAAGCTGTATATGAACAATTCCTGACTCATCTGTCTGTCTGTCTGTCTGTCTCTCTATGCGTGTGTGGAAAACTGAAATAACTCCAAAGCAGGACAGAGATGGAGCTAAACTGGATCGCGAGCGGGCAAGCTTGAGTTTTCTGTTCAACGTTGGCAATTTATGGGATCTAATTTTGGCCTGTTTCTTTGCAGCGAAGTAATTGTATTTGTCGTTGTGCCGCGTCTTGGAAAATTATACCTATCTAAACAAACGACCGCGTCTTAAGTTAGAAGTCAGAAACGAACGACAGGATTTGTTTGGATTTATAATATTGATTTATTTGGATTTGGATCCGTCAAGATTGACGGGGCTCCTACCGCAGCTTCTGTGACCAGGTGGTGCTGTGACCAATTAAGGCTATTGATAGAGGAGATGGTTTTAAATGAGTTGAATGAAATATTGTTATAATATTATTTTTTAATATTATTATTGTTTTGAGATTTAAAATTTTTGAATTATTTATTATATTTTGTATAAAAATTTAAAAAAATGATAATGATGAGATGAGATCACTTCTCAATCCAAACGGGGCCTAAATTATAATTTTAAGAAAATAAAATAAATGTACATTCTTATGATTTAATTCAAACCCTTTATTTTTTAAAAAATATATGAAAATCTCTATCAAATAAGTCAACAATTGAAATATGAGTAATGCTAGATACAGTTATAGATTGTTCAAGCGTCACACACTCCTTTTGAAAAAAAGTAGTATTTACCATTAAAAAGTTAATTTCTTTATGTGAGTCTCATATTTTCTTATTTTTTTTAAAAATAAGTGCACGATATTTGTACAATCTTTGACTGTATTTATTATTTCTCTTGAAATATTTCATAATAAATAAATATAGTCTATTCAATTTTTAATAAGATATATGTCATGATTTTTGAATTTTTCCAACAAATGTGGACCGACTCTTTCACAACATATTATAGAATAGAATTCAATCCACATACGTTAGTGCTTGCTTCCAAAATGAAAGAATTTTCAATTTGTTTTTTCCGTTTTTTCAAGTGTTTTTTCTTTTTCTTTATATATGACTTTTTATTTTCTTCTAGAATAGAAAGAAATGGTATTTTGGCTGTCATGACCCATGAGCATTAGCACTGGTCTATGCATATACATATGCAAAATTATATTTACATAATATGACTCTAAAATCCTCCACATTGGCTTATGCATATCCAAATATTTAGCTACCTATGAACAGTGCGTATCTAAATTTGGATAACCAATATTCACCTTACAAATCATATTTTAATCATTATTTCTCTCTCCTCCCACTCTCTCTCTCTCTCTCAATCATTTCTTTTTCTCTCTCCTTCAACAACACAACAAACCTTCACTTACACATTTATTTTAATATTATAATATATTATATATTTTTTTTTCATTTTATTATATTTTTAATATAATATACAAAAAAATTATATTTTTTTATGATTGCATTTGTATTATTAATGTCAAATGTATGTAGTGGATATTAATTGCAAAATATATATAAAAAAAATTGATTTTAGCAAAAAATTAATATTATTATTTTTTTATTATTTTGTCTCAAATATGCATAAGCCAATGTGAAAATTTTGCTTGAATGACAAAGTAGATATGCAAAAGAGATGATTTTGCATAAGCATATGCATAGACTAATGCTAATGCTCTTACTAGGAGATAACCTGACTTTCCCTTCCCCCACAAGGTCAAGAGGTCAATGTTATAGGTTTGATAATGTTGATCCATTGCTCATTTGGCTTTGAGACCTCCAATTTATATTCGCTATACTATCATACTTACTGCCCGTTAATCTTAAAAAAAAAATCAAGATTGCTACCAAATAATCGGCGTGTGGCTCACTCGCCTGTGAGGAATCCAATAGATCCCGCATTAGTAGAATAAATTCAAACAATTCTGCTATGCACAGTCGTCTAATGCAGACGCTGTGCAGTCGACTGACGTGGCATCATGCCACGTCAGCTGATGAATTAAAAAAAAAAAAAGCAAAAGGGAAACCCATTTCACCATTTCGTTTCCCGCTTCTGAGACTCAAATCTTAAAAAAAAAAAAAAAAAACAAAAGGGAAACCCATTTCACCATTTCGTTTCCCGCTTCTGAGACTAAAATCTTTCAGACCAACTGACCAAGCCATTTCGCTCGGGCTCTCGTGTGGGTGCAGGGATCCTTTCGTCTCGTGTTGTTGCGATTTGCGGTGGGTAGTGGGTACTACGTTGGGTGGGTCAACCGAAGGTCGGTCTGGTGGGCTGGGTGTGGGTCAGTTTCGTGGGCTTGGTGTGGGTAAGTCTCGTGGGATTGGTTTGGGTCAGCTTCGTGGGCTTCGTTGGGGTGAGCTTCGTGGGCCAGCATCAGTTCGGGTCAGCTTCGTCAGCCAGCAGCAGTTCGGGTCAGCCTTGTCTCCATACCGTCGCCACCAAAGGTACCATCAAGACAGATGTTTGCTTCAATTTACAATAAAAAATGTTTTAACATCTGCAAGTTTGGATGTTTGTTGGATGAAAATAAATTGCGAGTCACATGTAAATTTAATTTTTTTTTCAAGTCAGTTCCACAAGTTTGGATGTTTGTATGATCTATTTCTGGGTGGTTGAAGATATCAAGTTTTTGGTTTGTATATATGTAGATCATCAAGTTCAAAACAACAGCTCCCAAATGAGTTTTTGTTTTTCCTACACATACAAAACAAGTAATTGTATTAATTAATTACGTAAAAATTAAAAATATTGAAATTTGATGTTGGTAAAGTTTGATTAGTGTGGTCCTTTTGAGAAATGTCACGCTTGCCCCTTTGAATATATTGCATGGGTTGGTTAGCATCAATTGTCTGACATTGTAAATAAATCTTATTTGAATTTTTATCAAATTTTGATCAGTTTTGTAATTCTTGGAAGAAATATGTAACCTCACTGGTGGTCGATTGAATTAAATTTCCTGAAAACTTATCAGAGACTAACCTTGGATATTAAAGAACTTGAACAGGGCATGGGAAAAGGAGAAGAACACTCATCTCAGCTAACACCATCTAGCTCAAATCCGTCAAACTTAGTATGTTATTTCATAATTTAAAAATTTATTGCAACTCAATGTTTAACATCCTAATTATTATTTTTATTTTTATGTTAGGACATCTCTCAAACTGGTCTACTAAATTATCCAAATTACATGCATGGTTACTTTGGACCAATGCTTGCATGTTCACCAGCTTTTCTGCCATATCCAGATGACAACAAAAATCCAAGCAACATTCAGGTGGTTTTTCAACTTCGTTGTTGTCTTTTAGTTATAACATAACTAAATTTTTATTATGGTTTAAATGTTTTTAGTTTTTTGTTTTCAGCAAAACGTTGGTTACCCATTTCAATATGGGATGGGACCTCCGAGGCCAGTTATCGCTACAAGCTCCGCAACAAGTGCTAGAGTTAGTGAAGAAAATAGGCCCGATTGTTTAGAAACTGAACCTCCATGTTCTTCAACTAGAGTTGATGAAGAAATTATATTGGATAGACCAGATGAACGGGAAATTGACGATGGCACTACCGGTACACCACGGGTAGTGCCATCATTGGATAGTGATGATATCATTGAGGAGCCAAAGTCGGGGATGGAGTTTAATTTGTTTAAAGATTTGTTGAGCTATTATAAACAGTATGCAAAGAAATGCGGGTTTGGGGTGATGACACAGAGGAGTGAGAGGTCAGAGGATCAAAGTGTCAGATATGTCACCATTGGTTGTGCACGGGGAGGGAAGGCCCGGAATAAGAGTTCGAATGTCGCCAACCTACGTCCGACGGGGAAAACGGACTATAAGGCAAGAATTAATGCCTTAAGAGTTGAGGGAAAGATGCGGATGACAACTGTGCATAATACACATAATCACGGCCTCAGCCCAAAGAAATCTCACTTTTTTCGATGTAACAGAGAAGTGAGTGAGACCGTTAAAAGAGTCCTAGATACAAACGACTTAGCTGGCATCCGATTGAATAAGAGTTACGGTTCTCTTATTGTTGGTGCAGGTGGCTTCGAGAACCTCCCATTTTTAGAAAATGATTGTCGCAATTACATCGACAAAGCACGACATCTGCGACTTGGCGCAAGTGGTGCTGGAGCACTTCGAGATTATTTTATGAGAATGCAGTACAAGAATAATGGATTTTTTGCATTGATGGATTTAGGCGATGACGGTAGATTAAAGAATGTTTTTTGGGCAGATCCACGTAGTCGGGCAGCCTACTAGTATTTTGGTGATATAGTTACATTCGACACCACATACCTAACGAATAGGTATGGGATGCCCTTTGCACCATTTGTCGGTGTAAATCACCATGGGCAGTCGATTCTTTTGGGAGCTGGGTTGATTTCCAGTGAGGACACGGAGACATTTACATGGCTATTTCAAACCTAGTTGCAGTGTATGGACGGTATAGCTCCAAAGGCTATTATTACTGATCAAGACAGAGCAATGAAAAATGCAATTGCTACCGTCTTTCCAGAAACTCGACATAGATTATGCATGTGGCATATACTGAAGAAAGTCCCTGAGAAGCTTGGGTCGTATGCTGCATACAGAAGTGGGCTAAAAACTGAACTGATGAAATGTGTGTATGACACACAAACTATTGAGGAGTTTGAGAAATGTTGGCTGGGTTTATTAACACATACGACTTACATGAGAATGTGTGGTTGAAAAGTTTATATGTGGAGCGTGAGTATTGGGTACCGGTATTCCTGAAAGAGCACTTTTGGGCTGGAATGAGTACAACCCAGCGCATCGAGAGTATGAATGCTTTTTTTGACGGTTATGTTCACTCGAAGACAAACTTGAAGGAGTTTGTCGACCAGTTTGACAGTGCGTTGAGGAAGAAAATTGAGAATGAAAACCATGCGGAATTCCAGTCATTTAGCCAGGTCATTCCCTGCATATCTAGATCTCCAATGGAAAAGAAATTCCATGAGTTGTACACTAACGCTAAATTTAGGGAAGTTCAGCAGCAAGTAATTGGTCTGCTCGATTTGGATCCATCTCTACTTACATCGGATGGTGTAATGAAGAGTTATTTGCTAGAAGATGAAGTTCGTATTGAGGAGTTCACTAAACCAGTGACATTTTCAGTGGACTTTAATGAGGAAGACTGCAGTGCTAAGTGTTCATGTGAGTTATTTCAGATGAGAGGGATACTGTGTAGGCATATTTTGGCCGTATTCAAGTCTAATGGTATAAAATCATTGCCAGACCGGTACATCCTGGACTGATGGAGAAAGGACATCAAGAGGAGATACACGTTCATTCGCAGTAGTTATGACGCAGGGGAGCAGAGGCCAAATGGTCATAGATATTCAATTCTTTTAAATATGTGTTATGGGATGATAACTTATGCGGCGGATTCTAATGAGCAATTCAAAGATGCAAAGAAGAGGATACATGAGATGACTGAATGTTATCGCGAGCAAACACGCAACTTATCTCAAATCCAAACAGGTTTGATTCCGATGAATTTTAAAATCATTGCCTCTGGTTTACTTCGTATTAACTACTTAATATCGACATTTTAAAATTTTTGCTCATAACAGGTTCGAATGCTGGTTTGATGACAGAGGACAAAAATACAGTTGGTAGTTCACAACAAGTGAAGAGTCCACTTGTTGTGAGAGGGAAAGGAAGACCCCCATCTCTGAGGCGAGCATCCAGGATGGAGACGGACATGCGAAAGGTTAAAGCCAAACAAAAGAAAGCACAAGTCAGAGGGAAACGCAAACAGGTGAATGTCTTAAGATTGGGAGAATAATAATAATAAAAAAAAACATTAGTGTAAATGTTGGTGACATTTATAATGTTAATTCGCAACGAAAGAAAATTTACTACTTACTTTTTTATTAGCGAGAGGGAGATACACCAGAAGAAGATATACCAGTAGTGGGGACGTGCAGGAATTTATTTGGGCCATCAGAAGTGGATATCACCAATCCTGTACAAGTGCAGGTATTACTTTTTCATGCCTTTAATATTTACTAAGAAATTTCTTTAGTATTGTGATCAACCTCCCATTTTTAATATTTACTAAGAAATTTCTTATTTATAAACAGTCTGTTATAGACAGCTGCATATTTGACAGTAGTGGAACCCAAAACCGAGAAACAGTATTTGGCAGCCAAGAAAGTGTAACATTCCTAAACTTTGCATCTACTAATATAATATTTAGATGACATTAATATTATTGAACTTTGCATGCATACTAATCCACACAGATTGTTTTGGATTCGATGGCGCTCAACCAGACCTCCTTGGGTTCTGATGGATCACAACCGGTGCAAGAAGGCTGAAATTTAATTTTTCCAACCATGGAAGTGATTTGTTTTGTAATTATTTTTGTAAGAAGTTATTTGGTGGTTATATTTCCATCTCTGAGGCAAGCTTGGCAAGTGATCTATTTTGGCAAGTGATCTATTTTGTAAGAAGTTATATTTTGTTTATAGTAAGTAGGGAAATTTGTTTATATTGACAAAGCTTGGAAAGTGACAATATTTCCAATGGAGTATTTTTGGAAGTTTGTATTTATTACGGTTGGAAAGTGATAATGTATTGCCATTAAACAGGTTCATTTATGTGTGCACATGTACTGAGAATGCATTTGTATGTGTAACAGGTTCATTGCAGTGTTATGGTTATGGGTATTGATAGTGCATTGCCATTAGGCCAACAGATTTTGTAAAGCTAACAGGTTCATTTACGTGTACTATATTTATTGAGAATGCATTATCATTGCAGTGTTATGGGTATTGATAGTGCACCACATTAGGCCAACAGATTTACATGTAATATAATTACTGAGAATGCATTGTCATCAGATGGTGTTATGGGTATTGATAGTGCACCACAGGTATGCCAACTACGTTGGCTCGCAGCTTTACGTGTGCATTACTAGTGCCAAGTGTGTTGACATTTAGGCAACACTTTCAGCCAACATTTACGTATGCACGGGTACTGATCCTGCATTTGTTTTGTAAGCCTACCAGATTCATTTCATCTCTGCATGTAACTTGGTTTCCAGTAAATCATCAGACTCATCTGTGTGTGTAACAGGATTGACACAAATTCATTTCATTACAGCGATTGTAAAGTTTTTATCCACTTCTCATGGAAGACCAAAACACGTATACAATTAGACATAAATACAAATTCAAACTAATTATACAAATCTAATAACTAATAACTAAGTAACTTACATCGCACATCTAATAACTAACTTACATCACACATAAGTACAAATTCAGACTAAAAACTAAAAAACAGAAACCACTACCTTGTCAATAAATAGCAGAAAAAAACTAAAAAAAGACCAAAATACACTCGGGATTGCATGCGTGAATGCCTTAGGACAGATTCTCTTTCAAGAAGCACCAACTCCATCTCTCTCTTCTTAAATTCATCTACTATCTTACGGAGCTCAGTTACTTGGATTTCAACTTCGAAGAGTTTCTTCTCGAGCTCTTCCTCATTCCTTGACAATTCATTTGCATATTCTTGTAGTTCTATATCAGCCCACTTAAAATATTTACAGTATGGTAATTCCTAACAAGTGACAATAAAAATTTAAAAATTGTTAGATGTACATAACAGTGTATGAATCTATTAAACACGGAGACATTTATTTGGGTTGTAGTTACCTTTGTATTGTACTTTGGACACCCTAAGAAGGGTCGTCCTGGATTTGCCTTAGTATTTGAGTATCTCACTACAGCTTGAACCTCACAGAAGCACAATGGAGGAGCGAAAGTACATTTGCCAACAGATGAAGAAGACAGTAATGACGACGGCATTCTAACCTCAACCATAATCACAATGGAAAGGCACACATATCAACAGAATTACAATTAATTTTTTAGAATAATAAAAATAACTTGCAAAGATTAAGAAAGCCCTTTCTAGGCCAGAAATAAACATCATTGGTAGTCAACAGAGGGCAATAAAAAAATCTCATTTTCTTAATGAGATTACAAATATGAGGGAAACAAATAAGCAATCGAAGATGTAATGATATCTCCATTCTAAAGGCGAGCTATAAAATCTAAACTGAGATCTCCTTGCCCTTGAAAATAACCCAAGCACAATCTACCAGATATACACCAGAAAAACTACCACAACATCATTGCAAGTATATAGTAACAATTGATTGAACCATAGGCATTCTTGTCTACCAGGACCATAATATCCATAATCACTCATAAGTTACTGATACAGTTTAAAAGAAACACCACGTACAGATTCAAATCAGGATGCTAAAACAATTTTCATGCCCCTTCAAAAATTGTACAACACATTGAAAACACCATTATACAGATACATGAGAGCTGGCTAATTGGAACTGATTGCATTCCCCACCTTGAACAAACAACTGCTTCAAAAAAGAATTGCCTGGTTTTGCTTTATTCTATTTCATTCTTACTTATGAAAAACAAAAAAACTTTTACCATCATTATTGAACAAGAGATTCAAAAACACATTAAAATGAATACTCTTTTCCAAGTTAAACTGACAGGTCCTAACACATGAAATTTTTCGAGAAAGACTACCAAGAACAGGCTGATGTGCAAAGGGAAGGCAGGCAAATCTCCCTCTCATTTGCAATATTTATTGACCATGGGATGCAAAAAGACTTATCAAAATGAAATATCCTTTTTTCCAAGTTAAGCTGATAACTTTCCTAAAATGATTAACATGGACAGGTCAATTTGTGATGGGAAGGTCGAGGCATCTACCTCTCCCCAGATAGCCACATTTCAATTAGATGCACACTCAAGAAGGATGTTCTTTTGGATAAGTACTCAATCACGATATTTGCAAAGTCATTTTACTATTTTTAGTACGAACAAGGGCAAGCCCATTCCAAACCACTTAATGGACCAAAGGAATCATTTGATTGATGTTCAACTCACACCATGAATCCAAGGATATAATGCACAACAAAGGTACAGAGTAAATTACACAAGTACACCCAAACAACCCCTAGTCCAATCCGACACATTCACTAGTCCAATCATGATCCAAGCATTCAAAAGGAATACAATGCATGTATATCGGATGGCACAACCCATTCACTAGTTAAGCATGATCAACATAAAAAAGAACTCCAAACTAAAATAGTTGAAAAGTTAAACAAAAGCAACAAACAAAATAAGGAAAAAAAATGCATAATACAAAAAGAAATGTACTTGCTTCCACTTGGACTGGACATGGGCGACTATCTTCCTTGTGCCTTGATGAAGGATAGGGGCTAGGGTTAGGGATGAGGGAAAGGGGATGGTTAGGGTTCGGCTTAGATTTAGGGTTAGGGTTTCAAGATAAGGGAAAGGGGATGGTTAGCGTTCAGCTTAAATTTAGGGTTAGGGTTTCGGGATGAGGGAAAGGGGATGTTTAGGGTTCGGCTTAGATTTAGGGTTAGGGTTTCGGGATGAGGGAAAGGGTTTCGGGATGAAGGGAAATGGGCTGGGTTAGGGTTAGGGTTAGGGTTAGGGTTATGGTTACGGTTTCGGGTTAGGTCTACTGGGTCATCTACAAGGGAGGTGAGAAGTCGGGATGAAGGGAAATGGAAGACCTTTGCATTTCGAAACACAGAGAGGAAGGGGCTTCGGGCTTCGCTAGAGAGAACGTAAACGGCGTCAAGGTCTTCGCCAAGAGAACGTAAATCGCTTCAGGGGCTTTGCATAAACACAGAGAGGAAGGAAGGGGTTCGCGAGAAAGGGGGAGAGGTGTCTTCGAGGAAGGAGAAACATAGAACATTCGAGAGGAAGGAAGGGGTTCGCGAGAAAGGAGAAAGGGGGAGAGGGGTCTTCAGGGGAAGGAGAAACACAGAATGTTCGAGAAAACAAAAAGGAGAGAAGGAGGGAGGGCTGGGGGGAAATGGGTCAAATACAATCGAATTAGAACGGCGTCGTTTTATTTTTCCACGTCAGCAGCCGACTGCAAGCCGTTTACGTACGCGACTGTAAGTAGCGTTTTTGAAATTCAAAACGCATCCTCGACAATCAAATCAAATCAGATCAGATAAAGAGGGAAATTCAAATCACTAACTTGCTTTAAATAAGAGGTAAGGTTGTCACATAGATGAGAACAACAAGTCCTTCCCGATCTCTATACATATGAGAAGAGACGAACTAGCCAAGTGAATAAATGGAACATCCGTTCTCTATTTAACTCACAATAGTCCTCTAATGAGAGTTGCTACATCCACCGCTCCCAGCTCCCGCTGGGAGCTACCGTTAGGCAAAAAAAAAAATTTTCTTTTGTTTTTTTTATATGTATTTTTTAACACTTTTAAATATTTTTAAAAAAAATAAAAAAAAATCATAATATTATTAAAAAATACTTCCTTAATCACTAAGTAAAAAAAAATAAAAAATTACAGCAGTAGAATAGAGCGGTAGAAATGAGTGATAAGAGTAGCATTTTTCTCCTCTAATTTAGGTATCATATACATTTCTACACCCTTCAAGCCTTTCTCGATTTACATGTTGCAGGTTCGTGGGAAGTGTGTATAGAAAAGTGAAATACGTTCAAAACACTAGTAGTATCCTGAGTTATATCAAACTACAAGTATAGGCCGTTTGATTTTAATTAAGAAAATTCTATACACCACACTCTTATCCAACTTTCATCTCACTATGATGAGGTGACATTGCTCATTAATCTTTATATTTATTCTTTAAAAAGATGAAAGATCATTCAAGGGTGATTAAAGTGTCACGTCTTATATAGTGAAATAAAAATAAGATAAGAGTATGATGTGTAATATTACTCTTTTAATTATCGTTTTATTTTTGGCTTTTCTTAAATAGGAAACTAAATGTACCAAACATGGGAAATGCCATCAAACGAACAAAAAAAAAAAATCGACTTTTGTATAATTTAATACACCTATTATTTAAAAAAAAAGCCTAAAAAGTAACGATTTTGAGTCCAAAGTATATAATGTAACACCCAGACCCAATAAAGCTCAATTTTTTTTTCTATTTATTTATTTTGTTTTAGTTTATTCTATTTTATTTTATTATTTTTTTTTCACACGTTAACTTCCGCACGTTTTATTCTTTCCGTCTATTTTTTTTCCCCTAGGTCTTCCTCTCATCCACGACATGCATACACACGCACAACTCAGTTTCCGCATGCACGTCTCACATGCACGGTCACCTTCCTTTCTTTTCACATCTAGGGTTTTAATCAACTTTATAAATGCATGTTTTCTCTCAAGAGAAGTTGCCGCAGCAACCCATGCATAGTTGCACTCCACACTGCCGTCAACAGCTACACCGACCTCCGCCCCACACCTTGCACTTCTGCAGTGCACCACCCACGGCCAGCACAGGTCGAACTCGACCACGAGTACTCAAATCACGACAAGAGACCCACCCACCGACAACCACTCCACGAAAGCCCAAGCCCGCATTTGTCCACCACACGGAGCCACACTGCCCAAACCTCACAACCACCGGTCCACCACCGAAGCTCTTCCACGTCGCAACCCACATGGCAAGCCCCGGCACGACGGAAGACGCTGCTTCACTACGACCGAAGGACCCCTGTTTTTAATACTCGAAACAGAGCAATCTTGACTCAACCAACCCACAACCCTTAAGCCATCACCCACGCCGTTTGCCTCAGCCACCGAGGTACAACTCCCACTGCCCAGCCACCCTGCCTCCTCTACGATCAAACAAACACTAAGAAACCTCTGTTTTTGTCCCCGAAAATAGAGCAAATTTCTTTATAGCTTGCTGTTGTTCGACGCAAACCAGCTGAGCGACGCCGCCGCCAACCTCTTACACGACATCGCCACCGCACAAAGAGTATCGTTGGGCACTGCACTCCATCCAAGTTCGTCACTCTCCTCTCGGTAAGCTACCCTCCGAACTCAACTCTCCTCTCCGTCCCTCTCTCTCTCTCTCCTCTCTCCCTCTCTATCTCTCAATCTCAGTGCTCTGCCGCCGCGTGGACCACCTTCGACCTCCGCCCAACTCTGCCGTTGCGTCTCTCGTTCTCTTCTCGGTGAGTATCTCGCGCCCCGCCTTGCCGACTGTTGCACCGTAAACTCAATCAACGTTTCTCAAGAATTTACATAAAGTTAGTTTTTCATATTTCTTGGATATGAAATTACAATATTACCCTTATTATTGGGTGGTTTCAATTTGGTATTATGTTTATATTAAATCTATTTCTTTGCATGGTCTTTGTGGGAAGTATAATAGTGAGAGAAATTAAGTGGATATTGACGGTTTTAGAAAATGATGATATTATAGGAATTATGAGAATTTTAGGTTTTATGGCTTTAAAATAGGTTCTTTTAGTATTGTAGGTTTAAATATCGAAATAAGCGGTTGATTGGAAATTTACGGGAATTACTTGATTATTTTATAGGTGACGATTAATTATTGTTCGACATTTTGAGAAAAATTCCGAAAAAGTTAAGAAGTCCAAGTAAGCGGGGTTCATATACTAGTTTTGCATATAAGAAATGAAATGAGGTTGACTTTAAAAATAAGCATATTTGTTTTTGAAAAGAAATCTAAAACGACCTTAGATGTTTATTCTGCATATACATAAATTCTATATAAGAGAAAATATTTTATGTCATGACTTGTGTAGACATGAGCTAATTTTGTGCATTATGTTTTTGAACTATGCAACAAGAGCGAATATGAAAATCTAAAAGTTTTTGATATGAATAAATGAAAATGTTTTGGATTCTGTTTATTTTGAACATGTGAAATGATCTGAAGCTATTCAGTATTTTGTTTTGATATGATGTGTCATTTGAAAACCTTGGCATGAAGTTCTGATTCTGTATATGAATGTGATATGATCTCGATGATGTTTCGTTCTGTTTCTGTCAAGGCCCAGCCACGGGTATAATGGTGGTTTATAACCCTACCACGAGGTGAAACATGGTATACGGCCCAGTCACGGGTATAATGGTGGTTTATAACCCTACCAAGGGGGTGAAACATGGTATACGACCCTGTCACGGGTATAATGGTGGTTTATAACCCTACCACGGGGGTGAAACATGATATACGGCCTAACCACAAGTATAATGATGGTTTATAACCCTACCATGGGGGTTAAACATGATATTTGAATATAATATTTCAGTTTGGAAATGCCAAAGGATTTTCTTTTTTAGAACAAGTTTGTTTTTCTGAAAATTTCGCTCTGATGTTTTGTAACAAGTTTTGTTTATACATTCTGAAAGAAAATATGTTGTTTATACATTCTGAAAGAAAATATGTTGTTTCTGCATTCTGAAAATAAATGTCTTGTTCTGCATACTGAACTTTATAAATGCTCATGTTTACATGCTAGTATATGCTCTCTGTTTACTGAGTTATTGATAACTCACCCCTTATCTCCACAATATTTTTTAGATATTTTGATGGTTCAGCTGAGGATCAAGATTATGAGGCATTGGGTGAGATGATTTAAGTATAGTGGTTTAAGCATTGGAAGTTTTTGTTTTAGTATTATGGATTTTTATTAAGAAATTTTATTGTGTTTTGATGACTTGGCATTTTGAAAAATTGGTTATATTGAGGAAATTAGAATAAATCGGATTTTCTATTTGATATTGGAAATTTAGAGTCTATTTTTTATATTGTTGAATGGTGAGTTTAAGTGTTAGGAAGTAACTCTCCGACCCATGCGGGACCGAGGCGTTACAGTTGGTATCAGAGACATGTTAGAGATTCTGCATACTATAAACCTTGGAGGTTTAGATATTTGTGGGTTTTGAAAGAAACTTCAGATTTGAGGTGTAGAATTTTTAAAAAAATAAGAGATGATTATGTGGATACTTAAGGTTTTATATTTTGCAGACTTTATGATTGAGTTTTGAGATTTTTAGGTTTAGGGATTTTAGATCCGACAAGCTTACTTTGTGGACTATAGGAGATAATCTTTATAAGATTAATTTAAGGTTTAGATTTTTTAGGTTAGAGTCTAAAGATGTAAGGGAGTCTAGAGAAATTAGTATTTCTATATGGTAGGAAGACTATATGAGTTGGTTAAAGAAATAGCTAAGAATGGTTAAAACAAGTTCAATATTTTATTGATTCATTTATTTATTTCTAACTTGTTTTTAAATATTTTAGCTGGTATTTATATTTTATTTATACATATTTTGTTTTCTTTCCCTAGAACGTTTAATTGAGTTTAAGATCTCAGGATGTTGTTCTTCGTTGAGTTCGAAACTTTGGAGATTTGAGGTTTAGAGATTGTGCATACTTTAAAAGTGATTTTGATGAGATTTAAGATCATTGATTTTTGCGAGTTCCAGGATATGATTTTTGATGATATGTAAGGTTTTAGCACTTGCGGACCTATGGAATGGGTTCTACGAAATCTGAGATTTTGGATTTTGCATAATTTAAGGAAACAATTCTTATGACATTTGAGATTTTAATTTCGATAGGCATATTCTCTGGACAGTAGAAAATAATTCTGACAGGTTTTAAGGTTTAGATTTTAGGTTGACTTCGTGGAACGAGTTTTGATTAGGAACTGGAGGTTTAGACTTGTGATATTGATGTATTAGAGTCTACATACATGTTGGGAGACTTTACAAAATCTGAAAAGTGTATGGACTGGTTAAATGTGAAGGTTAGTTCTTTTAAGATGTACTTGATTTGAGATACAATGTATTTTGGACTACAAGTTGTTAGAGTGCGCAGCAGAAGCATGGTTTTGATGATATGATAGTTTGAGAGTTTATTTCATTATTTATTGAGGTTTTATATTGGGTGGAGAATTTGAAATTTATTTTTGGGTCTTTAATTGTATTATTGAGGTTCATATTTTAGACTTGAAATGGTAGTGTACGAGATCGTGAATGGCTAGAGAAAATATGGTAGAATATGATCGTCAATATTGGAGGGTTAGAAGTTGGAATATTGGGTTCGGCAATTTTGAAATATTAATTAGGTTCGACATTATGATTAACGAAAGGGGTAGGTATGGAATTGTAACGGAAAAATATTTAGGCCTTGCTTGTGGTACTAGCAAATTTCGAGGATGAAATTTTTTTAAAGAAGGGAGAATGTAACACCCAGACCCAATTAAGCTCAATTTTTTTTTTTTTTGTTTTAGTTTATTATTTTTTTTTCACACGTTAACTTCCGCACATTTTATTCTTTCCGTCTATTTTTTTCCCCTAGGTCTTCCTCTCGTCCACAACATGCATACACACGCACAACTCAGTTTCCGCATGCACGTCTCACATGCATTGTTACCTTCCTTTCTTTTTGCATCTAGGATTTTAATCAACTCTATAAATGCATGTTTTCTCTCAAGAGAAATTGCCGTAGCAACCCATGCATAGTTGCACTCCACACTGTCGTCAACAGCTACACCGACCTCCGCCCCACACCCTGCACTTCTGCAGTGCACCACCCACGGCCAGCACAGGTCGAACTCGACCACGAGTACTCAGATCACGACAAGAGACCCACCCACCGAGAGCCACTCAACAAAAGCCCAAGCCCGCGTTTGTCAACCGCACGGAGCCACCCTGCCCAAACCTCACAACCATCGGTCCACCACCGAAGCTCTTCCACGCTGCAACCCACACGGCAAGCCCCTGCACGACGGAAGACGCTGCTTCACTACCATCGAAGGACCCCTGTTTTTAATACTCGAAACAGAGCAATCTTGACTCAACCAACTCACAACCCTTAAGCCATCACCCACGCCGTTTGCCTCAGCCACCGAGGTACAACTCCCACTTCCCAGCCACCCTGCCTCCTCTACGGTCAAACAAACACTAAGAAACCTTTGTTTTTGTCCCTGAAAATAGAGCAAATTTCTTTATAGCTTGCTGATGTTCGATGCAAACCAGCCGAACGACGCCGCCGCCAACCTCTTCCACGACATCGCCACCGCACAGAGAGTATCGTTGGGCGCTGCACTCCATCCAAGTTCGTCACTCTCCTCTCAGTATGCTACCCCCCGAACTCAACTCAACTCTCCTCTCCGTCTCTCTCTCTCTCTCTCTCTCTCTCTCTCTCTCTCTCTCTCTCTCTCTCTCTCTCTCTCTCTCTCTCTCTCAGTGCTCTGCCGCCGCGTGGACCACCTTCGACCTCCGCCCAACTCTGCCGTTGCGTCTCTTGTTCTCTTCTCGGTGAGTATCTCGCGCCCCGCCTCACCGACTGTTGCACCGTAAACTCATTCATCATTTTCTCAAGAATTTACGTAAAGTTAGTTTTTCATATTTCTTGGATATGAAATTACAATATTACCCTTATTATTGGGTGGTTTCAATTTGGTATTATGTTTATATTAAATCTGTTTCTTAACATGTTCTTTGTGAGAAGTATAATAGTGAGAGGAATTAATTGGATATTGATGGTTTTAGAAAATGATGATATTTTAGGAATTATGATAATTTTAGGTTTTGTGACTTTAAAATAGGTTCTTTTAGTATTTTAGGTTTAAATATCAAAATAAGTGGTTGATTGGAAATTTACAGGAATTACTTGATTATTTTATAGGTGACGATTAATTATTGTTCGACATTTTGAGAAAAATTCCAGAAAAGCTAAGAAGTCCAGGTAAGCGGGGTTCATATACTAGTTTTGTATAAAAGAAATGAAATGAGGTTGACTTTGAAAATAAGCATATTTGTTTTTGAAAGGAAATTTGAAAACGACCTTAGATGTTTATTCTGCATATGCATAAATTATATATAAGTGAAAGTATTTTCTGTCATGACTGGTGTAGACATGAGCTAATTTTGTGCATTCTGTTTCTGAACTATGCAACAAGAGCGAATATGAAAATCTAAAAGTTTTTGCTATGAATAAATGAAGATATTTTGGATTCTGTTTATTTTGAACATGTGAAATGATCTGAAGCTATTCAGTATTTTGTTTTGATATGATGTGTCATCTGAAAACCTTGGCATGAAGTTTTGATTCTGTATATGAATGTGATATGATCCCGATGATGTTTCGTTCTGTTTCTGTTAAGGCCGAGCCACGGGGGTGAAACATGGTATACGACCCAACCATGGGTATAATGGTGGTTTATAACCCTACCACGGGGTGAAACATGGTATACGGCCCAACCACGGGTATAATGGTGGTTTATAACCCTACCACGAGGGTGAAACATGGTATACGACCCAACCATGGGTATAATGGTGGTTTATAACCCTACCACGGGATGAAACATAGTATACGGCCCAACCACGGGTATAATGGTGGTTTATAACCTTACTACGGGGTTAAACATGGTATTTGTCCCGATGTGATAATATGAGATGATATGAATATAATGTTTCAGTTTGAAAATGCCAAATGATTTTCTTTTTGAGAACAAGTTTGGTTTCCTAAAAATTTCACTCTTATGTTTTGTAACAAGTTTTGTTTATACATTCTGAAAGAAAATATGTTGTTTCTGCATTCTGAAAGTAAATGTCTTGTTTTGCATACCGAATTTTATAAATGCTCATGTTTACATGCTAGTATATGCTCTCTGCTTACTGAGTTGTTGATAACTCACCCCTTATCTCCACAATATTTTTCAGATATTTTGATGGTTCAACTGAGGATCAAGATTATGAGGTATTGGGTGAGATGATTTAAGTATAGTGGTTTAAGCATAGGAAGTTTTTATGAGTATTGTCGATTTTTATTAAGAAATTTTATTGTGTTTTGATGACTTGGCATTTTAAAAAACTGGTTATATTGAGGAAATTAGATTGAATCGAATTTTCTATATGATATTGGGAATTTGGAGTCTATTTTTTATATTGTTGAAATGTGAGTTTAAGTGTCAGGAAGTAACTCTCCGACCCGTGCGGGACCAGGGCATTACATATAAGATGGACGCAACATAATTTGTACTGCCTAGGTAGTTATGTTAGGACAGATTTGGGGAGTGAGATAAAATGAGAATTTTGTAATTAATAGTAAGATAATTTATGAATAGTAGTGAGATAGCTTAAGTTGTTTTATGGGGTATTGGGAAATGTGAGAGAAAAAGTTGAATAAAAAATATTATAAAGTTAAAATATTGTTAGAATATAATTTTTTAATATTATTTTTGTTTGAAATGTAAAAACTTTAATTTTTTTTATTTTTTGTTTGAAAGTTTGAAAAAGTTGTAGTGATTAGTTTGAAAAAATTGTAATAATTAGTTTAAAAATATTTGCGTTTGAGTGATATTTGCGAAGGAGATGAGATGAGATGAGATGAGATGAGGTGAAATGAAAATTTTGAGATTAAATTTTTTTCCAAACAAGCCCTAACCTATTGCTTAAAGTTTAGACTGATTATATGTGTATGTTATAATATTAGTGTTCTAGATTCTGGTTTTTTCACAGTGGATTCTACTGTTTGTTAAAAGTAATGTATGATGCTTACATATTCTATGAATGCAAATATCATTTTTTTAATATAATCATCATATTGTAAAATTTACGTCATTGTAAAGAATATCTAACATATTAGATTAGACTACATGAATATGTAAGTTTTCTTGAATAAAATTTGTGTATAAATCTCACACTTCTTGTTTTTTACCTAGTTTGGTTTGGTATATGGGATTCTAATCTAATCTCATATAATTATTATAACTTTTTAAAACTCTCATAGAAAATATAATGTACAATTCAATTTTTTCAAATTTTAAAATAAAAATCATATTAAAAAATTATATTCTTACAATATTTTATTTAATTTTAAACTTTTATCTCATCTCATCTGTATAATCAAACGAAAACTAAAATTATGTTTGAATAGTGAGTTATTCTCATGTATTATGTGAATAATAGTAAAAAAATAATAATAAAATATTAAATAATAATAAATAATAATAAAAAGTATATAAAAAATAATAAATAGTAGTGATGTGTTAAGAATGTCATAAAAGTTAAAAGTCAAGTAAGATGAGATTTTTCCAAAGTTGCCATTACTCCGACCGGACCAAGCATTAAACAATTTTCAGATCAAGATAAGAGAGCCCGCCCAACACATCCTTAAACTCAAATTTCAAAATCCCAAGCTTTCTCACACTTCCAGTACTGTCTGGTCCTTTTATAGAAGAACCTCGGCCCCAGGCTCTCACACCCTAAACCTTCGAATTACTTCGCAAAATCCTCTCCTAGCATAACCCTCCCCTCGCTCCCCGCGGGCATAAACCCTAGAAATCTCTTCGGAGCTGTCGATTCCATGGCCAACTCTGATTCCTCCCTTTCTCTTCCTCAAGCCAATCCACTCTCCTCCGTACTCCCTCCCCCTCTCTCTCTGTGCATTTATATATGACTTATTTTGTTTCGGAGATTGATGATCTGTGATTTTTGTTTGCAGAAGAAGGAGAACATAACTCCAATTGGCTCAAAGATCTCGGTAATTTCAACTACCTACCCTTTTTTTGTATTCTTCAATTTAGTTGGCTTGATTGAGGTGTATATATTATTATATATGTAACAATATCAGCTGTAATGTTCTGATATCAGTTAATTTTGACTCTCAGGAATTAAATGAATCAAGGGCCGAGCTGCTTAATAGAATTCAAGGGTTGAAACAGGTGAATTTAAGCAATGATGCCTTAGCACGGGGACACAGTTTCTATTGTTTATTCATTTTTGTTTTTAACATACATCAGTTCTGAGTGCGGAACTTTTTTTTTTATTTGTTTTTGTGAAGATAAATATAAATAATTACATATATCTCTACCCATCAGTTTAAGTTTTTGAGACAAATAATGATTTTACATGGTTTCAAGCTTTTGGAACAAGTAGTAATTTCATATGGTATCAAAGTGAAAGGTTCTGAATTCAAATCTTGACTCCACACTTCATCTTATTAATTAAATATTCTACATGTTGTGCTCATTTATTAAGAGAGAGATTGATCCACATGTGAGGGGGAGTGTTAAAATAAATATAAATGATTAAATCTATTTTTACTCATCAGCTTAAGTTTTAGGACAAATGATGATTTTACAATTTTTTGGTGCCTATTAGGATTTGCAAAGTTGGAGATCAAAGTTAGACACTCAAGTTAAGGTCTATCGCGATGTAAGTGTTTAATGGTTATCACCAAATGTTTTATATTTATTTTATTTTGTGCTTTATATTTGGAAGTTGTGCGCATGGCTTGGGTCTATTTTGATCTGTTGGAACTTTTTATTTATGGACTATTTCTGCTCGAATAAGATGTCTCGCTTACATGGGCGATTAATATAGGAAATTGGCACTTGTTCTTTGATACCTGCTATGGCATTCTAATTCTTTTCCATATTTCGCTCTTATTTATGGCTGGACTAGTTCTCACTTAGAGCTGTTCTAATCAAGTTCTGGAATTGATCTTTGATTATTTACGGTTGAGCTTGTCCATAGATGTATTTTCTTGGTTTGCTGACTAGTCTTCAGTGGAGGCTTTAGGCTTTTCTAATTCAGGCTGGCTGGATTCATTATCACTCGATGATGGCGTTGTCATAATTTCATATAGAGAAATTTTTTAGATCTTATAACTACTTTTTTTTTTTTAGATCTTATAACTACTTATAGTAACATTGAATTTCTGCAATCATTGACTTTGTGCGATGGTCAACTTTTCTGTAGCCTTTTTAATTCAATATGGATTGAATTTAATGCATTATGTAGCTTAGTAGACTTGTTCTCTTGCCATACGTAAATGATCCTGATTAATGCTTGATTCTGGTCTCTTTGCATGAGTCTAGGTCAAGAAAAAGTTTATGGGACTTCATAAAACAGTCATTATGTAGTTTAGTGGACTTGTTCTCTTGCCATACGGAATGATCCTGATTAATGCTTGATTCTGGTCTCTTTGCATGAGTCTAGATCAAGAAAAAGTTTATGGGACTTCATAAAACAGTAGTTTCCTCTGATACTTTAGACACTCCATTTATGACGATTGTGATCAACTCTAGAAAAGTGTTAGCAAGAGTGGATTAAAATGTTTCTGCCACTGTTGCATGGTTTGGTGCTTCAAGAGCTAAACTACAAAGAAAATAAGTACATTTGGAGGGGAGAAATTGGAAAGTTGGCAATGATATCATTTGATCTCAAATAGGCAGTTAAGCTAGTAACTAACAATAGGAAAATGCTAAATGTAATTAAGAAAAACTTACAAAAAACTTACTTCTCCACATGTCAATTATTGATATGCTAAAAATCATGAAATTTGAAATTCAAAATTTGAATTTCAAAAGAAAACTAATAAAATGAGTCTTGTAAGTAAAAGTGAAAGTAAAATTGTAAGTACATGTAGCACTATTCTTAAAAATATAACGATATTGGTAGACAGCATGCATCTAATGTAACTAAGCATCATACAAAAGAGGATTGAGGGTTTTAGAATATGTGGTTCTACCTGGAATGTTGATGTGACAACATATTTTCAGAAACAAATGGTGCCTGCAACTGCATGCAAGCAATTAATAGTAGAATTTCCTATTCATCTTTGGTGATAAACTTCTTTAAGCTTAAAAGATGGATGCTTGGCTTTAGAAATTTCTTCTTTACTTGTTACTGCCCATGTTTAAGCAATGATGGGTCCTGTTAGAATTATGAACTTGGACTAAAATGGTTTTGGTGTTGAACATTGGTACTTGATATCTAGCATGGGTTACATCCCTAAATTTATAATATGATATTGCTTAATACAGATAAATTTGACTTCAACATATATACATGGTGATTGATGCGACCCAATAAATTTGAAACACAGAAAAGGATTGTCCAATTTAGATTATAAATTCATCTTTGCACTACTCAATGGAGTTTAAAGCTCAATGTTATTTCTCTCTTGCTTTTTTTGGTTTGATTCTAGAACTATGCTTTTAGTTGGCATAGAGATCACTTTGTTCTTAATGTAGTAACTTCTTTTACTCAACATTCTCTTATGTAATGCAGGAGCTTTCAGAACTTAAGAAATCACTCAATGTTGAAGTTGAGCAACTTCGATCAGTAAGTGGTGCTCCAGATTTAATCCTTCCGAACTATATTTTAACATGTATTTTTATATAATTTTTTTTTTTTTATCAAATTTGAACTAGGAGTTTCAAGACTTGAGAACCACTCTCCAGCAGCAACAAGACGATGTTACTTCTAGCCTAAAAAATTTGGGGGTAAGCTATTACTTGACTAGTTTTCCTATGCCCAGGGTTTCTGTCAGACATTCCCAGAACTATATTATGCTTTGAGAGTTTATCACAACTACCTGAATTGATTCATACTGAGTTTTTTTCAGCTGCAAGATGTCACAACTAATTCAAAAGATGCCCAGGCTCAAGACGTTGAGGGAAATGACAAAGACCTGAGAACCACTCTCCAGCAGCAACAAGATGATGTTGCTTCTGGCCTAAAAAATTTGGGGGTAAGCTATTCCTTGATTAGTTTTCCTATTCGCAGGGTTTCTGTCAAAGAGATTCGTAGAACTATATTATGCTTTGAGAGTTTATCACAACCACCTGAATTGATTCATACTGAGCTTTTTTCAGCTGCAGGATGTCACAACTAATTCAGAAGATGCCCAGGCCCAAGACTGTAAGGTTGAGGGAAATGACAAGGATGGACATATTTTGCCTGGGGATAAGAACGATAAAGAAAGTGAAAACCTGATGGATTAACTGTGGCGTACTTGTGACTCATTGGTTGTGCCTCAAAAGGAGATGAGCGGTGTTCCTTGAATTTGTACCACTGGTGCCTTACCTTTAATTTATAATCAATTACAACCTGTTTGTTGAGCACAACAGATAACTCATATCTAAGTTAACTGTGGAAGTTTGGCTGATTTTGGAATTTGAATTACCTTTCTATTTCAATTGGTTTTGTGGAGTATAGAAACTGTACCACTGTACCCATGAGTTTTTCTCTCCGTACATCGTCCCTCATACCATTTTCTGCTGAGTCATAATGGTGTTTGTGGGAGTTTGATCGAGGGATTTAGTTTCAGCAGGGAAGAACTATGGGTCTTAGGAGAGTAGTAGATATTGAAAGAAAGTCTTTCGAAATTTTAAGGGATGGGCACAGGGTGCTTATAACTGAAAGAGGGTGGAAGGTGGTGAAGAAAATGAGTTTGGAGTTGGCAACGATTCAATGGTTCACTAAAGCCCTGAAAAATTGTTTAATGGCTGGGAGGAAGGAGTTCTATACAGGGCATAGGGAAGGGGACAGGGGTTTTATAGCACAGAGGTGTTCAAACCTTCAGGGTGTTTTCATGGCACTGGTGGAATACGATAGAGGTCGTCGGAACTGCATATTCATTCCGGAAGATAGGGATGGAATGGGTTGGAGAAAGATGATGGAGGTTCTGAGAGCTGCTGGGCATGAAGGTGAATCCTTTGGGTCGGCTCTGTTAGTGACGACGGCAACTTCTCCTCCCATTAGTTCATACCTGGATGTACTAAAAAAACCTAAAGTCTTGGACCCATCCAGACAACCTGTCAGAATTAGTGGAGAAGTGTCGCTGCAGTCTGGAGGTGGTGGTGCTTCGATAGGTGATGTTGTTTCAGTAGGAGCTCAGAGGTTGGAGAGGGATGGCAGGGGAAATGTCGGTCTTAATAAGGAAAATTTTTTTCAGGCTGTTATGGAAATGCAGAGACACGTAGAGTTTTTGCAATCTAATATCAATATGTTAAAACGGTGCGTTCAAGAGGAAGTTATAGTGGAAGTGGGTATGGGCCAAAGGGAAGGGAAGCAGGCTTTGGGGTTGGGTCAGGAAATAATAGGGCCCATGGAGGGCCGTTTGGTGACCCTTATGGAGGGCCGTGGTGGGCCTCTCTATCGGGGGAAGAAGCGACCCGGTTGGAGGAGACGGGTTGCGTCTTCCTCAGGCCCATCGATGGTGGGGTTTCAGCCACCAGCGCCTGCAAAGACTCAGGCGGTCCCGGCAAAGGCGACGAGTCCACCGACGGAGCCTAAACTGCCGGAATCTGGACTGGTTGATTTACAATGCATGGAAACTGGTCTGTCGAGACCAGTTTTGAAGGACGTCGATTCGAAGGATGTCGATTCGAAGGACGTCGATGCAACAGAAATGCCGAAGCCTCCTTCGCCTATGGTGGAAGCTGGGTGTTGCGAGATTTCTCCCGGCTAGGAGAGGCCTGCGACGGTGGGGGTGGAGTTCTCGCCACTGTGCGACTCCGCTGCAGCTTCAGCTAGCCAGAAAACGCCAATGATCAGGTTGGAAGGGTCACCTTCTCTGTCGGAGGCCCATTTACAACTCGAGGATCATCTAGAGATCTGCTCAGAAGCTTTATCGTGCCATGAATTGAGTTATGTTGTTCCAGAGTTTATGGGGGCAGGGGAGGATGTGGGAGATGACGAGGGGCTTTCTCAGAGAATTGATTGTGAGGTAGAACGGGTTCTTGAGACTCAGTTTCCCGTTAGTAATGCTGTGGTTGAATGGGAGGGTAGAAACTTATTTGGGAAAGAAGATAGGGGGTGATTCCTATTATGCAGTGGGCTTCCAGTGAAGGGGAGCCTTTGCTGTTGAACCGTTTGCTACCAAATGAATCGAATGTATCGGATTGGATGCTTCAAAAGGTAAAAGATATGCATCACTGGATAGGTATGGATTGTGTGGGTTATGAAGAACAGTTTTTGGCTTTACTTATTGCCATTGATGAGGGTCATTCACAGTCAAAGAAAGCTGGATCAAAAAAACAGCGGGAGCTTAAGCGCCTGAAGTGGTCATTGAACTACGAAGGAAGCTCGAGTCGTGAAAGATCAAAAGGGAAGGGGCTTGCAGATCCTTTATGAAGCCAAAAATTTTGTCTTGGAACGTTCGTGGGTTAAATGAGGCGAATAAGCAGCTTCGTATCAAAAATTTGTTGCGAGAATGGAGGGCGGACATTGTATGTTTACAAGAAACTAAGCTGAAAAGTATTTCTAGAAAATTAATTCGAAGTGTTTGGAGTTATACCTATGCGGATTGGGTCTTTCTTGCATCAAATGGGGTTTCGGGTGGAATTATAGTGATGTGGGATAAAAGAGTGGTTGAGAAATTGGAAGAGTTTGTGGGGGAGTATACCGTGGCATGCTCTTTTAAGAGTGGCTGATAATTTTGTGTGGGCTTTTGCTGGTGTATATGGCAATGTTTTGAATACCGTACCGGACGTCGTACCGGTCAAGGCACTGGAACGAAATATTTCGGTACCGGTACCGTTTCGGGATAGCGTTTCGGGATAACGTTTCGGGATAGTCGATATATAAATAAATTATATATATAAATATATATAAAAATTATATTTCAAAATAATAGTCTATATATAAATAAATTATTTATAAATACATATATATAAAAATTATAAATAGTCTAGTCTGAATTAGGGGTTAAAAAATAAGTTTGTAGTTTGAAAAAACTGAAAAAAAAAAAGAAACACACAGGCCGAAATTTAGTCCAGTATGGCCGGTACGGCCGGTATTTTAGCCGGTACGGTACATATATAGTACCTATACCGGCCGGACGGCCGAAACGAAAAATTTCGACCGTACCAGCCGGTACGGTACGAAATTTATAACAGTGGTATATGGTCCTAATATAGATAATGATAGACACTTATTATGGGAGGAACTTGCTGGATTATACAGTTGGTAGGAGCTTCCTTAGTGTATAGGAGGGGATTTTAATGCATCAGATTCTTTAGTGAACGTTCTAGTGAAAGTAGGATACGCCCAGCTATGACAGAGTTCTCAGATTGTATTTTTTACTTGAACCTGCTAGATATTCCTCTATTGGGGGGCTCCTTTACTTGGTCAAATAATCAGACTTGGTCCCGACTGGACATATTTTTAATCTCACCCGAGTGGGAGGTGCACTATCCGGAGGTGTCCCAAAGGAGAATGCCACGTCTTTACTCGGATCATTTTCCTATTTTGTTGGACTGTGGTGGTATTCGATGTGGCCGCCATTATTTCAAGTTTGAAAACATGTGGCTGAAAAGTGAAGGTTTTGTGGATAAGGTTAGGCAATGGTGGTCTTCTTACCAGTTTTTCGGCAACCCCTCATACATCTTAGCTCGTAAATTAAAAGTTTTGAAAAATGATCTTAAGCTTTGGAATTCACAATCCTTTGGAGATATAGGAGAGAGAAAGAAGCTTATGGTGGAGGAGTTGCAGCAGTTTGAGCAGATTCTTGAGGATAGAGCCCTGTTACCAGAAGAATTATTGCACAAGACAGAGTTGGTTACAGAACTAGAAAAACTACTATCTTTAGAGGAGATTTCTTGGCATCAGAAGTCAAGAGCATTGTGGCTGAAAGAAGGTGACCGGAGCACAAAGTTCTTTCATAGAGTTGCTAACTCTCATAGAAGAACTAATACTATTAATATGCTAAATATTAATGGTGTAGAGTGCACGGAGGCTCCTGTCATTAGTGATCATGTGGTGGATTTCTATGAAAAATTGCTTACAGAAAATAAGGTATGGAGACCAAAGTTGGATGGTCTCGCTTTTGACACTATTGAGCCTCAGGAAGCCTCTTGGTTGGAGAGGCCTTTTGAAGATGAGGAAGTGTATGAGGTAGTGCGACGTATGGGTAATGATAAAGCCCCAGGTCCAGATGGTTTCTCGATGGGCTTCTTCCAAGCTTGTTGGGAGGTGGTGAAAGTAGGCATAATGAATGTGTTTAGGGAAGTATCCTCGGTGGGAAAGTTTGAGAAATGTTTAAATGCTACTTTTAATGCGTTGATTCCAAAGAAGATTGGAGCGCTAGAGGTGAAGAATTTTCGACCCATTAGTCTTGTGAATGGGGTGTATAAAATTATTTCCAAAGTTCTTGCTAACAGATTGGGGGTGGTTTTGGGCAAGATCATCACGAAGCCACAAAATGCATTTGTTAAGGGACGTCAAATTTTGGACTCAGTCCTCATAGCAAATGAAGGTTTGGATAGCAGATTAAAGGCTGGTTCCACAGGGATTATTTGCAAACTAGATATGGAGAAGGCATATGATCATGTAAATTGGGATTTCCTCTTGTACTTGTTGGGGAGGTGCGATTTTGGGGCTAGGTGGCGCTCTTGGATGAGTTGATGCATTACTACGGCTAGATTTTCAGTATTGATAAATGGTTGTCCTACGGGTTTTTTTAGTAGCTCTCGCGGCTTAAGGCAGGGAGATCCGTTGTCCCCACTTCTTTTTGTTATCATTATGGAGGCCTTGAGTAGGATGATATCGGCGGCAGTTACGCATGAGTTTATGGCTGGATTTCCGATTGGTGATCCCAACAGGGGCATTATTACTTTATCTCATTTACTTTTTGCAGATGATACGCTCTTATTCTGTGAGGCAGATCGTGAACAGTTGAGGGCATTGAAAGCATTGTTATTATGTTTTGAAGCAGCATCCGGCCTGAAAGTTAACTTTGACAAGTCAGAGCTAGTGCCGGTGGGGAACGTGAGCAACACAAGGCAGCTAGCTAGTATTCTTGGGTGCAAGGTAGCTTCTCTTCCCATGACCTATTTAGGATTGCCGTTGGGGGCTGCTGCAAGGGCTTCATCTATATGGGATCCAGTCATTGAGAAGATAGAAAGGAAACTGGCAGGATGGAAAAGATTGTACTTGTCGAAAGGTGGATGGTTAACTCTCATCAAGAGTACCCTTTCTAACTTACCTACGTGCTTCTTATCTTTGTTCCAATTGCCTGTAAGGGTAGCCGCGAGGATTGAAAAATTGTATCGTGATTTCTTATGGAGTGGGATAGGGGATGAATTCAAATTCCATCTGATCAGTTGGGACAAGGTGTGTAGACCACTCTCGTCAGGTGGTTTGGGTATAAAAAATCTAAGAACATTTAATCGGGCCCTGCTCGGGAAGTGGCTATGGAGGTACAACACGGAGACAGAAGCTTTATGGAAACTTGTGATTGATTGTAAATATGGAAGCTTATGGGGGGGCTGGTGCACTAAAGAGGTAAATGGGGCCGGCGGTGTTGGAGTTTGGAAACACATTAGGCGTGGGTGGGGGGATTTCAGTAGACATGCTAAATTGGTGTTGGGAAGGGACTCTTGTATTAAGTTCTGGATGGATACATGGTGTGGGGAAGAGACCCTAAATGATGCATTTCCAGCAGTTTTCTGAGTGGCATGCAACCAGGAAGCCTCAATAGAGGATCTTATGATTCTATCAAGGGATCAAGTGCAGTGGAATGTCACGTTTAGTAGAGAGGCACAAGACTAGGAAGTGGATATCTTTGAGGCTTTTTTCAGTTTGGTTTATTCTGTAAAGCCAGATAGACAACAAGCTGATAAGATGTGGTGGACTCCTGCGGGTAAAGGCATTTTCTCAGTTCGATCATACTATAAGTCCCTATCCCAACCTGTTAATATTTCGTTCCCATGGAGGAGACTTTGGCGAAATAAGGCACCCCCAAAAGCGATTTTCTTTACATGGACTGCAGCGTGGGGGAAGATTCTGACTATCAACAATTTGAGGAAGCGTCGGATAGTTATAGTAGACTGGTGTTGCATGTGCAAGAGATCTGGCGAGTCAGTGGAACATCTCTTGCTACATTGTGAGACAGCTAGAGCCTTGTGGATGGAAGTCTTTAGCCGGATAGAGTTATCTTTTGTTATGCCTGAAATTGTGATAGATCTATTGGCCAGTTGGACACTCCCAAGAGGAGTCCAACAAATCAAAGCGGTGTGGAAAATGATCCCGATCTGTATTATGTGGTGTATATGGCAAGAACGCAATGATCGGACTTTTGAAAACAAGGAGCGGTCTTCGGAGGAACTTAGAACCCTATTTTTCCGTACTTTATGTTTATGGGCCATTGCTCTAGATTTTAATGGCCTGAATTTTCATGACTTTTTAGTTTCTCTTACTTCGACCTAGATAAGTCTTTTCTCTTATATATCATCTTGTGTACTTGAGTTTTGCCTATCTCTATTTATATAAATCGATTACTTATCAAAAAAAAAAAAATGGTTTTGTGGATGCCGGGTTGGGTTCAACCCAAGAAGAAGCTTTTCCCTTGGCTTGTTTATTCCATATTCACTGATGAGAAGTAGTTTCTTAAGCAATCTGAGGTAGGAAGATTGCACCTTCCCGTTCCTGGAAC
The DNA here is from genome assembly GCA_961763995.1 of Juglans cinerea. Classification (NCBI taxonomy): domain Eukaryota; kingdom Viridiplantae; phylum Streptophyta; class Magnoliopsida; order Fagales; family Juglandaceae; genus Juglans; species Juglans cinerea. Next base: position 11,126,228 of record CAUIVZ010000010.1, read on the forward strand.
AACTCATTCCCCATTATATTTTCTTAAGAAATGAAGTTTGATGCCTTGATGGAACAGCTCATTCCCCATTATATAGGTTTTGTTCAAGCATCTAGCAGGAAAACAAATGGTATTGCCCTTCGCACCATTTGAATAGCATCTCTGTTATTCCCTTGTATGGTCAACCCAATGGTCCACACTATTCGAGGTTCCGAGGCTCTGGTCAATGGACAAGCTTTACAACCATTTTGTTTTGTTCTTTCTTTGGTGTATACATTACATAGTCAATGATTTATATTCCTTTTTCTCTCAAGGAATTCTTTATTACTACACTCCGTGATATCAAGCATCTTGCACAAAATTGCTTGGGAGGATGGAATATAACTGTGTTTGTAGGTTTGTGGACTACAACATTTGAAAGAACACTTTTTGTTTGTTGCTCTGCTAGTGCTTTAGAGTGCAAGGACAATAATGTAAAAGTTCTTTCTATTTATTGAGTTCTGTTACATACAATCACTTTTACGTATTTTTTATATACTTCAATGATGTGATTGGTAAAAACAATTATTTTATATTAAAAAAAAGTGATGCAATCAATCACATTAATAGTGTGCAAAAACTACGCAAAAGTGATTGTACATAGAATTTTTGTACAAAGTAAAAGTTCAGATATGGCTTTCAAGTTTTTCCTAGATCATTAGACTATGGGACAAAAAGCTAACATAGTGTAGTTTTGGAGAAACAAGCGGGGATTGCATCATTACATTGATGGAAAAAGCAAGTCGTAGTAAAATTGTAGAACCAACCATTCATTAGGAGAAAAGATATTCTTGAAGAAAACAAAACAGATGAATTACGAGTAATTCTACATATAACCGTAAAGTGCATAACCGCCGCGTAATCGCTTTAAAAAATAATGGAGTCCACTATAAAAAAATTAATTTTTTTCATGTGAGTCCTATGTTTTATTTATTTTTTCAAAGCGATTACGCGACGGTTACGCAATTCACGGTTGTAAGTATCTTTTCTCTTTCTCAATAGAAAAATCGCACAATTTATGAACTAACTTTGCCAAAGTTTCTCACCACATTAATTTCCAATAATAAAAAGAGAATGAATGCTCGCCTTACTTGAATAAAGGCAAAGGCACAAGTGCAATTTGTGAACATCATAAAAAAATGCAGTAATAAAAAGAACTTTTTACAGATCAAGAACTACTAGTGTTTCTGACTGACATTGATATGTACCATCTGAAAATTACTCCTATAAGGCAGAACATTCCACTGCAAGATATACAGGATGGCCGCTTCAAATCTTACGTGCAAGTCGATGCCTTTGAGGTGCGCTGGTTTGTTCCGAGGATGATCACAATTACAGTAACATCATCGTGATATTTCCTTCTACTACCAGCTGGAATATTCATTAATTCTTCCAAGCTGAAACCTGCAACAATAAAATAAATTCTTAACAAGCTGGCGAATAGGCTACAAACACCCATTGTTTCTCTCAATGCTCATGTTAAAGTGTTCTGTGTATTAAGAACAACTGGAAACCATTATTGGCGTATTTTGACTATCAAGTCAATTGATAGACAGTGGAAAAATTAGGCATATGTGCACAATGTTAAGTGATGCAACAAATAAACTGTTCAGAATGCATGAACTTTGTTTTATAGGAAATTTGAGGGGTGAGGCCCAGGTAAGGAGGGGATTTGAACCCCCGCGTGACAAAAAAAGGCGCTAAGAGCCCCATGGTCGCTATGGACCAGGCCCTGGATGCCAATTGACCCATAGACCGTTGGCAGAAGGCATGAAATTTAAAACAAATAATGCTCCTAATTTTTATATACCGTTAAGAGAAAGTTTCACAGAAAATTGACTAAATGAAATGCTGATCATGTTGTTACATGAAGATATCTAAAGGTTTACCTGCACAGTCGGCTGCTCTCTCAACAAGCTGCTCCAACAGAAACTTTGCTGGATCACCAGATGGATTGCTCAAGATAAAAGAATGGACAAGTTTTACTGCCTCATCATTGCTGAAGAAGTCAAACAAACCATCACTCCCAAGTATAACGAAGCGATCGGATTTTGAAATGGTATGCACATTCAGTGATGGTTCAGTCGATACATATGGAGGACTTATAAGGTTCCGAACTTGAAGAATACCCATTAGTGCATCGTTCAGTATTTTCTGCAAATGAAACCATGAACTCTTCATGAAGCAGAAAAGTACATTGATGTGTGCATAACTGGATTCATATATATTCATACATCACATTATAGGCAGAGATCTAGGATCCATCCATTCCAGCATAAAATTTTTTGTTGAAACTTACCTAAGTACAATCAATTCTTTACTACCGAGACAATATTTATTACAGATGAAATAGAGAATACAATTGAGCATACCAGAGGGAAAAGACATTTTTTGGCTATAATAGAGAGAACTTTTCCCATATAACTTAATAGACTACAGTGGCTTGGAGCAACTTGAAGCTTTGGCCTCTTGTGGAAATACCTTGTGTCATTAGGGAACATAATACTATTTGTATTCCCACTCGTGAAGTGCTAGTGGTATAGTAGTAGTAATTGAGACTCCACCACTACTCAAAACGCTGAAAGAACTCCTGAGTCCATGCCTGGTGGCAGTATTCAGTTAGAAAGTACCATGAAACCAAAAGCATAGCTTTGGTTTTTTCTTGGGTGGGTAGTCTGCGTTTGCAGTCCATTATATTATATTTTCGGTTGAGCCTCATCAGTATTGGACAACTGTCTTTCTAAGCACTGCTTTAGGTAGGTCCTCGATGGGGAAATAAAACAGGGCATCTAATTTAGGCAGAAATGATGTAGTTTGGTTTCTCAATTCAAATGGATCCCTAGTTCACTGGGCATTCGTCTTGTTAAGTGATCACTAGTTCACTAAGATGATGCTTCACTGTTCTTTGCCAAAAAGCATCACTCTGGATATCTTAACCTTGAGACTTTCACATTTGAATAATTCCCCGTTAACTAATATGTGATGCAACTATTGTTAGCTTGATTAAGCAGCCAAATAGAAATAATAATATAAATAATATTAACAATAATTCCTATTACACCAAGAAAAAGTACCTACCTTTTTCAAGTAACCAACTCCAAAAGCACGAGTGACCTTCAGTTTTCCCTTCACTCTTCCAGCTACAATGGTCATTGGGTCATCAGGATGGTCAAGCAGGAGTTGATTTTTTTCTACTTCATTGTCAACAGTATGACTGTCAGTGAGCTGGACAGCTTTCAGTTTCTCATTCCCCTCTGTGTCATCACCTTCACCATTTGTTGCCAACACAGCTCTGCTGTCGCCTAAATTGAGTGTATACAAATTGTTCCCATGAAGAAGCACAACTAAAACACAAGATCCTACAGAAACCAAATCAGGACGGTCCTCCATTTCCTGCTCAACCATGTATAAAAAGTCATTCTCAGCCTGATTAAGAGCACGTAGGAGGCTATCAAGTACCCCACGCCGAAACGAGTCAGATGCCAATTGATCTATTTTAGCAGATGAGCCATGCTTGTTGATATAGTCAAAGCATGAATCTTTGTCACTATGAGTTATTGATGGAATCTTTTCCTCAGTAACAGTAGTTCTGTCGCCTGAAGTATATTGGAAAGACTCATCCAAATACAAACTGTTAGAAGCTCTTGATAAATCATACTTTGATTCACAGCCTAATAAATTAAAGTAAACTATGACAGTCTCATACAATGTCCCAGCCAGAAAATCAGCTGCATCTCTTCCATTAAAGCCATCATAGATTGCACAAAAGAGCCAACCATTTTCTTCAGAACAAACAGCTTGAACCCTGTCTTCACCAGCAGCCCCACCTGCCACCTGTACTTCCATAGCATTAAGAAAACCTTCACTTGTTGAAGGAGCACTCATAGGTTTCAACAAATAAGATTCGTGATCACTCGGAGGGGAAGGACTGCAACTTAAGTTTGACATGGTGCTCTGAAGAGAAGATGATAATAAGTCCAACCTTGAAAGGGCAGGTGAAGAGGAAACCTTATGAAAGGAATTAGGGGAGTCCAAACTAGGAAGTATTTCTGCTCCTATCAAACCATTGCAAATATTTGTGTTTGCCAGTGTGGCATTGGCACTCAATGCAGCACCAGACAAGCAGGAGAAGCTGCTGGTCTTTTGGATTTTAGGTAGGATTTCATATCCTTTGGAAATCTCAAGAGATCTACCTCTGTTGCCATTGCATTGATAGCCAAAACTTACATCAAGTTCACCTTCGGGTTTATCTCTAGTTTCTCCCCACATGTTTAATGCTGAAACGGTAAGAACATCACCATTGTTAACATTATCGAAGACTAAAAGATAGAATGACCCACCTTACAAATTAGTTTTATAAAACCATTACATGCACACTTGAGTACCTATTACACTTACAAAGAGCCAGTTCAAACTACGCAAATATACACTTTTTTTTGTCAGTAAACAAATGGCAAAGGGTGCATTGGTTGGGACAAAATAGGCAAACATATACCGTAAAGCGTTATTAGCTATTTAACAGTATTCTGTGGACTTAAATCAAGCAAATATTAGGATTTTTGTACATTGGCGATTCAATTTCCTCCCCACCCCCAAAAAAAACGTTTAAAGTGAGTTGTACTTTTTAGAAAGAAGGTATGAATGTTGAATAGCACGCATTCAACCAAACATAACATTATATAAGAAGTTTGTGTGTGTCTGTGCTTTCCAGAGAGAGAGAGAGAGAGATTATGTATTTGTTCTCTTATATTTTATGTGGAAAAAGCCTTCTGGGTCTTCACAGCTTTTTTCTTTTTCCTGGTCAAAATGGAACAAAGCTCTTTGACCACAATTACTGGTAATTGTATACCAACCTGATTTGGTCGCAGTGAAAAATCATAAAACAATAAATAAAATAGCATTCAGGTAAGGCAAACATCTACAAGAAAACAGTGAGGAAAATTAAATTGCGTATAATCTTCAAAGTGAAATTTCAGGTTTAGATCGCTGAATTAGAAAATCATCTAAAAAACAGGCCCTTAAACTTATGGTTTGAAAGGTTGCATCAGCGACAATGACTTCTAGGCAACTGTGTCAATGAGATTCTGATGAACATAAAGAGTTTCAATGAAAATGTAAAAATTGTGGAATAACTATGATCAGTATTTTCAAGCAGTCTTTCCAAATGCTTGTGTATTTCTTTCATATGGTATCATTATAGTATTGCAAGACAGTCACAAAACTTCCAAATCCAGATAAAAAATGCCTGTATTCCATATAGTTTCTTTTTGTTCGTTCTTGGAAGAGCATTGCTATTCATAAGCCCATACACCACACACCAAAAAAATTTTATTTTTTTTTAATTTTTTTTAAGTTTTTTTTGGTTTTATTATTCTTAAAATAATTGAATTATTCTATTCACAATCTATATACTACACATTTGGTAAGAGAATAAAATTAAAGAAATTATAAAAATGATGGTGTGTGGTGTATGAGGCTTAGGAATAGAATTTTTCTTCTATATAAAAACATGGAGAACTTATACATTTGAAGTAACTAGGTATGAGCTTAACATCACATAAGTTTCTAAAGTCCACAATAAATTTCTCTTTAGGTTTGGTACATGCTTGCCGAGTTCCTCTGTCACAGTATTGGAACAAAGATGATGGCTGGAGGAAAATCCAAGATAAATGAGTCTACCCGGATCCATATCATAAGCTTTGAAGTGAGACCTTATGAGTTTAAATTGTATTTTTCCATCCATGCGAGCCTAATTCAGATTAAAGCCCCTACTATAATTTATCTTATATATCTCTTATGTTCTATTTAGTGGTAAAAACGTGCATAAAATTCGGCCAAAACGAAATGGACAAAAAGTTCTTAGCCAATAAAATAAAATGCGAGTCTGTTTTTACTCAAGAGTATATTGCAGGACTTATCTCTTAGTCTTCCAACAAAAACACAAACAAAGATCTCAAAATTCAGCTGAGAGTACTAACTACCACAATTGGTTGATTGGCACCACAAGTTAGACTGGGAGAGGAGGATTTAGACATTTAAAAGAACAGATAACCTAAACATGGGTTGAATCATTCTCCTCACCACCACGTCAAAACATACACATGGGCTACACTTTGCTTATCTAGCTGAGTATTTCCAGACAAAATATAGACACCAAGATAAACCACGAACATACCATGAACGAATCAACAATCCAATCCAAAAATTAAGGGAGCAAACTCGCGCTATCATACAAAAACATAACAAACAGAATTGAAAATCAAAACCCACCTCACCTTTTGTTTTTCCTGAACACGGAACTAAGTGCCGAGAGAAACAACAGCTAACCCAGAATGTAGCCAATATGTATACTAAGACTTGTATATATGGAGACAGAAAGCGATGGAGTGCATAGAGAGGCCAGGTGTGTGTGGGTTGCGACTTTGCAAAGCTAAAAGCAAACAAGAAAACACAAGCTTTAGCAGATCTCAGAGAGGAAGAGATCGTTGTTGTAGTGGAGAATCTGTATCTGGGTGGTACGTAAAAAGCGCTGCTTTTGGTGAAGAATTGGATGGTAGGGAATGAAAGAAAGGGTCTTTCCAAATTTTATAGCGGAATTTTTTCTTCGCCTGACGTTTTGGTCTCTTGGCTTCACTGTTACCGGCAATGTCGTTTTTTGAGTTCCATTCGAATTCGGATTCTATACTATACATATATATATATATAAAATTATATATCCAAGTATCTCGTTAGGCTGAACTGAATACTTTTCTTTTGTTATTTAACAGTCATTTCAGATATCTGAGAATCTGTTGTGAAATATTCTTTTCTTTACAAAATTTGTTACAAAATAATCATTGGATTTTTCTTTTCTTGTTCATCAAGATTTTGAGTATTCACAAATTCCCAACTAAATCTGCATCTTCACATGCTGTCAGCTATTTTGATGGGAATTTGGTTTACCAGTGCAAAAGTGACATATGCATAACATTCTCTCATGTAAAATTGAAATAATCATAAATCAATAATTAAATATATATTGATTAGATAAAAAATAATAATAATAATCCCTCTTTGCACGAGTCTCCGTGTTGGAATGACTTGATTCATCTCGCAAATAGATGATTTTTCCAACTCATTTAAAAAATCTATATATATATATTTTATCTATAAAAATATATACTTTTCATCTCATGTTTAAATGATACTTATCTTATTTACATTTGAATTGGAGGAAGTTTCTCCGAAACCAATCTAATTTGAGAACAAGCCATGGTTATCAAGCAGCCTAATTTATGGGGTTGCCGTTGACCACTCCCTCCACCCTACCCACGTGGAAGGGGTACTGTTATTTTATTTTTTTAAATTATGTTACATACAATTTTATAAGCTTGCCGTGTTTTAATTAGGTTTCCTATGATATAAACAAGAAATGATATTTGTAGACTGTATTTAGATGTTGAACTGAGTTGAGATAATAAAATATTATTATATTATTATATTATTATTTTGATATTTGAAAAAATTAAATTATTTATTAGAATTTGTGTTAGAATTTGAAAAATTATAATGATGAGTTGAGATGAGTTTGATAACCAAACGAAGCCATAGTCAGAGACTTAAAGTACTGTACACTCATTTTAAAAAAATTTGAATAAATATATGATTCACATAAAAAAAAATTAATTTTTTAATATTAAAATTTTATATTTTTCAAAATAAATGTACTATATTTACACAATCTATGACTATATCTAATATTACTTATAAAATATATGAATAAGAGAATATTTGAAAAACATGTAAAAGTCCAAGACTATTTTTAGGAGCCTCACAGAAATTGTGGATGATGTTATCCAAGTAAATAAAAACTCGATATGATTTATTAATAATATTTGAAACTTTATAGTGGCCTCATCTATTTACTGAAATTGTTTCAACAAGTCTCTTCTCACCGCACAATGATATAAATGGTCTCTATTCCGCCTGAAAATGGACCACTCTTTTAAATTTAAATAAATATAAATAGAAGTTATTATTAAGAACATTCATTTTATACACATGATGTAATATCATCTAGACCACATATCTTTCCAAATGAGTGTCAGGAACAATCAATTAGAAATAGCCACGCAGTGAGTGTAAAGTGTACACTGTTATAATGACTTCTCTCCAACATTACTCTTAATGTCTATTTTAATTTAATATTCAAATCAATTGATTTCTTTTAATTAATTTATTTATACGTTTCGTCTCGTTGACCCTTTAAATACGACAGAATTCTAAAATTTTGGAGCGAATTGTTTGAGAAGTCCTTGTTGAAAAAATAAAATAAATAATAATAATAATAATAAACAAAATATTGCGTGTGAGAGGAGCGAAACGCATAAAAAGACGGGAGCCGCAAAACTAAATGTGATGTGCATCATGCATGTGGTTGCTATGCATGCATGTGTGTATATGTGGACCACACGATGAGTAGGCGGGCGCATTCCTCTATGCTTTTGGATGCTGTGGTAATTTTAGATAGGAACCGCTCTGGCCTCTGGGTACCGAATTCGGGACCCAAAATGCGTCCCGAATAAGGTTTTCTTTTTCTTTTTTAATTATAATAAATATTTAAAAAAAAAATCTCGGGATACAAATTCGGAACCCAAAGCATTTCCCATTTTAGATTGAAAAAATATACCCAATCTCTTACTACTCACACAACCTTCACACACCATATATTTTTTATTTTTTTTTCTTTTATCAAATATTTAATTTATGAATAATGAATAGAAAAATTAAATTAGTTTAATAAGAATAAACTCAAAAAATATATTAAAAAATTTTAAAATTTTAAAAAATGTTATGTGTGAAAGTTAAAGATGTTGTGTATCGTTGCTCTTTTAGATTTTATGTATTGATTAATGAATAGTAATATTTTATAGATCTCATTGAAATGTGTTTAAATATAAATAGATTGATATATATATATATATATATATATATATATATTTGAATGTATGAAATAGTTTGAGATAGGTTTTAACTTTTTTATAGAAAGTTGAAAAAGTAATAAATCTTATCATTGATTAGTTTGGAATGAGTTGAACTCTCTAAAATTCAAATACAGAGTTTTTAATTTTTGAAAAATTCTACCCATTATATTTACACCACACACCACATATGATTTATTTTTTATTTTTTATTTTTTATTTTTTATTTTTTTCTTACCAAATATGTGATGTAGGAATTATGAGTAAGAGTAATTTTATATACAACTGTAAAGTACGTAAATGCCGAGTAATCGCTTTGAAAAAGAGTGAGGTCTACTATTTGAAAATTAATTTTTTTTATGTGGATTTCATATTTTATTCACTTTTTTCAAAACGATTATGCGGTGCACAATTCACAATTGTAAATATATTTTCTCTTAAATGAATACATTTGAATGTTTACAGTTACCCTCTTATGGATATGAATACATTTGAATATTATATTCACCCTCAACCCTAAAAATATGGGGGGTGTCATACAAAAAAGTCAAAATTCATGTTAATCAGGAATCCATTTGAATCAACCATGAATGGATTTGGATTATTATCTATCTAATATTTAATTCTGGCTATAATACATTTAAAATTCAAATTATTCTGTGGATTGGTTCGAATTTGTAGATTTGCATTTCATTTCCCTAATAAGTAGGTCTCCTTGACACCCCTGCAAAACTACACACATCCTTGACATCCCTAAATTCTAATAAGCAGATTTGGAGATCAAAAGCCATATTAACAGGACTCCCTCCTTATCAACCACTAGAACTTATACAAAATGAGGAATCAATTAGGGCTGAAAAAAAAAACGAAAAATGGGTTAACTGGACGGTCTCATGTAAAACCAATTCGGTTCGGTATCGATTCTAATTTTGCAAAACCGGTTCTACTTTTTATAACATCGGATTAGACCGAACCAGACCGTTTCATATATATAATTTTTTTATAAATATTTTATATATTATACATGATTTTTTGATATTATATTGTATATATTATATGCTAAATTGCTAATTAATACAACATCAAATTTTAAAATCTTATTATTCATGTCTAATAATATCTACTAATATAAAATTAAAATATGATCAAAATCGGACCGACCGGTTACACCCCTAGAATCAATATTCATCAAACTACGTGTAGCTAGCAATCCTATATCAGTTTGGTTTATAGATTAAATAGAATTGCTGCAAGGAAGTCTTACACTACACACTTCTACCTAACTAATATGTGATTTGTCACATTTGTTCTTCAATCTAAACACATACATAATTAAGCATTAAAATGGAATGACTAAAATAACAAATCACACATTGATTAAGGCCTGATTTGGTATTTCATCTCATCTCATTTCAACATCCAATCACCATTCAAATACAAATATTTTTCAATTTTAAATTTTTAAAATTTTCAAATTGCAAATTAAAAATAATTTTAAAAAAATTATATTCTATTAATCTTTTAACTTTATAATTTTTTTAATCTAACTATTTTTTTTTTCCAAAATCCCATAAAAATCTTAACTCAAATAATTTCATTACTATTCATAAATTATCTCAATAGTTCACAAATTTCTCATCTGTTTAAATAAACGAGGTCTAAGTGAAATTGTGTTAGGCAAGACTTTCATTTATAATTTTTCTAAATTAAAAGGATTTTAGAAATTGTAATGTTGAGGGACGCTAGAAACTTATCAGAGATATGTCAAACATTTATCTCAAGGCTCCACTTCTAAACAAAGAAAATAGAGAAAGGAGTGTCAACGACAGTAGAGGGCACTGATGCGAAACCCACAGTTGTCTCAAGGCTCCACTTGAGGCCCAATAAGAAGCAACAGAATTCGTTATTTTACGTCTCTAAAATCACAACACTATTATGTGGTCAAAGTGATCTTCATAGGTGCCACTTTGTATCATTTACAGTTATCTTCTTCCCATGTACCACCTAGAATCACTTGCCTAGCCATCAACCAATTCAAGCTCTATTTAATGACATCTGAATTCAGTTTGCACTAATTCTTTGCTTAAGTCGAATGTAAGTAGATTGAGTCGTCTATTCAAGAGGATGAACTTGAGTGGAAGGCTTGCTGGAAATTCATGCAGCAGAATGAACAGAGGTCTGCTATCTTGTTGGAAAAAAACCGCACCTAATTGCTACATTATTCATAGCAAATCTCAATATTTACTAAGAAATCTCTGAAACCCAAGATAAACGCAGGTGACAAGTTTCATATAGAAGATTAAAAGATGCATAATTAGTCCTACAAATCCACAAAACACAACTTCACTGGCCACAACAAGAAGATATAATTTGAATAGCAATGCTCAATAACTAAAGCAATCTGATATTGAGTACCTTAGCACAGTAACATAAAACATTTTGATTCATGGCAGTTCAAAGAAGTTGCAATATTCCATAATAAATGACTAAAAGGAGTCAAAATCCTTCAACCACATTTTTCTACCCTCAAGCAGAACTTCCAAAAACAGAAATCAATTATATTCTCTCTCCCTTGCTCTACTGTTGTCGAGCTTCGACTTTCTTTTTCTGCCAGAGACGATCCAGCGCACTGTCAGCATCTCCCTGGAAGAGAAAGTGAAAGAATGTTTTTTGATAAGTAGAAAGTGAAAGAGATTAGAAAAAAAAATAAACAGTCAAATCTGAAATTTCTAACAAACATATGAATATATTCATATGTATTAAAAAAAAAACTGTTTTTTAAGGTCTGAAAGCTATGAAAGCACCGACTTAAAGAAACAATGGCAAGAAAAAACACAAAACATACGTATGAGAAATACTCGAACAATAACTAGCACACCAAACAAAACCAAGTATTTAAGTTCAATGAAGAAATAAATCAGTGAAATGTCCCACTGACTTAAAAAATCAAAGGTTAAAACAACTAACAGACAATCCCTGAACATAATCTACTGTGCAATACCATCAAACAGGTAATACAAACAGAAAAGTATAAGAAAATATCATACACTACTAGGACCATAAATTAAACAAGCAACTATCCACAAATCCCAGGACTTGCTTAATCTATCAATTAAAGATATATTTAAAAACGACTCAAAAAGAAAAAGAATTATTGCCTGCTAAATCATCACCAACACATCAATATCTTTTTATGCAAGTACCTAGTTACAGGTTGGTCACCATGGTACTAAATACAAGCCCGAGTTTCTGGCCTAGCTAAATATATTTTTAAGTCAATTTTGCTGAACTAGTATTACCTACCAGTTCACTTGTCCAGCATTATACTAGAAGTAGTGTCACTGTAGTGATGTAGGTAATGCTATCAAAATGCCAAACTTGCCGTAACCAAGCACCTCCCAAATGTTTAACATATAAGCAAGAGACCATCCTCAATTGTTCCAGGTCCCACGGGTGTTTACCAACAAAATCCATTCCAAGAAAAATTACGTCCTACAAATTTCTGTCGCGGACTCTTATGGGGCACAGATACTTTATTCAACCAATACAAAAATCTGGAAGAGCTAAAATGCACTTTGCATGCCACTATCATGTTTTTCTGAAAAGCAACACAATGGGCACTTACATTTCTAGAAGATCTAAAGCCATATTCCATTTGCTCCCCAAAATATCTAGAGGCATATTCAAAACAATGCTTTGAATGTTCAAAGCACTCGACATCATAAACCAAGCAGACTTTCAACAACCCTTCGGTACAAATAAACATGAAATACCATGATCTAGAGCTAAGCCACCCAAACCAAATTATAGAATTAGAAACTGAAATGAGGAGAGAACAAAAACCTGAGCACGAACGAATCCACACAGAGCAAAGGTGGAGAAATGGCCATTGTAGACGCCATTCTCATCCAAATGCCCAACGTTGATCTGAACCGAAGCATGGTCCTTTGATGTAATCAATCTGTTTGTAGCCGAACTGCATTCCCAAGGAATAATTTAGATAAAAAAAACCCATATCTGAACACGTTAGAAAAACATAAAAATTAAAGAAAAATGATCATATACAATGGCATCATGCTAAATACCATTTCCTGGGAATGTAAAGTTCGGTTATAACCCCCTCTTCGTTCTGCATCTTGGCTACTGTTCACTGCTTCGTCAAACGCTTACCGATCTGAACCAACAAGTTCAAATAATCAAATTTCTAAGAGACAGGAAAATTTTGAAGAAAAAATATAAGACTCCATAAGTGGGTAGCCTAAAATAATTTATAAGTTTAGCTCATGAAAAACAAGAAGTCGACACTGAAAAAAAACCCAAACGCAAAGACAAAAAGTCGATCAGTATTTGGTTGTTGAGAAAACAAGGTCTCCGGTTCTTAAATATCATCCATTCACACAAAATAAAAACAAAAACAAAAATAAAACCTGATACGACTTATGTTGATACAGAAATTCATAATCCTTTGAAAGAAATAATATCCTCAGTTTTCCCCAGCAACCAAGTATATGTTCCCGGAGAGCATAAAACAGAAGATCAAGTTTCTCATGCGTAAAAAGCTCAAATTGTCAGATTTAAAGTAACAAAACCCTAATTACCGAAACAGATATTTACAGATGGTAACCAGCTCAATCAGATACAAACAGATTCAATGGGTAAGAGTTACTAAGAAAAGAGAAAGAACCAGCGAAGAAGAGACGAGCAAACGGCGACAGAGACGACTGCGGGCGAGAGGAAGCTCGAGAGGGAGAGAGGATTTTATAGCAATAGGAAGCAAAACCTACTTGGCCTTATCTGTCCACAATTATTGATAGGCTTAATTTTAACGGCCCAGTTCAAGCCCATGTTGACCTCTCGCTACATTTTTACTATTTATTTGTTTATATATTTATTAGAAAAAAAAAAATTATTTTGCCACCTCTAAAGTCTATAAAGCGTTTTTATATATTTTGCATCCAAAATTATTAAAACTGATACTTTACAAAAGATTATAAAAATCTGTCAAATTTCATATTCCATGCATTAAAGTAAAACTTTATAATTGTCAAAAATCAACTAAAATACAAGTGTTATTTTTTTTTTTGTAATTTTAATAGTGCAATGCCTCAGTTTTAATAGTTTGGAATGCCAAATGTAAAACCACAGTGCAAAATTTACTTCCCCTTTATTAATTTATTTTATTTCTGTTTAAAAATGATTGGGCATGTAAAAATTGTGTTTATGATTTCAAAATTCTAGGGCTCGTTTGCAGAAACTATCTCACATGATCATCTCATCTTATCTCATCATTACAACTTTTATAAATTTTCGCACAAAATATAATAAACAATTCAACTTTTTCAAATCAAAAAATAATATTAATATTAAAAATTAATATTCTAATAATATTTTATTTAACTCATCTAAAACTATCTCATCTCACCTGATCATGTCACTATCCAAAAGAACCCTAAAACTTATATTATGATGCTCCGGTTCCAATATGATAATAAGTATATGTTAAACTATCTTAAAGATCTTGTACATTGTGCTAATTTTACCGCTTGAAATTTACGAAAGATCAAAGAAATTATACGATACATCATTGATTTTAATTTAAATACCGTATTACATTTTTCTAAAAAAAAAAACAAAGAATGATAATTCAATAATACAAAGCACGATCGACTCTTGAAGAAGTATTAATATTTTCGAAGAATATCCTTAATTAATTTCTTGTTTGTTCACTTACAAAAAATATATGTATGCCTTCCAAAAATAATAATGTGTACAATATTCATTTGTGGAAGTTGATGATGTACCTGCATATATGGACAAATAAATTAAAAAGCTGTCTCTGTCATTTACCAATATGTTACAGCTGCATTAACGTACGTACATGAGTTAGTCACTTGTCCCTGTAAGTTGTAAGGAAAGACGGATCACCAAAAGGGCGGAGGTTTGAAGTCATGATGGTTTCAAGGGAATTGAAACCCTCCTCCGTTAGCTTCTGTTGAGCTTGCTTTTGGGGGACTAATGGCAACCCAAAGCAAAGAAAGTGTAATTGCAATGAGACCTGACCAAACAAACACAATCGTTGGTGTCTTCCCTCTCCTCCCCATCAAACCTTTGGCAAAAGGATACAGATGAGCCAACACCCAAAAGCTAAAGAATGCTCCACCAACGAACTTGCTCCATTGAGGAACTGTACTGTAGATCGCCCTTGAAAATGCAATGGCAATGGCAATTATATTCACCATTGCAATAACAATTGGTGGAATCATCAACGAAGACCATTTCACAAGGTACAAGTCTGCAAAGATGTCATCAACGTCTTCTCCTGCCGATTTTGAAGTCAAAGTGAAGGATATTTCAATCCCAGCAATCACTTTGAGCAGTCCCTGCACCACAGCAGCCAAGTGTGCACTGGTTCCAGAAATGAGCCAAAACTGTTCATTCCTCCACCACTCTTCCAATCCTATACCAGCCCATTTCACCTCCAAGATGGCTAGCGAAATGAGGCACACTGTTATTATTAGTAGGTAGACCAGGAATACCACGCTTAGAGTTTGCACGATGAAGTTTCCAGAGATTAGAGAGAGTGCAGGGAGGAAGCAATAGACAATAAGGAATACAGAGGTGAAGGGATAAATGCCAACGTTAAGGTATGCCATACGCTGGAGAAACATCAGGCGCCTCGTAGCCAACAAGGGATTATTTCTAGAGAAGAAAATCTCAACGGAACCTGTAGCCCAACGGAGCACCTGGTGGAGTCTATCTGTGAGGTTGATCGGAGCTGACCCGCGAAATGCATCACGCTTAGTGATGCAGTAGACTGAGTGCCACCCACGGTTGTGCATTCGGTATCCTGTCAAAACATCTTCCGTGACCGAACCGTAAATCCAACCCACTCGGTCACCCCATTCAGTCTTATCCTCATACCTGTTTATGTAACATGCAACGTACTGATCATGTTAGTTATTGTGTTTAATTAGGTATTGTACAATATATATGTACTCTGATCTTTCTTTTTTTTTTATTATTATTGAAAGGCATACCAACAAGAAATGACAGAGACAGCTTCAGCCACAGTCGTGGCATCAAGAGGATCACGTGGTGCCCTTAGAATACCAGGAGGACGACCATACTTGACTGCAGAATGATCAGCCAGAGGGCGGCCGTGGTACTCAGCTATTGGTATGGATTCGGATAGCATTATAGAATTTCCAAAACGCTTGGGTAGTCTATTCACATCAAGATCAGGATCAAAGTCATTGGCCTTTAAGGTGTGCATCTCAGAGTCAGTGCTCTGCGAAATCTCATCGGTTTTTGGTGGGTCGAAACCATACAAGGCAAACCGCCTAAACATGCAACCTGTTCCCACATAAACTGGGCCCTGCATATATTGTAGTCATTCAGGGTTGTGTAAATCCCAACTTCTAAGCAAAGTACGTACTACTAGAAATTACTTCTATCCAATATATATGCCAAAAAAATACCTGCACTCCGTCGAGGGCGCGCATGTTGCCGTCAAAGAACACTGTGTTGTGGTTGGCATACCGATCAGAAGGATCAATGCCTTCAAATCTTTGTGGGAATTGGATGTAGCAAATGTTCTCACCTCCGCGGTCCATCATAAAGCACATTCCTTCACGAATAGCTCTGCAGTTGTAGATGTAGTGGTCACAGTCAAGATTGAGAATGAATGGGCCATTGGAGAGGACGGCAGAAGCTCGCACAAGGGCATTCATGGCACCCGCTTTCTTATTGTGATCATAGCCTGGTCGTTTCTCACGTGAAACATATACGAACATGGGAAGACGTATGTCCACATCGGAGAAGTCTATGATTCTTTCGTCGGCCTCTCCCATTAGTGGATCACAGCTAGGAGGCTTCAACATCACCTGTGAAAATCAATAATGGCTAGCTACATAATACATAACAATTTGAAATCATAGTCCCCACGTACACACGTACATTAATCATTAAGAAAAAGCTAAGTATAATTGGTTTAAATCTCTTCATGTCTCTTATTAATTCATTAACAAAAGTTATTAATTCTAATGGATCGGATGGTCCTCGTTGGCTACTACATGGGTGGATCAATCTGGGCTACACACATATTTATTTGTTTATTTTTACTTAAGTTTTTTTTTAAAAAAAAAATTACATTTTGATCTTTCTAGTTTTCTATTTTTTTAATAATTTATTTTATTTATTTAATTTTAAACTTTTTATAGTTTTAGTTTGTAAATTTGAATTAGTTTGTTTGTTTTTTTTAATTTTTGTTTATTTTAACACTAGGGGTTAGTTTGAAAAAACGTCAAACCTAAGGACCTATACAATAATTTTTCCTAAAATAAGCTAAAATTGATTGAGAACTATTAAGTTTGCAAAGAAAATATACAAAAAGTTATCTTACAAACTAACATGGCCTAATATAATATGGACTTAGATGTCCCTACAATTAATCTTGTCCGAACTGTAAGACCTAAATTGAGAAAGATTATATATACAAAGTGGGTCCCACAACAACTATGACTAATCGAGCGAATTCCTCGGATAGTATTCAATGCTAAACAATGCTGTGAAATTTACTTTATATGTTTATCTTTCTCTCACTTTAAGCTCTAGAATTCTGATAACAAGTACTCTAGAAAATCCAAATCCATGTGATATACATTACGTCTACTAGCTAGTACACTTTATAATAATTAATAGATCTTTATATAGTTTAACATATATACAAAATTAACTTACACCAATTCGTAGGTGTTTTTTGTAACTCTTTTTATAGTTAAAACATTTCACAAATTGAAGTAACACATATACACATGAATTATCGAACAAACAAAGTTGTTATCTATGCAAGCCAAGTTTATACCTGAAGGATTCCTGCATGGTCACCTTTGGCATGTTCACTAGCAGGCATAGTCCAAGTACCGGGCCAGTGGGTAGCATCAGCCATCCATGTGGCTTTTTGGACCTTCGACATTACCTCCAAAGGGTCTGCTCCGCTTTCCCTCATGTGCTTCATCATCTTCATTTCTTCCCTTGCATTGAATGCTTCTGATCTCCTCCTAATCGAGTCCGGAAGCCCATTTATCCTTACTTTGAACTCGTCAAACTCTCTCTTCACCTTCCTCCTATCCTTCACAAAATCCAACCTGCTTTTGTTCTTGGTTGGGTCAACTTTTAAGCTGAAATAAGTCTCAGGATTTCTTGGCTCAATATTATGTTTCCGACAGAATGGAACCCATAAGTCAGCAAAGCTTGCAGCCTCGGCCATGGCCTCAAAGGTAAGGAGGGCGCCTCCATCATCAGAAACGTAACATGCAATCTTTTCCACTGGGTAATCAACGGCTAGAATTGAAAGGATGGTACAGGCAGTGACAAGTGGCGGTTCTTTCTCAGGATCAGCCGTGGACACAAATAGATCAACACCAGGAAGGTCAGAGCGACCAGTGGGATTGGCGGGTGATGGCATATCAAACTTGTCGTGAAGGACTTGAAGATCTGTGCATCGATTGATGGGGCAAAGCTTAGGAATCTGATCTAGGACCCATGAGAAAGCAAACCACACCTCACACACCACTGACATCAACCACAACCATACTGCATCTTCATTTGGATGTGTCAGCCTCCAATGCAAAAAGAAACATAGGACCACTAGACGGACAAGGACTAGTAACCTGCATGATGTCAATTTCTTCTTGATTAATGCGTACCATCATGATCAATTGTTCTACTAGAGTAATCCCATGTAGAAAAAGTACATATATTTGTGAGAAGATCAACAAATTTCAAGCTAAAAGTTCAACTTGGAAATTAATTTGTTAATTATTAACCTGTAAGGACTGATAATGGCGGCTGGAATTGGCATTTTTCGACTTAGGGGCTTCCAAGGTTTATCCATTGATTCCATCATACCCCCCTTGAACCCATCATCATCCTCATCACCGTAGATGTCATCTTGGGGCCAATAGGCATTTCCAACGCCATAGGTGCCTTTTGTCTCAAACAACCACCTGTTGTGATCAAATTCGCCGGTTTGGTTCCTCTTCATCATAGACATATTTTTGGGGTCCCTCTTTGTGCCATTTGGGGCTGGCAATGGTAGTGCTCCACTCGAGAAATCTTGTGGATCGTCCTGATCATAGTCTTCCGCCTTGTATGGCTCCTTGCAACCTGGGCATAAACCACTTCCTTTTTGGGCATCCATGAAGCAGTCTCTACAAATCTTAAACCTAGACAATACGTTTCAACGCAGCATTGTTTTAGTCATCTTATTCCTAGCTAGTTTACATCATCTATATATTCTCAGCATGCATATAATTCAGCAGCATAAAAAATTAGTGAGATTAATCATTGGCCGGCAATGTGTTATATAGGAAAGAATAGCACACACCTACAGTCACAAGGGATCACGTCAGCTCCTCTCTCATCTTTCATCACCTTGCCGTCACATGCTGGCATGGAACAGGCAGAGCCCTTGGCTCCAGCCATCTGAGGATGACTCACCTCCGACTCGATCACCTTGTCCATGAGATGTGCACGAGTTACGCTATTGAATCCTCCTGTGAAAAGAGAATTCGAAACATACTGCTCTTCAGCCTTGGCGGCCACCGACGTGTCCATGGGCTGATTGTCCGGCGTTGGTGGCATGTGTACTGTGTAATTCATGTAGTCCCCAGACAATTCTCCTGACATATCAAGATCTTCTCTCGATAGACTGACATATCGCCCACTTGAAGTTCGTCTTGCAAATTTAACAGTTTGCCCATTGGAATTACGACTTCCCTGAGAACTGTCAGAAGTACCTCTTGCGCTGCGCATGTTCTTCTTTGATGGTTGGCTGGATAGGGACGCCATTATCTTCTCCTATACCAATTCAATGTTCTTTTTCTTCTTTTATTTGGCAATGCTTCCCTTTTTTTCTAGTCTCTTTCCTGATAGATAATGATGCTTAATTATGACACAAACCTCTAAATCATCGAAATCTTTAAAAAATACACAAGGCTTCTTATTGTTAGAGATAATACTCCATTTGGCGAAAGGAAAAACCATGTCGTACTAGCATTTGAGGAAGAAAAAGTTCTCCTCCGCCAAGAAAATGGTGTTGCATTTCAATGACTGGAAAATTTGAAGCGAAGCCGAATATCATGTGTCAAAACAAATTACAACTGAATCCTCATACATGCAGTAGGAAGGTAATATCATTCAAGGACTTTCTTCAGCACCAACGTGGGAAAACAAATGTTGGGTGCGTTAGGAGTTTTGGTTGAGAGAGAGAGAGAGAGAGAGAGAGAGAGAGAGTAGTTGTGGGAACATAGAAGAAGAATGAGACGATATGAATTCAAGGAGAGAGACCGAGTCCTTCTATGGCTATTTTTAAGGTGACTCTCGACGGGTTTTAAGGTGTGTGTTTGTGGAGGGAGTAAAGGTGTTTATAGATCCTTCCACGCCCTCATCGCATGGCAAAGGCAGCCTATCACTAACAAACATTCAATTGCTAATTAGTCAAAATCCTCAACAGAAATCATTATTGGATCTTCGAGGATCAAGGTATTGTCATAACAATTATTTTTATACCTATAACAGCATCCAATTTAATTCTTTTCTGTGTGGTCACATATAACACAAAAGGCATCACCCAATTCCTCCTTTCCTAGAGCTTTGGGAGGCGCTACCAGCCCGTAGGGTGAGATACCCTATTTTAGACTCGCGAATGTGGAGCTAACACATATGGCACTACAACACAATTGGTCTTTAGTGACGGTTGGAAAATTGTGACAGTCCCAAACCGTCACTAAAAGGTCTTTTCTGTGACGGTTTCTGGAAATCGTCACTAAAAACAGATGAGGTTTTTTTAACGTTCCAACGTATGAGAAATTTACTTTCAAACGTCACATATACTTTCAAACTTTGTGGTTGTTTACGTTCGAACGTGAAATGTTTTGGCGCAAACGTTCGAACGTTATTAATTAACGTTCGAATGTGAATTGTTTGCGCCAACGTTCGAATTTAAATTAAATATGACTCTAATTTAAAAATTATGTGATTTTTATTGTGCATAATTTGTGAACAAGTCTAAAAAATTGACTTGTATATATTTATATATACACAATTTGTAATATATAAATATATATTTATGTTTATATATATTTGAAATGCAGTGATTTAATATTAAAGTTTGAAAATATAACATTAAAGAAGATTAAGAATTGAAATTAAAAAACGATAGAAATATTCAATAATATTTTTCTTTACAAATATTAAAAATAAAATACAAAATATGATAGAATGTAGTAAACAACAGTCAGATGATAACGTTGTCCGCGAAAGTCGAACTTCGTACCTCATCAGTCAAGGTATCAACCTTGTCGTTGAGGATAGTTACACGATGGGTGAGCTAGGCAACATATGCCGATATAGCCTCGAGCGATCGATCGATCTTATGATCGATATGCGCAGTCAGCTGTGAGATGACCGCATCAACCCAAGCAGGCCGCACACCTCCTGCAGATGTACTCGGCGTATGCTGACTACTACTCCCCACATGACCTGGCTCAGGCTGCGTCGGAGGAACTAGATCCTCTACAGGGGGTGGCTGACGTCCCCTCGCCTGTCCAATGCTACGTCGATGCGTGGTCATGTCGAGGGGGCTCATATGATCTTTAACCCGCTCCTCTGGCTGGGTCGGCACTCCCCGTGCAAGTAATAGTCGGCTGATTAGGACACTGTATGGGAGATTATCCGTGGAGACGATGCTCGCCTCGTAATGGATCCTCTCAAAGATGTGCAGTGGCAAATCTATGGGATCTCCACGTGCCACTTGTATCAAAAACTTGAACTCGACTAAATGTGGTTTTATGTGCCACATGATCCATATTTATTGCAACAATAAGGTGCAACATGCGGAATAAATGTAGCAGATGGTTCTGGTTGAAGGCGTTCTTCCGCTCGATCTGCATGCAGTCCCTCACAGTGAAAATGTAGAAATCCTCGTCTCGGTCATCATCCCGAGCCTCGACGCCAGTATCCTCCGCCTCTAACTGATCTGCATCTCTGGCTGATGCTGGCTCAAATGGGCGGCCAGTAGATGATGTAGAAGTGCCTACATCCTCACGGGGTGTAGCGTGTGCAAATGTCTCAACTCCTCGACGAATCCCGAGGTGCTCGCCGATGACATCTAGTGATATCTCAATGGAAACACCGCGTACAGTCACGGTGTGAGATGATGCGTCCTGAGGCATGTCACACATCCCCATATAGAACTCCTGAACCATTGAGGGGTATACCTTCCTCCTCAATGTGCATATATTTCTCCAGCCTTTACTGAGGAAAACATCTCTCAGGTTCGTCTACTCCCATATAAGTTCGTCAAACTCATTAATCAGGACCTCTAGCTCTACCATAACAGTACGAGCCTCGATACGAGCAGTGTCCTGAGTGACTCATTCCCTCTCTCGTTTCCTAGTATACAGAGAATGAGCCATATCCTGAAAATAGAAAAGGAAAAAAAATTATTTACATTAATGCATTTTTTTGTGTTAATTTTAAGCTGCTCTGCATTAACGTTCAAACATAGCAAAATAAACGTTCGAACGTTAAGATAAAACGTTCGGACGTGTATTTCATACGTTCGCACGTAAAACAATGTAAATAAATTTACATTCGAACGTGTATCATTTACGTTCACAAGTAAAACAACTACGTTCGAACGTAAAACATAGATGTTCGAACATAAGCAGTAAATAAATATTGGCTGACGTACGTTCGGACGTTTATGTTATACGTTCGAACGTAAATATGAACGTCCGAACGTCGAAACATTAATAAAGTAGAAAATCAGTACGTTCGGACGTTATAATTAAACGTTCGACCGTATGTGATTTATGTGCGAATGTAAAATATTCACGTTCGAACGTATGTCGTTTAATAATGTTTAAAGAGTAGTAAGTCCGGACGTATCCATTAAACGTTTGGACGTAAAATTTATGAAAATAACGTCCGAATGTAAGACAATGAACGTTCGAACGTAGAAGCCATAACGGCTATGTAATTTAAACGTCGTATGTTTGAACGTCTTGGTGAAACGTTCGAACGTTACGACACAGAATGGCTAAGTCGACTTAGCCATTATTGAAATCTCTAAAATTACTCTATAAGGTTCTAAATGCCAAAATGTCACCGTAGAAATGAAGTATACACTTCAAGAAACATTTCTAAGGTGACTATTTGGCCACTGGCAAGCCGTGGTGGCCGAAAAATGGAGTTGAAAATCCAACCACCACTTATCCCGTTTTAAACAAAACTCAATCCAAATATCAAATAAAATACATGTTATTTGAATAAAAGATGAATGCCTACCTTTTAGTGACGGTTGTGGCGAAGTTTGACGGTGGCGGCGACGGAGGAGTGGCGGCGTGCAGCAGAATGACGATGATAACGTTGGAAATGACGTTTCACTGTTCGGTTTTGGCCTTATATACACGAAACGTTCGATTACTTTACAAAATGTTGACTATAATATATTATATTATACTATAATATATATAGTATATTATAGTATATATATTGTGTATTATATATAATGTATTATATAATATATTATATATATACTGTATTATATTTATAATATAGTATATATCTAATATTATATGATCTATTATAAACTAATGAAATCAACATTAGAACCAAATGCTCTTATTATTAGTCCAAAACGATATACTTTATTATTACAATCTAGTACCCAAAACTCTAGTGTACAAATTCCTAAATAAATTGATTGGAATCAAATTACTCTTCCTATATTATTGACAATTAGATTAATTGATTTTTTTGAATTTGTGAGTGCTAGTTATATTTCTAAAGTTTAGCAATATGTTTATACATGTTGTTGTGATTTTATGCTTACTCTTGAAATAATTGTGATTATTATTTATGAATTTTGTGAATAGTTTGTGAGTTTATGGTGAGAATATTGTGAATATGTTATGATATGGATTTAAAATATTGTGATTATTGTTTTTAAATTTTTATTGAATATGTTTAACAATAAAATTATAAGTTTATGATCTTAATTTTAAGTAAAGATTAAAAACATTTAATATACAAATAATATGAAGTTTAATATATAACATGGAGTAATTATATATAATATATTCATACTAATTTAGTTAGAATATGATTATTATTCAAATTATAAGTATAGTATAAATTAAGTCTTAAAAAAATAAAAAATAAAAAGTATATAACTTAACTATATATAAAGTATAATACTTTTTTCATATAGAAGGAGATCAAAGACGGGGATGACCATTGGATCAGTAAATAGTAAGGTGCATTCTTTTTGGGAGGATCGATCCTTTTTGTTTTCAAAGTAATGTTCAAACATCATTTTTGCGTTTGTGGCTATGAAGTGGGCCGTACGTATCTTCAGACATCGAGATAGGTGTCCATACTATATACTTATTGTCTATATATATAATGTAATATATATACTATACTATACTATAGTATATAAAGCAGAATTTAATAAGTAACAAAGAATTATATATTATTGATTTATATATATGGTATAGTTTATATACTATATTATTATGTTATCATCTAAAGTATTATGCTATCATACTATACTATTATATATATATATATAAAATGTAATATATATACTATACTATAATATACTATATAATGCAGAATTTAATAAGTAACAAAGAATTATATATTATTGATTTATATATACGGTATAATTTATATACTATATTATTATGTTCTCATATAAAGTATTATGCTATTATACTATACATTTATATATATATATATATAATTGTAATATATATACTATACTATAATATAGTATATAATGCAGAATTTAATAAGTAACAAAGAATTATATATTATTGATTTATATATATGGTATAGTTTATATACTATATTATTATGTTCTCATCTAAAGTATTATGCTATCATACTATTTATTTATATATATATATATATAAAATGTAGTATAAATACGATATTATAATATAGTATATTAGGAAGGGTACGTTCGAACGTTTCAAGTTAACGTTCGAACGTTAATGGAGGTTTATGAGAGTTCATTTTTATGTTCGAACGTACACTTATAATACGTTCGAACAGTAGAAGGAAAATGCGGGAAAGGTCTCGCTCGATTTACGCACCTTTGTGATATGCTGGATGTAAAAATTCCACGTTCGAACGTAGATTTTATAACGTTCGAATGTTAAACTAAAAGGGCGGGAAATTTCCCGCTCGATTAAGGTATCTGTGTGATGATCTAAACGTTCGGACGTTTATACTGTACGTTCGGACGTTAGTTGATAAAAATCACTAGAAAATTATGAATGTCCGAACACCAAATTTCTTAACGTCCGAACGATAGGAAAATAGTGCGGGAAATTTTCCACTCAAATATGATAACTCTTTGATGATATGAACGTTCGGACGTTTAAGTTTTACGTTCAAACCTTAATCTGTAAATCTATGAACGTTCAAACGAAAAATTTATAAACGTTCGAACATGAAAATAAAAGTGAAGGAAATTTACCGCTAGATTTCATGCTCTATCATAGGAAGAGTACGTTTGAACGTTTATAGAAAACGTCCGAACGTTCTGGGCGGGAAAAAGTTTTGTATTTTATTACGTTCGAACGTCATCTAAAAATTGGGCGGGATAATATAACGTTCGAACGTACAACTTAAATGTTCGAACGTCTAAACTAATAATTTTAGAACTTAATGAATACACGCACGGGGGGAAGCGGCTCATTTCTGCTACTCCCATGCGCGCAACATAGAGAGAGAGTTGAGAGAGAGTCTTCTGCAGGTGAGAGAGAGAGAGGGTTAGAGTGAGAGAGAGTTGAGTGAGAGAGTGACGTGAGTTAGGTAATACGAGAGTTAGAGTGAGAGAGAGTTGAGTGAGAGAGACGGTTAGAGTGAGTTAGAGTGAGAGACAGTTAGAGTGAAAATTGTAACAGTTAGAGTGAGAGTTGAGTTGAGTTTTGGTAAGAAAAAATTATTTTTCTTTTGTCTTTTTTTTTCATTTTATGATATTTGTATTGTGTTTTTGTTATATAATATTTCTAATAAATTAGTGTTGTATTTTTTTTGAAGGATTGGTTGTTTTGGCAAGTTGGAAGATTTTGATTTGTAAGAGAATATTGTGAGTGCTAGGTATATTTCTAAACTTTATCAATATGTTTATTTATTTATGCTTACTCTTGAAATATTGTGATTATTATTTGTATAGTTTGTAAATAGTTTGTGAGTTATTGTGAATATGTTGTGATATGGATTTGAAATATTGTGATTATTATTTGTGAATTTTGTTTGAATATGTTTACATGGTTAGAAATATATTGCCTTTAGGTTTTGTTAATACATGTTTATTGCTTCCTCAAGTTTAGGAATATGTTAATACATGTGGCATGTGATCATTTTATGCTTACTCTTGAAATAATTGTGATTATTGCAACAAAATTTTGTGTTTAGTTTTTGGTATTTATGTGAATATATATTTATATGATTAGAAATATATTGTGTTTAGTTTTTGGTATTTATGTGAAATTTTTATATAATAATTTTTTTTGTGTTTTTGAATTTGTTCTTTAACAAAAAAATTATAAATTTAGGATTTTAATTTAAGTAAAGATTAAAAACATTTAATTTACATTTAATATGAGACTTAATATCTAACATTTAATAAATATAAAGAATATATTCATACTAATTTAGTTTTTATTATTCTAATTATAAGTATAGTATAAAACTTGATTTTAAAAAAAAAGATAAAAAAAGTATATAAGTTAACTATATATAAAATATAATATATACATACAATAAATATAATTAATAATTACTTATTAAATATAAATAACTCACTCATTTAAAATTATATAATAACATTTGAAATTAAGTATAACAATTAAAATGATACTTTAAGAATGATAATAATTAAAATGTTATAATAACATTCGAAATTAAGTATAACGATTAAAATAACTCTTTAAGAATTATAATAATTAAAATTATATTATAACCTTTGAAATTAAGTATAATAATTAAAATTATACTTTAAGAATGATAATAATTAAAATTATAATATAACCTTTAAAATACTCTTAATAAAAAAGTCTTGAACCTACTAAATAAGTAGAGTTAGAATATGTAAATATACTTATTTATTATAAACTAAAGAGTAAGTAAATAAGGATCAAATAAATGCTTATAAAAAAATTATATACTTATTGTCTATATAAATAAATAACTCACTCAATTGAGTATAACAATTAAGATTATAATTGTGGAATGATAATAATTAAAATTATATAATAACCTTTAAAATTATATATAACAATTAAAATCTTTTGGTATTTAGTCTAATTGCTTGACTGTCATAGTCTCTCCGGCCTTGACTAATCTCCTCCGGTCTTGACATACACTAATTGAGAGTTATTAGGACTGGAGAGTCTTTGACAGTTAAGTAATTAGACTAACATTTAGATATTTCTTCAATATCATTGTCCCTCGTGGAAAGTAGTAACAGGAAACTTGAGAAGATATTCTTCTATCTCTCGATAGTTTAACAATATAACATACAATACTATTTGTTTGACAATCTAGACACAGAACATGAGGATATTGTTTGTAATGTTTTTTGATAGATATGGTGTGTCATTGCATAAATAAACTTAGACCCGTTTGAGAATTAGTGTACATTTATGTGTCCACTAATTCATGAATTGTCCAATGTGGACAGTTTGGGATTATATTATCTTTATTACACATTTTTGTTACTCACTACTTTCCACGTTTAATATGAAGTTTTGGTGTCTTCCTCTACTGTTCTTCGGGTATACTGTTCGTAGGGTCACAATCCCGATATTTGAACATGTATATTTGGAAAACTATAGGGAGGTGCTGCCGAAATTTCTACTAACGTAGAAAGTAGTAGAGTGACGAGATTTGTGCAATATGGAGAATATAATCTCGAATGGGATAGGACCAACTACCTTATCAAAAAAGCAATGAGAATTAGAGCATGACATGCATGTGAATTTTCAATGTACGTGTTATTAATATATAGATGTTTTTAGAAATTGACAAAAATTGGATGCGTCTGGGCGATAGACTTGGAAAGGATTACGTACCCTATGCACGTGGAGTAAGAACCTTCATTGATTTTGCACAGGCCTCTGCTGATAGTCGTGGTTACATTAAGTGTTCATGTCGAGGGTGTAAAAATTTGTGTGCGATAGGATTGGATGAAGTAGAAAGTCATATATTTGTGAACGGTATGGATCTGGGGTATACCCGATGGGTACTGCATAGTGAGCCGTATGAACAATCAGCAGATATATTGGTCTATCATTACAATTATTTCCCGCACATGGATGATGATTATGAGTAGGATGAGATGGAGGAGATGTTGGGTGATATTGGAGCTGGGATGTTTATGGATGAGTTTAACGACAATGCCTCAAGTGGTGGAGGGACTGATTGTGAAAATTTTGCTTCACTGTGGGAAGATGCAAAGTGTGAGCTTTATCTAGGTTGTACAAAACATTTCAAAATGTCGTTTATTGTGCGGTTGCTTCACATTAAGTCATTGTGTGGGATGTTGACGAAAGCAATAAAAATGGTATTGGACTTATTTAACGAGGTGCTTCCCGAAGGGTCTGCATTGCCCAAGAACTTTTATAAAGCGAAATAGTTGAAAAAGTGATTAGGATTTGAGTACAAGTCCATACATGCATGCAAGAATGATTGTGTATTGTTCTGGAAGGAGAATGAGGAGAAACAAGCATGTCCTATATGTGGAGAGTCCAGGTGGAAGGGTAAGAAAAACGTGCCGGTTAAGGTGTTGCGGTATTTTCCCTTGAAACCTAGGTTGCAAAGACTATATATGTGTAAGAAAATAGTTCATGATATGAGGTAGCACGAGGAGAAAAGAGTTAAGAATGACGCATATATGAGGCATCCGGCTGATTCACTTGCGTGGCAGTCTTTCGATAATCAATATCTAGAGTTCGGGATAGAAGCTCGGAACGTGCGCCTGGGACTCACAACCGATGGATTCAACCCTTTTGGGAATATGAGTACAAGTTATAGCACTTGGCTCGTAGTATTGGTTTCGTACAATCTTCCACCATGGACGTGCATGAAGGCGCCAAATTTTTTGTTAACTTTACTCATCCCTAGCCCCAGATCACCAAGGAATGATATTTACGTATTCATGCAGTCATTGATTGAAGAGCTGAAAGAGTTATGGGAAATAGGCGTTAGAACTTATAATGCATCCACGTCGACATCTTTTCAAATGCATGATGCGGTAATGTGGACCATAAATGATTTTCCGGCATATAGGAATCTTTCCCATTGGAGTACGAAAGGGAAGTTAGTGTGTCCGACGTGTAACAAAGAAACTGCTAGTGAGTGGCTAAAATATTCTCAGAAGTTGTGTTTCATGAGTCATCGATGTTATTTACTAGCAAATCATGCATGGAGAAGAGAATGTGCCAAGTTTGATGGGAGAGTAGAGGATAGAATTGCACCAAAAGAGTTGTCTGGAGAAGAGATAGTGGAACAACTGCAACATGTTAGAGCGAACAATTTTGGCAAAGGTCGGGGAAAGAACAAGAGAAAACGAGGCGCAACAGAATTGAATTGGACAAAGCGTAGTATTTTTTTTGACTTGCCGTATTGGTCGTCATGCATGTTGCGACATAGTTTGGATGTAATGCACATGAGAAGAATATTTGTGATAATATACTGGGCGCATTGATGAATATTAACAAAGAGACAAAAGACACGATCAAGACAAGGAAAGATCTTGAGAGAATGAGAATTAAACATAATCTGCATTTGCAGGTGGAAGGCAATAGGGTGGTCATGCCGCATGCATGTTTTACGATGACGAGGGAGGAGATGATGGATTTCTGCAAATGGTTGCAAGGTGTGAAGTTGCCAGATGGTTATGCTTCAAATATTGGTAGATGCGTGAGTCCTGATGACTGGAAAATCAGTGGATTGAAAAGTCATGATTGTCACGTATTTTTGCAGAAGTTATTACCTGTGGGAATTCGTGGGAAGCTGACATTTAATGTACGTGTCGTCATATCTGAACTCTGTATGTTTTTTAAGGATTTGTGCGCTCGGGTAGTAAATCGAGATGTGTTGTCGAAATTGGAAGAAGACATTGCTACTATACTATGTAAATTCGAGCAGATCTTTCCATCATTTTTTGATGTCATGGTCCATTTAGCAATACATTTACCACGAGAGGTACTTTTGAGTGGACCGGTGCAGTTCCGTTGGATGTATCCAGTTGAAAGATATTTGGGTCGACTGAAGCGCACTGTTGGGAATAAAGCCAGAGCTGAGGGTTCAATAACAAAGGCCTATATACACGATGAATGGTTAACATTTTGCTCTCTATACCTTCGTGGTGTTGAGACACGATTTAATCGTCAAGAGCGAAATGCTGATCTTGCTGCTCCGCCTCCTCATGAGCTATTAGTGTTTTCCCAGAATGTACGACCCTTGGGTGTACAAACAGGTTACGATTTAATTGATGGAGAGTTGGGTAAAGTTCAGTGGTATGTGCTAAATAATTGCCGGGAGATTGATGATTATCTCAGTTATGTCGTTCCATGCTTTGAATAATTATAGTTTTCTTAAAATTAACTATAATTGTTGTGCTCAAAATATACTTATTTTGCAACATGTTATAACAGTGAGCACATGGACAAATTTAGGACGGAAGGCGAAGAAAATATAGAGGCAAGACACGATGAAGAATTTTCCGGATGGTTTGAAGAATGTGTATAAACTAAAATTATATATATGTTATATTTTGAAATTTTTAACTCTGGATAATGAAATAATAAATATATACTATTTCAATTGTTAGATTTTGGAACAACGTACTCGTGATCCCGGATCAATTTCTTCTGAATTGTATGTATTGGCCCGTGGTCCCTCAAATAGAGCACTTCGATACACTGCATGCACGGTTCGAGGTTATAGATTCCATACTTTGGACCGTAAACGTAATAGAAAGACTCAAAACTGTGGTGTGTTGGTCGAGGGGAGTCATGTAACAGATGATATTGACTATTATGGTGTCATACGTGATATTATCGGATTGAAATATCTGGGTGGGTCTGTAACATATGTCTTTAAATGTAATTGGTGGGATTTAGGCGGTGGTCGGGTTTCGATACATAGGGATAATCACTTTACGAGTGTCAATACTGCATCTAAATGGTACGAAGATGATCCATTCATATTGGCTTGTCAAGCTACCCAAGTCTATTACTTGATTGATCCAATGAAAAGTGCTAATGAAGATAGTGGAGAGATAACTTGGCGAGTCGTACAAAAATTTATCCCTCGAAATATATATGAAGCAGGAACGAGTGCAGATTACGAGAATAGTGGAGATGAAGATGACACTCCGATTGTAGAGGCATACCAGGAAGATGGAGAGGGTATTAACTTGTTTGTTGACCTCATTGCACTCGAGTTGCTCCCTTGTGTAGAGATGATGTCCCACCCGTCCATCTTGACCCGTGAATGAGCTGCTCCTCGACTTTGGCCGTAGCGAGGATTTGAGAACCGTGAATGAGTTGATGGCTACACTATTTCGATGTCACAAAGGACGATGTCATGACCACTTCAGGAAGTTTGAGACGTTGGAAGAGGCTGCGCAGTCTCCTTTTCAGCAGATGAAGTTAGATGATTGGAGAAAGTGTTGTGATCTTTTCGCATCTCCAGATTATCAGGTATTTTACATTTATATCTTTTAATTATTTACATTCATATTCGTTCTATATATTATATGTATACATATTACAATTAATATTCTTAATATATTTTGTAGCACTTGAGTTCTACAAATGCACAGAATAGATCCGCTCTGACTGTCCACCATCGTGCCGGTTCAAGGTCATTCCACCGTCTTGCTGAAAAAATGGTAATTAAAAAATTATAGAATTCATTTATTTTCCTGATATTATTTTATTTAAGTACTAACATTATCCTTTTAAAATTGCTAATGTCACTTTGTTAGAAACGTGATGATCCTGAAAACTTTTCCCTCATTTATGTCTATGCTGCTGCTCACACTAATGAGCATAGTGAGTAGATGGATCCTGTCGCTGCAGATAATTATGTAAGCAGTGTTAATTTTGTTAAATAAACTATTTATATAACCTTTGAATAATTTATTTTTTATTTCTATTTCTTTTAATAAGTTACTAATTATTTACGATCATTACCTTTCAAATTGCATGGAAAAATGATGGAGATGCAGTCGGCTTCTGGGGAATCCTCTCCTAGTGACATAAACATATTCACGCAAGTGCTCGGGCCGCAGTCTAGTATGGCAAGAGGTTTGGGACGATCTATCAAGCATAGATGTTCATCCTCCTTAACCTCATCGGCTTCACCAATTAATAATCTTACGGCATATTTAGAAGTTACACGGCGTGAGAATGAGTATATGAGGTCGAAACAGTAAGAGTTAGAGTCGCTCTTAGAACGACAGTCTCATTTAGAGACGCGTTTGCAGGACCAACAGAGAGACCAGAAGGAAAGAATACGCAGTGAAGTGCAAGAGCAAGTGCAACGGGAGATGATGGTGCAAATGGAGCGTGTTATGTCGTTGAAACAAAATCGCGGTGGGCGAGGGAAAAAGAAGAAATAAATTTTATCAGTATTTGTGGCTAGTTTTAATATCTAATTTTGAGCTTTTATAAGACATTGTTAGTTGTTAATTGATGGTATGTAATATGATACAATTTGTATTATGTTTTTAAATTTTATGAAATTAGTATTTCTGATCTGTACGTTCGAATGTAAATTAAAATCGTTCGAACGTTGGTTCACATTCGAACCAACGTTCGAACGTAAATACATAAATTGGATAGTAACGTTCGAATGTCCTCACACTCAAACGAACAAATCGTTCGAACGATAAAGCGATTAACGTTCGAACAAAGCACTTGCATTCGAATGCTCCTTCGTTTACATTCGAAATAACATCCGAACATTAAACGCGTTACGTTTGAACATTTACGTTTACGTTCGAACGAAAATTTGAACGTTTATTCTAATTAACATTCGGACGCATTAACGTTCGAACGTAAATATGATACGTTCGAACGATAATCAACGAACGTCAAATTCTCTCATTCGAACGCCAATCGGTTGGGTTAACGTCCGAACGTTTAATTTTACGTCCGAACGTGACTTTTTGTGATAGTTCTCAACCGTCACAAAAAAAAAGAACGTTCGAACGTTGTACCAAACGGAACACCTCTAACCATCACTAAAAATATTTTTGGTGACGGTTGAACAGTAAACCGTCACCAAATGTTTTCTGTGACGCACTTTAGGTGACAGTCGATCTTTAGTGACGATTTGCCATTTTTTTGTGATAATTTTCTCTGTCACAAAAGACACATTCTGTTGTAGTGTGGGTTGTAGTAAAGTAAACAATACACCTGCATGCAAAGAATCATGTTATTTTCTTTTATGATACCAGCCCAATCTCTCTCTCTCTCCCCCCTTTGAACCCCCATCTCTCCCTCCCTCTGCTCCGATTGGCCCCCCCTTTAAGGCATCATTTTCTTGTTGAGATATATACGTATGAATTAGAAAGTTAGTTAGTAACTCGTTTATTATGTAACACATGTAATTAGTTTTTGTATATATAGGACATAAGTTAGTCTTGTAATTTTCTAATTCATTTTTAATCGAAGCTCAGAGAACTTTCCTTTTTGGTTCTCTTTAGGTTTTATGCTTGATAGTTTGGAACTATTATCTTTCTACATGGTATCAATGATAATCGCAATACTTTATTAATGGAGTCTTCTTCCTCTGCATCCTCTTCCTCTACATCCCTTATCAATCCTACAAATAATTCATCCAGTCCTTATCATCTCAATAATGCCAATAATCCTAGCATTGTACTGGTTACACAACCATTAACTGAAGATAATTACCATGCTTGGTCTCGCTCAATGCGAATTGCTTTACGATCTAAGCACAAGCTTGGTTTCATTGATGGAAGTCTTACCTTGCCATCTAATGTTTCTAATCCAGCGTATAATGCTTGGTTACGTTGTAATGATATGGTTTTGTTGTGGTTACTCAATTTTGTATCGAAAGAGATCGCAGCCAGTTGCATCTATATCGACACAGCACGAGAACTCTAGTGTGATTTGCAGAAACGCTATTTGCAAACTAATGTGCCCCGAATTTTTCAGATCCAGAAAGAAATTAGAGATCTGGTGCAAGATGATCTCTCTGTAAGTGCCTATTTTACTCGATTGAAGACTCTTTGGGATGAATTGATGAATTATATGTCTTTGCCTTCTTGTGGCCTTTCAAGCAATTGTAATTGTGAAGTTTTAATGGCTGTTCTTGAATATCGACAACATGAATATGAGATGTGTTTCCTGATGGGACTTAATGATACTTTTGCAAGTGTTAGATCTCAAATTCTGTTGATAGATCCATTTCTTGATATCAACAGAGTGTTCTCTCTGATCTTGCAAGAAGAAAGATAGCATGGTATTCATTCTACTGTCAAATTTTTCAATCTTGATTCTGCTGCATTGGTTTCCACTACTCAACAACAGAATTCTGAGAAACTAACTCCAAGAAATAAATTCCCTTTGAAACCTAAACCAATGTGTAGCCATTGTGGGATGGTGGGACATACCAATAAGAAATGTTATAAACTCCATGGGTATCTCCTGGATACAAATTCACAAAATCTCGAATTAACTCTGTCAATGGTAATCCTTCTGATACTATTTCACATGAGGCACACACTTTTGAAGGCTCTTCATTACCTTTTACTCAAGAGCAGTGTCAACAACTTCTCTCTATACTTGATTTATACAATTCTTCAGCCAAACCTGCTATGGTTCACCAAGTAGGTACTCAGCAAAATTCCCATGCATTCCTTAACCAGTCAGGTATATTACCTTCTCCTCAACACAATGTTTTTAATGCTCTTAGTTTTCAACATTTTTCTTCCCTCATCAATAAAGTTGAAAATCATCATTTTAATGCACATTGGATCATTGATACTGGTGCAACTGACCACATGGTCAGTTCTGTTTCCTTCTTACATTTGTATTCATCTGTTCAATCCACTTTTGTAACTCTTCCAAATGGTCACAAAGTAAAGTTACACACATAGGCATAGTCAAAATTTCTGATACTTTAATCTTGACTAATGTTCTATGTATTCCATCCTTCTCATTCAATCTTTTATCAATTAGTAAACTTGTCCATTCTACTAACTGTGCTGTGTTTTTCTTAAATCAATCACGTTTCATTCAAGACCTGTGTGCATGGAGGACGATTGGTCTGGGTGAACAACGAGATGGGCTTTATTACTTGCTGCCATATAAGACATCAACATCTGGTGCAATTGATGCCTCTGTTTTTAGTGTATTTTCTCATTCCAATAATATGTTTTCTGCTTCCAGTATTCCTGCACCATTTGTTTCAAGTCCTCAAACTTTAGACATATGGCATTATCGTCTAGGACATTCATCCAATGCTAGACAATGTTT
Organism: Juglans cinerea; assembly: GCA_961763995.1. NCBI lineage: Eukaryota > Viridiplantae > Streptophyta > Magnoliopsida > Fagales > Juglandaceae > Juglans > Juglans cinerea. The sequence goes on from CAUIVZ010000010.1 coordinate 11,161,809, forward strand.
GTTGCATAAACAAGATTCTGTTATCAATTCTCCTTATACAAACATTTGTGATATATGTCATTATTCCAAACAAGCTCGCTTATCTTTTCCTCTAAGCAACTATATTACTATAGAACCATGTGACCTCATCCATACTGACATTTGAGGTCCTTTTTCTACTTCCACTTTGGAAGGATTTCAGTACTTCCTTACAATTGTGGATGATTTCTCACGAGCAACTTGGGTCTATATGATGAAAAATAAATCTGAAACTAGACCTAAGTTACTTTCATTCTTTGCTCCTGCTGAAACACAATTCAATCATAAAGTTAAAATTATTAGAAGTTATAATGGTCTAGAATTCAATATGACCAATTATTATGCTTCTAAGGGAATCATTCATCAAAGGAGTTGTAATGCCACTCCTCACCAAAATGGAATTGTGGAACGAAAGCATAGACATTTGTTAGAAGTGGCTAGAGCTCTCAAATTTCAAGCACATCTCCCTTTATGTTTTTGGGGTGATTGTGTCTTAACAGCTGTCTATATCATCAATAGGTTACCTACTCCACTTCTCTCAAATAAGTCTCCTTATGAATTTTTTTTCTCTACAAAGCCTTCATACTCTCATTTCAAGGTATTTGGATGCCTTTGTTTTGCTAGTACTCTTTCTGCCCATAGAACAAATTTGAATCTAGAGCACGAAAGTATTTGTTCCTTGGTTATCCTTATGATGTAAAATGATACAAACTCTATGATCTACAGCCTTGTACAGTTTTTTTGTCTAGGGATGTTATTTTTCATAAACACATATTTCCCTTTAAGAGAAATTTTGTTAATCCTTCCTCACAACCAACTGTTGTACTGATGGAGTCTTTTGTTCTTCCAGTTCTAGTTTCTGATCATACATTAGATTCCACATTCCTACCTTCAAGCAACACACAACCACCTTCAAGCAACACACAGCCACCTCAAAATCCTACTCAAAATCCTGATTCTACAAATGATAATGTTTCTACTCTTAAAAGATCCACTAGACAGAGACATCCACCAAATTATTTACAGAAATATCATTGACATCTCAACAGTTCTTCCTCAGACCATAGTTCCCCTGCTATAGCTTCCTTGAAGGTAAGCACTCCTTACCCTTTGTCTATCGAAGGTTAATAGGAAGACTGCTTTACCTGACTATTACAAGGCTAGACTTGGTATTTTCTATTCATATTTTGGCTCAGTTTATGGATAAACCAGCACAAATTCATCTAGATGTTGCATATCAGGTGTTGAGATACTTAAAAGGAACTCCAAAGCAGGGTATATTCTTGCATGCATCTTCATCCTTACAATTGAAGGCATTCACGAATTCAGACTAGGCAACATGTCCTAAAACAAGGAAGTCAATTACAGGGTTTTGTATTTTCTTGGGTGGCTCTCTTATTTCTTGGAAATCCAAAAAACAAAACAGTGTATCAAGATCATTAGCAGAAGCTGAATACAGGGCTCTCGGTTTCACAGCATGTGAATTGTCTTGGTTAATTGCCTTGCTTAAAGACTTTGGTATTAATCACAATTCACCAGCATTGCTTTTCTGTGATAGCAAAGCTGCTCTACATATAGCAACCAACCCAGTGTTTCATGAGAGAATGAAACACATTGAGATTGATTGCCATTTAGTTATAGAAAAAATCCAAACTGGAATATTGCATACTCTTCATGTGAATACAAAGCATTAGTTAGTAGACTTCTTTACAAAAGCTTTGGCCTCACCTCAGTTTACATTTTTTCTTTCCAAGATGGGAGTGATAAACATACATACTCCATCTTGAGAGGGAGTGTTGAGATATGTACATATGAATTAGCAGTTAGTTAGGAACTCATTTATTATGTAACACGTGTAATTAGTTTTTGTATATATAAGACAGAAGTTAGTCTTGTAATTTTCTGATTCATTTTTAATCGAAACTCATAGAACTTTCCTCTTTTGCTCTCTTTAGGTTTTCTGCTTGATAGTTTGGAACTATCATCTTTCTACATTTCTAGGATTTATTTGTAGCTATCAAGAATAATTTTTTATGGATTTCTGTATTTTTCAGTCAACAAATGAAAACGTCCATGAGTACTTCATAACTAATTTGAAGTTATGAAATTACAAAGACTTGTACATATATAATTAATTAGCTCCTCATGATGATCTTATTTCTATCATATAATTATGTTGGTCATGTAAGATTGTGTATGATTCCTTAGATGATGATGATCAATTCCATATATAGGCTAATTTTCCAATCCTGAATAATTTATTAATGCGGGTTGATCATGATATTGCATGCAGGTAACTAACCCTGCGTATTAAATGGAGATATGGCCCATTTTGAGTAGTTATAATGATTGATTTTTGGTGATTTTGATTGGGAAATAGATCATGATGACCAATGACAATACATACATGGAGAGAGATAGTATGATTGTATTAATTAACGGTAATAGCAACGTAGTCATGGATAACACATTTAATTTGTTAGGGATGGCCTTAACCAGACTGATGAACTATCTACAAAAAAAAGAAAAAAAAAAAAAAACCCAGCGCAACCCTTTGTAGAAAAACCACAACCCAACTAATAAAAAAAAATCCAAATTGGAAATGATAATTACAAAACTCTGCTACTTCGAAGGTTTAGCATAATTTGAACAAGTTGATTCAGCTACAAAATAATTAAAATTATGAAATTATGTGTTATGGTTCTTGTATTGGATTGGGTAAATTCAATACAACGAATGAGTGAGAGTGACGTGATGACTGGACGAAGATGATGAAATGGGTTACCATAAATTATAATATGGATTTTCAAGGAATCCATAACCTCCAAAATAGAGAAGACAATCCAAATTTCACGTAAAGCCCCAGTGATTCCCTTTCCCAACCTTATCTCGTGACCCCTAACAAACTGACAAGTAAATTGACATAATAGACCCCATACAATATTTGCAGTTAAACACTGCGTTTAATGGAATATTAAAACTACATCGTTTACCCCTAATACAATGAAACAACCAGCAGTAAATAAACTAACCGTTAAACCCAACTCCCACTTGACGACGCCTTATTGATCCCTCCCACAATGCACCGTTTTGTCAACCTTCACAATTCCCCCAATCCCTTCGACACTTCATTTGCCCAAATCCTTGCTGTCGTGCCTTCTCTCTCTTCAACACGAAGACTGCATCTTTCTTCCTCTCTGTTCCCAACCTTCATTACTAAGAACCCTAACAACCCCGATCTTATAAGACCTTGTCCACAATGTGTGGGTACAAGGATTTGAGCTTCCAGAGTATTTCCCAAGTACTATCTTTCGTGGGGCTCCAGTCCATTTCACCAGTACCTCCGTCACGCCTTGGTGGCCCTGTTGTCTCCTACGGTGCTCCACGATCTCCTCAGGCTCAGGTAAAATTTCTTATTTTTCATTTGTGGGTGGCAGAGTGGGTAAGATCTAAACTTTCTCACCAACCTTTATCTTCAGGCAGGACACGTGAAAGACGATAAGCAACGCATCTGATCCTCTGGACCACTTGGAAGGGCCCATAGAAATAAGAAGCCAACATCAAGTTGCGACGCATGACCACCGTCTTCTGTCAGGCTGAAGACGTAGGTAAACCCATTCGCCTTCACTGAACTCCCTCTCAGTTTTCTTCCTATCAGCATATAACTTCAAATGATCTTGAGTTGTTTTGAGGTTATTTTTCAAAAGATCCAAAATTTGTGTCCTGATCCTCATTAACTTGTCCACTATCTCGTTGTTTGATGTTCATGGTGTGTAAGAAATGATTTTTGGGGGAGGGTACCCATATAGAGCCTCAAAAGGGGACAACTTGGTTGAACTGTGATAGCTAGAGTTATACCACCGTTCGGCTAATGACAACCATTGCCCCCATGTATTTGGTTTCTGCCCCACGTAACACCTCAAATAGCCTTCCAAACTCTTGTTCAATGCTTTGGTCTGTCCATCACTTTGGGGGTGATCGGCAAAGCTGAAATTTAATGTAGTTCCCTGGAGCTCAAACAGACTTTTCCAAAAAGAACTTAGGAAAATTGAATTATAGTTCAACACAATTGTCCTTGGAAACCCATGCAACTTGAAAATTATGTTTATAAATACCTAAGTCACGTCTTGTGCTGTGTATGGGTATGAAAGTGCCATAACATGGCCATACTTGGTGAATCTATCCACATTCACCAGAATCACAAAGGCACCCTTCGAACTGGGCAGACCTTCTATGAAGTCCATAGATGTCTATCCAAGCTTGTTGTGGTATGGGCAATGGTTGGAGTAGGCCAGCAGGTGGGATAGCCTCATACTTAACTGCCTGACACACCTTGCACTCCTTCACCCACCTTTTAATATCTCTTTTCATTCTAGTCCAGTAAAAATCTCTTTTAGCTCGCTGATATGTTTTCAGGTAGCCCGAATGACAACCCATTGGATCAATATGAATATAGTGAAGCACCTTCTTAATGAAAGGTGATCTCGGGACCAACATTAGCCTTCCATTCTTTAAAATTAGGTCCTGCATTATAGAAACTCCCTTAGGAATCTCCTGTTGTTTCCTTGCCTCCTCGATAAGATCTGTAAATTCTTTCAATAGCTGATAACTCGGCTTCAATTCTTCCACCCAATCTAGTTTAGGGAGTGAAATCTAAGTCAGAACTGCTTCTGTGGAGTAGTCATCCCTTCCTTTCGAGAAAGAGCATCAGTAACTCTATTTTCTTGACCCTTCTTATACTTAAGTTTAAATTCATACCTCATCAACTTAGTAAGCCACTTTTGCTGTGCTTCAGTGCCCACCCTTTGTTCTATCAAACATTTCAGCGCTTGCTGATCAGTTTTCACTACAAATGATTGCCCCAACAAGTAAGGCCTCCAATTTTGGACAACCGTCACTAGAGCCAATAGCTCCCTCTCATAGGTGGACAGGAGAAGAGCTTTCTATTTAAACATCCTATTTAGAAAAGCTATAGGCTGTCCAGATTGCATCAACACAGCCCCAATGTACTTTCCACTAGCATCGCACTCTATAGTGAAGGGGTGAGTAAGATTGGTAGTTTCAACACCGGCGGTTGAGTTACCACTTTTTTAAGCTTTATAAAAGCCTGCTTAGCTTCTAAGTTCCACAGAAAACCATTCTTTTTCAACAAGCCAGTTAATGGTGCTGCAAGTAACCCGTATCCCTTAATGAATTTTCGATAATAGCCCGTTAGGCCTAGAAACCCTCTTAGGGCCTTAGGACTCTTAGGCGTGGTCCAATCAAGCATAGATTTTATCTTTATAGGATCTGCCCGTACTTCTTGAGTCGAAATATTGTGCTCGAGGTAATCAACTTCCTCAACCCCAAACCGACACTTGGACAGCTTTACCTAAAGTTGGTGTTGTTGTAGTACTTCCAACATCTGTCTTAGGTGCTGCAAGTGCTCATTCTATCCCTCACTATACACCAAAATGTCGTAAAAAAACACCAGCACAAACCTCTGTAGGTATTGCTCGAATACCTGATTCATAAGTCCCTGAAAAGTATAGGGGACATTGGCAAGCCTGGAAGGCATTACCAAAAACTCGTAATGCGCTTCGTGAGTTATAAACATTGTCTTTTCAATATCCTCGGGTACCACTCGGATCTGGTAGTATCTCGACCTTAAGTCCAATTTTGAGAACACCCTCGCCCCACACAACTCATCCAGTAACTCATCTATTATTGGAATGAGAAACTTATCTTTTACTGTTTGTTGGTTCAGTGCACGATAATCAATACACATGCGCCAACTCTCATCCGCCTTGCATGCCAGTAGCACGACTGAGGATAATGGGCTGGAAATGGGCCTAATCACCTCAATTTTTAGCAATTCTACCACTATTTTCTCAATCTCAGTTTTCTGATAATAGAGGTAAAGATAAGGTCGATTTGAAACAGGTGGAGTACCCTCCTTTAGTACTATTTTATGGTCATGACTCCTTGAGGGAGGCAGGCCTTGGGGCTCCTCAAGAACCCCTTTAAACTATCTCAATAACTCCTTGATTTCAGTATTTTCAACAACACTAGTTCTCACCCCTTCTTCCACCTAAATTTGGAGTAGGAACCCCTTCCTTTTAGTTACCGAAGGCAACAATTCCTTGCTACTACCCTCAATGGACAATGGTTGTGGTTCCAGCCCTCTAAGCTCCACCTTATTTCCATCCTTTACAATTTGCATAGAAAGTTTGGAAAAATTCCACACAATGAGATCGAGAGTCTCCAACCAATTCACCCCCAAAACAACATCACACCCTTCCGACTCAAGAATATAAAGAGATGGGGCAAAACTGAATACCTTGTATTTTTAGGAGTACTCTGTCACAATGGCCTTCACTTTGAATTTTTGCTCCATTTGCCACCCTTACAACCAACTTTGTGGATTGGTCGACCTTCAATCTCGCTCTTCTTGCTACTGTCAGATCTACGAATCTGTGGGATCTTCTTGAGTCCACTAGGATTATCACTGGTCCCCCACTAACCTTCCCTTTCACTCTCATCATACTTGGGCTAGGAGTCCTTGCAATTGCATTCAAGGAAATTTCAAGATTTTCCTCCACTTTTTGACCACCAAACTGTTTTCCTGCAATTGATCTCCCTCTTCTCTACTCTCGGTTTGCTGCTCCTCCATGTCCTCATACCCTTGCAATGGATAAATTTTGGGAGACTTACAAATGTGTGTTGGGTGTCATTTCTCGTCACAATGGTAACATAATTTTTTTCTCCGTTTCTCATCCATTTGCGCCAAGAAAATCTTCTTTGTAGGTGTGAAGGGTTTTGGCCCACTTACTGCTGCCTTTAGTGGAATGATCCCCATATGCTGGCTTGCTGGCAGTAGGTAATACACTTCTTTCACCCCCTGTTTTCATTCCCTTCCATATGCTAACAAGGTACTCCTCCTGAATTTTAGCCAACCCAAATGTCGTATTCAGACTTATAGGGTTAAACATCTTCAAGGGTAGCCTGATCTAGTCTTTCAATCCGCTGATGAAACAACTCAATTTGTGTGCCTCTGAAAGGCCTTTGAGCCTGTTAGATAGTGCTTCAAACTAAGCTTTGTATGCTGCTACAATGAAGGTCTATTTGAGCCTTGTTAAGGCTTCTATCGGGTCATCATAAGCAGTGGGGCCGAACCGGATTTGAAGTGCTCAAGTGAAGGTCTCCCAGTTGGTGAAATGCCCACTATCCCAAGCATCTTGGTACCAGATAAGTGCCTCTCCATGCATATGATATGCAGCCATTAATAATCTTTGAGATGGATGTGTTTGATGAAATCCGAAATAGTGGTTTGCCTTAAACACCCAATCTGCTGGATTATCCCCATCGACCTAAGGAAAATCTAATTTGACCCCCCTTGTTAGTGCTCTTCTAGTATCATTTGTCTCACTGTCTCTGTCCTGGTTTGTTTTCAGGAGCTTGCTGGTGTTGATGCTCCCATAAGGTGCGTAGCATATCTGAGATCTGGTCCATTCTCTTCGTCAGATGCTGGATGGCATTCTCCTAGTCTTCAGACTTGTGTTGCTTGTTGTCTTGCTTAGATCTGGAGTTTTTGGCCATGGTGATTTCTGGGTTGTTGATTTATTTTATATGGATTTGGCAAGAACGTAGGCTCTGATGATACCATTTGTACTGGATTGGGTAAATTCAATACAGTGAATAAGTGAGAGTGACGTGATGACAGGAGGAAGATGATGAAATGGATTATCATAAATTCATAACATGGATTTTCGACGAATCCATAACCTTCAAAATAGAGAAGACAATTCCAAATTTCACATAAAGTCCCAGTGATTCCCTTTCCCAACCTTATCTCGTGACTCCTAACAAACTGACAAGGAAAATGACATAATAGATCCCTTACAACACCAGAACTACATCTTTTGAACTACTGAAATATTGAACCATTGATTAATGTCTCCTCCAATGACTTAGATCTGTTAAAATATGAAGAATAAAGAAGTAATTGCCAGCAAGACTTCTAGCTAAGGAAGAAAGATCTGCCTATTTAGCAGTGTCAACATGGATCAGAGTCTCTAGAAGGAAGTTGGGATCACAAGCATCTGGAAGAAAAGGAAATGGAAGAACCTTCCAGAATTGACAGCTAACTTTTATTTTCTTTCCTTTATTTTTTTATTTTTTTGGTTTATGTTACATGTTTTGTATAGCTTGCTAGAGTTAGTTTTGCCACTGATGTAGGGTTGGTTATTCTTTTGTAAATGCTTTACTGGCAAGTACAATTATACAGTATATATATTCAGAGAAGGAATAAGAATAGATACACATTCTTCTCCATCATCTTTCTGTTTTATCTTGCTTATCTTATTTACATAATTCTTAGTCTACAAGTTTTTCTTTTATAGTATCAAAGAGCCATGGCTCAGAACGATCCTTCAAACACAAATTAAAACTAATCCACCAATACAAATGTCACTGACCCATCACAGCCAAACAATCCATATTTCATTGGAAGTAATGATAGCTCTAGAGCCCTCTTGGTCACGCAAATGTTGAATTTCAGCAACTATTACTCCTGGGTAAGATCAATGAGAAGGGCCATTCGAATAAAAAGTAAACTTGGTTTTGTCGATGGGACTATTTGTGAATCACCAAATGCAAATAGTCCATTAACAAAACCATGGCTCCGTTGTAATGACATTGTCATCACCTGGCTACAGAACACGTTGTAATGGCTCCGTTGTAAAACCACGCACCCTTTATGCTGAGACGGCTCATCAATTGTGGCTGGAGCTTGAGCAGCGTTTTGGACAGCAAAATGCACCACTGATTTATGAAGTGAAGCAAGGAATTGCAACCTTGGTACAAAACCAAGACACTGTGAGTATGTATTTTTCAAAATTGAAAACTCTGCTCGATGAATTAATAAACTATGAGTCCATTCCTAATTGCACTTGTGGAGGGTTGAAAATTGTTGTGAGTAATCAAGAAAGAGATTGGGTGATGAAATTTCTAATGGGTCTTCATGATTTGTATAAGGACATTAAGGCTCAAATTTTACTGATTAAGCCATTTCCAAGTCTCAATGAGGTATATTCAATCATCCAACAAGAAGAGAAGAGAAGGCATATTTCTGTTGAAGCTCCTACCAACGAGACAATGACACTTGCAGCACATGGAAAAGATGTGGGAAGGCAAAATGGATTCTCTCAGAAGAAATATTACTACACATTCTGCAAGATGTTAGGACACTCTATTGACATATGTTTCAAGGCAAACCCCAATAAACCAACATGTATACATTATCAAATGCTTGGGCATACAGTAGAGAAATGTTTCAAGATACATGGATACCCTCCAGGCCATAAACTCCATTGTAAGAACAGAGAGAATGGAGACTTTGCCAATCAAGCCACTACTCTTCTGTCACCTAGACAGGAGCAGGTAAGTGGCAATAACTAGGTATTCTTGAAATGCCCAAAATCTCTGGTATCTCTTTATGTCTTTCTGTTTATAATACCAAACCCAATGTTATTTCTGATGTACCTTGGATTGTGGATACTAAAGCAACAGATTATATGATGTATGTCATGTTGGTTGTCAAGGGAACGAAGCTGCCCATCTTCTTGCATCACATGCTTACTTTATTGAAGATACCTTACAATGGTGGCATGCTTGTCCAAATATTATTCATTCTAGAGTTATGATGGATGCTGCCATGTAATTGTACTGTGTTGGATTATGTTCTTTATCTTCTTTATGAACGAAGGTTTGCTGTTTTATTAAAAAAAAGACAAAAAAAACAGCATTAAAACATTTTTGGCCTAAATTTAATTATTAAGATCATGCAAACTATTTTTTTAATGGAAATATTAATATGCAAACTAATACATGAACATTACGAAGGAATGCTCGTTTGTTTTCGGAGATGAGATGAGATGAGTTGAGATTAAAGTTAAAAAATTGAATAAAATATTGTTAGAATATATTTTTTAATATTATTTTTGTTTTGGGATTTGAAAAAGTTGAATTGTTTATTTTATTTTGTATTGGAAGTTTGGAAAGTTGTAATGATTAGATAAGATGAGATTAAATATTTTCTGAAAACAAACGAGGCCAGCACATGAAGCGGAATCCATATTTTATGTAAATTTCTTAAATCTTGTTGAAGACCCGACTCGTCTAATGTTCGGTCAATTCACTTTATTTGAATAATTAAACACGTTAAATGTGTCAACTTGGATAGCAAACAACGTAATAACAAACAATATTACACATGGATTGATTCATATTTGACTTTGAATCCGACTGATTCAACACAGAGTCCATTCAATCCGACACAAATTTTAAGTCATTATAAATATTATTTTTCTATCAAAATCAGATGCTATGCACCGTGTGACACTGTATGAATTCATTACACAAGTCAAAATTTTGATTTTGTCTCGCCGTAAACGTAGAGATTTTTGGAAAATGAGATAATATGATATATGAATTTCGTAAATAGTAATAAAATAATTTAGAAATACTAGTAAAATTATTTGAATTAAGATTTTGTCTCATGTTAGATTTTTTTTTATTTTTTTTCTTCAATAAAAGGGGAGGTGGGGGCGACCAGCGTAGCTACTCTCCTTGGGCGTGACCATAAGAGCTCTTTCTCACTATAGAATGTCCGGTTTGAGCCATAGCTACTGCCCTAAGGGCAAGCCCGTCACCACAGCACCACCAAGCTATCTCACGTTAGATCGACTTTTGTGATTTTAACATTTTTTTTTATAAAATAGTGATATTTATATTTAAAATAAAAAGGAATTCCATTTAAAATTAAACATGATAAAAAAAGTGTGTCTCATTTTTATTCCGAGTGTAATATTTTTCGTCACGGGAATTAGAGATAGTTGAGTGTAATAAGAAAGAAACCATGCAAACCATGTGATTGGAATAAATGCAGCGTTTATATTCAATAATAATAATACACATCGCAGCCAACATATGCTCTGGATCCCAATGCCTGCCTATCTTATTACTTCTTAGTGGAAGTCATTATGTTTTCATTCAATATTAGCTGTACCTTTCGAGACAATTAAATGTCAATGTCAATGACTTTACATTAATTTGATCTCATTCATCTCGTCTCTCTTAGGAAAAATGATAACAGAATTTAATAATTTAATATTATTTTAACATTATTTTTAATCATCTACTATCATGCGGAGACAATAACCAATTATAATAAGAATTTTGTTATATATAAGTAAGTTTGTGTATTAATTTGCGTACTAATATTTTTATCTTCATATTTTAAATTTAAATTAACACTGTTTTTAATAAAGTCTACTTTCTGATCAATCATATTGAATGGGTGCACGTATTAGTGCGCAGAATCGCTTACAACTAGATTTTTTCTTATAGTAATAAGAGCAATTAAATTTTGTATAAAATGAATTATGAATGTACGAAATTTAGATAAAAAAAACTTCAAAATTAAAAAATATTTAATAAAATGATAGTGTAGCATTGACTGATTTATAAAAAAGAAATTAAAAATAAAATAAAAACTGCCTCTCACAGTTTTCCAACTGGTGGGACCTATCAAAGAACGTACGCTGGACAATGTACGTTATCAACCGTGATTACGTGCGAGAACGAAGAAAACCACAACTATTCTGTAATATAAATTTCTAAAATTAACAAATAAATTATTGACAGGCAACATTCAAGAAAAAAAAAACAAATAAAACAGAACAGTAGAGACAAAGGTGTCGGAACACACTCGGTTTTTCTTTCTCTTCGTCTCTCCTGTGCCTTTCTTGCTTCTTTCAGTTCCACCGACGTCTAATTCCCAAAACAACACCCTTTATTTTCTCCCTATTTACTATCTCTGCCCATCTATCAAGGGCTCCTTTCGTCTGAATCGGTCGCCTCGCCAGCCGGTTCAATTCGGCCATTCTTAATAGTAGGAAAATGCTGGTGCGGTGCCTGGGGGCCCGCCGAGTCCGCCAGATCCAGCGCGCGATTCGACACAGCACCGTCACATTCCTCTGCCTCTTCCTCACTGTCGTCGTCCTACGCGGCACCATCGGCGCCGGCAAGTTTGGTACACCCGGGCAGGACTTCGAGGAGATCCGCGACCACCTCTACTCGCGTGGCCGGCGCGCCGAGCCCCACCGAGTCCTCGAGGAGGTCCAGCCAGACTCCGAGTCCGACCAGTCCAACAACTATGCCACCTTCGATATTTCGAAAATCCTCGTCGACGACGAACCCGAGGATCAAAAGCCCGACCCGAACAAGCCATACAGTCTCGGCCCGAAGATCTCGGACTGGGACCAACAGAGAGCCGAGTGGCTGAGAAACAACCCGGATTTCCCGAACTTCATCAGACCCAATAAGCCCAGGGTGCTCCTGGTCACCGGGTCCTCTCCGAAACCTTGTGAAAACCCAGTCGGTGACCATTACCTATTGAAGGCCATTAAGAACAAAATCGATTACTGCAGGCTGCACGGGATAGAGGTTTTCTACAACATGGCCCTTCTCGACGCCGAGATGGCCGGTTTCTGGGCGAAACTTCCACTGATTCGGAAACTCCTGCTGTCGCACCCCGAAATTGAGTTCCTCTGGTGGATGGACAGTGACGCAATGTTCACCGACATGGCGTTCGAGGTCCCCTGGGATCGCTACAAAGACCACAACTTCGTTATGCACGGTTGGAACGAGATGGTATACGACGACAAGAACTGGATCGGTCTGAACACTGGTAGCTTTCTGTTAAGGAATTGCCAGTGGTCGTTGGACATTCTTGATGCGTGGGCTCCGATGGGACCCAAGGGAAAAATCCGAGACGACGCAGGGAAGATACTGACCAGAGAGCTCAAAGGTAGGCCGGTTTTCGAGGCCGACGATCAGTCCGCAATGGTGTATTTGTTGATGAAGGAGAGGGATAAATGGGGAGATAAAGTGTATCTAGAAAGCGCGTATTATCTCCACGGTTATTGGGGGATTCTGGTCGATAGGTACGAGGAGATGATAGAGAACTACCATCCGGGACTCGGCGACCACCGGTGGCCGCTGGTCACCCATTTCGTGGGTTGCAAGCCCTGTGGGAAGTTTGGCGACTATCCGGTGGAGAGGTGCTTGAGGCAGATGGACCGGGCGTACAACTTCGGGGACAATCAGATTCTGCAGATTTATGGGTTCACGCACAAGTCCCTTGCTAGTAGGAGAGTGAAGAGAGTGAGGAACGAGACCAGCAATCCGCTTGAAGTGAAGGACGAGCTGGGTTTACTTCACCCTGCATTCAAGGCTGTCAAGGTATCGACGTCTTCTTCAATTTGATCTTCACTGCCACATTACCCTTCCTCTGTTCCTCATTTTGTTAAGTTACTGATACCAGTCAATGTTGTATGTTGTTCCAAGTAATGTTATCTTTGTTGCTTTCTTTTAATCTTTTGTGCGTTAGTGAATCAGTGATCGAGAACTAGAAATTATATTGATTTTTGGAAGAAATTACAGCGGTTCTTACTTGTATATTAATTTGTTGGAGTATGCAACTGTAGTCTTTATAGCTGCTAGTGCATTGTACTGGTGCTTCTGAGTTCTGGCTTCAATGGACAGTTTGATAGCCAAAAGAGTTAGAGGCATGGAAAAGTTCTGGCGTACTATGTATTTAAAGTCTCTTCGTGTTTGTTATAAAAGGAGAAAATAAATTGAAAAGTGCCATATATGATATATGTTACAAATATGAGAAATTGATGATGTGCGACTCGTGAGCTAACATACCCTTGCCCCATCCCTTGCTTTACTCGGCAAATATTGTGATTTTCTGATTGCAGCAGTCATTAGCTTTCCCATTGTCTCTAATTCAGGTGATGCTTTTGGGAATAATTTCTAGATGGTAAGAGGGCTGTTACTAAATATGTGATGTTATTTCAGAATTCATCATCTGACATTTTATCTAATGGAAAATGATAGTCATCTAGTCATTGTATGTCAAAACACAAAGATGCAAACTGCATTTAGCAGCAAATTCAAGTCCATTTAGCATACATTGCAACATGAACATCAATTGGTAGAGTATGGTCGTGGCTTAAAATTATCATCAATGTTGCACACACCACTGGATGGAATCTATGACTAATAGCATCTTCGGGAACGAATGAATCTTGGGTTTCCAATAGTTTTGTATAATACATGCAAATTTCTGGAATTATGTTGATGACCGGATGGTTAGGCTTAGGCAGTAAGGTCAGCATTGGATCATAATTAGCTTTCCGTTTCTCCATTTGAAGTATATCGAAAGAGAGGAACCCAAGTTTATAGCTGCTTCTTAAGGAGAACACTTTCACGTCCCCGATGGATGATTATAGCTCCAAGCAGATTAATCTTGATTTCCTCTTGTTCTCCTGGCATCTTTCTCTTTATGCATTGTTGTTTATTTTGCATGTAGCTAAATATTTCAGTAACCATAAAAATCAAATGGACAAACCAACTGCCATGTGATTGATGAGTATGGTTTGATCAGTCGTTTCTTTACCTCCTTTGTTACTGCATTACTGTTGATTATATAAAGAGAGAATTTTCACACACAGAAACGGCATTTTGTCATTAAGCATGCCAATTAACATGAGGTAGTTGGTATTTTATCATAAAATGCGCTTTTTAAGGAGGGAAAGATGCTGATTAAGTTTGTTTAGAAAATGACTGGAATTTGAGAAATGGCATGAAGACTCAGAAAGAAGCATGAAGTTTGAGAAATGGCAGAAAGATGGTTAAAGACGCTAGGGATGTCAAACATGGAATACCATTCAAAGTTGAGGTTGGACATGGAAGACAGGGCTGTATCTGCGCACCTGGGTGTCTGTGAATTTACAATGTCTCTTGCAACTACAATTCTTGTGAAACTTAGGAATGAATATGCAGGTGGATAGAGCAGTGAGAGTGGAATGTTTTGGCCATGAAGGGGCAAATTGTGACGAGGAAAGGGATGCTGTGTAGGGAACAATGGGAATGAATTATAGTTAAGTGAAGGAACAGTGCATGCAGTTTGACTGGGGGAATCTTTTTTTGAGTTGGGTAACTGGAAATTGATGAGAACGAAATTGGAGAGTGGTCTGTGCTCAATGTTAATACGAGGGGTTCCTTTGTTTAGTGGAAGGAACTATGGTAGTGACTTTGAAAATCTTTTTTTACATGACGTCAAATGATTAACAAACGAGTTATTTTATTATCAAGTCGGTGTGTAAAACATACTATCTACATCACTTAAATGATAATATTTGATTTGTAAGATTTAAATTTTAAGTTTTATTTTCAGAATCAAATTATGTCATATAAATATTTTATTATGTGTGTTTTACACACCAATTTGAAAATATTTAATGTTTTCTTAATAAATAAATTAAAAATAATCGAAAATCTTTTAGACATCTGATTGCTGGGCAATAGATATTCTAAGTTACATGAATCTCGATTAGGGGTGAGATTCGACCGGTCCGGACCGGAAAAACTGACCAGACCGGCCATTTCGGTCCAGACTGGACCAGCTCGAGACTGGGTCCGGTCGGTCTCGTTCCAATATCTATAGGATCGAATATTTTCGGTCCAGTCCAGGTCCAGGGGTTTTTCACCTCGGACCGGACCGAATCAAAATAAATAATATATTTTTATTATTATTTATATATATTATTTATAGAATAATTGTATATAATTAATTATATAATTTTTATCTAACCTAATCCTATCACTAACTCACCATTAAGTAATTTTTAACTAATACTAATATTTATAATTTATACTAATACTAATATTTATACTAACACTAATAGTCTAATATAGACTATAGTTATAATAATCACTATAACTAATACTAATATATAGCTATACTAATAGTCTACTATTAATACTATTATATAGTTATACTAATTACTATAATTAATACTAATATATAGCTATACAGAATACTTATACAGTTGTACTAATACTATTAGTCTATTATATAGTCTAAATTCTAATATAGGCTATATAGCTATAACTAATACTAATATTTATATTAATACTAATACTCTAGTCTCTAATATAGTAATGTAGAATATAGTTATACTAAATCACTGATTGACCATAACTAATATAACTAATATAAAGCAATACTAATAGTCTACTACTAATACTATTATATAGTTACACTAATCATAATAACTAAATCACTATAAATCTATAACTATATATATTTAGTATTAATGTATTATTATACTCTTTAATGTATAACTATAATATATAGTACAAGTATATATTAATATATTAACATATTTATAAATTTATAAGAGTTATAGTATAAATTATAATAGATGTATAAAGTTATAATAGTATGGATAATTCAATTATTTATACTTATTGCTTCATATACAAAATGTAAAAAGTTGTATATGGCTCATTATGCATTAACTTAGAACTATCATAATGCATTGACATACTCTAAGTTAGTAACAAAGTAACAATCAACATCATCAATATAATTATAATTAAACTAAATCACTATAAGTCCATAACTATAAGTCTATATATAGTATTAATATCACTATGACTAATGACAATATCACTATGAGTCTATGACCATATATTATTATATAGTATTAAATATTAATATCACGATTAGTATAGTATATAGTATTAGTAATAATTTAGTATCAATGTATTATTATATAATATATGATATATATTCCATAATGTATAACATATAGTATTAATATCACTAATGTATGAAGTAAAAGCAATTACATCTTCATCAATTACAAATATTAATGTAATTAACTAATGTATGATATGAATATCAATTAACTAACCTATCACCAATTCACCATTAATTAATTATTAACATCTATGTCTATAATCTAATTAAAGTTACTAGATAATTTTTTTGTAAAATACCTAAGTTGGAAGTAAATATAAAGCATGTATGGACCTATGGATAATTCAATTATTTATGCTTCATATACAAAATGTAAAAAGTTTAATATAGCTCATTAATACATTGGCATACTCTAAGTTAGTAAAAAAATTAACAATTAACATCATCAATATAATTTTAATTAATTGTTTTTTAATTAATTAATTAATTAATTAATCCACATTAAATAGTTTACTTAATTTTAATTTTATTAATTTAAATAACTTTTTTATTAATTTATGTGCCCACAAGATAAAAGAATTGAAAATCACATGTTAGTTATTATAGAAAACGGCGTCGTTTAGTGTAAATTTGGACCTAAACAGCATCGTTTCACGCAACCTAGTTTTTTTTTTTTAAACTTCGTTCTGTTGAAACGGCGACGCCGTTTTGGTCTTCGTTCTAAAGAACCCCCCTTAAAATATTCCCTCCTTATTCTCCTATTCTTCCATAATCCCTAATCTCAGTCCTCTCACTTTTCTCAGGAACCCTAGCCCCTCTGTGACTCCATCGCTACCAGCCTGCCACGTCCCATCTCCAGCCCCTCCGTCCGTCCGTCACTTCTCCAGCCCATTCATTGCATGCCCTCCCATAAACCAGCCCCTCCGTCGCGACTCGCAACCCCTGCCAAGCTACCCTCTCCAGTCCCTCATTCGCGACTCGCAACCCTTGAAGGTTATAAACTTATACATTGCAATCTCTTTTTGTTTTTTTTAGGTATTGTAATTTATAGTTGGTGTCAGTTTTTAATTTGTTCATGTCTCTTGTTTTGTGTAAAAAAGCATGTGCTTCCTATATAATATAACAACTTTTTTTTTAATATCATGCAATTCTGATGTAAAAACTAAGAAGGTCCCTAACAGTGCAATATGTTAAATGAAAATGTATAGTATTTCAACCACTAAAATACTATGTACTATTTTTATATGTTAAACATGGACCCATGTATGATGCATGAGCTTCCATGCATGTTGAAGGCATTTTTTAGTATTTTTTAGCTTAAAAATAAAAAAAAAACCAGATTTAGATTGGGTTGAATGGCCCATTTTGGGCATGGTCCAGATCGAATAGACTGACCAGACCGAAAGGGACCGGTCTGGTCTGGTTCGGTTCTATGCATTACTCGGTCCAATCCAGGGTGGAAAAACCCTAGATCGAATAGGTCCGATCCGATCCACAAAACCCCCTAGAGACCGACCAGACTAGACCAAGATCACCCCTAATCTCAATACTTATCAAAAGTTACATTAATTTTTAATAGAAAAATTACATCAAATTGATAGTTGAGTTAAAAGGGGGAAGAATATTTGTATATTGATTGAGTTAACAATCAGCTAAGGTTGCCTTGACAAATAAGAATAACAATGTCAAGATTTTCAAGACATGATCATCATCAATTAAAACTAGTGATTCGGATTTTGCAAAAGATATATTAAATTGAAGAGTTTTGCTACATACAGTCATGAGTTGTATAAGCGACGTAACTCCTTCTGATAAAAAGTAGAATTCACTATTAAAAAATTAATTTTTTAATATAAGTCTTAAATTTATTCATTTTTTCAAAAAGTGCTTATGCATTCTATAACTACAAATATTATTTTTTTATATTGAAACTAATGTGTTTGAATTTAATACAACACTCACCCTTTTGATCCACGCTCAACAAGGTGCAAGCGATCCACAACCCTTTTGATCCATGTGCTAGATTTTCTGCTCAAGATCTATTCGTGGAGGAGACAAGTTTTCCTCTTTAGACCCAATGGACCCGTTACGCAACTCAGGGGCCAACCCCAGATAACTGGGCCCCTAGTAAACACACCACACGAGCTGTAAATCATAACCAAGGCTCCACGACAGACGAGAGAAGAGTCTAACAAACTCCCAAGTTCCCAATGTTCGAGAAATCTCGATAACTCTCCATAGATTAGATAAGCTACAAGTAACAAGAGGAAAATTCAAATAATGAGCCCCAGATCTGATTTCAAATTAAGGATAAGGTCGTTACAAGGCCAAAAGGGAGCACACGTTGCCACTTGATATATATCCGTCAACCAGCACTCCAAGAGGTACGCAAAATATTGCTTTTCTATCCTACGACTGATACCAGATAGTTCTTCTAACTTAGACATCGGAGGTGTCTCTACACCGTTGAGCCTCTTCATTCCTTCTTGTTGTAAGTTGTGAGTGACCAGAGGTACGAAACACGTCCGTAGCAGTTAGCATTCTAAAATCCAGCACGCCATCGATTGTATCAAAACAAACGTGTGAGCGTAATACACTTAATTCTCGTTTGGTTACACAGATGAAATGAAATCAGATGAGATAAAAAAGTTGAAAGTTGAATAAAATATTGTTAGAATATAATTTGTTAATATTTTTTTGTTTTAAGATTTGAAAAAATTGAATTGTTTATTGTATTTTATGTGAGTATTTGAAAAAATTATAATTATTAGATAAGATGAGATGAGATGGTTTACGAAAACAAACGATCTTAGCATGTATTTGGTAAGTAAAGTAGTTTTACTATTATTAATAAATAGTTCACTATGTCCTACAAAATATAAATAATTTACTATTATTTATTTATTATTCACATATTATTTGAAATCACAGTAAACGCACACGACGGGTAGCGCGTGAGGAGAAGCGCATGTGTCGTGCCTCACTCGGAGTACACTCTTCACAGTTCACACTCACGCTGTTCTATAAGACTGAACCTTCTGAACAGTGAACACCCACACACACTATAAAATCCGAAAGCTGTTGTATGTATAATTACTTCTCTCCGGTCTCTTTGGCGGCTCTCAAACCATTTTCGAAGATTTCTTCTGCTCCTCACAGAAACCCTAATTCCCTCGCAGCATATATATACGTTAATATATGTTTTAATCAATTTTCTTATTCTGAATTTGAAAATTTTTGGACCCGAGCTTGGTGAGAACGATAATGGAGCATCCGATAGGGCAAGAGCAGCAACAGCAAGAGTTCACTTTGGTCTCTGTCTCTGAGCTTTCTTCGTCTTCTTCAACATCTCCGTCTGAGCCGGCAGTTGCTCGGTTCTGTTCCGATTCCGGAGTCGCCGAGCTTCGATTTCACAAGGAACCTGAATCGATTGCTGCCAAGAATGTTAATCTTCGGATATCTCAGGTGAGTTTTTGCTTTTTGAAGTTATATTTTGGTTTCATTGCTGGTGTTTGTTGAGAAAGTGGAGGAAAAGAAGGGAATGGGAAATAAAATAGATTAAATGAGCATTATTATTGTTTAGTTATAAATAAGTCATTAATGGTGTTATTTCATTTTTGTGGAGACTGAGCGAAGGAACAAAGTTCTCTGAACCTAATAAGTTCAACCATTAGATTAGACAATGTGGTTTTACTATGTTTTCTATGATATAAATTTCTTCCCCCCCCCCCTCTCTACTGTTTCAGTGAACAGATGGAGACATTTTTTTCTATGTTTTTAATAGATAAAGTTGTGCATTAGATTTGAAACATTTGAAACTGACGCTTCAAAGAAGTATAATATGATTGGCCGTGTTTTTTTTTTTCCCCAGCTTTTCAAACTGGGACCTGTTCGATCAGTTTGCATATCTGAAGGTTCTGATGCCAGCAAGGAGGTACGGAAGACAATTTTTAAGTATATGGGTGATCTAGTTTGTTCACTATATTTATATATACACACACTTCTGTGTGCGTGTGACAGAGAGTGCAGGTTAGTATTCAGCTATATTTTATTTTAATCAAGTGCAAATGTCATGCATTTGAAATCCCCGCATGAAGATAAGCACCATAACTTATTTGGTATTTACCATGCAAAGTGCAATATGTCAGTACATTTCTGCTGCATGTTGTTTTTGAAAATATGCAAATCGATGATTGTGGTCATGTCTGATGTACTTGTAATATGTAGGATTGTTGAAGCACAGTGAAATGATTGTGTATTTTAACAGTATTAGTTTTGAAGCAGACATCATATACAAGTGGAGTCACTGTTGAGTTCAGAAACGAGGAGGAGAGCAGGGCCTTCCATTTTGCATTTGAGCAATGGAAAAATGAAGTTATTCAAGGTATTTTGGAAATCTGCTCTCTCTACTCGCCCTGTCTTGGTTTGAAATAGGTGGATATATAAACAAATGTTTAAATAATAATTTTTGAAACCTTAGTTGGTTTTGTAACTAGTTGTTTCGTGGTAATTTGGTTGAAGTCTGCTTGCAGAGTGCTTATATTATGCTATAACTTGATTGATATGATATAGCCTTCCCAGCCATGTAAAGGTACTAACTTATTTTTTGGATAAGTCATTCAAATTTCATTAATAGTGCAAAAGAGCACAACTCAAGTACATTGATAGAAAGCACCCAATTTGAATGGAGGAAAACGAGAACTAAGATGGCCTGAACTACTCTAAGCATATATCCATACATAAAGCATTTTCAAAACTAACGAATTTAGCTTGTTCATTGTCTTTATGCAATCTTTGAAATTCCGAACACTTTGTTCTATCCATAAGCACCACATTAGACATTAATAAACCGGCCTAGAGGCTTCCATACTGTAATACTTCGAATTGTGTGATTGTGTATTGGAATTTGGTGAATGGGACCCACATTGCTTTGGAGGGAGAAGTACGAGTCCTTTATAATGATTCCAAGGGACTCTAGTTGTAACATTGACTAATACTTTTGGAGTATGGGCCCAGATGTGGTTTAGGCCTCACTCATGTTGTTACAAATGGTATCAGAGTCAATCCCAACTAGCATAGTGGGACATGAGTCGTGCCACTTAAGATGGACTTGGCCTAATGAGATGTCATAGATTTAAGGGGAAGATTGTAATATCCCGCATCATGTATTGGGAGGTGGTGAATGGGATTCCATAGCATATATGCCCTCCTCAACCAAAAATTCAAACCACTTTGCTCCGATCATAATCTCACTCACTTTAGAGTTGGTTATTTGGTAATGAAAACGGGGAGTTGTTCAACATTGAGGTGTACAAGTTGTAAAGGTCATTAAGCAGTGGATAATCAAGCTTAAAAAAGACAATCAAATCACACAAATTATCACAATAGCTAATTTTTAGGAGCAATTTCTGCTGTCAGACTGTTGTGCATCTGATACTTGATACAAGTTAAGCTATGACCTTGATGGTTATGACCTTGATGGTTGAGTTACTCTTAAAAGTATTGTCCGAAATCTCACTGGTCATTAAATCTTATCGGTCATATAATGATATCAGTTAAATCTTTCTACAAAGTGCTGGCAGGACATCAGCCCATTTGGTTCGCTTGGAACGGTATTTGGAGAGTCCCCGTACCCCCAAAAGTTGCATTTTTTTCTTGGACTGCAGCTTTAGGAAAGATTTTGACGGCTGATAATTTAAGGAACCGTGGGATGATTGTGATGGAGTGGTGTTACATGTGTAAAAGCAATGGCGAATCGATTTAGCATCTTTTTTTGCATTGTGAGGTGGCAAGGGAGTTATGGGTGGGTATTTTCAGTCGAGCTGGGTTGTCTTTTGTCATGCCCAAGAGTGTGATGGAACTTTTAGCATGTTGGAATAGGCATCATCATTGCTCCCAACTGGCACCGACGTGGAGGATGGTTCCTTTGTGCCTATTGTGGTGATGGATGGAACGTAATGAGAGGTGCTTCAACAACAAGGAGAGAACTGTGGGGGAATTATGGAACTTTTTTGTATTTTCTTTAGTTCAATGGTTTGCTGCTATTGTATTAAAGGGAGGGAATGCCCATGAGTTCTTGTTTTCTTTTCAGCTTTCTAGAATGTAATTAGGTGTCTCTTTTGCATACTTCCTGTGTATATGGGCTGTGCCTAGTTTCATTCAATCAATAAAGTTTCTTACTTATCAAAAAATTCAATGTCTATACTTATGCTAGCAATTCTTTTGACAGAGTTCTGCTTGCTTTTTGAAGGTTTTTTTATATGCCTATCTCCTAATTTTTTGTTTGTTTGTTGTGTTTTTTATAATGTTTCAGGAAATCAGTTACCAAATGGAACAGTTTTGGATGCTAGAAGCAAGTTTGATGATAAAATAGAGCCATCTTCTGCTAAAATGTATTTCCATTATTATGGACAACTGTTGCATCAGCAAAATATGTTACAGGATTATGTGAGAACAGGTTATATCATCTTGATCTTGTGTTATGCTCGTGTTCAAATTTCTAGTTGAGAAATTTCTTATGCCTTACTCATGTTATGCATTGAGATAATCTACCAGTACTTGAAATGTGCCAAAAGAAAGCTCACATTGTGGATACTTCAATGATTCGTTATGATCATTCTCAGGAACCTATTATGCTGCTGTTCTTGAGAACCGATCAGATTTTACTGGTCGTGTAGTTGTTGATGTTGGTGCTGGTAGTGGAATTCTATCATTATTTGCTGTTCAGGTACCTAGCGTTTTCAGCCAACAGTTTATCGTACCATGTATAATGTTGCCTGCATCCTTGTGTCTTATGTGTTGTTACATATGTCTGCGGCTTAATTTATTTTCTTTTGGTTGGTCTCTCTCTCTCTCCCCCCCCCCCCCCAACAAGGCCGGTGCAAAGCATGTTTATGCTGTGGAAGCGTCCGAGATGGCAGAATATGCACGAAAACTTATTGCTGGAAACCCATCTCTGGGTCAACGGATTACAGTAAGATTTTATTTTGTTGTTCTCTTACTTTTGCTAGTGTCATTGGTCAGTTATCTAATTGAGTTCATGCACTATGCCATTGTAAAATGTAGGTAGTCAAAGGTAAAGTTGAGGAAGTTGAATTGCCAGAGAAAGCAGATATTCTGATCTCAGAACCAATGGGTAAGCTTATATTAGAACTTGCTTTACAACAATCAGCAGAAAATATTCCTTTTTTCTTACTTAGAGTTTGTTGGATTTTTATTTTTTATCTGTATTTTTATAGGAACGTTGTTGGTTAATGAAAGAATGTTGGAGTCCTATGTTATTGCAAGAGATCGATTTCTTACCCCAAATGGGAAAATGTTTCCTACAATTGGCAGGTAAATCTGAGCCTTTAAATGCCTTCTCTTCCTCTTTTATCTGAGAGTCGTAAGTGTTATCATTGTTGCCTAAGTTTTCTTTGTTCTCAAATTAACAAAATGACTTCTTGTTCGGAAATGATATAGTGGATATGCAGTCTGTACATGAGAGAGTTTTCTTTACTTGATATTTATCTGGGTTTTTGGTGATTTAATTGCTCTATAATAATGCAAATGATGAAATGATGCACTGGCAGCTATTATTGGATCATAACAGCATTCTATGGATCTTCTTAGAACTTTTCTCAACTTAATTCTTGATTTTGATATGTGAACTTTGTACCCATTAAGTGCAACTCTCATAAACTGATTCACATCCCTGTCCTTCCTCTTTTCATGAGTGCTATTAACTCCTTTTTATGCCTAGGTTATATCATAATTATGTTGATGGTTTATGTGAACTTAAGATCCTTAGACTTGCATTTTTTTTACCTTCCTAGGGTTTCATGAGTTCAAAGATCTATAGTTTTAAGATTTGTTACTTCTTGGTTCTCATAATTTTAGTTGATTCCTCTTGTAGGATGCATATGGCACCTTTCAGTGATGAATATTTGTTTATTGAAATTGCAAATAAGGTGTGTATTTGAAGTAATTTTACTCAAGTTTTGTTTATATCTTTATTCTGTCTTGTGCACTTCAATTATGCTATGGTTAAATTCTCAGATTAAGTAGCTCAAAAATATGAAAGGGATTTTGCCTTTTTCTATTGGACTTTTCCAGGAATATAAATATTCACTCACCAAGTGTTACTGTTGCACTCCCTTTTTGCCCTTTTCTAATGACTTATTCAATGCGCCTTGAATTATACTCATTTTGGCGGAACATGTAAAATTAGCATGATGTTCTTTTCCTACAAAACCTGAAAATAAAACAACAAAAAAAATACGTACTTACCTCACCCCACCTTGCCCCAACAAAGAATAAAAAACATTTAGCAAATTCCTCATCAAGTTACCCACGGTGAGGACATTAGTGATGATCCTGACTTTTTGCTGAGAGACATTCAGTAGCAACATCTTATGTATGCATGGTATTGCTATTATGGTCAAGTTTTCATTTGTCCCTTATCATCAATTATCAGTTTATATTGATATTCATCTTTTCTTTTTCTTACTATCATTCTTTATTTGTGAACTGCAATGTATTACTCTTTTTTTTTTTTTCTTTTTTTCCCCTTTATTTTCTGGAGCAGGCCCTATTTTGGCAGCAACGGAATTATTATGGTGTTGATTTGAAGCCCTTACATGGATCTGCATTCCAGGGATACTTTTCTCAGGTCCATAAATCTCGCCGTTAACAAACTGTATCTGTCTTTCAAACTGGAAATTCATTCCGATTGAGTTTAGGTGTAGTTCACTCTTTGGAATTTATAGCACTGTTTTTCTAGGCGACTATCTCAGATATCTCTGTCTAGAGATTAAAATTCAGTAATCTCACACCTCATCTCTTCTTCGGAACTTCTTGTTAAAGTTCTGGCTTGTTTAGTCATTTTGAGGGATCTTATGAAATATTCGGGCTCTAAATTCTGTTTCACTATTAGCTCCAAAGAACTCGATAAGTTCAGTAGGATACAAAGAGAGTAGAGGGCTGTCTGACCTCGTGTTTTGTAAGGGGATGCTTGGGGAATGAGATGAGATGAGATGAGAATTTTGTGAAGAAAAAATCTATTCATCATCCATTTTCTCATCCTCTCATCATCCCATGATGTGGTATTAGATGATAGGTTCACTAATAAAATATAATAAATAGTCTCCAATCATCTAATGCCACATCATGGGAGGATGAAATGATGATGAGAATTGGGATGATGAGTAGAATTACTCTTTTGTGAATAGTAGTGAGATAGTTTGAGTTAAGTATTTATTGGATTTTGGGAAAGTAGAGAAAAAGTTGAATAAAAGATATTATAAAATTAAAATATTGTTAGAATATAATTTTTGTTTTGGGATTTGAAAAAGTTGAAGTGTTTTTTATTTGAAAGTTTGGGAAAGTTGTAATGATTAGTTTGAAAAAGATGTAATGGTTAGTTTGAAAGTATTTGTGTTTGAATGATATTTGAGAAGGAAATGAGATGAGATGAGATGGAATGAGATGAAAAAAATTTCAAACATCCCCCAAGTGATAATTAACATGTTTGAAAGCTAAGGTGTTGATATATGCGTGCTTCAAGTGTTTCGCTCTTTGTTGTGATGGTAATATTTCTCTATTGTGTTGTAATAACCATTTACTGCATTTTGCGATGCTTTCATTTTGATGGATTCTGTTTTACTCGTCACACAGCCGGTGGTAGATGCTTTTGATCCCAGATTGTTGGTGGCTCCTCCAATATTTCATGTGATAGACTTTATGAAAATTAAGGTATGAGTTAACTTGTTGGAGAAGATCTTATGCGTTTTACTGGCTATATACTCTTCCATACTCTTTGAAATACTAGTCCTTCTAAGAAGGATCTGTCCGAATTTATTTCTGTCTTGAGATTTATTTTCAGCCAAACTAGGGCAATTTGGTGTGCCTTATTGAGTTCTATATTTATAGAAAGATAATCTTATATTAGAGTCATGTTATAGTCCATGTAGTTGTATCTTCTTCTTTAATTGAAGTTTTCAATTCTTCACAATAGTTGATTGGTATTTTTTCTTAATTCGTCCTACAGGAAGAGGAGTTATATGAAATTGATATTCCATTGAGATTCATCTCCTCTGTGGGCGCCAGAGTGCATGGGCTAGCTTGCTGGTTTGATGTATTGTTTGATGGGAGGTAATCTGTTGATCGGGATCAATAATATGTGCTTTTAGATTTGTATAGGCCTGTATCTTCCAAATTTTCTTTACCCTGCAAATACCTGGCTTCCATCTATTTAATCTTCTGTTTTCCTTTCAAAAATGTTTTGATCTACAGCACTGTACAAAGATGGCTTACTACTGCACCTGGTGCACCAACAACGCACTGGTATCAATTGCGCTGTGTTCTCTCTCAGCCGATTTATGTCATGGCAGGACAAGAAATTACTGGCAGACTCCATATGACTGCACACAATGCTCAGAGTTATACGATATATCTTACATTATCTGGTTGGTTTCTATCTTTCTCTCTTGCGTCTTCTGTGTTGCTGCTCTTTGGTTTTCTAACAAGTTATCGTTGACCTTCAACAGCTAAAATGTGGGGCCCTGGTGCTGAACAGGGAGGAATACTTCAGGCATCATCATGCAAACTTGATCTCAAGGAGCCCTACTACAGAATGTCTCAACCGCAGGCTTATCCATTAGCCCAAGATCACCAACCACATCAGCTAATAAGCACACAGGTATTGAAAATCCCTCTCATCACTTCTCTACCCTTCTGATATTTTATATCAATCAGGTGCCCAAGAGCAGAAACTTTTTACTTGGGGCAGGGGTGGTCAATAATTAAGAACTCCTATATATTTTATTCCTCATCTCTACCTTATCTTTACATCTTATCAAAACGGTACACCTGCTCCAGTATTTGCATACTAATTTGAGGACCTTCAATATATATATATATATATATATATATATATGAACACGCACAAAAAGAACAAACTAGATTGAGAATCTTCAATGACAGTTTAAGCAATTGAATCGAAATGGTTTCTTGGACCATTGGTAGTTTCTGTTTTTACCTCTATGTTGTAAGGGAAAGGGAGGGGATGGGCTTGAGATGGACACAGCGAGGGGGTGGGCTTGAGATGGACACAGCGAGCAATGTCACCCTTTTTCTGGGGCTAGCTATAATTATGCGAAGACCTTTTTTCTTACTGGTAAGTTGGACACGCCTTGAGTATGTCATTGGACCCATGTCATCACTTTCCATCCTGTTCTTTTGACAAGGGGAGGTGCTGTTTAAGCTAGAACTCGTTGGTGTAATTGAAGAATTCATTCTGAACTTAGGTCTATGTATAGAGTTTTCTGGTTGGGTTCCCTACACCCACTTAGTTTCACTATGATTGATGAGGGCATTTAAAGTTCTGTAGTATAGTTAGTGTTTTTGCATGAAGGAAAAAAAAATTCCGATAGGAGAAACCAATAAAACTCCTGTAATTAATTGGGGGGTCCTGAAGAGGTACTGTTGAGTCTAAAGTTTTTGTGTACATGTGGGTCAAAATTCTCTTATGTAGTACTTGTATTGGCATTTCAATCTTAGCAAATTTCGTAGTGTTCTTATCTTAACTCTGGTGTGAGAGGAAACCCAATTATCCATGTGACTTTCAGTTGCACTTTTTCTTGCATTTATGTGCAGCATTATTACTGATTTTGTTGTTCAGTCCCAAGAAAAGAGTTGTGACACAGTCTAGTTGTGGCAGGATATACAAGTTTCGTCGCAAGATTTAGAAGAACCTGAGTTGATGCAGCAACCATCACCAAACTCTGGCGCGCAGCTTAATTCTATGATGGAAAATATTTAAATTTAGAGGTGCAAAAGGAACATTTTTAACACTTGCATCTGTTCGTAACATAAACCTGCTTTCCCTAGCAGTGCAAGGATAGGCGTCCGTCCAACAAGTTTATTTATGGCCCCGCTAGGTCTGATCCCTGTAAATTATGGTGGCATGATTTAACCATGTATTATTTAAGTGGTTGTGCAGCAGATCCTGTTCAACCATCATGATTTAACCATCCAGGTAATAAAAATACCTTTTGGTGCAAAATCTGAGCTCGATAGATCGTATTCAATGCTTGATAATCTGCTCCTTGGAGGTAAGGACCTTAAACTCTTGAGGAAAAATTAGACAAATTGTGGAACTAGTGCCCCCTTGGAATTGGTTTCGACTAGTTGAGGTGCCCCCCCAATCCATTTACCCCGGTGAGTTTCTCTTAAGGTAATTAGAAGGTGAAGCTTAGCCAACCATTAGGCCTGCTACCTGTCCCTTGCAGGTAGGCCTGTGCATAAAGGGCTTGGGCCCGATTCATCCGAGTAATCCGACTTACCCAACCCGTCAAAATCGGGTTCATCGGGTAACAATAAGATATCGGGTTTAGTTAGATGCGAGCCCTTCCAACCCGTATAAACCGATAATTTCCTTTGCTTCGTTCTTATTGCCCTTCTCCTCTGCTACTAGAAGCCAAGGATCTTCACCGTACACAACCATCCTCTGCAAGATTTGCTTCCAGTGTAACATGCTCTTCCAGAGACCTTGCTTATATTCCAAAACTCCTGCCCTTTAGCTTTTGGTTATTTTGGGTAGTCATTTCCATGGCTTTTGGTTCTTTCAGATTATTGTTCGACGCTAGAAGGAGATGATTCTTATAGCTAGCTGTTGGAGGGCGTATTTCGAACTCAAAGATCTTGAAGTAAGCTTCATCTATGAATAATAAATTAAGCAAAGGCTGTTTTAATGCTTGAAAAAATAGAGGAAACACACAGATAATACCCAGAGCCTCGTGCTATATTATATATTAATTTTAGTTTCATTAAAAAAAAAAAAAAAAAAAAAAAAAAAACTGATTATTTTTACCCGATCCGAATGATCCGGGTCGGGTCGGGTCATATTGCACTGGCTATTGTTGCGGGCTATGACCGGACGGGCCAAAAACTATGTTGGGCGGGCAATTGCACACCCCTACTTGCAGGTGGGCAGCCGGCCACCCCGCTCCTGCACATGGGTAGGGGGTCTAGTTTGGTTCCTGGATCGTGGCCCGTATCTCGCAAAGGTGGGTGACTCCGTCTGGATATTAGGTGGTGTATTGGCCTAGAGGTTGTCCACCCACCTGCGATAGCTGTTGCAGCAATGGAGAATGATGTAGCCGTCGTAGTGGTTGAACTCGAAATTTGAAGAGACTAGAGACAAGTTAGAATGAGGGAGATTCTTACGTGAGGGTTGAGGGTGGAAAGTAAGAGATGGAAACGACAACGACGTCTAAGGGTATATTTGGGTAGTGAGATGATATTATATGATCTATGAATAATAGTAAAAAATTGGTAAAAAAAAGTAATGATAAAATTTTAAATAGTAGCGAATAATAATAAAAAGTAGTGAAAAGTAACTATAGAATATTCTGCCCTACCCAAACACAACCTAAATGGCACCCTTTAGAAAGTTTTAACTCCCTAAACGTTTTAGGCGGGCAGGTGTATCCTGGCCAGTGGAGACCTGCACCTAGGCCCTGCCTGCATGTTATGTTTTGCTTAAAAAAACTGCCCGTCCAACGGCTGGGCGGGGCCCGCCCAACACCCCTACCAACAGTGCATGAAAAATTAGACACAAGTAGGCTGCTATAAGTGGGATTGATTGTCGTGTGCTTTTAATCCGTTTTGGCAATGTGCAATCGCGCTAGAAACGATATCCAACTCCAACTTGTTGAGAATGTCTACATGGTTGTGGTCGGTTGGTACGTTTCGATCTTAAATCCATCTCAACTCATATCAATTTATTATTATAATTTTTTTAAATTTTAATATAAAATATAATGAACAATTCAACTTTTCAAATCTCAAAATAATAATAATATTAAAAAATAATATTTTATCATCTCAACTCAACTTAGTTCAACATCTAAATGTAACCAGTTTAGTTTCTTTAAGGTCTTGTTTGGATAATGAGTTGATTTTAACTTATCTCATTTAATCATTACAATTTTTCTAAATTTTCAAATAAAATATAATAAATAATTCAATGTTTTAAAATTTTAAAATAAAAATAATATTAAAAAATAATATTTTAATAATATTTTATTTAATTTTTATCTTATCTCAACTCAATTCACTATCCAAACCTCTAAATATAAATATGTTATGTTAGGGATGTGAAAGGTGTGTCCTCCGTGTCAAACCAAAAGTTTTATGATTCATAAATGTAGGCTTCCAAAAATTTCCTGTTCAGGAAAGGTAGGAGAAGAAAAAAGGGTAACGAAGTAATTTTCTTAAAAGATGAGTAAAGCTCGTTTGGATGTTGAGATGAGATAAGATAAAAAAAATTTGTGAATAATAATAAAAAAATTTGTGAATAATAATAAAATGGTTTGAGTTAAAATGTTTTATGAAGTTTTGAGAAATGAGAGAAAAAATTAAATAAAAATATTAAAAAGTTAAAATATTGTTATAATATAATTTTTGTTTTGAAATTTGAAAAAGTTAAATTAATTTGTATTTTGTTTGGAAAAGTTATAATAATTAAGTAATGATTAGATAAAAAAGTTAAAAATTTCAAATTAAATAGTGCTTATATTTGAGTGATGTTTGCGATAAAACGGGTTACTTGTTTGCGATAAAACCTGAACATATACTGCATAATTTATCGGTTGCAACTTAGAACATGGTTTATCAGAGAGATTTAAATGTACTCGATCCCATTGCTTAGTCATTCATCAAATAAACAACATAAAACTTTTATTAGATGGATGTCCGGTTTGGATACAACTTTTTTTAAATTTTCACATAAAATATAATAAAAATTTAACTTTTTAAATAATAATAATATTATAATAATATTTTATTCAACTTTCACCTCAACTCATCTCATTTTAACTTATCATTCAAACGGCAGCTTAATATTTCAGCAACCCATTTAGCCACTGATCAAGTGAATTCACGTGATTTAACGTGGTAAATACCAACCGTGACATAGGTTCTTTCAATTAAAAAAATGAACCGGACTGCAAACCCAGAAAAAAAGAAGGAAAAAAAAAAGAAAGGTAAAATTCTGACTCTGCAACCACTCCAAGCTTAACCTTCTTACTACCCTCCCAGTTGTTCATATACTTTTCCAATGAAAGATTTCAAATTTACGCTCAATTCGTTGTGCGTGAAGGATCAGCCGAGTGTGTATAATTAAACTAGATTTGGATGGGGTGCGCCGAGCCCTTGCATTAGTGCAACGCTATGGGCGACGCTCGAAGGTCCCAGCAGCAAGCTACTGTGATGGACCCTCCCCCAAGAAAAATTAATTTAATACCATTGTGGTCCGATGGACCACGTATCAGATATTAAACTGATAAGAACAGATACTACACTTGATCTTAGCCAAAAGGCCGAGAAAGGTATGCTCTGTTCTCGTACTCTGCTATGTATTTACTAGTTGGCTATTTACTTCGGCTGCGCTTATACCCTCGATGTGGGACTGCAAATTCTTCCGCGCTTAGAATTTTGAGTTTTGAAGACAGATATGTGCAGGTTATTACACTTGCTTCGACCTGCTCCATGAGCAGTAACTTGTTTATGATTTTCAGGCATATACCAAGATGGTAACAAATGCTGAAAATGACAACAATACCTTGTTTATGGCCCTCATACTGTTTCCCCTCGACAACTCCATTTGGACTCTTCAACCGACCACAATATCCGGCACAAATCGCATGTCGGAGAAGCTGGTGAGGTCGAGGAATTCATGAGTCTCCGAGACCTTGGGGGAAAAAGTATCGATCCCATTTGATTAATTAAGTATAATGAAGTCATTAACATGAGAACATAAACCTATTATGACATGGGAAAGTACTCATTTCTTATATCATTTGCTTTGGTGTTAGTTGAGGTCCTGTTGTTACACAGCATATATATGTGTGTGTGTGTGTCTCTTACGTGATTTTATTGTTCTATGAAAAACTTTCATTTCCAGTGTCTTAAGTAATAATAAGCGTTTTCTTTGTCTCCAAGATTCCAATTAATCATCAGGTTGATATTCATCCAATTCCTTGCAATACTTGTGTATAGAGTTTCTGACCCAGAATACAGAGTAACTTTGCTTTTGTGGATCGTAGATTCATACATACCCCATGATTCATATAGTGTCTACATGGATATGGAAAGTTGTATAGCAGTTAATTTAGCTCCCATCCATTAAGTTACATGTTGTGTGCATAATAAAAAGCGAGTTAATCGTGACATATTACAAATGTGATGCTGGGTGGGGGATGTTGTACCTCTCCAGGAGCGTTGTTGTAATGAGGCCTTAAGATTTCTATCATCTTTGCAAAAATCGTATAAAGGGCTCCATAGCTCACGGGAATTTGATAGTGGTACGTCTTTTCTGCTATTTGGAAAAGATTGATAGCCTTGCAGTTCTCTCTTACTTGTGGTATATAGAGTGTAGTCAGGATTAGAACTTTAGACATCACTATGATACTTACTTGTTTCAAAAGTTTAAGCTTATTATTTGTATTATATTCTTGACACTACTTTGGTTTTTGTTGTTGCAGTGGCGCACTGTAGGAGGCTGAAGAAGAGATCTAAAGGACTCTCGGTTTGTTTGTTTTGAAATTAATTTATACCAAGCGGCTAGGTTTTTAATGTCGAATGTGAAAAACGACATTCATACAAGTTTCAATATTCCATGTAGAAAACTACATAAATCAAGTGGACACAACAAGTTATTGAAAACTACATAAAAACGTGTCACAACACCTTTCCATATGTAAAGGCAGCAGCATTTTACAGGAAACAAATGTTCCCCATCTTCACTTTCATTGTATTGTGACAAGACTGCGACCGGCACCATTATCTATTGAGAAGGGATAATCTTGAGCATGGACTGAGCATGAATGGGTGTTAAATTAGACAGGCAAAAGGTTTGCCATGCCTCCTGCTTCTGCTCTTCATTTTCTGTAAAAGCCTCATATATCGAAATCACAATACTTCTCGCGGCTTCTCTTGCCTCAGGCAGCCTATCTTTCAGCAAGTCTGCTGCCATTTGAACCAATGTCACCAATCCAACCTCTTTCATTACTTCCAGTTCCTGCCATTTAGACCACACCAATTTTATAACCTGCTTTCATATTTACAACTTGAAAAGCTGCACAAAATTACCACACAAGAAACAAAGAATCCTAGCTTAATAGTGTTAAGTGGCAAATTTACCATCTTGGAGACACAGTTTGAAAGAGAAATGGCGGCCTTGGCTCTGACTCTAAAGTTACCATGGCTAACATATGCCCGGAGCTTATTAAACAGAGGCAGAGGAGTCATTGCCTTAACCATTGCGTTCAATGCCTTGTCTGCTTCTTCACACACGAACCGTTTGTCTTGGGACGCTTTCAGTATCAACTGCAGCAACTGTAAACCCATCACGGATAAAAAATTATTAATCATTATACATTCCTTTTGTCCAATCCTTTACCTACACATGAAATTAAATTGAAAAAAGTGGATACATACCAAGTGGTCAAACGCCTCAGAGGGGAAGGAGTCGAGCAACTTGTCACCAAAAGCGTTGAAAATATCAGATGAAGCCATGATTGAGGTCTTGCACAAAGCGCTTCTTGGATTCTTCATCGCCTTCACCAGCACCAGCACTACTTTTTCCCTGTGCACACCATCCATGTTAGCAAATCCCATCTCGACAACAGAAAAATGGATACCATACGCGATGACACATTCATTTACCCACTTAGCATTGAACGGGGTAAGAAACAAAACGAGGAGAAATATCTTACAAGAGCGGAAGCAAGAGAGTGGAATGATACAGTGCAAACCGCCTGGCATTATTCAGGAACTCGCAAACTTTTGTCCAATCCTTTGAATCTAGCCCTTCAATCAAGCTCTGCATTTCCAATCAATCGAAAGTTACTTAACACACACAAAAACGGCTGAACAACAAACGCGTATCATAATAAGAATTTCTGTGTGTAAAATGTCCGAAGGACCGCCTTTTGAAACAGAGGACCTACTTGGATCTTGGTTTCAGGATCTGGTATGGCCTTCAGATTCTCAGACAAAACATAATCAACGACGGGATCAGCAGACGGTGGCTTGTTTTCGTCCTTCACAGCAGAATCAGATTGTTTTTGAATCGGAACCACGACCTTGGCTTGCTTTTTGGGCCTTTCTGGTGTTGTTGGGAGAGCATTATCAATTGGTCTCAACGCCATTGTGAAAGAGAAATCGATAAGGGTCAGGTGGGAATGAAAGAATGTGATTTAAAGGGCTTCCCCGGAGGTGGGTTGGGGGTGGGGTTCTGATCTAGCAGGGGAAAGTAGCGTAAGAAAATCCATCCTTGCATTTTTCTTTTAAATTCAAATTTTGAAAAAGTTTTGGAAAAGAGACGTTGGGCTCTTTCGGCAACGGTTACATGCGGCAGGGTTATTCTGCAGCGGCAACATTTGAGTCTGTTTGGAGGCGCTGCATTTTGGTTTTGACTATCATGTTGAGCAATCAAGGGCCGTTGATCCTGATGTCTGTCACCTTTTAAGGCGGCCTTGGTTTTCACCCTTTTCTTTTCTTGTGCCCAATCGGTAATTACATCCATTGAAAGTCTAGATTCCACTCCATTCTAAAACATATAAACTATCATCGAGGATATTCATCACATATCCCAACATCATCAAGACTGAAAATTTGCTAAAATACATCGATCTCAAAATCGATGTGCGCACTTAGAGGCTCAATGGGCAGCTACCAATCATGTTTTTGGAAGCCTACCCTTAGATAAAATTCATAGTTATTTTTTGTATATTGATAGTAGAAATGATCTACCTTAAACTTTGTACCTTTAAATATTATTTTATAATATGCTTGATTAAAAAAAAAATCAATTTTACCAGCCGCCTAGAATAAAAAGAAAATTAATTTCTAAATTTTTTTTACAAAAATAAATTACAAAGTGAGTTTATTTGATATAGAGTAACGCTAGATACAATCATACGATATGCAAGCACTATCCACTCTTTTTTAAATAAGTGAGGTTTACTATTAAAAAAATACATTTTCATGTGAGTTTTAGATTTATCCACTTTTTTCAAAAGGAGTGCATGACACTTGTACATTCCAAGACTGAAAATATAATTTCTCTTAACCAAATTCCTCGAGAGCACAACTGGAAGGCTGATAAATTGGCGCGGTTTGTGTCAAACGTGGACAACACAATTCTACCTTGGAAAGTGACCATCAAGACGATAGGAATCCCCTTTGTTGGGCTAAAAGTCTTGGAGGTAAGATCAGAAACCCAGGAATAAGCGCTGGACGTGACCAAATTCCTATCCATGGGGAAGCTTCTTGATAACAAATGGGAGCCGAGAAATGTGAAGAATAGAGTGGCCCAATTCACTTTGGTAGACGAAGTGTTGTATAAGCGAGACTTCTCCATGCCCCTCCTGAAATGCATCTCGCCAAAAGAAGTCTTGAACTCGAGGTCTCGAGTGCTAGGCCTATAAAAAGATATTACAAAAATGAAATTTATAAACTGATATATTTTAGATAAATGATATTTGCAGTTATAGAGTGTGCAAGCGCCGCACACTCATTTTGAAAAAATTGAATAAATATGTGACCTATATGAAAAAAATTAATTTTTTAATGGTGGAGCTCACTTTTTTTTCAAAAGGAGTGGGTGTCGCTTGCACAACCCGTAACTATATCTAACATTACCCTTCAACTAATATGGAAATACTGTAAATGATCACGCCTCTCCCATACTTGCGGCAGATACTTCTTGAGTCTTTCGCCCTTTGCTAGGTATTCCCCTATTACTTGGTTGACCACCACTTCAAAGTTTGCCTTCATATCGACTTCGTTGGTGCCCATGGTCTCCACCATGGCAACTTTTGCCAATATAGCCTCGTACTCTGCTTCGTTGTTGATAACTTTCTTCGCCGTCACTTGCTACTACGTGTAAACTGCTCCCTCGCCAATGTGGCAAGAGAAGCCATCGACGTAGATTTGTCAGGGCTTGCCGACCAGGGTTCTTGGCACTTCTTCGGGAAAGTGGATAAACTCAGTTATAAAGTTTGCTAATACCTGCCCCTTCACTGTGGTCCAGGGAAGATAATCGAGATCAAACTCACTTACTTTAATTGACCAATTCACTAGGGGGCCCGACGTGTCCGGCCACTGCAGTATCTTTTTTAATGGTGCGTTTGTTAAACTTTTTTATTGCATGTGCCTGGAAATAAGGTATTAACCAACAGCGGCTACCACTAGTGCAAATGCCAACATCTCTACTTTGGGGTATCTGGTTTTAGCTTCTCTCAAGGCTCAGCTCGTGTAATAAAACGATCTTTGTACTTTTTATTCTTTTCAAACCAAGGCAGCCGACACAACTTCCAATGAAACTGATATATATACAAATACAGGGTTTCCCCTTCTCTGGTTTGGCTCAAGAGTAGAGGATTCAACAAATACCCCTTTAGCTAGACGAACGCCCTTTTGCATTTGTCATCTCATTCATGGATCTTCTGCAGAATACATAAAAATGGACACATATTTGTTGAGCGTCACTATTCTTCTCGTCAACTTCTACACCTCGTTCAGGTTTTTGGGCGACTTCATGTCAATGATTGCCTAGATCATCTTTGGGTTGGCTTTGATTCCTCTCTCTAATACAATGAAGCCTAGGAACTTACTCGACCCAACTCCGAAAGCTCACTTTGGTCGGGTTTAGCTTCATTTTATATTGTCCCAATACACCAAAGGCTTCCCACAAGTCTGGTATATGTTGTTCAGGATTCTTACTCTTAACCAACATGTCATCTACGTATGTTTCCATATTTCGACCGATTTTCTCTTTGAACATCTAGTTCACCAATCTCTGGTTGGTAGCGGCTACATTTTTTTATTTGAAGGGTATCACTTGGTAGCAATACAACATCTAGTTTGTTATGAAGATGATCTTTACTTGATCACCTTGGCTCATCCAGATTTGATTTTAGCTTCCGGAATAACATTCATGAAACTCAGCATCCGGTGGTCTACTGTCGAGTCTACGATTAGATCGATGCGAGGAAGGAGAAAACTATCCTTTGGGCATGCTTTGTTCAGGTCTGTGAGGTCAACACACATCTTCCACTTGCCGTTTGCCTTCTTGACCAAGACGACATTGGAGAGCCATTCGGGATAGTGGGCTTCCCGGCCAAGAAGCACTCGACCTCCTCCGCTATTGCGGTGTACTTTTCCGTGCTAAGACTCTTCCTTTTTGCTCAAACTTTTTTTACCTCAGGGTCCACTCATAGGCGATGTTCAACCACCTTCGTGTCGATTCCAGCCATGTCCTTATGGCTCCAAGTGAAAACGTCCCTGTGCTCGGTGAGTAACTGTTTCAACTGTTGTCTTATTTCGGGCTTCATTTTGGTGCAAATTCTCACATTTGCTTCCGATCAAGCCTTGTCCAATGCGACTAGCTCAAGAGGTTTATCAACCTCGCCTTGTTTCAAATTTCACTCATCTTGGGTCTTGACCTCGCATTCGATGAGCTCGGGTGGCGCTCGTTCTCGGATGGTTAGATGGTTCGGCTTCCTTCACATCATTTTCCTCGTCCCTAAGTTCTTATAAGTAGCATTCTCTTGCTAACGTGTAACACCCTTCTCCCCAAAGTAAAGAAATATATATTTTTTAGAAAATCACGAGAACTAGAGTGCTACTACTGAACCTGACTTAAAAATTTATTTATTTATTTATTCTAAAAGGAGCGCCAAGTACAAAGATTCCTTATAATAAAAGAGTCGTTTTGAATTAAAATACTAAAATTGTAAATAAGAGTGCGTGAAAGCATTTATTAAAATTTCTCAAAGTTCCTGCCATCAAAAAATCATAACTTAAAATCTTTGTACTTGATCTAGGCCACTGTCTCACATTCCTAGGCTAAGTCTCGTCCTGTAGTTGTACCTTCATAAATATTCTGACATGGGGTGGTTTAAAAACATAAAACAAACTAAAATGAGTCGATGACATAATAGGACACCATCATAACATAAATATACTTAATATAAGATTTTTCATAAAATATTTCATGTTGAAAACTTAAAATCATAATTGTTCATATGTATGGTATGATATGCATGACTTATATTGGCTTATCTGACTTGGCTTACTTATCATACTAGCCCACACACTTAACCATTTATGCAAGGTTGTGCACCGGTCTCACATCCCGCAGTCGCAAGGGAAGCTGCTAATAGTATTCTAGCATACTATGGTAGACTACGCTTAGCTCCGTAGCTTGCACATTCACCCATAAATTGCATTGGTACCATGCATCTAAATGATCATCTGATTAACTGTTCTAAATTTATCTTACACTTAATCTTATGAAAGCTTACGTCTTTTATGCAGCGTGAGATGCATGAGATGCATAATACATACATAACTATAATATTCGGAATGAAACATGATGACTGACATGCTTGCAAATATCATGACATGTGTAGTACATAAATACTGACTTTCAAAGAATTGGTTTTAATAATAATATATATAACTAACTAACGTGTACTAATCCTAATTTATGATCAAACTACTTACCTCACAATGTTAATCCAATATTTTCGACATGAAATCGATTACACTAGAATGGGAGAAAAAACATAAGGGATGTTGTGAGAAGAATGAGGCAGTCGGTTATTGGTGTGGTGAACTTGGGACATGCACAGTGCTGGATTGAGTATCATGGGTTTGACCTCTGCATTTATGGAGGTTTATGATTTTTCTAAATAATACACGGAATAGAAGATATTTATAAATAGATTTGGGAGAGGGTGCCGACGAGTTCGAGTTGGACTCGATCTCGATCACTCAATAAGAGAGTTTGAATTTAAAAACATGATCTAGTAGTTCATTTAATGTAGGATTGACATTGACTGAGACTGCATAGGGGACTTCAATCAGTGATGATTTTAAATTGAAATAAATTTCTTATGGCCAATCTTAAAATTTTAAAGTGAGTTTAACTCGTTCGATAAATAATAAATGTGATTTAATCTAGTTATTGAGCCTAATTAAAACTCATAATAAATCTCAATAATTTATTGCTCGTAAGCTTATCCACTATGGCCCATTAAATATAATTTATGTCCAATAAAAATTATCAATATTCTGACCTTAAAATTATTAGGCCAAGTTGTTACATAACGCCTTCTCGCCACCCACCTCTCCAACACCTACCTCCGTAGGGAACTTCATCTTTAGATGATACATTGAGGTGATAACTTTCAGGGCGTTCAAGGTCGGTTACCCGATGATGGCATTGTAGGATGATCGAGTCTTGACCACCAAAACATCAGTCATGGCGGTGGTTGTGTGTGTCCCGACCCCCGTGGATACTTGTAGGCTGATGGAGCTCATTGGTTGTACCGTTTCCCCTGAGAACCCTTTTAGTGAACTGGTGCCGGGCGCAACCGGCCTTAGTCGTCTTCACAAAGGCATCCCAAAAAAGGATGTCGGCTGATTGACGTTGTCGACCAATATTCTTTGGGTGGTGAAATTGGCTACCAACATTGTTACTACTATCGCGTCGTTGTGCAGGTAGATTACCCCCTTATAGTCGTTGTCATTGAAAGAGATGAAGACTGCTGTTCAGGCTATTGCTTGCTTAGTCGGCCTCCTGATGCTAAAGACTTCCTCATGCCTTGCTCTTTGTGCATAGGCCCTCCTCTTGGATGATGTTGAACCGCCCTCGGTAAATCCCCTTGCGATCATGCGGATTTGGCCAAGGGGGTGTTGTTCCCTTCTAGGCTTTGGCCGGGGGCTCTCATGGGGCTCTCTTGCGTGGTTCTCCTCCTTTTAAGACTCTCACTCCAGTGGGGCCTTTGTTGCCATTATTGCCTCCTTTCATCCGTTCGCCTTAGGGCAAGGAATTCTGGGCAACCAACCGCTCTAGCACCCATTCTCTTGCATTTCCTCAATCCTCCACTTCAGGAAGTGAGAGTCTTCTACCTGGTGTCCTTCGATGTTGCAAGCAATACCGACAAGTTCTTTGAGCATGACTGTTGTCACCTCAGGTTCTTTCTCCATCCTTGATTTGCACATTCATGCTAGAATACGTCGCCCTAGTGCTCAGGGTTCTTGAAGGTGTGTTTCCCTCTCTCCTCCTGTCGTATGGGCCTTTCCTTGCCTTTTGCTCTTTTTCTCAATCTTTCCCATTTTTAGTTC
Organism: Juglans cinerea; assembly: GCA_961763995.1. NCBI lineage: Eukaryota > Viridiplantae > Streptophyta > Magnoliopsida > Fagales > Juglandaceae > Juglans > Juglans cinerea. The sequence continues at coordinate 11,202,607 of CAUIVZ010000010.1, forward strand.
CCTTGATTGGCTTTCTGCCTATTCCACCTCTGATTTTCTTAGGGCGGTTAAAGCCCAGAGGGTATCTTCGATGTTGACAAAGTCATCACCACTGTTTATAAATTCCCGCAACGTGGTTGGGGTTTTTCTCACCAACTCGGCCATGAAGGGGTTTCTGGCCTAGATTCCTCCCAATAGCACTACCAACGTGATTTTCTTATCTTGGTCGTCATCCATCATGCATTCTTTGTTGAACTTGGCGAGGTACGCTTTTAGGCTCTCATCTTCTCTCTATATGACAGTGAGGAGATATGCGGCGGGTTGTCTCATTCTCTTGTTTGCCATGAATTGGGGGTCAAGAACTGTCTACCTAGCTCCTCAAAACTGTCTATGGAGCTCTGTTGGTGCGCTCCAAACCAACCCCTCCCTGCTCATTTGAGGGTCAGGGGAAAGGCTCGACAGGCGATCTTCTTTGGAAAGTCGTAGAGCGTCATGTTGGTTTTAAACGTCTCCAAGTGTTCGATTGAGTCTTTCGATCTATCATACATTTTGACCTATGGAACCTTAAACTTTGGCGAGAGTGGCATTGTCATTATTTCTGCAATGTAAGGTACGTCCGTGCTACTGAGCAGGTGGTCGATGGATGAGGATGCACCTAACCTCCTGGTCATTTCTTCATAGTTGTCCATAATGCTGCGTAAATCGTGGTGCATCTTTTTCTTCTCGTCATCGTCAAAAGGGGGCCTGCCCATGCTCTATGATTCCACTTCGGCCCACTTGTTGTGGCTTGGAGCGGCGTCTTCCCTTGAACTAGCATTCCGTCGTTTCAAGACTTCGTTCTCATGTTGGAGAGTCTCCATCTCCTAAGTCATCTTTCTCAAATTCTCCTCCATTTATGTGAACCTCCCTTCCATGTTTGTTGAGGTGGCCTCCAGATCTCGGGTCACTTGAGAACACGTTGTGATAGGTATACAAAGAGCAATTCAAATTTACTTCAGTCAATCCCACAGATAGCGCCAACTGTTACGAATGTGTTTCTCACTCCTGCCAACAGTGTCCAAGGACCTGCACCAGTAAACCAAAGAAATCTTCGAGTGATGGGGATACCTCTGATGCCTAAGTCAGGATAATGCTCGTATGGTATTTTATCTCCCGGAAGAGAATGATTTTGGAGTTACCTTGGGTGTGTGCTTCCATCTTGTATATATAGAGTCGACATTTAGGTGATATGGCTTATCAAATGGCTCAATTCCCCCAATCCAGGTTAGGTTGCGGGATGTTAGTACTTTGAACCTGCTCTCATGTCGGGCGAAGGTATTATTCTAGGTGAGCATTTCATGCTTTTATCTCGTTGATAACAGTTTGTAGTAATCTTATCACCCTGTTATTAATGGTGGTTGGACCGAAGTTCCATGCCAACATGGCTAATAGTCACTCTTTGATCTTAGATCCATGGGTCTTCATAGTATGGGGGTTCGGCCCATTTCTTGAGAGAAGATATTTGTTCCTCCAATATAGTTGAATAACGGTGAATATTACTTGATGATGTGATGTCGGAGGAGGGAATGAAACTAGATAAATATTTCATAGGATTAATTACAATAAGAAATGTTTAGTCTACAAATAAATATTGAAATATGTAGTTCGTTAGATTGTAAAGTTTATTTAATTGTAAAATAGACCAACGTCTCATATTAAGTCATGTCAATTTATAAGTTTACTTTTATAGTTTTTTTTTCTTTTTTAGATGTAGCACTTTTTGATTAAGATTAAACTTAGAAAAATATTTTAGCCACAAAATGATTACACAAAAATAAACATACAAACTGATGTGGCTTGATGTGGTACGTTAGATTGTAAAGTTATTTTTATTATAAAGTAGATCTAATGGATTCTATAAAATCACATCAGTTTATAAATTTATTTTGTGTAATCTTTTTGTGTCTGTAGCAATTCTCTTAAACTTAAAGTTAAGTTGCTAACTATGGGTTCTAATAATATGATAGAATTTAAAATGCAATAAAAGTTGAGAAAGAGAGAGAGAGATAGAGGACAAGTGCAAAAGCTACCATGAGTCCATAACTCCCACCTTTATTAGTATGAATCAACTAAATTGCATAGGTATTTATTTATCTGAAATTTATTGAAAATTATGAAAATCAAATATATTGATAAAGCAAATGATCAAATAACTTTTTTGACTTGGTTTTATCTCCTGGTAATGGCTACGAAGGATGCCCAAGAGATTGTATCGGTGGGTTTCCACGCGTTGGTGGGGTTAGAGTGGCATGATCTACATGTGCCACGAACTGCACCACCTCGATATTATTATAATCGAAAAGTCGTTTGGATTCGAAGATGAGTTGAAATAGGTTGTGAATTTAAACCGACTTCGGTATAATCGGTCCGGTTTAGTTCATTTTGAATAAAATTTGAAACCAAACCGGTATATATCGTTTTTAAAAATTTAAGAATCGATATGGACCAGTTCATCACCGAAATCGAAACTTTCAGTTCTCCAGTTTCGATTCGGTCAGATTAGGGTTGTAAAAAAAAACCGAAAAATTGATTTTTTGGTGTGGTACCGATTCTTAAGAACCAAAACCGGTTCTAAACCGGTTTTTATATTTTAAAAACTGGTTTAAACCGAACCGGACAGATATATATATTTTTAATTTTTTATATTATATTATATATATATATCATATGCTAAATTACTAATTAATATAACATGAAATTCTAATATTATTATTCAAGTCTATTAATCTTATAACATAAAATTAATATAACATTTGATGTAAATAAGACATTACTTATACTAGTATAATTAGACACTAATTATACTATTTTAACCTTATTATTGAAGTTTATTAATTTCACTAATAAGTTAGACACTACTTATACTATACAAGGATAATTGAACATTAATGAATTAGTAATTGTTAATAATAAATACTAAATTCTAACTATTAAGTTTAGTATTGAAAAATTATAATATTAAACTTATAAAGTGCGACACGTGTAAATGGTAAATTGAAAAACCGAACCGGGTTGGATCGAAATCGAAAAAATTGAAAGTTTCGGTTTTGGCGATGAATCGGTCTATATTGGTTCTTAAATTTCCAAAATTGGTGTATACCAATTCGATTCCAAAATTTGTCTAAAACCAAACCGGTTACACCCCAAGGTCCGGTTTACTGTTTACACATGTAGCACTACATAAGTTTAGTACTATAATTTTGTCAATACTAAACTTAAATGTTAGAATTTAGTATTTAATATTAACAATTATTAATTCATTAATGTCTAATTATATTAGTATGGTATAAGTATTGTCTAACTTATTAGCAAGATTAATAGACTTGAATAATATGATTAAAATTTTATGTTATATTAATTAGCAATTTAGTATATAACATAATATAACAAATTAAAATATAAATATATATATATATATATATACCGGTCCGGTTCGGTTCAAATTGATTTTCAAAATATGAAAACTAGTACCGAACCGGTTTAAAACTGATTTTGGTTCTTAAAAACAGATACCGGATTAAAGTGGTTACGAAATGGATTGAAACCACCGATTTTGTTTGGTTTAATCAATTTTTTGATATTTTTACACTATTAATCTTAAGACTATTTAATATTAGTCATATAATTAGTGTCTCGTTAATCGCTAATGCTTGTTTAGTTATTTTACAATAAAAAAAATATAAAAAATTATTATTGAGTTATTTTATTGGACGTTGCTACTCGCCCCGCTCTTATATCCCTTTGTGTTATCCCGCTTGACGTGGAAAGTACTTATTCACTTTTTAAAACACACGTTATCTCCCGTGTTATCTCTCTCGCCTCTACACGTTATCGGGTTCCTCTGCACGTTATCTCTCTCGCCCATCGCCCATCGCCCCCGTGAGCCCCAGGTTCATCTCCGACGGAATCTTCGGACCACAGCTCCATCTCCGACCTCATCTCCTTCCTCATCTCTGCACGTTTTTTTTTCTCCTCCCAGACCCACAATTTTGCCCGCCCATACCCACCATTTTGCCCGCCCAGACCCACCCAGTTCGAGCCCCACCATCTCGGCCATCGCCCGCCCAGGCTTGTACATTTTCTTGGTAATTTTCTTCATCTCAGTTTCTTTCCCCTGCACTAGATTAGGGAGGCCGAAAGCATGTAATTTTTTTTTGTTTGTTTTGTCTGGATTTTTTTTTTCTTCTGAGCTATGTTGTTTTCTTGCTTATTGTACTAAGGAAGGGAATGAAAATTAAATGTTGGAGACATTTGTAAAAAAATGGATTGTAATTGACATATTTATGAAAATGCTTGTGAGAAGTGAAATTACAATGAAATTATAGCAGAACGGGTGATTTGGTACTGCCCACTGATATGGAAGAGGTCTATATACGCTTGACATAGCGCATGACCTGCTTGAGAGTCTTCACCTTTAGATTTTAATTTTTTGTGTAGATGGTTGCTAATAGAGATCAGACATTGCCCAAAGAGAGATCATACATTGCTTTAATACTGCATGGGTGTTCTTAGTTTTTTAGCAAAGTTGCAACGATCAACTTATTATAACTCCTTTTGGTGTTGGTAACTGGTTTTCTCTTCTACAATTTTCCTTCATTGACTTATCAACAGTGTATTCACTAATTTCTGCAAGTGGCTGTTAATTTGGCATGTGAGAAACATAGTCAGATTCTTCCTAGAATTAACTGGAACTAATAAATATACAGCCTTTACTCGTAGTAAACTTCTTTCATTATGATTTTATATTAGGTGGCAATGTAATTTATTGGGGATTGTATGTTGGGTTTTGCACGATGGAGTAGAAGTGAGGTGATTTAGTCTTTACTAAATATAATTGCAGCTCTAGTTTTTTACAACCAATTGCTGAACCCAGTAAACAATACATTTGGTGTCTCCCATGCTCCTCTACCCAATAACCAATTACTTATGAAATGGATCACAAGCAAGTGATGACCAAGATGTCTTGTTCAAAGTCTTAATGTGCAGTACTTGCAATAATCTTGTAGTGTTTTGGGCCCCCTCATACTTTCACCCATGACTAAAGACTCTTAAATTCAAATGAATTCATCATTTTTGACTGATTGGTTTTTGGTAGTAGTAAGAGAGTAGTATATCCAGAATGAACAATGTAATTTTAAATTCCACAAGACATATTTGTTCTAAGGTCATAGGTGCTATAATGTAACTGTTTTCACATTTTATAGAGGCTTTGATATAATTATTTTGTACACAAATAAATACTTTCATTTTCATTTCTTGAAGGACAAAAGCTGTTAAAGAAGTGTGGTAATCCTACAATGTTGGAAGCACGTAGTAGCACTAGCAATATCTCACGCTCAAAGAACTCTTGGCAAAATGAATACCCAATATGCTTTTGTGGTATTAAAGCATATAGGCGAACTGCGCATACAGAGGATAATGAAGGGCGTCGATTTTCAGTTGCCAAAACTTTGAGGTATGTTATTTCAATCTTCTTTGCTAAGAAGTGTGGTAATCCTTGTTTGCTAATGTGTTGGTTGATCTTGCAGGCTGGACATTCTTGCGGATATTTTTGTTGGTATGACCCAGAAATACCACCATATGGCGAGAAGAGAATCAACCGTTTAAAGACCGAAATTCAAAAGATACAATTAGCAATGGATGTCCAAATAACTCGACATCGACTAGAAATAGAGATTGAGAGGTGCAAGAGAAATGTTGAGAGAGTCATTGTAGTTTTAGTAATTTCAATGTCATGGGTACTTTGTTTAGGCATATTTTTTGAAAAATTCTAAGACAATATGTAATCTTTGAAGTTAATGTAATTTCATGTAATCTTGTAATCTCGTGTGGTTGTGTAGTATTGGGTAATCTAAATCCAATTAATACCATGATTACGATTATGATTACGATTATGATCACGATTATGATCTAAACATGTCAATACAAAAACAAGTTCAATAAAATCCCAATATTACAATCACTTAATCTAAACACTTCAATACAAAAACAGGTTTAATAAAATCCCAATATTACAATATAAAATCTCAAGATTACAATATAAAATGCCAAGATTACAATCACATCCCCGAATGATTCATACACAGCTCTACTCCGTGCGTCTGCCCAAAATATATTCTTTAGCCGCATCTCATTGTCAACGTCAATCTTATAATAAAATTCCGGATTTGTTTTTTGCATATCTTCGAAATAGTTACATAGAGCTACACCACCTCCAACCCCGAGGCGAAGTCGTCATGCTTTGTCAATATAGTTTCGACACTCATTCTCCCCGAATGTTACATTCTCATAACCCCCTGCCTCAACAACCACATACTTGAGATTTTTGGACAATCTTATTCATGCCTCGTCATTTATTTCAAGCCTCTTAGCAACACGAGCATCAACCTTTTTAAAGCATCTAAAATGTCTTGCCTTTCCCGGACTACAGGCGTGTGTGTGATTCAATATCACCTTATATATAGTATATCCACCTTCAACATTTAATACCGCATTAATCCTAGCCTTACACCCCATCTTTACTGTTTGTCTTGGTTTCATAACATTGGCAACCGTACTCTTCGATGTGCCTCCTCATGCGCATGCCAAGCAAACCCATCTTATCGTCCCATCGTCATCCTGTCTAATATTCCTTTTCGATACCCTTAACCCCTTCTTCTTACCATACTTTATATAGTAAGCATGCACTTCTTCTGCAGATGAAAATTTCATTCCAACCGTAGGTTCTTTAATAGTTTCATCACCTCCAATCTCCTTATCAATTCCTACCTCATCACACTCATTATTTAAAAATTCTATGTCGGCATCCATTGCAACGTTCAAATTATCTACAAATATACAACATGTGAAACAAGGATGTTAAAACAAAGCTTTAAAAAAATAGTTGTAATACAAGAACTAGACTTTGTTTTACATTATGACATCTTGAATATTTAATGCTGCATGTCAAACCGAGAGACCATTCCATTTCACTGTAATTAATTTCACTTATCACAAGCATTTTCACAAACATGTTAACTGCAATTCCTTTTTTCACACATGTCTCCAACATTCAATTTTCATTCCATTCCTTAGTACAATAAGCACGAATCATAACAACATAGCTCATAAGAAAAAATAAAAATTTCAAAAAAAATAAAAATTTGTCAAGATTTAGATTCGGCGTCTAGTGCAGAGGAAAGAAACTGATGTATCAAGCAGGAGAAAAAAATACCTTGGCGATTCAGTTGGAGAGATGGCCGAGATGGTGGGGCTCGAACTGGTGGGGTTGGGGACACGGCGAAATTGTGGGTCTCGGCGGGCGAAATGGTGGGTCTGGGAGGAAAAAAAAAGGTTGATGCAGAGATGAGGACGGAGATGAGCTCGGAGATGGAGCTGTGGTCTGGAGATTCTGTCAGAGATGAACTGCTCACGGGGTCGATGTCGAAGTAGCACAGGACGCGGGATGCGGGAGATAACGTGCAAAGACTTTTCCACGAGAGAGATAACGTGCGGGACGCGGGAGATTACGTGTGTTTTAAAATGTGAATAAATTCATTTCCACGTCAAGCGGGATAACTCAACGGGATGTAAGAGTTGGGCGAGTAGACTTTTCTTATTAGCTGGTCGAGTAGACTTTTCCTATTTTATTTAGGGTGGTGCTACAGCCCCCGCTGGGGGCTCCCGCTGGGGCTGTAGTATTATTTAATATATATTTTATTTAAATAATTTTTATATAGATTTTTTAATATTTTAAAATATTTTAAAAAAATAAAATAAAAATAAAATATTATTAAGAAAATATTTTTTTAATCTAAAAGTAAAAAATATATATTAAAAAATACTTTCTTAATCACGAAGTAAAATAAAAAATTATAAAAAAATCATGATTAAGAAAATATTTTTTAATAATATTATGACTTTTTTTTTAAATATTTAAAATAGTCATATTACAGCCTCCGTTGGGGGCTCCCGTTGAGCTTAACATGTACTTTTTTATGTGTAATTTTTTAATTTATTTTTTATATAGATTTTTTTTACACTTATAAATATTTTTAAAAAATAAAATAAATTTAAAATATCATTAAAAACACTTCCTTAATCAGAAAGTAAAAAAAGTCATTAAAAAACACTTCCTTAATAAGTAAGTAAAAAGTAAATCATTAAAAAACACTTCCTTAATCAGAAAGTAAAAAAAAACACTTCCTTAATCAGAAAGTAAAAAAACACTTCCTTAATCAGAAAGTAAAAAAAAAACACTTCCTTAATCAGAAAGTAAAATACAAATCATTAAATATTAATTTTTATTCTACTTCGCTATTAAGAAAATATTTTTAAATAATATTATAATTTTTATTTTATTTTTTAAAATATTTAAAATTATTAAAAATATCTATATAAAAATAAATTTAAAAAATATATATAAAAAAAATGCTACAGCCCCAGCGGGGCATGTAGCATTTTCCTTTTATTTAAGTTGATGTATAAAGTATATTTTTTTATGTCAACGATATGTATGCCAATACTTAATTTATAAGATTTTTAATTTATAATTTTTTTTACAAATTAAATTTTGACATAAAAGATTGTTTTACAAATAAAATTTTTATTGATTGTTTTCCATTTGTGCCGCGAAAACAGAAACCCTTGCACACCTGAACAGAACATTTTCAACCCGAAAGTCCTTAAAAGATCCGAACAGACTAGACGACACCGATACCACCGTCCAACTCTCCGATTGCTTTCTTTTGCCAAAACAATCCCGAACTTCACTCCCTTCTTTATCCCGAAAATTGATCTTGCTTGCCTTTTGCGCACACTTTCCAGAATTTTTGTTTCAAATCAGCCCCGCTCCCTCCGATGCATTATTAGGGTTTTCGAGTTTCTCAATTCACGGTTTTTTCCTCAGTTTTCGACAATTTGGCTCCAAATAATCTCTCCAGCTCCCCTGTGACCCCAAAAAGACTGATTTCGATTCCAATTGCGTCTCATCTAGGGTTTAGCAATCTCATAGCGTTCCCCGCCCCAAAAGAAAGGCCCTAATTGCCAAATTCCAAATGGTGGTTCTCTCCGACAATGGTTTTCTTTAAATGGGTTTGCGATTTCTAGGGTATAAAATTCCCGGGTTAATCAATGGGTGCCCGAACGACCAACCGTAAGCGTGGTGACGAGTGCTTGAGCTTCAATCACACTTATCCATATCAGAATTCCTTAGATTTTCACGTTTCAAAGAAACCCAGGTTCTCATCCATTCATCAGACCCCGGACCGACCCATTGTTTCCTCGAATAGCACCGTTGCAAGGCTTTCTCGGTACCCCGAAGCAACACCACGGCTGGGTAGAGAAGTCCACGCCCCTTGTAGAATACTCAATTACGGGTTTTCCTCAACGTGTTTGAATCGGAACTCGGGGCTGAGGACTAGTGGGATTTATATAAAGGAGGAGCCCCTTGATGAAATGGGCAGTACTTTGAGTTACAAGTACAATAAGGCGAAGAATATTGCACTCCGAACGATTCGGTACTTGACAAAGGAGAAAGAGAAGGAAGTGATCGAAATAGATACGGATAATCAAAAGTATGGGGGAGTGTCTGAAGACTCGAGTATTGAGGAAGTTGAAGTCCTGGAAGATGGGCGAGGTGGCCGGTCCGAGGTGTCGGAACATAGGGAGGTCGACAATGGGGTTGTGGCTAATGTACAGGATGCACATGCCAAGGTTTTGGATCGTGGGCTTTTGCCATCATCGTCTTCAGCCGTTTCAGACTTGACAAATGGGAATAATTTGAGAGTGGACGATGCCGAGAAAATGTTGGATTCTCTGCAGCTGAATCCTGAACGTGATATGAGTGTCTCGGCATTCAGGAAGTTACTTGAGGTTGCAGAGAGGCGGAATCCGAAGTTGAGAAGCTTGAGTTTTGAGATTGAGCTAAATGAAGAGCGTAGGTCTATGTTTCAATCATTGCGTCCAGCAAAGAAACCGGTGGAGGTGAAATTCTTGTACTTGCTCTCCTAATAAACTGCTTATTGATTATAAGATTATTTTTAATAAGGTAAGTTTTATTCATGATTGAAAATGTGTTATCCAAGTACACAAACTATTCATCATATATACCTTTTTTTTTTTTTATAAGTAAATTCATCATATATACTTAATTTGAGAAAGTAAAGAGACAGAAAATCCCTGAAGTTAAAGCTAGAGAAACATTGGTGGGTTGCCATTCTTTGGTAAAGTGAATTAATAATGAAGGCGATAACGTCCTCCGTATTCCTTATTCTATCTTCAAAATTTCGATCATTTCATTCTCCTCATGTCTCACATCAAACAAAATGGCACCATTTTCTATGAAACCTCACTATGATGTCTTATAAGGACCTGTTTGGGATTGTGATAAGAGTCTTAAAAAGTGCTGAAATAGCCTTAAAAGCTCTGTAATGGAAAAATTAGGTTATTTGGATGATACATATTAAAGCGTGTTTTGTCCCAATAGGGCTTGGTGTATATTGGATAGGTTTCTAATTTCTCCCTCTTTGGGCGATGTTTATTTAGGGGCTCTCTATTATGGGCTAGCTGTTCTCTCTTGTATACACTCAATGTACTTTGTTATGCCTATTGATATTAATATATTTTTACTTAAAAAAAAAATATTAAAGCAATTTTTATAATATCAAACGAGTTTTTTCAGATAATGTGGAGCGTAATTCGAATTTTAAAAAGACTGTCAATGAGCGAAAATACCCATACAATTTTTAGATAATTACAACTTTCAAGAATATGATCATAATCTTTAAAAAATCAAATAATCGTCATTTTTACCTCAGAAAACACTTTTTTTAAATTTGTTTCCAAACAAATGTAACATGTTTGAAAGTGCTTTAAACATATGGTTTCCAAACAACAAATTACTTATTAATAATATAACTTATTACTTAAGCTATAAACTATAAGTCCTAAAGCTATAAGTTATATTTTCCACTGCAGTCATAAATAGGCACTAAATCGCCCTTTGCAATAAGCTAAGAGTTTTACCATCCATCCAGCTATCACCTAATCTAACCCAATAGGACTAAAAACAGCTTGTCAAAAAGTGCTAGTTACCATAATGGAGTAAAAGATGATCCACGGATTTCTCATTCCTCACACACATACAATATCATTCTATCATCTTAAATTTTTGTTTCTTAATATCCAAAGTAAGGATCTTCCTTTGTATAACCATCCAAACAAAGAAAGTGGCTTTTAAAACAGACAGACTTCTCCAAATGGTCTTTAATGGGAAAGTATTATTGTCATGCGGAACTTGCACCTTATAGAATGATTTAAGCTCAAGCATCCTTCTCTTAGATATGGTCCTACGCAGCTTGGTTTCACCGCTCTATCTCAATCTAAGAGAACACAACCAAGCATAAGATGGGGTTAATGTGGCCCCCCCAGACTTGTGTCACTCGAACAAGTCCACTTTCCATTGAGGAGAGCCATTTGAAATTTGTGTTATTTGCCACCGATGACTCCTTAACCCTAGCAATGTTCAATAGATCTGAAAAGGGGTTGATCTCCACTCCGCAAATCAAACGAAAACTTTATCTTGGATCTATCTCACACATCATTTTTCCTTTTCTTAGGGAACTCCCCAACCTGTTATATGTTCTTCCATGGTCCAACCTCATAGCTTTCGTTCACCCATTGGAACTCCATCCAGCCCATGCTCTATCATATTTTACATCTACCATCCTATCTTGCATTGGCATAACACCTCCCGTAGACAAATACAACCTCTTCCATCCTGATGATTGATGTACTTTAAAATGAGCTCTTGATGGAAGCCTAGGTATGTCATCGACAAAGAAGATACCTACATCCACGTTGCCAATTGGGATTAACTCATTTAGCCAAGTTCACATTCAGTCCTAGTACTGCTTCAAAACTGAGGAACATGCTTTTTGCAGATGAGACGTGGCCTTTAAAAATTGTTTGCACTCAAGGGGGAGCATATACCCCAAGACCAGTTCCCTTTCTACTTGAGTCAACTCCGAGGGGTTCATGAGTCATAAAAATTCATTAATGCAAAAGGAACCCCCCAGTACACTGGGTGTGTATAACAGGGTCACTTATCCATAGAAAAAGATACAAGTAAACCATGAAAAAGTTAGCCCATTAAAGTATAGAAAGGCTGTCCTCTATTTTAAGCACGAGTGTAAAATAAAGGACATGTCCTATCAGAAACAGTTTTTAGGGGCCATGTCTGATGATTTACTTGATCCATGTGATGTGAGCGGTTACACTGGTCCAGGGTCTAATTGGGTAAAAGATATGTTGCGATTGCATGGTCTCTAGGGTTCCTCATCAGTGAAAATAAAGTTTTATAACTAATCAAAAGAAACAGAATGAAGGTGCTCAAGATTTGCCTCACTAAAAATCAGCAGGTTATTTACAAATAAAAAGGTGTGAGATAAGAAGTCCTTCCACATCCCCTTTGAGAAATCCATCCAAAGACCATCATTCACTAATGCTGAAATCATTTTACTAAGGGCCTCCAAAACAATAACAAACAACAGAGGAGGCAAAGGATACCCGTGTCGCAACCCACACGGGCTACTAAAGAAAGCCCTGTGAGTGCCATTCACCAAGACTGAAGTGCTCACTTTTGGAGATGCAGTAAACTGTCAAAGCCACACACTTCACTCCAAAGCCACACCACCTCGACATATTTAGATGCTTTACGGATAGTCTTTGAAGCAGCTTTGTTGCTTCTGAATTGCATCAGGTGCATTTTCTATGATGAAATAATAATATACTGATATGAATCGTTTAATTATGTTTTTGCAGGATGTACCTGGAGAACCTTTCCTGCCTCTTACAAAGGAAGAAGAGGCTGAAGTTGAACGTGCATTTAACTCCAACAGGTATGGTTCGATGCACATGTTTTGTAATTGAGATTAGTGTCATTCTTATTGTAACAATATTGGGTGGATTCGTATAGGCGGAAGGTGTTAGTCACTCATGAAAACTCGAATATTGAGATTACGGGAGAAATTCTGCAGTGCCTTAGACCGGGTGCATGGTTAAATGATGAGGTAATTATTGGTAATGCGATGATATGTTCTATTACAAGTCATCGAGTCCATGAATATCTTTGTTATTGCAATGATGAAGGGTTTTTTTATTTGGTGACAGTGGATAAGAATTAGGTGGTTGCGCTGAGTTGGTAATGTAGTTAATTGATACGGATGGTCTTTCTTCTTGTGCAGGTCATAAATGTGTACCTAGAGTTGCTGAAAGAGAGGGAAAATAGAGAGCCACAAAAGTATCTGAAGTGCCATTTCTTCAACACATTTTTCTATAAAAAGGTTGGTTACTGGTGTTCCTACGATTTGCTTCAACTTTGGGTAAACTTTGTTTTATCTTTACGAATGACTTCGTTGATGCACCTAACATTTACATTCATTTTTCTGAAGATTTATAGAAGGTTTTCTTCACGTTGCTTGCTTTTGTATGTTTACTTATGCTCTAGTTGTTGGAGTTCAAGATATTGTCTTCGTATCAATTTTTTCTTGGGTCTTAGTTTCTGGTTTTTGAGCATCAAAAGATGAAATTCCGGTTACTTACTTTGTAAGGCTTGTGTCTGTGTTTCAAATATTTTGGTAGAACCATAGTCAATCAATCCACTTATCAAAAAATGTAGTCAATCATTTCATTTTGTAACGACCCAAGGGAGGTCCAAGCTATATCTGGACCCATACTTCAAAAGGACTAGTATACGGTACAATGGGAGCCCAATTATAAAGAGCAAAAACTTCTCCCTTGCAAGCAATGTGGGACCCCATTCACCATCTATAATCACTCACTACAGGGTATCACAATCTTCCCATTCAATTCCCGACATCCTCGTCGTGCCATTCCATCATAGGTGGCACGGCTCAAGTCCCACACTTCTAATTGAGAGTGGTTTTTATACCATTTGTAATGCGCCAAGGGAGCCCAAACGACATCCGGATCCATACTCCAAAGGACTAGTCAATGGTACAATTGGAGCCAATTGGAATCGTTATAAAGAGCAAGAAATTCTTTCTCCCAAGTAATGTGGGATCGTTTTCACCACCTATAATCACTCAGTACAGGGCATCACATATTTTCTAACTTTGATTGCGTTGCATGTCTTCTTAGTTCTTTCTGAAATTAAACTTTCTTTTTTCATTTTTGCTGCTATTATTCTTAGGAATTGGTCCACCTTTTTTATATGTTTCCTCTTTATGCTTTTACTGCTGCCGTTTTTTTTTTAACTTAAAAAAACTACTGCTATTTGTTTTCATTATTTTATTTCATTTCATCCGGTGCTAATATTGGTGCCTTTTGTTGTTCCTAACACAACTGTTAATGCCTAGTTAATAAGTGGGAAGAATGGCTACGATTATAAATCTGTCAGAAGATGGACAAGCCAAAGGAAATTGGGATATGGCCTCATTCATTGTGACAAAGTAAATTCTTTATTTGCATTTATTTGTTTTCTCTGTGTATATTTTGTTTTATTGGCCACTTTGAACTTTAAATTGGATTTTGGCATTGTGTACAGATATTTGTCCCTATCCACAGAGAGATACATTGGTGCTTGGCAGTTATTAATAGGAAAGATGAGAAGTTCCAATATCTCGATTCACTTCGAGGGATGGATAACAAATTGCTGAAAGTACTGGTATGCTTTTTGGTCATGGGTTCAGCTTTATGTTTCGTATCCTGATGTCAGGAAAATAAGTCAAAGAACTATACATCCATGGTGAAAAAGCTGTGGAGATTTTCTTTTAACTAAGCTACAGTTCAGTCAAACAAGTCAGTAGTTTATAGGGTAATAGGGCTGTAAAATTCTATGTAGTTTATAAACGTGAAAATATAGTGAAATCAGGAGCAACCAGTAAATGCCACCAATAACACTTCCATATTACCACTGCCCAGCTTTACCTGCTGTAACAGTTGCTGCCACCATGATCATTATTATACATGCTAATTATATCTCACCAATCTCATTATCACTTTGTGTGCCACAACCATTGGTGATGCATCATCTATCTATTTATATATAATTTTCAAAGCATGAAGCTTTACTCCTATGAAGTCTCACCACCATCTCACTATATTTTTATTAAACACAAATTAGTCCTATAAAGTCACGTCCTCTACTTTCCATTTGTGTATATTATCAAATAAAATTAAAAGGGGTAAATTCATTTATTGGATCCTGGGGTTTTGCCCAAAATTAAATAGTTCCCTAGGGTACATTTTTCGAAAAACAAATCCTTGTGATATATACCAAATCTCAAAAAGGTCCCTCCATCCAATTTCAATTAATTATGTAACCGAAAATGGTGATGTTGCACTCACTTGCCACGTTAGGACCAATCCTGTGATACATGGAACTATTTAAAGGTTCTATTTATTATATGATGCCTCAAGGTATGCTAACTTAGTTCAGAGAGCATTTCATTTAATAAATTTAGCTATACTTGGGCATCACAACACCAACATGACAATTGTTGTCGTCATGAGCACAATGGGTCTCCAGCAACTGTTGGAAGTTCGATTTTGTCATTAATATGGCACATTACATAATCAGTTTGTAAGTTCTTAGAAGTGGCATTGCATATTAAGAGTGTGCACGTCTGCTATTTTCTTCTCTATTGTTTGCTTTTCACCTCAATGGTTTTACTTTTTAGAGTTATCTAAAGAAAAACAAGTTTGTTCTACTGATTGAGGTTTGCAGCTAATGTTAATTAATGATTCTTCCAGGCTAGATATTTTGTGGATGAAGTGAAGGATAAGAGTGGAAAAGATGTCGATGTAAGTTCCTGGAAACAAGAATTCGTTGAAGACCTTCCTGAACAGGAGAATGGGTTTGTAATCATATATTTTATGCTATTCAGGCATTTTCTGAAAGCCGCTGGCTTAAAAGTATTACGAGCTTATTATAATATGCAGTGAGAGTGCTGCTTATTGAAACATTTATCTGAATGAATATTATGTGTTAACAGGTTTGACTGTGGGATGTTTATGATCAAATATGCAGACTTTTATAGCAGAGATATCGGCCTTTGTTTCAACCAGGTAAGACGCATTGTAGAAATGTTTCTCTCGCATGATGAGTTCAGCTGTATAAGCAGTTGTGCTCCCTCCATTTATTACTATATAATTTATTCCTAATTGCATCAATTGAAAACTAAAGATAGGAGGGGTGCTGGTAAAAGATATGATGTTCATCTGCCGAGATTGACCAAATATTTTGTCTGGTCTGATGGTTCTTGGCCCATAGACCAATAGAGGGCCCTAGGAACTGTAGTTTCTGAAGCAGTCCAATGGCTCGATTGCTTGTAGAGTCACACTAGGGTTGTCTGCGGAGAGATCATTGCAGAGTAACTCCTCCCCATTCTCCAGCAAAAGAAGAGCTCAACAGTAGACATGTGAGGACATTGTATGTACCATAATGTCATGGATTTGTTGCTTCATGCTTGGGAGGTGTCGCATGGGGTGATCCATGTGATCTGGAGGGGCGCTAAGATCTACTATAGATCTAACCGCCAAAACAAAAAGAAAACATAAATAAAAAGAAGGGGAGAAAGGGAGTGGGAGAGGAAGAGGAAGGGGAGGGGAGGAGCAGTCTACCACATGGGGAGACAGTGGTGGGGCTGGATGGGAGAAAAAGAAGGGGAAAGGGAGAAGGGGAAGAAGAGGGGAGAGGAGAGACTAGAAAAGAGGTAAGATCTAGAAGAAGAGGGCTCTCGCAAGGGGTAGAGGTGTTGTTGGGGGGGGGGGGGGGGGGGGGGTGGTGAGGAAATTTCATGGGGGAGAGTGTAGTTTTTAACTCTCAATGAAAGCCAAATTCATTGAGGCATGTAAATCAACCCCCTGCAACCTTTAACACATTGAAATTTTTTCTCCGAATAAGTAAATGATTCAAAAACTCTTTGCAGTCACTTTTGCATACTCCTTGCGCACTCTGCTAATGTGATTGGATGCGTCACTTTTTTTTAATATAAAATAAATGCCGAGTTCTGCCACATCAGTGGAGTGCATAAAGAGTACGCAAAAGTGATTGTATGTAGCATAATTCATAATTATTTCCTGAGAAATGATAGTTACAATTGTGAGTGTGCAAGCGTTGCGCAATCACTTTGAAAAAAGTGAATAAATACGGAACCCACATGAAAAAAAAATTAAATTTTTAATAGTAGACCTCACTTTTTTTCAAAGCGACTGCACGGCGCTTGCGCACTCCACGAATGCGTGTAGCATTACTCTTATTTCCTACTTATATTGCTCGTAGTTAACTTGCTTCAATGAATCTACATTTAGGGATGAGTGCACCTGAATCTGTGTTTCTTTTCCACAGGCACACATGCCGTATTTTCGGCAGAGGACTGCAAAAGAGATTCTTAGATTGAGAGCTGACTAATTGAAAATGTCAGCCTGTTGCTTTAGATTATGCATGGTACCCAATTGAAGGATGAGTATGAAATTGGTAGCCTTTGCCCTTTGGAAGAGATGCCTTCATTTATATCAAGGATCTTTCTGGTTCGTTCAAATGAAGGACAAGAGTATCCTGGTGAGCTGATTTAGGAGTGGCATCCCGGGTAGCATACAAGTCTGGAGTGGTAACTTGTATATACTATACAAGAGTGAGCTGACCATTTGAAGCGTTAATTTGCAAAGGCTAGGTTCTGTGGTGATAGCGTTCACATGCAACATCCAGGATCTTTTTTAACCCACCCTTTTTGCCTCTTAAATTCTTTCCTCCTAGTGATTGAAGCCATTTTTTCGCCTGATGCAAGTATTTGAGTTGATTTTACAAATGTAATCATAAGTTTCTGGTGCTCGAGGAAATGAGAAATCCTTGTTTGATGGTTGTAGACAAGTTATTATGTTTTCACAGGTGGTGTTTCAAATGAGAATTCTTGTGCCAGATTTGTTGAGCACACCCTTTGCTCAAACAACGCCAGACACTAAAAACTTCTGTAGTTAATAATGTTGCAAATTACCACCTAACGAGGTTAGGCAAACCTTTGCTATAGAATTAAGGTTACAATTTTATTTCTCTATTTACCTCCGTGTATTTTTGGAAGGGGATGAACCAAAATTACCAATTTCAAGCTTACATCATTTGCAATGACACACTTCTCTTTTATTCAATATATAGTGAGTCTGCCAAGGCCTGTTTCTGGTTGGCATAACCTTCAGCCTCTCAAATAATGAAGGTCTGGAGTTCGATACCTAGTGAGTCGATTTAACTACTTGGTGAATTCTGCAGGCTAATACACGTGGATTTGTGGTACTGTTCCTGTTGTATGAGCAATTTCATCAGTCACGGTTCTTTAAGACAATGGTCAAATATCATTTGCGGAAGTACATATTCAATGAGTAATTCTACAAATCTGTTCATAAAATCATGATAAAATCCATAAGCAGCACAAGTAAAATTCATAAAAAAAACCCAGTGTTCATAAAAGGTGTACATTTGGTTATACACTCCAAGAATAATGATGATTTTACAATTTGAAGCCCAACCTCGCCCTTGGTTTACTGTGTAAGCTTTCAACAGAGTTCTCATAACGAACTAGCACGTAGCAGCCTATTAGCAAAAACAAATATCAGTATAGAACTGCAAATCAGAATCAAATAATAATTCTGCAGCAATATTAGGAATCATGTGTATCTGGATCAATCTTCAACTAGAATGGTAGTAAACAAAGTTGAGAAGGTGGAGAAAATGATTTCAGAAAATTGAGGAAATAATAAAGCATCGATATCACCTTTTTTTTTTTTTTTTTTTTTTCCATTTCCTAACTATAATTTGTGAATCAAGTCCAGACACCTGTAAACAGCCAAGGTCCACAAACCCTTAAAATCTGGGGAAGATCAAATCAGACTCACCTACAAAATACAATTGACAACAGTAAAAATTTGATTACAGACATAAAACCTCATTCTTGTTCAAACCAAAAGTTTGGATGTGACATCGACCATAGCCCTCAAGTATAGTTTTTCTGTGCATTGCCTTAATACTCTCCCAAAGTACCTCAATCCTCTGCTCGTGGATCGTGACTGTGAGAGGAAGGAAAAAAAGTATAATTTCACTGCCAGAAAAGATCCATATACATAGGAAGAAAGCCATTCAACGACAAAAAATTAGCACTGCAAAATTATATATAAAAAAAAAATTACATGGCAGTATATGTTGCACTCATTAAAGCAAAGAAACAAAGAGCTGCCTTAGCGTGGCACCCTTTTCCGACTAAGTATCTCCTGTTCTTTCAATCGGTGCTGGAACCTTGCAAGGCGAGCTTGCAGACTAACCAGACCTGCTGCCTTGCGAGAAAGCGCAAAGTTCAACTGAGTAACATAGTTGTCGATGAGGCTGCCTGGTTGATCCACTTCTGCCAGCAGTTTCATTTCCTAGAATCCAGTGAACGGTTTAGACATTAGACATGTTCGAAATTAAATTTGAGAAGCTATGAAAAAAAATATGTACCTGAAGTTTCTTGGAATTTCAAGCTTTTTACTAAAGATTAATGGGTGATAATTAACTGTGATTAACTCACATGTTTCAAATAAGATAAATATCTCCCTTTTTCTGAGGATTATAGAAGATTAGAACTCATTATCATGATTTCATATGCTTTGGGATTAAGAAATCAACGGCACATAATGCCTTGAGCAATAACCAACCTATCAAGTCAAAACAACTCCAAAGTTAAAAACCTATTAACTGATCAATTTTTCACTTACTTCACGAACAATCTCCATCGTGTCTTCAATTTCTTTTCTATGAGCAGCAATTAAGGCCTCTTCTTCCTACAGCAGTCAAAATAACATATAAGATAAACAAGAGGCAAAAAGAAACCTCTTACAATTAAAATATTCCCAGGAAAGGACAGGCAACACAGATGTCCAACCTCAAGTATTGCATTAATATTTCCATCAGGCAGGGGTTCTGGTTCATATTGCCGAGGTCCAACATTATTTGAGCTGTAAGTGACTGTATTCTGCTGCTTGGTTTTTGCGGTAGAGAGATCTGATCCATTAAGATCTTTTCTCAGCCAGTTACCCAGCTTCTCTGATTTTTCTTCCCTAGACACTTTTCTACGAGGTGGTGAAACCTTCTGCACTCTCTCTTCTGTATCTACTGAGTTTTGGGAATAAGAGGAGTTTGACTTTTGAATAGTAGAATCACCATAAGAATTTTTCATTTCATACCTCTCCCTGTCCATTGAGCCGGAAGCCACCCCTTTCTCCTCTCGTCCATTTAAGGGGTAACTAGATGAAACACTGGAGGACTGTTTATTGCTATAATCAACAGTAGGATTGTATGAGGCATTGTCCTTTTCCACAACCCTTCTTCCTACATCTGGTACTTTCACCTCTTGCCACTGGTCATAAACATCATCTGAGTCAACAGAAACTGGCAGAGATGATACTGATGAAACATCTTTATTAATTGGTGGTAATGAATTGATAGCCTGATCCTTTCTCGCATTTCCGCTTCTGGATAGACTTTTAACCCTGTTCATTTAATAGCCATTCTTCAGATAAAATTACATAAGATAATAACCACTGATACTGGGATACTTCAATTTTTTGAAGCAGGTGATAGTAAAAAAGAATACCTGTCTGCATATCGCAAAGTGTTAAGCGTATGCTCACAGGAACCTGCATTTGGAGAAATGCAAGAAATCATAACAGTCCTTGAATTGCCAACAAACGAGTCACGAAGCACTTCTGTGAGTTTGCTCCCGCGGAAAGGAATATGGAGCTGATCATTGTCAAGTGCACGAATGCACTCCTTGAGAGCCAAAAGACTCTTGTTGATTTCAGCTCCCTCAATCCTGCAGTGAACCAAATGATCCAGGAAAGGCATATATAAGGTCAATTTCCACAGCAATAAAACAACAGTCCAACATCAACATAAACATAAAAAGCTTCAAAAAGTGGTTTACAAAATGCAATATCTAGCTATGAAAATATCTATTTACAGCAACTCCATGGGAACAACTTAGTACATTCAATTAATGTTTCCAGATGCATGAGTGGCCTTCCAGACCCAACATGAGCTAAAGTAAATGAGTGGCCAGGATTTGGTCAAAAGATAAGTAACACCGTTTAAGTGAAAGAACTCACTAGGCATAACCCTAACAAGTCAACCAACACCACAAAATCCAGCACCTCAAAAAGACCAGGATTGGTTGGTCATTGCCAGCAGATTCAGCTCTAGGGCTTGAGCTCTGGCAGGGCACCTATCCAACCTGTGGCCCAATGCGAAAAAGGGCATTGCCCAATCCAACCTGCAGCAATCACCTCTGATAAAGGGTGTTGCCTTAAGTACACAGCAGGGTATACGTGGGAAACAGCTAATCAGAAAATGAAGAGGAAAAAAAAGCATAGAAAACTCCTGGAGGTAAATCACATAAAAGTGGATAGTGTCTGCTACAGATGCTTCCATAAAACAAGCTAAGTCGAAAAGGTCAGGGAAGGCTGCCTTATGTGTCTGATCCCCCACATTACACATGCCAAAATCTTATCCTGTTCCATTCCTCCCAGAAATCTAGTCAATCGAACAAACTCCCCAAACCCCTCCTGATATTATTCCACAAGCCCACCAGCCCACCCCATTTGACCCATTGGCATTTCAAGGTTGATAGGGTTATAACAACCTACTTCAAATCTTAAGTTAAACCAAAGCGGAATCTAAAAACTTGGATTTTAATATTAGACACTCCAATTCTTCATGCTTAACTACACAAGAAAATAAGAAAAAGATGCACAAATCTGACCTTGTTTGTCGGTCATTGTCAGTGGTGTCAGCACCTCTTTCACTACCAGCAAGATCAATAAAAGAAATCTTCCCAACAACCTTCCCAGGTTTAGACTCATTTCCTTCATTATTACGCCTGGAATCTTTCACCTCATTGTGCTTCTTAATGGCAAGTTGCAAGATAGCATGCGACCTGGAAGATTCCTCATTGGCACCAGTGGATCCTGTACTTCTTGCAGCATTACCTCTCTCAATGTATTCTTTAACAATTTGTACATCTGAAACTTCGAATTCTTGCAGTCCAACAATACAAACTTGTTGCTTTCCGTCTTCCCTCATAAAAAGTTTCCTATTGGAAAAAAATGGTCATTAGCAATTCCATACAGGCGTACATGTGAACGCCTATGCATCCCACATTAATGCAAATGGCTACAAACTCATATTATAAGACGCAAATCTACCTAACTTTTTAAAAAAATATATGGTAAACGGTATCTTATCTAACCAAAAATCATGCATTCTAGATGTCAGACACTGTGACACCCTGCATGTATGTACTAGTTACTCAGAATGGTATTTCAAAGAATGATTTACCATCCTGATCCAAGAACTTCGGGTGGCATAGTTGCAAGTAGTGACCCTTTCCACAAACGCTTAGCATGCAAAATTACGCAAAAAATTGAGTACTTGAAGCACAAGGACACATTTTATTTGTGGGTTACCGGAGCAACAGATGCTTCACAGCATTACGGCATGATAAAAATGAATCATCCACATACAAACACATGAAAACAATGCCATTAACTAAGTCATACACCTTCAGCTTTTGCAAGAAACAGGCATGCTGAAGTTGACTTTGCAAAGCAAGGACTACATTACTTTTCTCAATGAAAAATGATATATACATATGGCTCTTCATGCCTTCTATAACTGCTATATCAAATGAAATGCATCCAGGTTTTAAAGCCAAATAATAATAATAATAGCAAATGAAAAGCCAAAAACGATGAAAAACACTAACTTTCTGTCACTGAGAAGATCAAAGAGTTTCCCGCCATATATCTCAAAATAGCTAAGCCACAATTTAAATCTCTGATTGCGGTAGAGTGGTTTATGTAACAATCTAGCAAGGTCTTCTGCAGCTCTGAGAGGTAACGGTTGCATTGTGAATGTCTTACCACTACCTGAAATTAATCAGAGTAGAAAATCTAATAAGAACTTACCTCTAAAAAATGTAAAAACCAGGAGCAGTGGCAATGAACAACAAAATAGAGAAAATTCAGCAAAAAGTTGAGAAACTTGAGATTAGAAATTATTTCAAAAGAGAGATCTATAGATGGATAAAAAATTACATTGAAACATAAGTGTGCCAATAACTAAATAAGAAGCTTTAGCCAATATTTTTTTTTTTACTTTTTAATTTTATGATGTGGAACTCAAGCAAGGCAGAGCCATTCAAACTAGGGATGAAATTGGTTCAGTTCGGTCAGGGTATTGCATGTTTTCCAAACCAAACCCGGTCTGATTGGTTTGCTGACCGAAAAATTCAGAGAAACTCCTTGTGTGGAAGTGAACCTAGGATATCTGAGTCTACAGCTCATAACAAACCTGCACTTTGACAAATTGGCTGCAGCCTGACAGATAAACTCCATCCAAGATAAATTCTCTATTCTAGAAGATTAGGAGGATTCCAAACATGGGACCAGATTTTATGCATTACCACTTAAACACCTTGCACAACTTCTCCTCCAAATCGTAAACAAACATTTTGTCAAGACACTAAATACTGTTCCCTCCATCCCATTATAGATTATTTGCTTTACTTCTTTAGGCAGTTAGATGATAAATGGAACTTTCTCCCCTTGAATTACCCGATGTGCACTTGCAGAAAACTCCTTGCCGAGGGCCTGTGCACCCCTAGGATTAGTCGAGACTTTGTTCTTGGACACCCAGTACCAATCAAAAAACAAAAACTAAATGAAACTTTCAAAAAATGAAAGCATATATATTATGTAAAAAAGAAAATAAAGCACATCATTTGCTTTGCTTGACTTTCAAGATTACTTTTAAATTTAAAAAACTTTTTTCAAATTTAAATCCAATTGTCCTGACCCATCTAAGGGCATTTTAGGAATATTTTATTATAATGTGTCATTTATTAATTTTCATGTAATGTGGGGATGGATTGAGTATTTTATAATATAATACAATTAAGAAACAGAGACTTCAGACTTTTTTTTTCATAAGTAACTTCAGACTTCAAATAACATATTTTAACCTTACTATCGTACACCAATAATAAACACGATCTAGCTGGAACTTGTTACTCTTCCTTTTTTTAATGGGATCCGGTTGTCTCAACAAGGATTTAACATGGGGGAACTGTTTCAACAAATATTTATTTAAAATTCATAGACAATTTTATCATTCCTCCATGACTTCAGCACAAATATCTTCTTCATCTCATTCTAGCAAAAATAAATTATGAAGATCACATCATAATTTTCTTTGAAACTTGACAACTCTCTCGTCCAAAAAAATTTCAAGAAACAACATAAGTCCATTATGCATCCAAATTCCTTTATACCATTTGTGATACATCCACAAACACACAAGTTTAAAGAACCTATACAGTATGAGATGCATCCAAATTCCTGATGTTCTGAACAATTCATATTATTCAACAGGACAAGCTTTAATCTTATTAAATGATTATGACATAATTAGTTTGCTATATGGTAAGGGAGATCAGAAACTCAACATACCAGTCTGGCCATAAGCAAAACATGTAGCCTTTGTTCGCTCAAAAATGGTAGGAATGATAGGTTCAACGGTGACCCTGTATACCTGTCTCAGATACCATGTAAAGAAGTCATGCATGGATCTAAATATCAACAATCATAAAGAAAAACCAAGTGCAGATAAAACAAAAGTCTTGAACATCAAACTGAGAATTAACAAAATCATAAACATCAAGGAATGATTATATCAACACATTTCAAAATATTCATGCCTACAAAATGTCAGACAAGCAGCAGATAGCAAACTTCAATCTATAGTACTAGAACGATTACCTCATCATTGGAGACATCCTCATCAAGAACAGCATCAAAACAAAACTCATGCTTCTCCACATATGCAGTCAAGTCCACCTTTAACACCAAGATAAAAAACAATATGCTCTTTCAACATGTGTCTCTAAGAGTGTTTTGTACAAAGGAATAGAGGGGGGGGGGGGGGGGGGGAGCTCAATATCAGCTGCACAATTTAATTTAAAATCAAATTTAGCAAAAAAACACAAGCTATGATGCTTTTTAATAACAAGCAATAATTACCTTCAGTTTGGGTTCATGGACAGTCAAAGCATTGTCATATACACTTACTATATCCTCCTCCTTCCGAGAATTCTCCTTTTTGTTCAAAGGCCTTTTACGTACCTAATATAACAATTAGAATACAATGGTTTCAGGATTTCAGGAAAAAAAAAATTGACGAATGAAATCCCAGCTAGTTGCACAAGCAAACAACATTATCTGTAACCATGTGCAATCAAGTCACGAAAGAAAATTTGGGACCAGCATATGCCCAAATGCATATGTAAATATTTTTTTGATAATTAATAAGAATTTTATTGCCATGAATAGGCATAGCCCGAGTACAAAGGAAATATACAAGAGGAAATACCTATACACAGCGACTAAAAAGATAGAAAACACTAGATTAACTCCAACACATCATCACCATTCATTACATTAGCCTTAGCCCATAGACATAGAGTTTTAAAGAAAAATTCCCTAATTTCTACCATTGATCATTCTTTGTCTTCAAAACATCTCCCATTCCTTTCTAGCCATAAACACCAAAATGCAAATGTAATTATCAACAAGTGATACACAAGGTTCATGGTTCCAAGTTCTGAATAAAATATACTTTTGACAAAAAGAAGAAAAAAGAAAACTTATCAAAATGTTTTGGTCATATTTGTAAGCAAACAACCCCTAGGGGTTGGCTCAAGTGGTAAAGGCCTTGGGCTTGGGGATATGCTCCCCCCAGGTCTAAGGTTCAAATCCCCTTGGGTGCAAACAATTTCTAGGGGCCATCGGATTGGGGATTTTCCCCTTGAATTACCCAAGGTGCACTTGCGGGAAACTTCTTGCCGAGGGCCTGTGCACCCCCAGAATTAGTCAGAACGTTGTTCCTGGACACCCGGTGCCAATAAAAAAAAAAAAACATATTTGTAAGCAAACATGAAGACAGATTTTCTTGTATGAAATAGGCAGAAGATTTGGTGGAGTGTTTTGTGCAGAAACAGCTAACATTACATAGGCAATCAAAGAAGGAGCATAGGTATCTCAAAATCAGTCCTGTCACATCATGGATATGGAATGGGCATTTATGGACTTGTAATAGTCAATAAACATATTGTGTAAATAGAGAAGACCAAATAACAAGCAAAACTATCTTTTAGTACTGAGTGTATATGCCCCAAACAAACAAACAAATAGAGCACCCTACCACAACTTTAATTTTAGCCACATTATTTTCCTTTGTGCTCTCTTTTTCATTCGCAGGTAATGGAAATGATGCATCTACATCTGGTCTCCCTCCTTGCTGTCCACCGCCCGTCACATTGAACTCATCATCAAATACTTTGGCACTGCCAGGCATAAAGGGAGAAGCCTCGAAGGGTTCTGAAATAACATGCTGAGAGTGGAAACAAAATGATGATCCATAGGGAAAAAATATATATATAGAACACGCTTTCAGCACAGAAAAAATCATTCTAACCTTCTTACAAAAACAGATAATACAACACTGGAAAAATTGCACACAATAAAAAACAATTCAAATTATTCAGATAAAAAAAGAAAGAAAAGAAACCATTACAAATTGCTATAAACTTCAAACCATGTCTGGATGATAATACGATGGACTGGAGGTAAATAAATAATAGACAACAGAGCATTATTCTCCTTTTTTTCCATGAAACTCACAACCAACACGAAGAACATGTTATCATTCAAAAAACTTAAATCAACTTTCTCGCAAAACCGGTGTGCTTAAAAGAGCAATCCAAATCCCAACCCAAACAATAAACAGCCCAAGAAGAAAGAAAAAAAAATCGAACATAGTGCCTTTTCTCTTACCAGTAAGAAAGCAAAACTGATACCCTATTTTTTATTACTTACAAAAATATTAAATAAAGCCTTCGATTTCTCACAAAGGTTATCAAACCAATCCCTAGTCCCTACAGTAACAATAATCAAATACTTTTTGGATGCCATAAGATAGAGCTTTCGTATTAAAAAAATATAATAAAATAAAAAAAGAAGCAAAGAATCCCCACAAAAAATAAGCTCAAAAGCAGGTAATCCAATGAATCGTTCTAACGCCCTTTTTATTCCAGCACAATTTACTTCCTATATTTCTTATGCTTTTTATTTAAGTTAAGAAGCTAGTTCCAGCCCAAAAAAGGTCGAGTAACTCATCCTATATGCATGTCTACATAATGTAATATAAAAGGTACTTTGAATTAAGCTAAAATGCTTGTGAACCTCTGTAGTTGTTGGTGACTGAAGGTTCAGTAAATGATGCCACATGTATTTAACAGTTTTTCTCATATAAGGGGACAGAAAGGCAAGCATATATTACTGAATAAAAATCAAAAAATTGAAAGGAAACCTCTTTGTGTTTATAAGTAACTGAAGTTTTACTAAAAGTTGAAAGAAAACTTTGAGCAACAAGGACTATATCCATTCCATGGCTTTCAATCTTAGTTCTTAAGACTACACTATAATGTACATTATAATCTGATTTTATCAGAATAACTTCACATAACCATTTATGAAGTTTCCTGCACAGTTGAACAGAAAACCTTTCAAGGAAACATACCTCAGACAAAAGCTCTGTATCATCCATAGCATGAAGATCCAAAAGCCCAGCACCAAAATCGCCCCTAAACTCCGGAGAATAAAACCCATCAGATGTGGCTACCCCACCTGAAGTTTGGGCAGTATGCATGTATGGCTCAGAAGCAGACTCCCCATTAAATTTAAGGTTTCTCATCAACTTAAAAAGCCTCTGTTTCTCTTCAGCAGACTGAGCTCCGTATCCCTATGACAATATCACATACCTCCTCATCAAGTCTCAAACTTTACTCACACCCAAAGTACATAGAAGAGCCAACTTTTAACAACATTTCAACCATCAATATCACATCAAAAGAACTACTAAAAGACAAGCTTCGTATGTCAATAGACACAGAATGATCAAACCGACCAAGATTAGAACTGAAAATCCCTGAAAGGATGACCAGTGTCTTAACAGCAAAATCCACAAACTTTGACAGGAAATATGCATTGATTTCTCATACGACTGGGAAAAAAAAAAAAGAAGAAGAATCAAAATCAAACATGATTATTTAACGTTAAAAAACCATGAATATAGTTTATTGATAAGTCACTTAAAATAAGTTTATTGGTAAGTTATACACTTGAACAGCTCTTAGGCCCACATCCTTATCCTTCAACCAGTTTTTATGGGAGGTATAAGTGTCGAGTAATGCTAATATGCCTCTTAATTTATACCACTCACTTTGCCCCTTGACATGGCACCACAATGTGGTGCCACATGGCTTATTAAAAAATATATATTCAAAACAAAATGGCTCCCGAAAACACAAAAAGAGGAAGACTAAAACCCTAGATTCCTTATACCCTTTTATGTTTGTGTTTTTAATTTTTTTTAATAAGCCACGTGTCAAGTCAAGGGGGCAAAGTGAGTGGTATAAATTAAGGGGCATAGTAGCATTTCTCATAAGTGTCGGTTATTTCCAATAAGCTATAACTCATTAGCAATAACACCATTAATTCAAATAAAAAAAACATTAAATTCGCAAAAAATCTAAAGCCTATCAAAGAAATGAATAAGCAAAATGAAAACCCAGGAAGAAATTAACTTCTCTAATTACCTTTCCCTGAAAATAATGTCAACTCTAATGGGATCACCGAAAAGAGTGATCAAAACGACCACATAAACGTACAGAAATATTCTGGGCAAACTTCATACCTAAACAAAACTACAGGCATTCATACCAAACATTAACAAACAAAGATACCATGTTCACAACCAGCCGATATATCAATAAGCATACCCTTAATGTTACTCAGTGAATGAGCTTCAGCAGTGATACGATTACCTGCATGAGAAGACTGATAAAAAAATGATTACCTGCATGAGAAGATTAGGGAGGAGGCGGTGATCGATACTGGCGGAGGCCAATGGAGAGGCCAGATGCTGCAACCCAGCGGACTGAAGCCACCGCGCCATGACCGCATCGCCAGCGTCGCTCGCGGGGCCTGCATTGTGAACAGACCCGCCACCGGCATGATCGTATAGGGCGGTTGCCGCCGCAGCATTGCTCTGCTGCATCTGGCCACCCATGTGGCGCTGCGATCGTCTTTGAGGAGCCAACTTTAAGATCTATTGAACAACGCTACACACGCAAAATTATCCATCAAGTTCAAAACTAAGGGAAAAAAACTGAAACAAAAATCACAAATTCAAAATATAACTATTAAATTTCTAATCCAAATAAAAATCAAAACGACAAACAAGAAGGAACTCTTGAAGCCAGTGATATGAATGAACGGTACTCAAAAGGAGGGGAAAATTCGAATTCAAAGTAGAACATGAAAATGATGACGCCAGAACGGGACTCAAATACACGGAATCTGTAATTAGATGAAATCAGGTTTCAAAAAGACAATAAAAAAGAAGAAAGAAAGAAATTCCAGTACTCCAAGTTTCAAATTTACAACAAAATAGTTAAAAAGTTACAAGCATTTCCAACACATGAACACGCGTACCGGGCTACGGTAAGAAAATGGACGCTATCAAGGTCTGTCTTTTGAAATTCTGGGTTGCGATCGGATCCGAAGCGAAAAACCTAAATTGATCGGACAGAAAAGGTTCAATGTCTCTCTCTCTCTGTATACATCTCTGAGAAAAGGCTGAGGCTCCACACGAGAGAGTACGCCTTTGTTGATTTACAATTGGTACGTTTATTTATTTTCGAAGTGTATTAAACGGCTATTTTAAACTTCTGTAAAGACTAATTTGCCCTCATTGTTATTCGTAATTTTCGATTGCGTCGTTTTTAGTCGACGACGAAGCGTTTGGAAAGGTAGGTACCGACCGTAAAGGGTAGTTTGGCAGCGTGGGTAAAAAGTAAAGAAATCAATTTCTTTATATCAAATTATCAATGAAAACAAAATAGTATTTTTTTTTTTGAATGGAACAAAATAGTATTGTTATTTACAAGCCGAAAAGTTTTATATAAATTTTTTGTGAAAAGTGAGGCCCATTAATAAAAAAAATAAATCTTCTTCACACTCTATTGTGTGAATAAGCCCCAGCACACCTAACGTGTGGGTTGAAAAAAAAAAAAAATTTCTTCACAGTGTGCTGCGGCTTCCGGCTGTTCCCCAGCATTTCTCTTAATAAAAAGTAATTTTTTTTACACTTTTTTTTTTGTGAGATTCATTTTTTTACAAGAACTTATATGAAGTTTGTCTATTTAAAACTTGTACAGATCATTTCTCAAAATGAAATAAGATCAATGTTATATGCGGTTTTAGGATGTGTAACTTGTAAATTTCGCATACTCTTTTTCAAAAATCAAAAATTAAAAATTAAAAAATAGAAAATATTATCTATACTTACAATCTTAAACCTACGTGCTGATGTGTTAACTATTGTAAATGATAAAAATTTTAAAATCCGAGATTTGAAATTCAAATTAAAAAAGAAAATATTGATAAAATTAGGTTATCACTCGGTATTTATAATATTATGCGTAAAATTATACATACATGTAGCACTATTTTAAAAAAATATAAAATTCAGATTCAAATTTTATTTTTTTTAATGGCTGACTTCACTATTTTTTTAAAAATTTCATGAGACTTACACACATTAAAATTATAAAAGTCATTGCGCAAAATAAGTTGATGCAATGGAAATCGATCTCATAAATATAAATACTGTATTTCTTATAAATGTTTTTTTGATAAGTCTTTCTTTTAAATATTATTATGCATTATTTTTTAGAGATAGCAAAATCATATGCTTTTTTGCATCGTCTTGCAAACTAACGGCTAAAGATATCACCCATTTTTCTTTTCTTTTCTTTTATTTCGTAATCAATATTGCGTTACTTTCAGCATTATTGGACACATTTATTTCCCTTTTGTTTTTAATATTTCCCTTTTTTTTGAATTTATCTTTTGTAATTAAGAGAATGCTTGATAATGATATGAGATGAGATGAGAAGTTTGTAAATAATAGTAAGATGGTTTATAAATAGTAGTGTGATAGTTTGAGTTAAATATTTTTTAAATATTGGAAAAGTAGAAAAAAAAAAGTTGAATAAAAAATATTATAAAGTTAAGATATTATTAGAATATAATTTTTTAATATTGTTTTCGTTTTGGGATTTGAAAATGTTGAATTGTTTTTTATTTTTTATTTGAAAGTTGAAAATTTATAATGATTAGTTTAAAAGTATTTGAGTTTTATAAGTAATGTTTGGAAATGAAATAATATGGGATAAGATGAGAAATGTTTACAAACATCCCCTAAGGCTATGTTTCAAGTCCGGTAGAAATCCGTACACACATTACATTTAGATGTTGAGTTGATTTCAAATGATTTGTAAATAATAATAAAAAAAAAGTAAATAATAAAAAATAATTTGTAAATAATAGTGAACTGTTTGTAAATAATATTAAAGTAGAATGAGACCAAATATCCGGTGGCAATAATTAGAAAACAAATGCTTGGATTTTTAAAGCTCAGTAATGTTGAAGTGTCCAATAATAAAGCTGAAAGTAAGACGGCAATTTTTATTTGGTTGCCAATTAAACAAAGCAATTTAGTCAAAACCAGTCGTAGATAATTCCTTTAAATATTAATCAGCAAACGTTAATGTCCAGACGGCATTTAGAACAAGACACCAACAACGTACCATCAAACATATTTACTTTTGTCTGATTTTTTTTTATCACTAAAGCATTTTTCTTTCGGTATAAAAACCACCCTCTATGACAGTAAATATAAAAGGTTATGATACATATGATTTTTTCACATGAAATTATAAGATAATTATTATACAGTTTGTCGTGTTTTTAATGTTGATGTCATGGAAGTCTAGCAAAGCTACAAGATGGAATCTTTTTTGAGAAGATTTAAAAAATATATATATATATATAATTATACAGAGTAATGCTAGATACAGTTATAGTGTATGCAAGTATCGCACATTTTTTTTTTTACTCTTTATCTTTTAAAAAAATAAAGTCTACTATTAAAATATAAATTTTTATGTTAGTTTCAAATTTACTTACTTTTTACAAATGAAGTGCGCAAGACTTGTATATCCCAATGACCCGTTTGGATGGTAAGATGAGATGAGATGATTTTAGATGAAAGTTGAATAAAATATTGTTAGAATATTATTTTTTTAATATTATTATTGTTTTGAGATTTGAAAAAGTTGAATTATTTATTATGTTTTGTGTAGAAATTTGAAAAAATTATAATGATAAGATAAAATGAAATAAAACTGTTTCTGTATCCAAACGAATCTAAAATTATAAATATCATTTATCATTTACAAAAGGACAAGATGTGTAGTCCCAACCAAATGCTCTGCAACAAATACAATATTGCATGATTCGAATAAAACAAAAGTGAAAGGCAACGAAGTCAATATTTTGTATGAAATCATTGTTTCAAATTTGAGATAAGGAAGGAACCGTTGTAAAGGTCGTTGTTTTATTCAATCTCGATAAAAATTACGTGGTTTTAACTACTGATTCAAAATTCAATGGATAATGACGCAACAAACTTGTTTGTTTCGGAGAATTCGATCGATTAAATGATCTGAGTTGAGCTGTGAATAGTAATATTTTATAGGTCTCATTGAGATGTATTTAAATATAAATAGATTGAAGTATATGTTTAAATATATGAAAAAAGTTTAACTTTTTACGAAAACTTGAAAAAGTTTTAAATTCCATTAATAATTGATTTAAAATATATTGAGATGACGTTTGGTTACCAAACTCAACTCAACTCATCATTACAACTTTTTCAAATCTCAACACAAAATATAATAAACAATTCAACTTTTTCAAATCCCAAAATAATAATAATATTAAAAAATAATATTCTAACAATATTTCATCAATTCAATTCAACTCAACTCAACTCAGTTTAACATCCAAACACACCTAATCTTCCGAACACAACCTCATTGCAATTTGCAAAAGAGAGAATAATAGACCATCTCTCCAGAGGGAAGAAAACGTAGTCATAGTGTTGTCGGGGCAGGCAGCACATGGCCCATTTCAAAATCTAGTGAGAATGCTGCTATCGAGTGAGAGTCCAACCCCTAAATCTGAAAGAAAAAAGAAACCTAAAAAAAGATAAAGAAGACAAAAGACTCGATCTTTGTACAAAATGCAGTCAATGAATGTCGTGCATGCATGAATCCCCATGTCAAAATGGAGATCTCAAATTTACCTACACGATACGTCGAGAAGCATTGGCAATGGCTTAGAATCTAAATTTTGATTAAGATTTCAGGTTTTGGCAGTAGCCAAAATTTTTGAAGAGATTCGCAGAGTTTGCTAAGGGGCATCGCTCCAAGTATGTCTCTCTTGCCATTGGTTTAAGTTCTTATTGACTTTATGTACGTGCAGGTTTTATTTTATTTTTTTTTGTTTGCAGGTTAATACTTTGGGTTTCGGTCTGTATCCTTTTTGATTTTTTGTTTCGTTGTTGAGTTACTTTGGTTTTTTTTAGGCCTGGTTTTGGTCTTTGTTCTATATTTGTAACCTCAGGCCTCCGGTTGTAATTACGATATTCTTCTATCATAAGTGAGGGTTTATCAATAAAATTGGGACGGGATCACAATTGGACATGTGACATTCGGCTCTTAAATTAAAAAAAAATATTTTTTGAAGAGGTTAATCCACATTGGACTAATCATTTTAAAGTCAAAACAGTAATATAATATTATATATTTTAATAATATTTTAAAAAATTAATATTTTGTAAATACACTTGTATTTAATATTTAATATTTTGTATTAATATTAAAAGAGAGAGGTAGTTGGATGGGAAGATTATAAAATATTGATTTAGGCTTCGTTTGGAAACTAAACTCATCTCAACTAATCATTACAATTTTTTTAAATCCCAACACAAAATATAATAAATAATTCAACTTTTTCAAATTCTAAAATAATAATAATAATAATAATAAATAATATTCTAACAATATTTTATCATCTTAACTCAACTCAGTTCAACATCCAAACGCACCCTTAGTCGTTCTACAATGATTCTCCAAATATGACTAGGAGCCCTAAATTACTATAGCTTAAAGTTTCACAAATATCATTCTAGGCTTTTAGTTAGTCCAATGCAAGAGTTTTAATTAAAAAAAAGTTAAAATTTAGATTTGGATTAGGTCATTGCCAATGCTCTAAGAAAGATATTGTCGATATTTTAGCTATTTTTGATAAAATTAAATTTAATAACTTGATTTGATACGTCAGATTATAAATTATTTTTATTAAAAAATAAATCTAATATATCATATAAAATTAATTAAAAAAGCAAAAGATAAGGATATGTAGGTTGTAAATGATGTGTTGTTGTGATGAATGTGGGCCAGCAAGAAGGATTATAATTATATTGCTGTTCGATCTGAAGGTTGGGGGGGCCACCTGAAAAAGACGAGGCTTTTCAATTCTATCATACCTTGCAATGCACTTCTTTTCGAATAAAGTCTTGCTTTAAGTTAAAGCATGTAAGGTTGAGACCCAATAATTAGGAATGGTAATTTGAATTAAAGTTTCATCATTTGTTGGCCGGATTTGCTCTTTGTTATCTCTCATCTTTTCTAATCAACCTCATTGGGAACCCTATTAATGATTTCAATGGACAGCAAGTCCTTTATTTATTTATTATTATTATTATTATTTTTAAGTAATTATATAGGGTTGGTTGGTGTCAGGCTGCAATATTAGTCAATAATTTTTCAAAAATGATATGCGCACGGACGAAAAACATGAGCAATAGACCCTACATTATTGTATTGATTTATGTGGACTTTCTTTTAATCATAGAAGAGCAAGAATTACGAGAAGAAAGAAGAATTCAAGATATCATAGATGAGGTTAGAGTTGAATAAGTGGGTTATAGCCCGTTTGAAGACATCAATTTGACTAAATTGTACACAATAAAGTTGGCACTTACGTGGATTTGGTTTTTTGATGAATTCAAAAAGAGAAAAAATATTTGCAACTGTAAATTGTTCAACCGTCGTATAATTGCTTTGAAAAAAGTAAATAAAACATGGGACCTACATGAAAAAAATTAATTTTTTTAATAGTGGATCACACTCTTTTTCAAAGTGATTACACGGCATCTATGTACTTTACGGTTGTATGTAGAATTGCTCATTCAAAAATGTCCGTAGCGTCTACCAATTTTGCCATATCTCTCATTTTTTGTTTTGTGTACCCTACCCCCGAGCTAGCAGCCTTTGCGCCAAACAAGACGGTCCCAAATTTTGTCATTTGGATTGAAAAAAGTATAATTATATGAATAAAAATTCTAAATACAATCACTTTTACGTATTTTTTATACACTCTACTAATGTGATTGACTGCGTCACTTTCTTCTCATATAACATAACTGTTTTGGTCAATTACATTAGTGGACTTGAAATGACAATTGATGTATTTGCATGGAGGAGATAAATACCTACATTATTATTATTTTTCTTTTTATAAATATATACCAACTTTTAAGTAAGAGTTGATATAACATATTGGGAGGCGCTTAAAACCTTTGGATTAGACCTAACTATGATCCATACAATATTATCTCCACTCACTTTTGACACATTTAAATCGCATACAGACAGTCCATGCATGCAACCCACCTAACTGCAAGACCTGCATAATTAATTAATCGTGTTTTGGGCCATTTAACAAGTCATTTGTCCTTTAGTTTTGGAGATCTCAAACCCATCACACAACAAAATGGAGATATTGAAAACATCTTTTGTTAAAGGGGAAAAAAAAAATTGGGGGGGGGGGGGGGAGCAGAGGCAGGGATCATTTGCATATGCACAGTAAACTATAGATTACCAAGAACCTGGAAATTAATTTGCTAACACAACTTGTTATCATCACTCAATGCATCGTTTTAGAATGAATCGATTTTTAACCATTTCCGACTACCATTTTGAAACAAATACATAAATATGTGCCTTGCCAGATTTTTTTTTTCTTTAAAAACAATGGCATGCTTCAATGCATTAAGTGTAGTACAAGTTTGACAAACCATAGAAGAAATGATCGATTCTCTCGACTTTCTAAAACATTAGTTCAATTTTGAACTAGCTTGAGTTAATTTTTAATCTATATACATAAATCAGTAAATCTAATTATACAAAAGTGAGACTTTGCTATGACATTCGTGACTAGCTTGGTATTATGGTTTTATCAAAGACCCCCTTATATACCTATGATAATTCTTAAGATATCTTTTTTTGATAGGTGTCCAGTCCACTCTTTAATATATCTACATCGGTAAAGACATCACAGAAACCATGAATCCATCATTCACAAATGCCAAAACAAGTTTATGATACTCCTATCATTTTTAATTTTTATAACTAATTTATACTCCCTTCAACTAAACACAACACATCTCTTGATGACAAGGAATATACCGGAGACCATGTGATCGCAACATGTCTTTTATGCTGTTAAACCTCGGATCCCTGTAACACTTTCCCATTAAATCATCGGTTTTTCACTAATGGGACATAACTCCTGAAAATAGTTTGAACCTAAAGATTTGGGGGCCAATGGAGCATACACCAAGGCCCTTGAGCCAACCCATAGACTCAACTCAAACATAACACCCATTGAATCAGAGAAAACACATTATAATAAGAAAATACCCATCAAAACCCAAACACTAGGCACAAAGCCTTATGTCAACAATAAAAACATCAGAAGAGAAAACAAACAGATAACTGCAAATTCATCGAGAACGTCTTGGCAAGCAAGCTAATCCACTTCTTAGCACTTGACCTCCTTCAAAGCATAGCCAAAGTACAAAAATGTCGGATCAGTGGCACCTTCCTTGTAGTAAGCAAATACGAGGCAGCCATCATCATGCATGCTCTCCCCCACAAAACTGCAAAGGTTATAAAGGCTTTGTTTGAGCTATTTAACTTTTAAGCCAAAGATACAGGCATTAACAACTAAAAAACTAACTTTCAAGCTACTCAGTTGAGCCTGATATTATATCAGAATATAGAAGAAGAGGAGACAAATTACAATTACATGCATTGGCATAGACAGAACATTGACACAAGGAAGTGGTAGTGAATCGGTAACTATTTCAAACAGCATCATATATAAGAGGGCCTTACAATTGGAGGTCACTGAGCTTCGAAAGCAGGAACTTGGTTGCTGCCTCAATGTTTTTCTTAAATATCTCTTGTTGCTCTCCCTCAAGCTTGGGTGTCAACAACTTGATGAACCTCTTCATATATGTGACAAATTGCTTCTTGTCAAAAGCAGGTTGCTCCTGCAAGCATGAGATAATAACCTAGTCAAACACTGCTTTGCAATAAAAAATAAATGATGTCATAAGATTTTGTGGGCACAACAAACCTGAAGCCTAAATGTGTCAACAATGTCAACCACCTTAGCAGCTTGGTCATCAACACCCTCATCATCCTCTCCACCTTCAGCAGAGGGATTTGCACCAATGTCTACATCAACAGCTCCTTGAACAACCCACTGAGCAAGCAAATACATTGAAACCATAATTAATTGAATTCCAATATATATATAAAGTCAACACAAAAAAAATCCCGGATATCCTAATCAAGCCACAGCATTGTTTTATTTTAGTTCTTGTACTGCAAAAACATGTAATGGCACAAGTCAGTCACTTGTATCAAAACCCTTGTTAGCATTACAAAGTAGTGAAACTCTTCAAACTAGGTATTCAAACTAAGATCTAAATTGAGGAAGTTATAAACACCAACCTTTCCCTCAACTTCCCACAAAATTCCATTCTGGATTTCCTTATAGGGAAACGAGTCCGAGAGAAGCTCATCACCTAATATCAATGCAACATTTAAACGGTCAGACAACTTCCTTCATAACATCCCAATGCAGAAGCAAATTTCAATAAAAAAGTAATACCACTCAAATATATATAGCATTCCGTTAGTCAACAAAACCAATAAATTAATCCATCAGAGGAAAAAAAACGCAAGCATCAAATCATCACAGCCAGAAAGAGAGACTACAACAAAACTAGCAACACTCTAATATGTATGCACATTCAAAAGAAGTCTCAAACAAGTTAAATCAAAGGACAGTAGAGTATGAACCAATTAGCAAAGTCACCCAAAGCAATAATAGAGCAAACAAAGCGAAAGATTGTTCAAATGGGTCAATTTTTCCCTGGACAGTTGAAATGGGTCAGCTAGATTATCTGATATATGGCTTTAAATAAACGATATCTCAGCTAAGGGAATGATAATTCAAATGGGCCAATTAACTTAGCTCACACAAACTTGTTCAACTTAAACCGATGTGTAAAACCTCCAGATCTCAACAACATACGCAACAACGAAACCAAACATATGCAATAACACGCAAGAAAGGAAAACATACCTTCAGAAATAAAACTTGATAGACAACACACCGATCTAAAACATGTGTGATGCTTAAAACAAGACAAGCCTCGATTTAAACAAAAAGGTCAATCTGAGAGAGAAGCAACGGTACCTGTGAGGAGGTCCTGGTAAACCAACATGCTTGCGGAATCTCTCGGACCGTTCCAACAAAGAGTTAAGGGGCTAAGGAGGAGAGAGCGAGGATGCAGCCGAGGGGGAGCGAGAGAAAGAGGGCTCTCGCGCGTTGAGGACAAGGAGTATTTATAGTCGAGGGTTTGGGCGAGGCGCCGAGAACTAGAAGGCAGTGTTGAGGGGGTGTTCGGTAATTACGGGAAAAGGACTTCTGTTCGTGAATAATGGCCAATGGGTCGTTCGCCTCGTAGTGTGAATGTGGTGCCAATTTGGAATTGGGCCAGGTATCCATGGGCCAGGTAGCTCCAACAAATATATTTTCTATAGGCGAAGATGGCACTCTACTCAACAGTATTTAGAAATAAAGAAATGATATTTACAGTCGTGAAGTGCATAAGTACCGTATAATCACTTGAAAAAAAAATGAGTAAATCAGGGATCTAAATAAAAAAAATTAATTTTTTAATAGTAGACCCCACTCTTTTTCAAAACAACTACGCAACGCTTGTACATTTCACGATTGTATGTAACATTACTCATATGTGTGTTTAAATAGAACGATTAAAATGACAAATCACATATTAGTATGTGGAGATGATAAGTGGCATTTTTTTTTCGTTTTCTATATTTTTCCAAATTTTTATATTTTTTATAGAGAAATATTTAGGAGTGGTTTGGATTCAGAGATGAGTTGAGATGTGTTGAGATGGTTTATGAATAGTAGAATAGAAGTTAAATTATTTATTATATTTTGTGTGGGAATTTGGGAAAGTTATTTTGGGATTTGAAAAAGTTGAATTGTTTATTATATTTTGTATAGAAATTTGGAAAAGTTGTAATGATGAGATGAAATGAGTTGAGATGAGTTGAGGTGAGTTTTGAATACAAACGACCCCTAAAGAAAAACTGATAAAAAAAAAGAAAAAAAAATACCAACTGGGTCAATCGAGGGGCCAAGCATCATTTTCCTTGAATTTGATCTAATTTTCTCAAATCGTTATGATCCATCTACAGAACTAGAAGTTATGGAATGGACTGAAGGTGCTTTGTTCCCCAGTTGAAAGTTATATTTGTAATGAAGAAGATGTTGTAGATGTCCAGACATTCATGTGTGATGGGCCTTCAGGTCTTTGTCAGCCTTTGGGGCTGAGGATGCGCAGGACTTGGTTCAAACCGGCATGCATGCCCTCTTTGCCATTTTCCTTAGCCTATATACAGTCTTGGGTCTGGCCTTAGGCCTGTATACAAGCACCTCACAGGATCTTTCACCCATGAATAAACCGAGTTTTAGATGTGCAATCCCAACCCTTTGATAATTTAAGGAAAGACTTCTCAAGTTCATGGCCTCTAACATCTAAAATGAGTATATTACCAAAAGGAAAATGCTGGGGACAACCGGCCTCGCGTCCTCGCCGCGGCCTCGCATCCAACGTGGCAAAATACAACGGCGTCGTTTTCGGTTTAAGTTTTTTTGGGCACGGGTCTTCAACGGGGTCCTCGTCTCCCTCGTTCAGCCTTCCTGGTTTCATTTCAAACCCACACTTTCTCGAAAGAGAAATAAACACTCTCTTCCACGATTCTGACTTTCATCTGCACCAAGCCCTAATTTCTCCCCTAGATTTCGTCTGCCTCTGAGAATAAACATAGATTTCGTCTTCGCGACGAAGCCACGACCCACGAAAGCTAGATTTCCATCAACCCACGAAATCCCACGAAGCACGAAGAGAAATCTCTTCGAAGAGAAATCTCTTCATTTCTCTTCGTCTTCGCTACGAAGCCAAGTCTTTCTTGATTTCTTCTTCGTGATTCATCGCTGTGGTTCCATTCACATCCCTTGAAATCGTCTCACTGGGTTTTCAGACACATCTCTTCGTCTTCTCCACGAAGCTTGGTCTGACCCTTCGTCTTCTCCACCCACCTCTCAATCCCCTTCCCACGAACAAACGAAACCCTAACCCCAACCTGAAACCCTAACCCTAAATCGAAACCCTAACCCTAACCCGAAACCCACCCCCAACCCGAAACCCTCACCCCAACCCTAACCCTAAATCGAAACCCTAACCCTAACCCGAAGCCCACCCCCAACCCGAAACCCTCACCCCAACCCTAACCCTAACCCGAAGCCCACCCCCAACCCGAAACCCTCACCCCAACCCCAACCCGAAACCCTAACCCTAACCCCAACCCCAACCCGAAACCCTAACCCTAACCCCAACCCGAAACCCTGACCCCAACCCGAAACCCATACCCTCACTTCCACTAGCAACACAGTTTGGCTCCCAGGTAAGGTTGCATTTTCCCGGTTTTGATATCTACAGCATTCTATTGTAGATTGACAGTTTCTATATCTGGAATTTTATCATATTATGATAGGTTGCATTTGTTTCGTATTGTTGTTCTGAGTTTATGAATTTCGTGGGTAAGGATATTCTGGAAGCAAGTGCTTGTTCTCAAGTGGTGGTGTTGTTTGTAATTTAATTATATAATTAGAGGTTGATGGTGTTATGCTTGTGTTGGTTTATAGTTTCATCATCTGTGATGGTGTTATCAATTCATTTGTCAAGTAGTGCTGCTGTGAATAGGTTGTATTGCCACTGTGAGTGTCCTGCTGCAGTGCAGCTTCTCTTTTAAGCCATGCATTTCCACATTGCTGTCAAGTGGCAGTTGTTGGTTTATAGTTTCATCATCTGTGATGGTGTTATCAATTCATCTGTCATGTAGTGCTGCTGTGAATAGGTTGTACTGCCACTGTGAGTGTCCTGCTGCAGTGTAGCTTCTCTTTTAAGCCATGCATTTCCACATTGCTGTCAAGTGGCAGCTCACTCTCTTTGGTTGAAACTTCTTTTTACAATTTATAAAACATCATGTTAGAATGTCGTCGTCGTCATCATCAATGTCTTCTTCATCGTTTGCAAAACGTACTTTGGGACAAGTACATTGCTTCTGTAAGATCGATGCGACATTGAGATATTCAAGTACTCCAAGAAATCCAGGACGACCCTTCTTAGGGTGTCCAAAGTACAATACAGAGGTAATAACTACATTAGTTGTAGTTACAACATTTGTAAATTATATTGATGAATATGTTCAACATGTAACATTTGTGAATTTGCATTTTCCAGGGATTACCATATTGTAAATTTTTCAAGTGGGCAGAAAGTAATCAAGAGATTGAGTTCCATCTTCAAGAAAGAAACAATGATCTGTTAAGGAGGGAGAAGGAGGTTGAGAAGATGCTGGATGATGTGGAAAAGATGAAGACTGAGCTCCGTAAAAGAGTGGATGAAATCGAGAAAAGAGAGCTGGTGGTATTGAATAGAGAGATAGTGGTATCCACAAGAGAGAAGGTGCTTCTGGAACAAGAAACTGTAATGAGGCGGGGACGGACACTACATCGGGTGTTTTGGGCTTTTTTATTTGTCGTTGCATTTTACTTGGTAGTCCGCAAGTAATTTAATTGCTGCCTAGTGTTAGTATCTAAGTATTGGATTTTGTACTTTATGTAAATAAATTAAGTTCAGTTATATGGGAATGGATAAAGCAACACTGTTTGGAGTTGTTTTCTCCATTGTTTGGTTCAGAATGCTGAAGTAATGTTTTTGGTTTTTCATTTTTGAATGCTGATTGGTTCAGAATGCTTCAGTAATGCATTTGGACAGATTGC
This sequence comes from Juglans cinerea, assembly GCA_961763995.1. Taxonomy (NCBI): domain Eukaryota; kingdom Viridiplantae; phylum Streptophyta; class Magnoliopsida; order Fagales; family Juglandaceae; genus Juglans; species Juglans cinerea. The sequence goes on from CAUIVZ010000010.1 coordinate 11,244,976, forward strand.
TTCAGAAATAATCCACTTCTCTATTTTAGAATGCTTTTTGGTTGAGAATGTTTATTGACACAGATTGCTTCAGAAATGCATTTGGAGTTGTTTTCTCTATTTTTGTTTTGTATTTGATATTGTTATGTATATCTGACTTGAGAACTTTCCAAGGGATTGTTAACAGAACACAAGCAGGGAATTGTTTCCAAGGTATTGAGAATGCTTTTCTCTATACCTGAATGTGAACATGTTGCATGTAAACCCTGTGTGAATAATATAACCAGTGGAGATAGTTTACGTTTTCTTTTGAGGTTTTAGCATACCATTAGCACAAGCAAGGTCGTCTGCACATTTATCTAATTAAGAAAATGCAGTTTACAAGCAGACACCACACCATCATAAAACATACGGCCTCTAATAATAATACAATACAATTAGACACCACACCAAAGATAAAACATACTGCCTCTAAGGATAATAATGGGTTTCAACTTTCAACTCCATCAAATCCTATATACAAGAGAATATGCTGCACCAATGTTAATGGATTTAGCATATCAGTTGGCTGTATTTCTGCAGGCCACGACATGAAATTAAAAAACAATATAATAATAATAACAATGCTCCTTAACACATACTCCTTAATGTTCAACACCATTGTGTCCATAACAAGAGTATAACAAAAGAAAAGAAAATGGTAACCACTCAAGCTTATATAGATTTTTCTGCAATGCTTTACTCATCATGAATTCTTTAGTACAAAATATATGAAATACACAACAAATTTCCTCCAACCTAACATTTACAACAAAGTCCCTCAAAATATACACAAAATATATGAAATACACAACAAATTTCCTCCAACCCAACATTTACAACAAAGTCCCTCCCTCAAATATACAAAATATATGAACTACACAACAAATTTCCTCCAACCTAACATTTACAACAAAGTCCCTCAAAATATACACAAAATATCCAAAATACACAACAAATTTCCTCCAACCCAACATTTACAACAAAGTCCCTGAAATATACACATAATATTCAAAATACACAACAAATTTCCTCCAACCCAACCATAACAACAAAGTCCATCAAATACACAAAATATATCCAATACACAACAAAGTTCCTCCAACCCAACCATAACAACAAAGTCCATCAAATACACACAAAATATATTCAATCCATGGTTACAACAAAGTCCCTCCCTCAAATACATTCAATAAAAAAAAGAACCCCTACAATACATTCAATACACAAAATGTTTTACAACAAACCCATTATTGCAACGGTTGTGATCCATCTAATCCAAATTGAATCTGTAAATAATAAACAACAAAATATATTTTTCAGGTAACATCTATAAACTTGAAAAAAAAGCTATGAACCACTTACGCTTTCTTGACTCTGCATCACAAAGTGCTCTCGAGGTTGGGTTCCAGTAACATCTATACCCACGCTTTCTCTTTCTGGAACAGCCTGCTAGAAATCAAACGTAAATATATAGCGAAATAATGGAAATTTGTAATAAGTTTATATATAAGTTTATTAATATACCATCTCAGAAGGGCCAAATAAATTCCTGCATACTTCTACGGTTGGTGTATCTCCTCTATCCGCGACTTGGATATCTCCTCCATCCCGCTAATAATTATTTAAGAAACAAAATTACATTAACTCATTTTCTTTGTCAACAAAATATAAATAAAAAGCAGCTATGAAAATATCATCACCTCTTTACGCTTCCTTTTTGCTGGTGCTTTCTTGGTCTTTGCTTTAGCTTTTCGCATGTCTATCTCCATCCTGGATGCTCTCCTTAGAGATGGAGGTCTGCCTTTACCTCGCACAACACGCGGACTACGTACTTCCCTAGAACCACCAACCGTACTATCAACATTGGAACCAATTTGAGTCATCGATGGGAGTTCTTGATTGGTACGATACAAATCAATCATTGCATATAACTTAGTACTCGCATCCTCAGTATGCTCTCTCGAAGCTGATGCGAGAGTAATCATCTGATAACAGATATTTAAAAGACTTGAATATCTATTACAATCTGCCCGTTGTTCCCCTCCATCATAGCTGCTGTGGATTAATGTGTATCGCCTTTTAATATCTTTCCTCCATCGATCTAAAATGTACATTTCTGGCAAAAACTTAATATCGTTACACCTGAATACGGCCAAAATATGCCGACACAATATCCCCCTCATCTCAAATAATCCACAAGAGCACTTTGCAACTGCATCTTCGCCACTAAAGTTCACAAAATGGGTAACCGGCTTAGTGAACTCTTCCAAACAAATTTCATCCTCTACCATATATATTTTTACTGCACCATCACTTTTATATAACTTTGGATTCAAGTCAATGATGCCGTTGACTTGCTGCTGAACTTCCTTAAATTTTGCATTCGTGTACAACTCTTGAAACCTCTTTTCAATCGGAGATCTAGATATGCAGGGGATTGTGGCATTAAATGACTGGAAGTCCGCAAGATTTTCATTCTCAACCTTTTTTTTCAAGGCATTATCAAATTGGTCTACAAACTCCTTTAAGTTTGTCCTAGCATGAACATAACCATCAAAAAATGCATTCATGCTCTCGCTTCGCTGCGTTGTACTCATTCCAGCCCAAAAACACTCCTTCAGATATGCCGGTACCCAATGTTCACGCTCAACATATAGGCTTTGCAACCACGCATTCTCATGTAAGTTATAAGTGTTAATCAACTGATCCCAACATTTCTCAAACTCATCAACAAGTTGGGTGTCATAGACACATTTCATCAATGCATTTTTCATCCCAGTTTTGTACGAACTATATGAGCCAAGCTTCTCGGGGACTTTCTTTAGTATATGCCAAAGACAAAATCTATGCCGGGTTTTTGGGAAAACAAGAGCGATCGCATTTTTCATCGCTCTATCCTGATCAGTGATAATAGCCTTCGGAGCGATACCATCCATGCATTGCAACCATGTCTCGAATAACCACACAAAGGTCTCGGTATCCTCACTGGAAATCAGGCCTGCCCCCAACAAAATTGACTGTCCATGGTGGTTTACACCAACAAATGGTGCAAAGGGCATCCCATATCGATTCGTTAGGTACGTGGTGTCGAATGTGACCACGTCACCAAAATCTTGATACGCTGCTCTACTACGGGGGTCTGCCCAGAAGACGTTCTTTAACCTCCCCTCATCATCTATATCCATCATATAAAAGAACCCAGGATTTTTATACTGCATCCGTAAAAAGTAATCTCGGAGCGCTCCAGCACCACCTGCTCCAAGTCGTAAATGTCTGGCCTTGTCAATATAATTACGACAATCCTTTTCCAAAAATGGGAGGTTCTCGAATCCACCCGCACCAACAACAAGAGATCCGTAACTCTTATTAGTTCGGATGCCAGCCAAATCATTTGTATCGAGGACCCTTTTTACAGCATCACTAACTTCTCTATTACATCGGAAAAAGCGAGATTTCTTTGGACTGAGGCCGTGGTTATGGATATTATGTACAGTCGTCAACCGAAGCACACCATCTTGCCTTAAGGCGTTAATCTTTGCCTTACATTCAGTTTTCCCTGTCGGCCGTGGGTTAGCAACATTAAATGTCCTATTCCGGGCCTTCCCACCGCGAGCACAAGCAAGGGTGACATATCTAACAGACTCATCTTCTCCCCTCTCGGTCCGTTTTGTCATCACCCCAAACCCACATTTCTTACCATATTCCTTATAATAACTTAATAAATCTTCAAAGGAATTAAACTCCATTCCCGACTTTGGCTCCTCAATTGTATCATCATGATCAGGTTCCGTAGGACTTGGTCTATGCTCAGTACATTCTTCAGCTCGTGGAGATCCACATGGCGCTGAAGTTTCCCCACCATCAGGTCTATTATCCTCTGAACCAACTACTCTGCTTGTGGCGGAGCTTGTATTGCTGATAGGAGTAGGAGGTTCCATGATATGTTGAAATGGGTTGCCAACTAGATATGGTATAAAAGTCGGTGACCATGTAGGCACTGGTCCAAAATAACCAGGCATGTAATTTGGAATGTTTGGTGCCGTTGATGGTATGGCCTAACATGTTATTAGATATCGTTATTGATGTATTTTGGGAAAAAATATCGAGTCAACAATACAAATGTTGTTGATATATTAAATCATATAACATACATACCTCGGATGGGGGATTTGAGCTAGATAATGTCTGCATACTTGGCTGTTCTTTCCGGTTTTCCATTCTGAAAATTAGTATAAACTATCAAGACAGCCAATTGACATTCAACATGTGGGTTTTTATAGCTGGAAAAAAATTAAACTATCATGCAAAAGTATTTATGGGTGTTGAAACTAACAATTATTCATATTATATTCTTGCGCAAAAGATTAAAAGGGCATGCTCAAAGATTGATGCATGTATAATAAAGATTGATATGCATACCTATTCCTTCTCCAATAGCGATTGTTGCAAAGCCTTGAAAACACTCTCTTTTGGTTGCAATGAATGCCGCAATTCCTCAATGGTGTCTCGCAGTCTAGATTTCATCATTACAATTACAATTATGAAAGAATGAAACAGGACTCTAGATAGAATTTACTATATTCTTTAATTTTGAAAGCATCTTGTGGGATGGATCCTCAACTTCAAGTCTAATTGGTTACAACTATATTCTACTACATCATCATGATTTTTTTTTCATAAGGAAATTACTAAGAGAAATTCATAGCAATTTCTTGTTGATTAATAATTTTTTTTCCCGATAAGCAAATGTGAACTTTATTGATTGTTGATTAATGAAGTATACAAAAGAGATATGCCTCCTGTGTACTTGGGTTACATCTCAAAAATAAATTACTTTGACTAAATGGAGAAAGATTTTTGAAGGGGAGATAAACAAACTTGCATAAAATTAGGAAAAACATATCTTTTATGCAAAATATACAAAATGCTGCTGCCACCAAATAGAACACCATGGACAGTGGACACATGCCTCATTCACCCACAAAAACATAAGCAAAATTCTGAAAATAATACAGAGTTAGTTTCAGATTTACTTATTGTTTGTACTCCTAAATTGTTATCTCTCCATTCATTGCTTTTAATGCATCATTTGCTTGCTGCCGTGTACGAATGAGACCCTACTCCTCAAAATGACAATCTCCAAATAACATCCCAACTTAATTTCGAATGAGACCCTTTTTCTTCTGGGATTATTAAATCAAAATAGGCTGTACTGATCAAGTGAGGTAACCATTACTGGGATTCATTCATTTAATAAATTTATTAAATTAAATTAGGGTAGCTTTCAGGTTTGAAGCGCTACAACATACAAGTAACGATGAAGACAAACATGCTTTAATGGGGTTCATACACCAACAGATTCTTAAGCACATATTTTTCACATACAAACAAAAAGGACTTCAGCAATCCAAAGAGAACGGCAGAGACCTCAACCCAGGAAAATAAAAACCCAACAACAAACAGATGAAGAACTCTTACCCAAAAATGCAGATGAAAATTAGTCTTCAAATCGAGCAGAGAAGACCGTGGGAGGGATCTCAGATCGCGCGCAGCTAGAGAATGGTTTGGGGCTCTGGTTTCTTCAAACGTAGTGAAAATGAAATTCCTCTTCCCGCGTTTGGTCTTGATTCTGGATTTTGATTTTTTTTTTTTTTAATCGACTGACGTGGCAGTTGCCACGTCAGCCGCGAGGCCGCGGCGGGGTTACACCCGGTGGTATATAGCAGTACTGGTTTACAAATTTTTGAAACCATCCCATCTCATCTCATCTCAACATCTAAACAATAATTTTAGATTTTCAATTTTTTTATCTAATTATTATTTAATTATTATAACTTTTCAAACTTTCAAACAAAACACAAAAAATAATTTAATTTTTTAAATTTCAAAATAAAAAAATATTAAAAAATTATATTCTAACTCTCTTTTAATTTTATAATTTTTTTATTCATTTTTTTCATTCGTTTTTTTCAAATTCTCATAAAAAGTTTTACTATTTATAAATTATCCTATTACTACTGTTCATAAAATTTTAATTTCATCTCATTAATATAACGAAACGAGAAGATTATTAATTATTATAAGAAAACATGTCTGAGTGGGGATGGATCTCTGCAGTGCAGATTATGGTCAGTAATCAGTATGCTCTGTGCTTCATAGAGCGACAGACGACTGAACTATGTGAAGCATTGTTATAGATAGCAGACACTTCCCACAACAGAACAGATGCATTAGCCGTACAAGAGATGACGAATGCATACAATTTTTAATAACTTAGATCTGAAAATAATGTACTTAAATAATTTAAGATTATATGCTGCAGCTCGATCCCAAATCTCAATAATTCAATATTTATATATATATATATATATTTTAGAGATAAACAAGGGCCACGTGGCAGCACGAAGTTGAACAAAGAACAAGGAACCAAGAAATGCCACCGAAGCAACCTCAACAAACGACAAAAATTGTTACGAGAGTCTCTCTGAGAGAGACGGCCACCACTGACAGCGTGCCACGGTCTGTAGTCACCGACAGTGACCAATTTAAGTAATTTAAGGCCTGGTTTTATTTCCAAATTAAATTTTAAAATTTTTTTAAAAATTTTTACTTAAAATAAAATAAATAATTTAATTTTTTTAAATTTTAAAATAAAAATAATATTATTCGTTCATGATGACAGAATTTAATTATTTTCTTAATTATAATACCAACATTTTTACTTCCTTCGTTATATCATTTCACTTATCTTTTGAACTTCTTTTGCATTATTTAAAGGAACATTTATTGCCCATTTTAATTCTTAAAAAACCCTTCAATTTTTGCTTTTTATGACCTTTCAAATTTCAGGTGAATCATAATTATCATCGCAAAACTAAAATCTAATTTCCCAATGAATTTAAAGACCTTTCCCCCCGAGTAGTTCATCTCAAGAGTCAAACCATCTGCAAGATTCATTCACGTCCATACGATACATGTTTGGTATTTGACATGAAGACTATAAAAATTCCTAGGAGCGGAATAATAAAAATTAATTAGGATAAATTCTTTTTTCCAATTTTTATCATCACTACTCAGTTATAATCTTACCAATCCTAATATCATTCGGTTACTGCTCTAACATAGAAAAATAATATCACAAACTGATATAATTTCACGTGATTCGTTAGATTTATTTTATAATAAAAATAAGTTTATAATCTTACAAATTACATAAATACAAGTGAGATTATTTTTGTACAATATATTTATAGTTAAAATATTTATCTTAAAATAATGCTAAAAAATGCTTATACATGTGTGATGTAAGCTGGTAGAATTTTTCTATCTAGTTAAATGGAATTTTCGTCTTGATGAGAAAAAAAAAAGAAGAACAGTGTCTCAAAAGGGTAATTCTGGATTAATAAAAATCAAAGCTCTAAAACGTACATGAACTATTCTGATTTTTCTGAATCATGAACAGAATAATCTCAAAGTCTTTCATCACCATGTGTATACATGACAATTCTACGTACGTACGTACTCTATACCCATATACCACAAAAGTAATTAAAACCCAGAAAACCAAAGATAAATCAACGCCTTGAAAACCAAGATCCAATATCCATGTTATTCACCGGAGTCGTCACCGCCGCCGAAGATCGATACGCGATTGTACAAGAGAAACAAGACGATGATAAGAACAAGAGCCACCCCCACCGGGGACCCACTAACCCTGTGGATGGTATCGGGCTCGCCGGTAGAGAAAATGCTAGAGATGAAGGAGCCGCGCTCGGAGGAGAGGAACTGGATGGTGAGGAGGAGGAGGATGGGGAGGAGCAGAAGTCCAACCGGGCTCAGCAGCTCGGAGATGGCCTCGGCGATGGCCTCGCCTTGGTCGCCAATAAGGGACGGCACCACAAGCACTAGGACCACCACGACGGCCAGCAGGATGCCGTGGGGTGCTCCGGCTTGTCTTTCTTCTATCATTCTGCTTGGGGCTGTGATCTGTGAAGTTTTGTGAGCTTTGTTTTCTGATTGACTTTGGTATTTTGGTTATGGAGATCAGTGATGGAGGGAGGTGCAATGACTTGGCCTTAAAATAAGTGCTAGGAGACGCGTTTCTCCAAATAAGCGTGGATTAGCTTCGCTCTCAAAAGAATACAAAAGTAATTGTTTAATAGGGTATATATACTCGGGTACTGTTGAAACTTGAAAATGATATACCATTGTATTGTCCGAAATTACGGATAAAGATGCTTTTGACTTTCTGAGTTTAGGGTTTAAGACGTGAGAAAGTTGAATTTTCTTTTATTTTTAAAAATTTTATATCTCCTATCGTAAAAAGAGTAATGCTATTCATCATCCCAACTTTTATCATTCTCTCATCATCCTATGATGTGGTTTTAGGTGATTGGAAATTATTTATTATATTTTACTTATAAACCTATTATCTAATGCTACATAATGAGATGATGGGAGTTAGGATGATGAATAGATTTTTTCTTAAAAAAAATAAAAGTGATTGAGTCTAGAAATTAGAGCGGATCTCAATTCCACTTCATGTAGACCTTAAATTAAAAAAAAAAAAAAGACTTCAAACATCTTTTAAACTGAAATTACATCACGCTTTCTTCCCAAATAATACCTACACCTCTTCTAAAAGCTGTTAAAAAAGTATTTATGTACTGCTATTAATCTTTTAATTACTGTAGCATATATACGGTATATCAACTATTTTATCACGAAAGATAGGAGTTAGGAGTAGGGATTTTTCCCCCCTTTTCAATATGATAGCAAAGTTTCGGAAGTCGACTCGCGTCAAATGAATAGTAGAAAGCAGAAGAAAGTGAATGAGAACGTGGAAATTAATACCAAGAGACGAGTAAGGGAAAATGCAGTGCAATTTCCTTTGATTTTCGATTCGTTAATTTCCGCGTTATGAGCGAAGTTGGGAGGAAGATGTTATAGAGCACATGGCCTAAACTGTTCAGCTAAAAAAAGTTCATTTGGATACGTTAATCCTAAAGGTATTCCTCATTATTAGTTCACCATTTATGTTTTGTTGTCGTCTTCTCAACATTTTATAATACGACATCAAATATTATAATTATAGAGATCTCATAAAAATAAATTCGTAATCTGACATAATTTAATGTTAAATATATATGTTTGAATGTAAAATTATTTTTATTGTAAAATAAATCTAACGTATTATATAAAATCATGTCAGTTTGTTAAATTACTTTTACGAGAACTTTTTATATTTGTAGCACACCCCTCATATAAAATATATTTATTGATCATGATTAAGTTTGGATTCACAATCCATTTCAACTCATCTAAATTCATCTTAACTCATCTCACTACTATTCACTACTATTCATCAACTTTAACTCACAAATCTCACTACTATTTATAACCCATCTCAACTCATATTCGAATCCAAACGAAAGAGATTTTGAAAAATTTCTCAAAATATCCTTGCTCCCAATCTAAACATGATATTTGTACCAAAGCAATCTCAATCATCAAGACATTTTGTGTCAATTTTCATGACAAAAACTTCCACATAACTCCAAAAATTACAAAAATATCTTCACATGCATTTTTTGTTTTGTTTGCCTCAATCACTTTTTCTAACCTTAATAAAAACATTTCTCAATCCAAACATATTTTTAATACACATTACAACTTTTGAAAAATTTCACAAAACCCGAAAATTTTTATGTTGTGTTTGGATAGAAAAATTTGAATTTAGATTTAGATTTATGGCATGATTTCAAAGGTTAAAATCTGATTTGAACTTGGTGTAAAATCTAAATATATATTTTAATATGCAATCCAAGCAATAGATTTATAATTTAAAGATCTAAATCTAAATCCTCCACTCCAAATCTAGTCATCAAAACACATCATAAAAATCTTTTAAAAATATAATACAGTCAAACCATCCTCAAACCTAAAACATAAAAGAGTGCCTTAACGGTAACCGGTATGGTGCACCTACCACCTACATGATCGACCGGTTGCGTAGATGGTAGGGCTATTGTTTATTAAGTTAATAAGTTTTATTAGCTTTAGATAGAAGTTTAGCCTCCAAATGCAGTTAATTCTATGCAAATTAGCTATCAGTTAATTAGAAAATGCAGTCCCTTTTTGGGCAACTTTCACATGACTTGTAGCTATCAGTTTTAGACTGTGTAAGACTTACACTCCCTTTAAAAATAGTGGAACCTATAATTAAAAAGTAAATTTTTTCATGTGGGTCTCAAGTTTATCCATCTTCTTTAAAGGGAGTGCGAGACTTGCATGCTTTATAATTGTATAAATCATTTCTCTTAATTGAACACTAAACCGTGTGTAAACCAACTTATATTGACTTTGTGGAGCATAAATTAGAGGGAGTTCTTATATTTAATTACTCTATCTCAATCTCACTCTCCACCCACCCTGGCAAAACTTGTAGCTAGGATTTTCCACTATAACAAGCAACATGAAGGAATAGGAGGCATTGAAACTCTAAAACGCATACTGGAATATTTCACCTAAAACAATTAGATATATATTTTGTCGCATCATGTAGTTTTTATGTGGAAATCAGTTACAAGGTCACTGTCAGAGGTAGTTTTGGAAAAATAGTCTTAGTTAGTAGAAAGAATACAAGGGATTGTCAATAGGGGTGCCATACATGTATTTGGATAAAGATGAGCTTATTTATCTGTCTTCCAAGTGCAGAAGCTTTCAAAATAATACAGAGATGAGTTCCAAAACCGAATTCACAGGGACAATGTGGTTCATGTGAGCATTAAATTTCATTTGTAACAAAGCAAGTTAGAAAACAAAAGTTGGAAAAAGATGTTGTAACTATTGTATACACAAAGATGGATTTACAACAATGCAAAAATGAATGAATGGTATCTATTTACATATAAAGGGCTGAATGGATGAGAATAAGAATTTTGGGTTGATTTTGGTAAAGCTGTATTCCATTGCTGAATGTGAAACTTAAAAGAAAGAGTAAAGAAATTAACAATAGACAGATTCGAAACACTCCAAAGATACTGTGCAGAATGTGAACCAAAAGTCTAAGGGACAATAAATCAAACACCCTAAGCTTCAAGTTTCACCCATTCACGGATTGTTGTTGAACAACTCTCAAATTCCTCTTTACTCAACCATTTACTTATCCATAGAGATGATGATTGGAAAATATAACAATTTAGGTCCAGTTTATAGCTTATCCGAAATTCCTTACTAGATTGCAAAGCAAGTTTGGACAATAAAAGAAGAAAAACTATCGGAGTCTTATATCATATTCAATCATCAATTGTGCCTTACGTCAACAAAAAATCAAGATTAAGAAAATAGAACTCCAAGCTTTTACAAATATAAAATGCCACACAACACAGTAAGTTTATGAAAAGGAAACCAATGGGAAAAAGAGAAATCAACCCCAATCCAATTTTGAGTTACTCCCCGAAATTTAGGATCAGAAATTTAGCCTAACATATTCGAATCAACACTCTGTCTCAACATTGCAGAGTCATGAAATTGCATAAAAGAAAATAGAAATGTGAAAAACGATCTGCTCCTCCTTGCTCTCTCCCCGAAGAGAGTGTTTTTCCGCTCTATATATTATGCCCTTGTATCCCCTCTCCCCTCATGTGCATGCACCTCTCTAGCTGCCTTAACTGATTTCTTCTCGTCTTTTCTCAAGTCTAGAACCTTCCCCCCAGCTGGAATGCACACTAACTCAGCAAAAATATCAAATTCAGTTGGTATATGCTCTTCCATAAATGCCTCGCAACATATATGTGCAAGTGCTCATTATTTTAAGGGTAAATATGGAACTTTAGACTTGATATGGCTTAGCAATATGAATGTCATGGTTATTCCTAGTACCACCAGCTGCAACTTCAATATTTTTACGTGCACAGTATTGGCAGCAATCAATTTTGGCTCCAATACTAAAATCTAATGCATAATTAAGTGCTCAACTCTTATTTGATGAAATAACTTATCACTTAAGCTACTTTGTTACACATTTTTGACACTTTATCACACCCCAACTAGCTTTTTTCTAGTCTCTAGCAAATAAAGTGATCAAGAAAGCAAGTGGATTCAACTTTCATCCAAAAATCTATGCCACATATAAGATTCATTGGGTTTAAGAGCATTGGAGCTGATGTAGATCAGATACTAACTCTTCACAGAGGTTCATACATTATCTAGTTAATCAACCAAGGGGAAGATGCAAAAAGAATGCTTAACACTGAGTGCACAAGTTGTGATAAGATTTCTAAGATTGACTGCCAAAATCCATTAAAAATTCCAAAAACAGCAGCTGATCAAGAAAGACCAACTGATCTTAATCGAATTCAAAACCATTGCAATGGTGGCTTTCAAACTATTACACTTTAAAAGGCCCTTTTTTTTAGAAGCCCCGGTAATAGGCAGCCTTTTCTATTACACACAACTTTTTCTTGATCCCAAGCCTGTCCATTTTCTCATTTATTTTTCATGCTTTCATTCTCCTTTTTTTTTTTTAATGCTAACACTGCATTTTTTTCTATACGTTTTCATCCTTAGCCATTAGGATATGATTCATTAAAGTTCCAAACAACTACAATGTTGATCACCAAATAATGGCATAATAGTGTCAACCAAGGTATTCTGAATTTATGTGTGTTAGCACCAATAAGCAATTTTTAGCAAACCTCCCCCGGTTTAAATAATTGAAAATTAGATAAACTTCTATTTTGAGATAAAATTTGGATAATTAGAAGTTAAAATAGCCCATAACTCCAACAAATCCTTTCACAGGCATAAAAGTTCGAAAGTAGAAGTTCTAAATCCTATTGAATCCTAAGAAGTTAATTTCTTTTCAAAGGTTCTTCTGGGGTGCAATAAGATGTGTCTAACACAGAGCATAACAATGCAAGATTCATGATTCTGCTCCCACCATCCAACTGGAAATGAGCATTGTCCTCAATGTTAGAAAAGATAGAAAATATAAGAAGATAAGAAACAAAAGAGAAATGGTACCTGAGCGAGGATGAAAAGCAATAAGAAAGGAACAAGTGGGAAATATAGATACATAAAGTAATACCTACAGGAAAAGAAATACAAAACAATACAAAAAGAAATTAGGAAAAAGTGAAAATTAACTAGCTGGAAGAGAGACAGGATCAAGCAAATGGAGAGTGGAATCTTCAGGTGAAAAATTAGTGAGGAAGGGCTTAAGTCTCTGACCATTAACCTTGAAAACATTCTCATTTTGTGAGTTAAGGATTTCTACAACACCATGAGGAAAACCGGTTTGAACAGTATAAGGACCATTCCATAGATATCTCAACTTGCCAGGAAAAAGGTGAAGTCTAGAATTGTAGAGAAGCACTTGATGATTAGGTTCGAAGGATTTTCGTTGAATATGCTTATCATGTAAAGATTTCATGCGTTCATTAGACAACTTAGAGTTATCATAAGCATTCCTCCTAAGTTCTTCTAATACAGAAAGGTGTAACTTTCAAGATCTAGCCTGGTCAAGATCAAAATTAAATTTCTTGATGGCCCAAAAGGCACGGTGTTCAAGTTCAATAGGGAGGTGACAAGCCTTACCAAAGGCTAATCGATAAGAAGACATGCCAATAATAGTTTTTTATGCAGTCCTATAAGCTCATAATGCATCGGGTAATCTCAAAGACCAGTCCTTACGGTTAGGATGGATAGTCTTTTCTAAAATGGTCTTAATTTCTCTATTAGCAAGTTCAACTTGACCATTTGTTTGAGGGTGATATGGGGTAGAAACCTTATTATGAATGCCATACTTGTGCAAGAGAGCAGCAAAGGGATTGTTGCAAAAATGGGTGCCATTGTTACTTATGATATCTTTAGGCATGCCAAAGCAAGAAAAAATGTTTTCTTTTAAGAACTTAAGCACAATATGATGGTCATTTGTTTCGCAAGGAATGGCTTCAATCCATTTAGACACGTAATCAACAACAACTAAAATGTATAAATGACCAAAAGAAGAAGGAAATGGTCACATAAAGTCAATGCCCCAACAATCAAAGACTTCAAGCACCAAACAAGTTGTAGAGGCATCATATTTCGCTTAGTTATTCCACCTAATTTTTGACAAGGTTCACAAGATTTGTAGAAACTATAACCATCCTTAAACATGTTAGGCCAGTACAAACCATTTTGCAGAATGTTAGCCATAGTCTTATGAGCAAAAAAGTGGCCACCACATGCTTCAGTATGAAAAGTAGCAAGAACAACATATATTTCAACATTTGGGACACTTTCGAATGATTTGATCTGATCAGTATTTAAACAGATAAAGGTCATCGTAGAAGAAATACTTAGTGAATTGTTTTAAGTCTTGAGTAGTCCAATGTGGTGGAGTCTGACCGGTCACTAAAAAGTTCACAATGTCAGCATATCAAGGTAAAGTATCAATTGACAAGAACTGGTCACAGGGAAAGAATCAGATGTGGAGGAAGAGGGTTCAATTTCTATGAATTGAAGTTGAGAGAGATGATCAACAACCACATTCTCTACACCCTTTTTGTCCTTAATGGTAAAATCAAACTCTTGAAGAAGAAGGATCCATCGGATGAGGCGTGGTTTAGTATCCTTCTTTGTCAAGAGGTATTTCAAAGCTACATGGTTAGTAAAAATTACCACACAAGAGCCAAGAATGTAAGTCTGAAATTTGTTCAAGGCAAAGACAACAACAAACAACTCTTTTTCAGTGGTGGAATAATTATTTTGAGCTCCATTTAAAATTTAACTTGCATAATATATGACAAAAGGGAGATTATCCTGTCGCTATCCACGCACAGCTCCTATGGCAAAATCACTGGTGTCACATATAATTTCAAAAAGAAGGGACCAATTATGGGATTGCATGATAGGGGCTGTTGTGAACAAATTTTTAAATTGGTCAAAGACATTTTGATATTCAGCAGTCCATTTAAAAACAGTATCATACACGAGTAGAAGACATAAATGTTTAGAAATGGAACTAAAACTTTTTATAAATCTTCTATAAAAACCGGCATGATCTAAGAATGACCTAACATCCTTTTCTATTTTAGGTGCATGGAGCTTAGAAATCAGGTCAATCTTGGCTCTATCAACCTCAATCCCCTTAGATGAAATAATATGCCCAAGGACTATGCCTTTTTGAACCATGAAATGACATTTCTCCCAATTGAGTAATAAGTTTTTCACTTCACACCTAGCTAAACTTGCTTGTAAGTTAGCTAAACAAACACCAAAGGTGCTGCCAAACACAGAAAAATCATCCATAAACACTTCCAAGATGTTTTCAACCATATCACTAAAATTGCTTAACATGCATCGTTGGAAAGTGGTTGGTGCATTATATAAACCAAATGACATTTGTCAAAAAGCAAAGGTACCAAAAGGACAGGTAAAAGTGGTATTTTCTTGGTCCTCTAAAGCTATTTCAATCTAGTAGTAGCCCAAAAAACCATCTAGAAAACAGTAAAAAACATGGCCAACAACTCTTTCCAAGATTTGATCAAGAAAAGATAAAGGAAAATGATCTTTCCTAATGGCTGCATTTAGTTTCTTATAATCGATACACATACGCCAACCAGTGGTCATTCCCATGAGAATCAACTCATCTTGATCATTTTTCATAACTGTCAAACCAAATTGTTTTGGAACCTTGAGTTGGACTCATCCACTTGCTATCTAAGATAGGGTAGATTATGCCAACAACCAAGTAACTTCAAAACTTAATTTTTAACAACTTCTTTCATGGTAAGATTCAATCGCCTTTGCATTTCCCTAGAAGTTTTTGTATTTTCTTCTAGGTAGATCCTATGAGTATAAATAGGGGGGCTTATACCTTTGATGCCTGCTATAGTCTAACCAATAGCTCCCTTATGATGTTGTAATACTTTAAGTAGCTTTTGTTTTTGCTCCTCAATGAGCAAGGAAGAAACCACTACTGTAAAGGTGTTGTCGGGTCCCAGAAAAGCATATTTAAGATCTGTTGGCAATGGTTTCAGGTCCAATTTTGGGATCTCATCTGAGGAAGGCTTTAAAGCTATTGTTGATGGTGGGAGTTGCTCAACTTTATACCTCCAGAATGTCCCATTTTGATTCCCTATGAAAGAAACATCAAGCTGGTCAAAATTGTTACCAGAAAATTCACTAACAACCTCTAGATCAGTTTCTATATTTGCAAACAGTTTTTCTAAATAAGTCTTTTCATCAAAAATTGTATCCAACAAATTAACTTATTGAACCTCCTCCAAGTCATGTGGCTGCCTGCATGTGTTAAAAATATTTAGTTCGAGTGTCATGTATCCAAACCTCAATTTCCAAACACCACTTCTACAGTTAATCAAAGCATTGGATGTTGTAAGAAATGGTCTCCCAAGGCTTATTGGAGGTTGGAATGAAGATGAACTTGTCAAGTGAATATCAAGTACTACAAAGTCTAAGGATAAAAAAATTTATTAACTTGAACCAAGACATCTTCAACAATACCTCTAGGCATCTTGATGGACCGATTAACCAATTGTAAGATGATTGAAGTAGATTTCAATTCTCCTAAACCTAGTTGTTCATATATGGTATGGGGTAGCAAACTCACACTCGAGCCAAGGTCCAAAAGTGCTTGACTAATTTTTGAGCTTCCTATTACACAGGCAATTGTGGGAGACCCCAGATCTTTATATTTTGGTGGGGGTATTGCTTTTTATAATGACACTGACTTGCTCAGTTAAGAAAACTTTTTTTTTCTAGACATTTAATTTCCTCTTAATAGTACACAAGTCTTTTAGAAACTTAGCATATACAGGAATTTGTTGGATGACATTTAACAAAGGGATGTTGATCCTCACTTGCTTAAATAATTCTAAGATGTCAAAATGATGTTTATCTTTATGCAATAGAACAAGTCTTTGAGGTAAAGGAGCTGGAACAGGGCAGAGATTTACCTGTTCCAGCTCCTTTACCTCTACATCAGTCACATTTTCTTCAACAACAATTTGGATTGGGTTAGAAACCTTACCAGCCTTATGTACCTTGTTTAACCCTTAAGCAGGAATGTCTACCACTCGTCCACTCCTTAAAGTTGTGATGGCCTTCATTGGTTTGATATTGGAACACTCAGTTGCAGCTTGAACTTGTTGAGGTTGAACTTGCGAATTCGGTTGTGACTATGCAAGAAAGTTTCCTTTATCTTGAATGCTCAATGTGGTAGTCAGCCTTGTGAGTGTGCTTCTCATATCATTTATGGCTTGAGAATTCTGATTATTGATTGTTGCTTGTCCTTGCATGAATTTTTACAGTGTATTGGCCATCTGTTGGACAGTTTCTTCAAGTCCCATTTTCTAAACTGGTGCAGGTTGGTTTCTATATTGAGATGCTCCTTGAAATGTAGGTACTTGAGTTGCATTTCGGTCATTCTTCCAACTAAAATTTAGATGGTTTCTCCAACTTGGATTGTAGGTGTTAGAATAGGGTCCAACAAATGGTTTAGAAATCAAATTCACAACATTTAATTAATCTAACAATACCTCTTTACATGTAGGGATGGTAGGACATTCATTAGTGAAATGTTCTAACTCCTCACAAATTCCACACTTTTCAAGCACTATAGGAATAACTTGCATCTCATTAACCTTTTTCAATTCAATAGCATCAATTTTTCTGGACAACAGTGTTAACTTGGCATGCATATCATCATTCTCTTTCAAGTTGAACTTGCCACCACTAGACTCAACACCCTTAGATTTGTCATAAGCATCAATAGTATCCCAAGATTGGGCATTCTTGGCCAAATAATCAAAATATTTGAATGCCTCTTCAGGTTCTTTATTGAAAAACTCTCTATTACACATGGTTTCAACGAATTGGCAGATTTTAGATGTCAAATTCTCATAAAAGAAACTAATAACATTCTAATGCTCATAACCATGGTGTGGACATGAATTTAACAGATCTTTGAACCTTTCCTAGCATTACTAAAAAGTTTCAGAGTCTTTTTGAGAAATATTCATGATCTTTTTTTTCAAAGCATTTGTCCTGTGTATTGGAAAAAGAATTTTCGAAAATTATGTCTGCATCTCCTGCCAAGTGCCTATAGACTGAGATCTAAGTGAGTTCAACCATATTTTAGTTTTATCTTTCAAAGAAAATGGGAATAGCTTAAGCCTTTATGACCTCTTATGTGCATGTCTAATCCAAAAATGTAGAACATACTTCCTCAAATTCCTTGATATGTAAATAAGGATTTTCAGATTCCATACCATGAAAATGTGGAAGTAAAGGTATCATGCTAGGTTTGAAATTGAAATTGTTGGCATTTAGAGCTTGATTGATACATGAAGGTGCACTAGTTTGAATAGGATGCATGTATTCCCTAAGAGTCCTATTAGGATTCACAACTTCCCTCTCGGGATGCTCATTATCATCCATATTGCTCTGAATTTCAAATATGGAATCAAGAGACACTGATGCTAAATCAGATTCTGAATCAAAAGATGTTGAATCAGAGAGTGTGTTGTTAAAATTTCTAATCATACGACCAAAATGATTTCGAGCCCAACCAGACATATACAACAACAAAAATTCTGTAAAATAAAGAGAACAAACAACTGAAAAAGAAAAGGATTAAATATCACCAAAACTGTGAAGAGGTTCACAGCATTTGAGACTTTAATTCTTTCAAACAAAATTGCTTCAATGAACACCAATTGTCCCCAACAACGACGCCAAAAACTTGATGAGCTGTTGTATCTGTTTGCTCAAGTCTAGAACCTTCCCCCCAGCTGGAATGCACACTGACTCAGCAAAACTACCAAATTTAGTTGGGATTTACTCTTCCATAAATGCCCTGTAACATATAGTGCAAGTGCTCACTATTTTAAGGGCAAATATGGAACTTTAGACTTGATATGGCTCAACAATATGAATGTCATGGTTATTCTTAGTACCACCAGCTGCAGTTTTAATATTTGTATGTGCAAAGTATTAGCAGCAATCAATTTTGGCTCAAATACTAAAATCTAATACATAATTAAGTGCTCAACTTTTCTTTGATGAAACAATTTACTCATTTAAACTACTTAATTATGCATGTTTGACACTTTATCAGAAAACTTTTGTCAACCAATAGATCTAAACTGATACATACTTTTCTTGATTTTTGAAGCTAGCTGAACTTTTTGTTCAAGTATTCAATGATATAGCCAAAACTCATGATGGATGGTCGACTTACTGTTGTTCCCTATTGTGATTATGAAACTTGTGATGCTCCTAAACATGTAGCTGTTAATGAAAGCTGCTTTGGTGACACTGTTTTTTCTGAGAGTCAATGGGACATTATAAATTAAATGTCAAGAAATTACTAAAATTTGAGACTAGGGATAGAACATTCCTTATGTAATTAATTTGATGTATTACTTGGAGTGTTGGAAATTTTTTAGGTAATTGCACGTTTCAGAGGCTAACTTGGAGTGCTTGTAAAGTTAGCTGTGGTAACCAGATAAAGTGAACTTAATTTTACTTCTTTGAACTTGAGAACATCCATCTATTTTATTTTGTTATTACAACAGACACAGCTACAAGGATAGAAATGCACGAGGACACAAAAAAGCCTGCATCTTAATTGCGGATAGGTGATTGACGATTGGTGATAGGCGATTTGCGTACTAGGGCTTTTACGTGAGTTTTACATGGCAGTCGCGGGGGCCCCTAGTGGTCCTATGCCGGCGGCCAAATCTCGATCCTTTGCGGACCTTGTATCTGCTACTCCTCAGTCGCTTCCAGAGATTCCTTTGGCCATGAGGGCTCCTAAACTAATGGATGGGGGAGGTGTATTTCCAGTTTTTGAAAGAGGAGATTCAAAAATCAGCAGAGCCTTTCCGGTTTTCATTGGTTTTGAAATTTTTACGGCAACGTCCTTCATTCGATGCTATTCGGTTGTTCATCAAAAGTAGATGGGGATTAGCAGCAGTGGCGGTAGTTTCTGCTATGAGATTGCATCGTAATGTTTTTGTTTGTCTTACGTCGGAAGAGGATTTTAACAAGGCGTTTTCGTGAGAGGTTTGTGATATCGATGGTATTCAATACAGGCCGTTTCATTGGTCTCCAGATTTTGTTGAGGAGGAGGATCCATCCGTCATGCCGGTCTGGGTTTTCCTTCCTGGTCTAGCCCCAAATTTTTATCAGTCTTCTATTTTACGTATTCTGACGGCGCCCATTGGAAATTTTATTCGTAGTGATAATTCTACGCAATGTGCGATGAGAACGGATGGTGTGAGGGTTTGTTTAGAGTTGGATGCAGCAAATAAACCTCTAACGTCGTTCTGGACTAGGGTGCCGACGAGTCCTTCCAGTCATTGTCAAGAGGTGATTTATGAAACTCTTCCGGCGTATTGTATTCACTGTAAAAGGCAGGGCCATAATGAGAAGACTTGCAAGAAAGAAAAATTGTAGAGAGATAAGGAGAAGCCAATGGCAAGACAAGAATATAGGGTGGTGAAAAAACCTGCAAATGTTTTGGTTGATCCTAATGGAGATGCTGCAAATGTTTTGATTGATCCTAATGGAGATGCTGCAAAAAATACGAAGGTTTTAGTTTTGGAAAATATAGAATCATTGAATCTGATCAGAGTTGATGATGGATCGACTGGGAATCCATTGAATCAAACAAGTGATGTAGATCATGGGGTGAAGGTTTTGTCCCTGATAATAGTGTTAAGGAGACAGTTGAAGCCGTAGTGATGCTATTGACACAATCGATAATGCTAGATCAGGGGGAGAAAGGAATTTGAGGCAGGACTACATGTTGAAGGAACAAAGCATGGTATTTCATTATTGAAAGATATGGAACGGTCTGAGGATATGAATGGAAGGAATGAAGAGTCACAAGCACAAGAAGAGGGCTCTATTTTTGCAGGGGTGGATGATCAAATGGTCAGTCTCTCTGATGGTGAACCTGGAGCGGAACCACTGGATGTGTGTAACGAGGTTTTATCAGATTTAGAACTTTCTAATAAAAGCTAAAAAAACCAGAAGTGATGATGGTGAAGGGCTGAAGCTCGAAGCGGGTAATTACCCGTTCCTCTAGACTTAATTTATGATCAGTCCAATTATATATTGGAATGTCTAGGGGATTGGAACATCCAGAAATAGATTAAAGAAAATAGTAAGGAGGTATAAGCCGAAAGTTTTTGTACTAGCAGAGCCGTTTTTGAATGAAGCTTCCATGACTGCTCTTTATCGAAGTCTTTCTTTTGATGTGTGTTTGTTGAATGAGTCAGTGGAAGGGAAGTTGTGGTTATTCTAGATGTTGTGGTTATTTTGGATGTAGGAGGTTTGGGTGACAATCATTTCAATGAGTAATCAACACATTCCAATAATAGTTTCTGATGATCTGCAAGAGTTTAATTTCCTTTGTTTATGCAAAATGTACATATGAGCAACGACGAAGCCTTTGGGAGGACTTGGAGAGGGTTGGGGGATCGAGTATCCCTTGGATCATATCTGGAGATTTAATATCATAGCTAATGATAATGAGAGGAGAGGTGGAAGGCCTCGATTCATGCATGCTATGAATGATTTTAATACTTGGATTCATTCATGTGGCTTGATTGAGATGAAGTTCCTGGGGAAGAGTTTCTCATGGTTTAATGGACAACAAGGGTTATCTTGAAGTTGGGCTTAGTTGGATCACACGTTGATGGATCAAAATTTTCTACACTGTTTTCCGGAATCTTCTATGTGCTATTTACATCGTATTATTTCTGATCATGCACCAATGGTTATTTCCTTAGCAAGCAAGGTAATGTCTTATAGCCCTTCCCCTTTCCGATTTCAACAAATGTGGGTGGACCATCCTGGTTTTTATGATTGTGTGAAAGAATCGTGGGAGCAAGATGTACAAGGTCTGAGTTTGATAAAACTGGTCTCTAAAATTAAAAGATTGAAGGCGCGACTAAAAACTTAGAATAAAACTGTTTTTGGATGGACTGATCACCACATTCAGGAGTTGGAGCGTCAGATTGAAGGCTTAGAGTCCAGTTTGCAGGGGCAGTTTAACGAAGACATTGAGCAAAATCTTTTAGCAACTAAGATCGAGCTTGGAACTTGGGAAAAGAGAGAGAATATTCGACTGGCACAATGTGCACAAATTCGGTGGCTGGAGCAAGGGGATATTAATACTCGGTTCTTCCATACATTGCTCAAACATAGAAAGCAGAATCAAGTTCTAGAGATGATGCTTCAGAATGGGGTTGTGTTACATTCCTCACAAGAGATTCATGATGATGCGATTTCATACTTTGCGGAGTTTCAGGGTCAATCTTCTAGAGTGGAGTATCCAGAGTTGGAGGGGTTAATTGATCCGATTATTTCAGAAGAGGAAAATTGCCGGTTGAGTAATTACCTTCGGTGGAGGAAGTTAAAGAAGCTGTATTTAGCATTCCTGTGGAAAGTAGCCCTGGATCAGATGGATTTGGTTCCAGATTTTATAGAGCATGTTGGGAAATTATTTTCCAGGATGTTACGGATGCAGTAAGGGAGTTCTTTAGTGGCATCCCTCTTCCGAGCTTCTTTACAGCTTCTTTGTTGGTGTTGATTCCTAAAGTGCTGCAACCTTCAGGTTTTGATAAGTCCCGCCCCATAAGTCTATGCTCCGTTTTTTATAAAATATGTTCCAAGGTGCTTGGTAATCGGTTGGCACTTGCTCCCATATATGATCTCTATGGAACAAAGTGCATTTATCCCTAGAAGAAGTATCTTTGATAATATTAGTTGAAGGCAAGAAATGGTTTCTTCTATTAATAGGAAGACAATGGGAGGTAATGTGATTTTCAAGATAGATATGGCAAAGGCCTATGACAGGGTGGAATGGGATTTCTTGCAGCGTGTTTTGGCGAGGTTCGGATTTTCTAGCGCAGTGTGTGGGTTGATTAGAAATTGCATTTCTTCGCCGTGGTATTTTATTATGATGCATGGTACTGTTCGTGGATTTTTTTAGGGAGGAAGAGGTTTGAGGCAGGGCAATCCTCTCTCGCCTTACCCTTTCATTATCATGGAAGAAGTTTTATCTCGATTAATAAAGAAAAAATTTTCTACTAGAAGGATTGGTAATTTTTCCCAACCACGAGGTACGCCAATTATTTCTCACCTGCTTTATGCGGATGATGTTGTCATTTTTGCAAATGGGAGTAAGAAATCCGTTAAAGCTTTGATGGAAGTAATCGACATATATGAGAAATGGTCTGGGCAGTGTGTAAACAGGGAAAAAACAATGGTATGTT
Source organism: Juglans cinerea (assembly GCA_961763995.1). NCBI lineage: Eukaryota > Viridiplantae > Streptophyta > Magnoliopsida > Fagales > Juglandaceae > Juglans > Juglans cinerea. Next base: position 11,268,294 of record CAUIVZ010000010.1, read on the forward strand.
TTTCTAAGAATTTATTAATTGGGCGAAAACGTGAACTACTTTGGATCGTAGGTTTTCGTGCAAAATATGTTGCTCATAAACATATTTCTTTGGCTAATCCACATAAAGGTACATGTTTCTGGCATATGGTAGTCCGTAGCATTCCTTTAGTGTTACAACAATCTAAATGGAAGGTCAGGGATGGAAGGCTATCCTCTTGGTTCGATAACTAGTTGGATGGGGGTCCACTCGCTAATGTAAATCAGATAGTGGAAAAGCCAATGTTGCAAATATGTGAGTTGAAGGTGGGTAATGGCTGGGATATTGATAAGTTGGAAAGGTTGGTTGGCATTACTAGAGTGGACGAAATTTGTAGCTACCTGGGTTCATGCAAAGAAGGCCAAGATATATTGGTATGGACGAATAACAATGATGGGAGGTTCTCAACAAAGAGTACTTGGGAGTGTGTTCGGGTTTGTGCTCCGGAAGTTTGCTGGGCTTCTTGGGTTTGGCATGTAAGCTTGCCAAAAAAAAATCTCTATGTTTATGTGGAAGGCAATGAATAATTGTCTAAGTGTTGATGAGAGGTTGAGAAGGGTTGGCATCCCAATTCAAAATGTGACTGTTGTGCAGAAGGGGCTTCAGAAGATTTAAATCACGTCTTGATGGCGGGTGAAGTTGCTTCGAAAGTTTGGAGATTTTTCTCGATTCGTTTGGGCGTTCCATATGAGTCGAGCAGGTCTTGGTTTCAAACTATTTTGATGTGGTTTAGGAGGACCTCAAGAGCGTCTCAAATGGGAAGTATCATTGGCTTACTTCCATCAATTATTTCATGGAGATTATGGTACCATCGATGCAAGGCAAGGATGGAAGGGAAATTACTATCAGCTGAAGAAAATGCCAACTGGTCAGATTCTCAGTGGGTAATTTGCAGAACATGAAATCAAATTTTTAGAGAATTTCGCATGCAGATGAAGTTCGGCTCCATGAGCTTAATGTCCCGATAATTCCAGTCAAACAGAAGGTGATACAGACCATAAATTGGTTGAAACCAATGCTTGGAAGATTTAAACTAAATATTGACAACCCGGGAGCTTCAGGTGCAGGATGTGTTTTACGTGATTCTTACGGGGATGTTTGTCTAGCATTTTCGAAACACCTTGGTGAATGTATTAACATTAATGCAGAGTTGCAGGCAATTCTATTTGGTTTACATTATTGCTGAGATTTGGGTATTCAAAGAGTAGATGTGGAATCAGATTCTCAAGTGTGTGTGAAGTGGGCGCATTGGCAGAGGTGTGATGTGTGGTACTTAGAAGATTATTGGGATGAAATAATGGGATTTGTTCATAGTGGGGATGTTACTATGAAGCATATTTATAGAGAAAATAATGCTCCGACGGATTATTTGGCGAAATTGGGGGCAAATGGAGTTTCGTGCGTGTGAAGTTCTTTAACTCAGGCTCCAAGTTTTTTTAGAGGTTTGATCTGTACAAACAAATTGGCTTTGCCTTATTTGCGCTTTTGTTAATAATTGTAGCTTGGGGGATGTTAGTTTCTTTTTGGTCGTGTTTTGATAATAAGGTTGTTTTGGCTTTAGTGAAATAATGTGACCAAGGTCCTCCACCAAAAGTGAGGGTATTTGCAATAAAGCCTTTGGGCATTTAAAAAAAAAAAACCAGAACCAATAATGGAAAGGAAAATGAATGGTCATAAGATTTTTATTGCTGAATCAGCCACCATATATAATCACACATTGCATAGGAGCACCTAGATTGTCCAGGACACTCTTCAAAACAAGACCCACAATGGTGATGATCATTTCGGATATCAACACACTTCCCATCACAGCAAACAAGCCCATAAGCACATGCCCTCCCGCATTTTCCATAGTGGTTCAAATCTCTCATGGTCTCCTTGCAAAACTGTTGGAAACAACATGTGCTTCCACCCTAAGGCTTCTTCTCATGGTCTGAGCATACATATGGATCTTTGACACACAACAATACTCTGTTAATCCTACTTCTTAAAGCATAACGAAAGAAGTAATAATCCACACAAAGAAGATGATTGTTAGGGCAGTCTTGCGGAACAAGCGAACAACCTTGCAACCGTGCTCTGATATCTAAACTTGGCTGAAACCTCCCAAGTTAGAGCAGTCTTGTGGAACAAGCAAACAACTTTACAACTAGGGGTGTAAATTCAAACCGAAAAATCGGTCCGGACCGGACTGGTTCTTAGAATGTGAGAACCGGCCGGTTTCGGTCCGGTTCCGATTTTAGAATTTTTCGGACCGGACCGGACCGGTTGATAAAAAATATATATAAAAAATAATATTTAAATTATTGTATATATAAGTTTTATAAAAAATATTATATATATATATATATTAATATATATAAGTCTTATATATTATGTATAATTATAAATTTTTATGTGAGATTTTTATATATAATATATATAATTATATATATATATGAAATAATTTCTTATTATAATTTATAAATTATTACATAAAATGTTAATACTAAATTACTAAAAGTTTATAACTAATACTAATATATAACTTATAACTATACCAATAGTCTAATATTAATATTATTATATAGTCTAATATATTAATAAAAGTATAAAACAGTTTTTTTTAAATCAGTTTTTTTTTTATAAACAAATTTTTAATGACAAATTGTGAAACTTACATCTTAAAAAAACTAGAAAATCGGACCGGACCGGACCGGAAACCGATAAAACCAGAAGTACCGGTTTAGAAGGGTAACTGGTGCGTAATCGGTTTTAGAAAATACAAAACCGGTACATACTGGTTCGGTTCTAGATTTTATCCAAAATCAGATAGAACTGGACCGGTTACACCCCTACTTACAACTTATAAGGCAGGTTATTCATGCCATTTTTCTAAGAACGCAAGTGTGTTCTTTCTCTGTTAGTATCACAAGTGTTAGGCTGTGTTTGGTTCCTAAATTCAGTTGAGCCTAGTTGAGGTCAGTGTAATTTTAAGCTGAGTCTAACATCCAAATATCTAACTCTCAAAGTATTAAATTCATCACAATTCTAAACTTTTTTACACGTGGGACCCATAACAATTTTCAATTTCTTATAAAAAATATTAAACTCATTTTAACATACAAATATATTTTAAACTTAATTTAGATGAGTTTTATATAACTCTCTCTATTATTCAATTTATTACTATTCATAAAGAATTTAATTAAGTTGAATTCAATTCAATATCTAAACGCAATCTAGACTCTGATTTCGGTGGGAGTTGCGCCCGGCCCTTGCAGAAGTGCAACGCTTGGGCGACGCTCGAAGGTCCCAGCAGCAAGTTACTGTGATGGACCTTCTCAAGAAAAATTAATTTAATATCATGTGGTCTGATGGACCATTTATCATATGAATAATGCTAGACTTCTGGCTAGAACTCTAGCATATGTTTTTATGTGTTTTTTTTTTAAGTTATTTTTTATATAATTTTTTTTAATATATTTTGAAAAAATAAAATAAATTTATAATATTATTTTTTATGATTTTTTATTTTATTTTATGTTTAAGGAAGTATTTTTTAATTTTTTTTTTTACTTTCTAATTAAGAAAATATTTTTAATGATGTTATAAATTTATTTTATATTTTAAAAATATTAAAAAAATAACTTAAAAAAATTACATGAAAACACATGTGGAACTTCCGTTGGAACTCTAGAATTGTCCTTTATCTGATATTAAACTGATAGAATAATGTTAAAGAGAACCATTATAGCAGTATATACTTTGTATTCATTGCGTGATTGTTTCTAGTTAATTGTTCTCAATATTCACTTAAAGAGATATATAGTTTAAATAATGATACATTATACATGTAAAATGGATACTTCTAATATCTGTCTATTTATTTTAAACTGATAAGAACAAATAATACACTTATCTTAGCCAAAAGGGCGAGAAAGGTAGGTTTCTTCCAATGTTTTGCTTCCTTCTTTATAGCTGGCTTTTGGTTCACTCCACTGTCACTTCCTCCGTATGGGATCAGAAAAACGTCCAGTATCTGACTTAACTTGAGCAGTGGGAAGCGCGCTCATGACTTTCTGATGGAATAAGTTAAAAATACACACACACGAGGCAACTGTAGACTCGTGTCTTTTCCTACCATGAGTCCATTACATGTAAAGGTCGAGATGACATTGTGATGGGCCTTCTAGGCTTCTACTGTAGCAATAAATGAGTTTTATTAGGTACGTACAATTTAATAACTTTTAAATTTATAATTAACTAAGGACTCTTTTTTTTTTTTTAAAATTTTAAATCTCATTTCATCTTATTTTTTTAAATTTTTATATAAATTAAAATAAATAATATAATTTTTTAAATTTTAAAATAAAAATAAAATAAAAAAAATATATTTTAATAATATTTTATTCAATTTTTAATTTTCATTTCAAAATTTAAAAATTGAGGAGTAGCTAATGCTTAGCTAGCTAGATGCTTATTTCCTAATTGTACTGGTCTGTTTGAGGTAATTGCAAACGAGCCCGAAATGTTTGAGGTAATTGCACGTTTCAGAGACTAATTTGGAGTACATGTAAAGTAAGCCATGGTAACAAGAGAAAGTGAACTTCATTTTGCCTCTTTGAACATGATGATCACCCACCATAGTCACACATGGCATAGGAGCAACTAGATTTTCGGGGACACTCCTCGAAACAGGACCCGCAATGGTGTGGATAATTCCGGATATTAACACACTTCCCATCAAACAAGCCCATAAGCACATGCCCTCCCACATTCTCCACAGTGGTTCATATCTCTCATGGTATCCTTGCAAAACTGTTGGAAACAACATGTGCTGCCACCCCAAGGGTTCTTCTCACGGTCTGAGCATACATTTGGATCTTTGGCACACAACAATGTTGTGAAATACTATGCAAAGTACACACACACCAACGATGACAAATAAAGTAAAAGCAACACAATCAAGAACACACGACACAATATTTACGTGGTTCGGCAAATTGCCTACGTCCACGGGAGTTGCAGAGGATTTTTTTTTTCTTGAGGAATCACAATACAACAGTGTAGAGCGGCTACTGTTCACTCAGCTACAGTACAAGACAAAACAAAACACTATTTATAGGTTGTACGGCGGAAACCCTAATTCATCAGAATTAAGGATGTTCGCTCGAGCGGCGTGTCGAGCCCGCGTCGAGCGAACGTGCTTCCCGCAATTGCTCGAGCCGTGAGTCGAGCGGTACCTCAAGCGAAGCTCTCTGTCTTCCCTCCGCTCGAGCGGTGAGTCGAGCGGTCATCGAGCGAACCTCTCTGACTTGCAATTGCTCGAGCGGTCTGTCGAGCTTCCTTCGAGCGAGGCTCTCTGTCTTGTCTTCGCTCGAGCGGCTATACTCTTCGCTCGAGCGGCGTGAACCAGACTCCATAACTTAACAATTCTCCCACTTGGAGACTGGTACACCCACATTGTAGCCCTATGCTTCAAACATGATATCCTCCACCTCTGCAACTCACAGCTCCTGTCTTCATGTTAGAAGACGCACTGAAGTCAAGTCCGACTTCAGTCTTCCACATACATCGCCCTTATGGCGACTCATAACTCCCACTGCACTAGGAGCATCCGGTCTCGAACCGATCTTGGCAACCTTAGCCAACTTTCCCAGACTTTCATGAGGAACGACAAAGCTGACTCCCTTTGGCTTCCTCACATGTTTCGCGCGATCAAGTCTGCCTTTTTGCACTCTTGTATTTCCTTGCACATCACTGGATCTTGATGTCAAATACAAAGAGTTAGATCTCTTACCATGCGCTAAGACCAGCGCACCCTTAGTGATCTTCCAAGCACCTCCAGAGAATGCTACTGCAAAACCGCTGTCATCAAGCTGTCCCACAGAGATCAGGTTTTTCTTCAAATTTGGAACATGTCTGACTTGCTGTAAAGTCCACACGCTCCTGTTTGGAAGTGTGATATGCACATCACCCACTCCCACTACATCCAGTGCCTTTCCATCAGCCGTATACATCTTCCCAAAATCACCAGCAACATAATTCTGAATGATTTCTCGATGTGAAGTGCTATGGAACGAAGACCCTGAATCTAACACCCAATCATTAATCGGACTATGCACTGCAAGAAGTAAGGCATCATGAATTTCTTCTGCCACTACATTCACTGCATCATCATCAGAACTTTCTTGATTCCTGCAATTTCTCTTGATGTGGCCCGACTTGCCACAACTCCAGCATGTGATCTGCTGCCCAGATCTCATCTTGCTATTTCCCCTGCTCTTGGAGATTGATCTTCCATGTCCTCTACCCCTATTGTCAACAATCAGGGCAGATCCTGAACCCGAAGACTCACCCATGTCTCTCCTACGAACCTCTTCAGCAAGCACCATGTCACGTATGTCATCGTAGTTCAGTTTTGCCTTACCGGCTGAACTACTCACAGCCATCCTCATGGCCTCCCAACTGTTTGGCAACGATGCCAACAGAATCAACGCTCTGATCTCATCATCAAACTCAATCTCTACAGATGACAGTTGATTTGTGATCGTATTGAATTCATTCAAGTGTTGGGCTACAGACATACCCTCAGACATCTTCAGATTGAACAGTTTCTTCATCAAGTGCACCTTATTGTTCGCAGACGGCTTTTCATACATGCCTGACAAAGTCGCCATGAGATCCACCGTGGTTCTCTCCTTACTGACATTGTGTGCCACTGTTCTTGACAAAGTCAGCCGAACAAGACCTAGAACCTGTCGATCTAACAAGGTCCACTCAGCATCAGCCATGCTCTCCGGCTTCTTTCCCAACAGTGGAAGGTGAAGCCTCTTCCCATAGAGATAATCCTCAATCTGCATCTTCCAATACCCAAAATCAGTGCCGTCAAACTTCTCGATCCCGGGTGCGTTCACTCTATCTCCAGTCATCATTCTCTTTCAGATCCAACCTTGGCTCTGATACCAGTTGTTGTGAAATACTATGCAAAGTACACACACACCAACGATGACAAATAAAGTAAAAGCAACACAATCAAGAACACACGACACAATATTTACGTGGTTCGGCAAATTGCCTACGTCCACGGGAGTTGCAGAGGATTTTTTTTTCTTGAGGAATCACAATACAACAGTGTAGAGCGGCTACTGTTCACTCAGCTACAGTACAAGACAAAACAAAACACTATTTATAGGTTGTACGGCGGAAACCCTAATTCATCAGAATTAAGGATGTTCGCTCGAGCGGCGTGTCGAGCCCGCGTCGAGCGAACGTGCTTCCCGCAATTGCTCGAGCCGTGAGTCGAGCGGTACCTCAAGCGAAGCTCTCTGTCTTCCCTCCGCTCGAGCGGTGAGTCGAGCGGTCATCGAGCGAACCTCTCTGACTTGCAATTGCTCGAGCGGTCTGTCGAGCTTCCTTCGAGCGAGGCTCTCTGTCTTGTCTTCGCTCGAGCGGCTATACTCTTCGCTCGAGCGGCGTGAACCAGACTCCATAACTTAACAAACAATACTCTGTTCCTACCTCGTAAAGCATAACGGAAGAAGTTCAAATGAACTGGACCATTCGAGCACTGCAAAGATGTTTCTTGGGTTGCAGCAATCCCATGGGAAGTAACAATCAATACAAAGAAGATGAGGGCCAGTGGCAGTATGTAGTAGCAGCGAATAGAAAGAAATTGCCAGCATTTTTTGTGTTGGAGTATGCAGAAAGCATGGAAGTTCCAAAACAAAAACTCAGCATATGTGATTTTTGTAGCGTTTTGAATGAGAAAAGACCTCCCTATAGGTTGAGGAAGCATCAAAGAAAGACCTACACTTCTGTACTGATTTTTTTTTTTTGGCTGCTAAAGCTGTGTAAAAAACGTAGCTAGCTTAAACACTCTTGATTACATACATAATCAACCTAACATGTTTCAAACTATTAATGAGTAGATAAGTGAAACAGACATGAATACGATCATTTGCGGGAAAGATGATTAATAGAATTCATGTACTTGTTTCTCCCCTCCGTTAGTCAATCATGAGAATCTTCCAACTAACCATTTTTTATGAACTAAAAATTGAGATACTCTCTCTCTAAGCATGGCGCAACGATATTCATGCCATTTTTCTATGAACGCAAGCGCACATGACTTTCTCTGTTAGCAATTAAAAAGGAGATTTCAGACAAGTTGAGAATTAGGGAATTGACCCAAATGAATGTTTAAGTCCAAAAAGCCAGATTTTAGGCATCATCACTAGTGTTAGACTATGGTTTTGGTTGGGGGTGCGCCAAGCCCTTGCAGAAGTGCAACGCATGGGCGACGCTCGAAGGTCCCAGCAACAAGCTACTTTGATGGACCTTCCCCCGAGAAAAATTAATTTAATACCGTGTGGTCCAATGGACCACGTATCAGATATTAAACTCATAAGAACAGATACTACACTTGATCTTAGCCAAAAGGCCGAGAAAGGTATGCTTTTTCCAATATCTTGCTTACTTCTTTATAGCTGGCTTTTGGTTCACTCCGCTATCACTTCCTCCGTATGGGATCAGAAAAACGTCGAGTATCTGACTTAAACTTGAGCGGTGGGAAGCGCGCTCATGAATTTCTGATCGAATAATTAGTTAAAAACACCCACACAGATACGCGCGCGCGCACACACTAGAGGCAACCGTAGACTCATGTCTTTTCCTCCAAGAGTCCATTACATATAAAGGTCAAGATCACATTTGTGATGGGCCTTCTAGGCTTCTACCATAGCAAGAGATTAGTTTTATTAGGTACGTACACTTTAGGAACTTATAATTTAACTAAAAGTTAAGGGGTAGCTTAGCTAGCAAGATGCCTAATTCTTGGCTTGTTCATCATCCTCCCACCATTATTGTTAAGACGTAAGCAAAACAGAGGCAATGCCATTGAAGGAAAACTTTCTATATATTTTCTTAAAGATGTACAGTGGCCTATATAATACAGAGGAGGGATTCAAATCTTTTATGCTACGGAACACAAAATGAAGGAAATAGCTGACTAAAGCTGTCAATATAAAAAGAAGATATTATACAATAAAATATAATAAAGATGAGATCCACAAGATCCAGAATACTCACTTTGAAGTTGGAGCATGAAGGTCCGTAATGCCCAACTTGCATGATAAGGTATGAAAGCATTCACGGCCCAAGACTTTGGTGAAGATCTCAGCAAGTTAATTCATGGTCGAGACATGGGTGGTGGAAATAAGGTGAGATCGTAACTTTTCACGAACAATATGACAGTCGATCTCGATGTGCTTGGAACGTTCATGAAAAAGGGATTTTGAGCGAAGTGGAGAGTAGCTTGACTATCACAATAAAGTAACATAGGCTGAGGATGAGGGACAATAATATCATTAAGGAGTGTCTTGAGCCAAACAAGTTCACAGGTAGTGGAGGCTAAAGCACGATAGTTAGCTTTAGCAGAAAAATGAGAAACTGTGGATTGTTTCTTCGTATGCCAGGAGATAGGACTAGTGCCAAGTTGGATAAAGAAACCAATGGTAGAATAAGTCGAGAACTGTAGTGAGTTATCAGTAGAGAATAAAAGGCATTGACTAGGCGAGGATTTGATGTAGCGTAGAACACGAATGACATCATCATAATGTGGTTGGCGTGGTTGATGCATGAATTGGCTCAAAATGTTGATGGGAAAAACAATGTTCGGCCTTGTAATGGTGAGATAGATTAATCTACCTACCAAACGTCGATATGAGCTCGGATCAGAGAGAAGGGCACCATCTGTGTCAGTGAGCTTAAGGTTTTGTTCCATGGGAAAAGGAGCTGGGCGAGCCCTTAAATGACCACTATCAGTGAGAATATCCAAGGCATACTTGCCCTGATTGAGAAAACTACCGGTAGGAGATCAGGCAACTTCTAACCCAATAAAGTATTTTAAAGTGCCAAGATCTTTGATTTTGAGTTTTTGAGCAAGAAAGCTCTTGGTCTTGGTGATGGCAGAGTAAAAGATGACCTTGGGAAAGAGTAAAGAGGGAATGATCGACATGAGAATGTCAAAAAACAGTAGTAATCAAAACAGAGGAGCGCTTAGAGAACCACTTGCGGGAAGCTTGTTTGATGCCGTCTAGAGATTCTTGAAGAAGACATACACAGGTCTCCCCCTGTTTGCAATAACCCGGTGGAGGTGTCATGTAGACTTCTTCATCAAGATTACCATGGAGAAATGCATTGTTAACATCCAACTGATGAAGGGACCAGTTTCGGGCAGCAGCTACAACAAGAATACATCGCACTGTGACCAACTTGGAAACAGGGGCAAACGTGTCATGGGAGTCGAGACCTTTAACCTGAGTATATCCCTTGGCCACGAGACGGGCTTTATGACACTCAATGGATCCATCTGCTTTAAGTATGGTTTTGAACACCCACTTGCAACCAATAAGTCTTTTAGCAGGAGGAAGTGGCTCAAGGGTCTAAGTGTGATTGGATTATAAGGCTTGTATTTCGGTAGCCATGGCGTCACGCCAATGAGAGTGTCACACAGCCTCGGAATAAGAGGTAGGGACAACTTGGTGTGTAAGAGCTGAAAGGAAAGCATAATGATGGTTAGAAAAATGATGATAAGAAAGAAAAGAAGATAAAGAATGGACTGTACCTTAGGAGAGCTAATGAGTAGGTGAAGCCGTGGATGATGAAGAGGGCAATGGTGGATAGATGTAATCTTGAAGATAAGCAGGCCGAGTGGTGGTACGCTGAGGATGAGTGTGAGTGGGAGGAGATAGAGAAGCTGGGGAGGGCATGGATGTGGACAATGAGGGTTGGGAGGAGTTGGAGGTGTAGACTCAGGAATAGGAGAGGGAATAACTGAGGTTTGAGAGGGAAGAGGTAGATGTTGAAAGGGAAATACATATTCAACGAATGTGACATCACGAGTGATAAAAAAATGATGGTTCTCTAAATCGTAGAACTGATACGCTTTGTTATGGTAAGGATACCCAAGAAAAATGCAATGAATAGCACGGAAGAAAAATTCTTCACGGTGAGAGCGAAGGGTGTGGGCATAACATAAGCAACCAAAAACGTGAATGTGGTTATAGGAAGGAGATTTGTTGAAGAGGAGGTCATAGGGTGAATTGTGATCAAGATGAGGAGAGGGTGTGCGATTGATGCGGTAGCGGTTAAACTGCATTCAAAAGGAGATGGGAAGATGTGCTTGAAAGCGTAAACAATGAGCTACATTGAGTAGGTGATGATATTTACATTCAGTAACCCCATTTTGTTGAGGGGTTTCGACACATGTACGCTCATGAAAAATGGCATTATCATGAAAAAAAAGATTGCATTTGAGTAGACAAAAATTCTTGGCCATTATCGGTGTGAATGTTAAGATTGGGCTGTTGAAAATGAGTTTTAATTTGGGATGAAAACGGGTGAGGTAAGTATATGTTTTAGATTTTGTACGCATCTAATAAACCCATGTGACTCGAGAATAATCTTCAACTATGGCTAAAATATAGTGAGCACCAGAACTAGAAGCTGCAGAATAACCACCCCAATATATCACAATAATTTCGATGGAAAATAAAATAGCTTTTATTAGAATTTAATGAAAAAGGAAGACGAGAATGTTTTGCTCGTGCATAAACATCACATGGGGAATTAAAAGGGGAAATTGACAAAATTTTGGGAATACAAGATGAGGATGGGTGACCAATAAGTTGGTGCCAAAGAGAAGGGTTGTGAAGACGTTGAGAGTGTAAAACCGTGTAAGGGAGTGGTTTGTAGTGGTAGAGACCATCACGTACTTCACCCAGTCCAATCAGCTTCCTCATGAACAAGTCCTGAAAAACACAAAATGTGGAAAAAAAATAAGCAACACAATTGAGGGCAACGGTGATTTTGCTAATGGAAAATAAATTAACTTTTTTAAAAAGGAATATATAGAGCATCAGTTAAGGAAAGATTTGAGGACAGGTGAACGATGCCAAGTTGTGTGATAGAATTGGTATCACCAGTGGGTAGTCGAATTGGGCACTGAGTATCAAGTGGGTAGACATCTACGAGATCATAAGATTGGGAGGACATATGATCTGATGCATCTGTCTCAATGACCCAATCCAATTCATGAGGGGAAGAAACAAGATTGCAAGAAGATAAGATACTACCAAAGTTGGTGAAGGTGAAGGATGTAGGTGAGAGCATATCCATGAGTTGTCGATATTGCTCGGCTGAGAGACAAGGGATAACACTGTTTGTTGAAGAACTTGGAAGAATACTGACACTGTTCACCGTAGGAAAGGACATGGGTTGTGTAACACCCAGGCCAACACCTAAGCCTAGGCCCAAGCCATGCGAAGAAACCCGTTGGAGAAGGAAACGACGTCGTTTCCTAGAGGTCAGTACCCCCTTTGATTTCCCTCTTCTTCCCCATGCCCTGACGGTTTCTCCCTCCCGATTCCATCTCCTCCTCGTTACCTTTCCTCTTCGATACTTTCTCTCCCCACTCACCCACGCCACATTTATTTTCACTCACAGATCCCTCTCTCAACAAATCGAACTATCTCTCTCTCACTCACTCTCTCTCTCGTGGTGAAGACCTAAGCACGATGACTTGCACCACCAAATCGACTGCCCCACCAGCTCAACCCTTCTGTTTCTCCACCAAAGCCCATGCCCAACCCCATCACACTCCTCATGACAACACCACCAAACATCGAGCAATCCACCAGAGCAATAGCCTCTCCTTCACCGTGAACCACCGAAGCCAGCCTCACTAACGCCATACATCAACACCATGAGATGCAAAATCCGCCACCACTCACACATCCAAACGTAAACCACCAAGCACAAAGCCCAGTCGTGCATAACCATCATAGTCTCCATCATCAACCTGCCTCCCTTAGCCCCTATAGCACCAAACAACAACCTCCACGCACGTCAAGCAGGCCACCCAGTGGCACCACCCAACCATTGCTTTGCACCACCACTACCCACCCTCTATAAAACCATCGAAATCTCATGTTTTCCCTACACCCATAAACAGAGCCTTTACTTTCTTCCTATGAGCCACAAGCTGCAACCACCTCCCGCCAGCCCAAATCCGCCGCACGTCCTCCCCGTAAGTCCCCCATTGCAAAATCTCTCCCTTCACTCCGTTATTCTCGGGTTGAGACCAATGTGCCATTTCCTCCCGCAAGACTCCACCACACAGAGGAAACTGCCGTGATTGGCATTTTCGTCCAACCACCCAGGATCTGCCACCGCACCTCCCTCCTCCCTTGGTGAGTTCACTCGGTCTCTCCCTCTCTCATACTTCTTTGTGTGTTTCTTGGCCTTTTGTATTCTAGAGTTCCCACTCCTTTAAATTGGAGATGGGTTGTGGGCCTCAAGCCCCTTAGGTCAAGTGGCCTTTCTTAATAATTTTAAGTGGGTTGGCTCTCACATGAGCTTATAAAAAAAAAAAAAAAACCGTTTCTTTTAAATTGGGTTGGGCTTATGTTTGAGTTGGGTTTTAACGAGAAGTATTGATTTATGAAATGTCATACTATTTTAGGAAAATTGATGGAACGTTAGGAAATTAAAGTTAGTCACATGAACACTAGATTTATGACTAGTGTCAATATTATGGAGGTAATATAATTTTATGAATTAATCAAGAATTTATTTGGAGAAATTATATTAAAATCAAAGTATTTGGGGAGCGATGATGTTTTTTTTTTTGGGTTATGATTATAGGCTAAATGAAGTCTACGTTATTTAAGTATTTCAGGTTTTAATTAGAATGCGCATGTTTAATTAGATAGTACTTATGTACTATTGGGAATTTACATAAGTTATGTGTCTATTTTATAGGTGACGATTGATATTCGTTCAGTATTGTCATTGGAAAATTCAAAAAAGTTAAAAGTCGAGATAAGCAGGGTTCCTATACTAGACTTTGCATAAAATGAATGGACTGAGGTTGATTTTATTGAAAATGAGATCTAAAAATTTATGCATTGATTACGTGAAAATACTTTGAATTTGTTTTTGATATTGTTAAGATGATATGAATTCATTTCAATACTCTGTTTTGATATGATTTGGCATCTGAAAACCTTTGGCATGACTTTCTGACTTTGTTCTAGTTCTGATTTGATGATTCTGATTTTGTTTTGCTTTGACATATGGCCCTGCCACGGGTGATAATAGTGGCCTTTGACCCTGTCATGAGATATAATAGTGACATCTGACCCTATCATGGGACATAATAGTGACATCTGGTCTTGTCACTGGATACAATAGTGGCCTCTGGCCCGACCATGAGATACAAATTATATAATAGTGGCTTATGGCCCTACCACGAGATATAATAGTGGTCTTTGTTCTGAGTGCGTGACTTTGGGTGAAAAACAGTGATATGTTCTGTTTGGTTAACCATATGCATGCATAAACATATCACAAGGGGTTAAACACGATCTCTGTTCTGATATGATACGCTGATATGATATGATAAGATGATGATAGTCAGTCATGCCATGCCAAAGGGTTTTTGAATATGAACAGTTTGAAATATCGCTCTGATATTCTGATAACACGTTTTTTGGATCTGCATTCTGAAATTGAAATGTTTTGTTTTGCATTCTGAACTATCTGAAAATGCTCATGTTTATATATTATTATATGTTCTCTGTTTACTAAGTTGTTGATAACTCACCCCTTATCTCCACAATATTTTTCAAATAATTTGAATGTTTTCGTTGACGATCAAGATTAGAGAGCATGGATGAGATTAGTTAAGCATAGTGGACTAAGCACAAAATGATGCCATGGTTATTGGAGAATTTTATTCAGTAAAGTTGTTATGTTCTAGTGACGTGGTATGTTGAGATGTTGACGTTTATATTGAGAACTCTGTGGTGTTCCTAGTTAATTATTTGGAGTAGTTGGGTTAAAACAGTGAGATCTATATGTAATTGAGAAATTGTAGTCTAAAACTGCACTGTGGGATATGAGTTTAAGTGACAAGAAGTAACTCTTTGACCCATCCAGGACCAGGGCGTTACACTCATCTAAAGGGGAGGACGAGTGCTGGCGTAATCCTTGTCGATTGGTGGGATAACCATGGAGCTTGTAGCAGGTGGATTTCCAATGTTCGAGAGCGCCATGGTGATCGCATTTGGGACAACCATGATCCTTTCCTTTGGAGTTAGAATGACGGTGTTGGTTCGGAGAGCGAGTTACAGACATCGCAACAATATTTGAAGGAGATGCAGGTAGATGGATAAGGTGTTCTTTATCTTCTCGGTGAAGGATGGAGTAAACCTTTCTAATGGAAGGAAGTGGGTCCATGGCTAAAATTTGACTTTGAATGGAGGCGTAGGAATCATGAAGGCCCATAAAAAACTGGAAGACTTGCTCAGTGTCGTGTATTTGATGAAGAGCCGAGAAAGCACCATAGGTGCATGGAGGAATGGATTGTAACATGTTTAGTTCATCCCAATACGATTTGATCATCTTGTAGTAATTAGAGATGGACATGGAATCTTGATGCAATGTGGTGATATCTCGCTTCAATTTGAAAATTCTGGGATTGTTACTTTGAGAGAAACAAGCTTCAAGATTAGTCTAGATAGCACGAGCATTTTCATGGTAGATAAGACTGGAGACCAAAGACCTATCAATGGAGTTGAGAAGCTATGAAAGTACCATGTCGTTGCAGCGATCCCAAAGACGAGCATCAATGATAGGATCAGTCGGTTTGTGAGTGACCCATCAATAAAACCGAGTTTGATTTTGGCGTTGAGGGCCATCTTCATGGCACACTTCCATGTGAGGTAATTATAACAGGTAAGAGTAGAAACAAGAAGGGAACTAGGGTGATCTTCAGAGTGAAGGAAATTTGGCGATGAAACGTTTGTGATGGATTGGAATGTGCACTTGAGAAAAGATGAGGAAGCCATGTTAAAAGAGACGAGATTTGGTGCGGAAGATGGTGAGAATATGGGTAGGAACGTTAGATCGATGTGTGCTCTGATGCCATATTAAGACGTAAGCGAAACAGAGACAATGCCATTGAAGGAAAACTTAATGTATATTTTCATAAATATTTACAATGGCCTATATAATACAGAGGAGGGATTCAAATACCTTATGCTACAGAACATAAAAGGAAGGAAATAGTTTACTAAAGTTGTCAATATAAAAAGAAGATATTATACAATAAAATATAATAAAATTGGGATCCACAAAATATGTAATAATTATCTTGCGTGGCATCCAATGATTGTATGATAGGTAATGAATGATAAATAGTTTTCAAAATTTAATGTCACATTAAAAATTGATGGAAGGATGATGGTATATTCTCTTTTATGTTTTTGGGCAGCGGTCTCAGTAGCCAATGATTAACTGATGAGTCCTTTCTAATTTCCAGCCGTTATAGAGGATCAATATGTCCCCCACACTACTAACATGGTAACAATTGATTTGTAAGAGATATTTAAAATTATATTTTCTTTTAAATCATAAAATTCCAATATCTTAACAATATGGAGGTTGTGTTATTCACACCAACTTGTAAATATAATTTTTCTTTAGATTTGGCCTTTGTTGAACCATACTTTGCATGCCATATATATATATATATACAAGACCCCATTTCTAGACTATAGGTCATCCTTGAGAGGGATTTTGAGGCATTTTATGATGGAGCTGTTGAAGGGTTGTTCTTGCTTTCTAAATTTTTGATATAATTAATAGAAGTTTTGGCATTGATATTTTTGGTCTTTACAAGAAAATAGTCACCTTTAATTTATAGGGCTAGCATTTCATAAATGTTGCTTTCTTAATTACTTAAAATAAATTTTCTAAGGCAACATATACCACCGGACGCACTACAACATATTTGCCCATTTCCCACGAGTTTTTTTTTTTCAAGATCTATTATCGTGGCAAATACTTAGCCGATGATACAAAAATTGTCTGTAGGAAAAAAAAACAAGCCTTTTGCAATGAGATCACATCCGACAAGCAAAAATTTGTTTGTAAAAATGACTTTTTGTAGTGACAAAAAGTCGCTACAAATAATTCTGCCTGATAGGACACAAAAATCACTTATTAGTTTTTTCAGCTAGCAACTTATTAGCTTTTGCGGTGATAATGAACCGCTGCAAATATTTTTAACATTAAAACTTATTTTTCCCCCTTATTTCTTTCTTTCCAAGCCCGATACTCTCTCTCCATTTTCTCGAGGTGTCCGTTGTCGTGCTGTCGTCAATGAGGTAAGCCGGTGAGTCTCTCAATCATCTATCTCTCTTCTTCTTCTTCTACTTCTTCTTCTTCTCCTCTCTCTCTCTCTCTCTCTCTCTCTCTCTCCGTTTCTCCCACTCTCTTTCGATTTCACCCTATTTCTCTCTCTCAATTTTGTCTCTGTATGTGGAGGGTCTCGACCTGAGAGTGACAGAAGGTCAACTCCTTGTTTAGGGTTTGCCGAGGAGCTTATAAATCTTGTATGGATTTGAATGAGAACCAATAACTCAAAACATGTATTATAAAGTCTTCTTGATTTTGAGGTTTGTTTGCTTTTTCCTAAATATTTCATAATTTCAGGGTTAAACAGAATGGTCTTTAGGCTTATGATTTTGAGGTTTTGGTTGGACTAGTTTACTAGGCGCGGTTAGATGGGGTTTAGCATTTTTCAAGTCCTCAAGATATTGAAAGATTATGCAGTTCAAGAAGGAAATGTAAAGGTTCTTCAGGAGGGCTTGCAAGCTTGATTTCAACACTAGTCTTCTGAGTTTAGAGTTTTTGTGTTGTATACGCTTGTCGAAAGTCTTAAGGGAGTAGTAACTTTCATTTAAAAGAATGGAAAACTTGTTTGATGAAATCAGTTCATGTTGTAGTTGAGAATTTATCTCTTACAAATTATGTTGAAACTTATCGTGTAGATAACCATGTTTGTAGTTTGAGAATGGGTTGATTTTAGATTTTGGTTTATATGCCATTATAGTTCTATGAACAAACGACCTAAGCTTATATGTTAAACGTATAATTTATTTAGGTGCATGTACATAGAGATGTACATCTTTCAAATCTGCTTATTCTAGTTTGGATGCATGTTCATCTTTCAGTTTTGCTTATGCTAGTCTGGATATATGCTAGTTTGAAATTTTCTTGCTACATGGGTTCTTGTTTTGATAGGCTAGTTTAACTTAATGAATGGTATGGGGTATATGTCTTAGCTAGCTTATTTCAATGCAAAACATCATCTCATAATACGAAACTTCCACGTATATATTTAGCACAAAATAGCTCTATTTTTTTAACTTGCACCCTAAACTACCAAAAAGCTGAAAATAGATTTTATGGGAACAATTTTCACTTAAACATGCACCAGCTTGAGTGTTCCTATTGCGTGTAAAGTCACAATATTTAATGATGGGGGAAATATTATAGTTGCATAGTTTTGTACATCTGAGAGTAGTGGTGACAGTTGACCATCTGATACTGCATTGTGCAGTGGCAAGTAGGTTGTGGCGGCACCGTTAGCTTTATCATTGTTTAGATTGCACTAGGTGATGCCTGGATTGCACTAACTATATCTTTTTTTTTCTTTTTCTTTTTTTGTCATTGCATATTTGAATAATTTCTATGCATGCTCTGCATCTTCAATTTTGTTAGATTGTCATAGCTTTTGACTTTATTTAAAATATGCTAGAATGGATAAAACATAGTAATTTTGGATTCTTGGGTATGCTTTTTCTTTCATCTCATATTTCTGGAAGTTGTGGTTGCTGCTATGAATATGATATGTGATGGAAGAATTAAGGTACTACCTCCTTTTGTAAACATTTGTCATTGAGTGTAGTTATACATAAATGAAAGGTAAAAAAATGTAAAGAAAAAATGATTATAATGATATAACAACATGGATGGAATTAGTGAACACTTGGTGGGGTAGAGTTGTGATCTAATTATACATGTAAACCTTTTGTTTTTTCCATTTTTTCTTCCTCTTTTTTGAAGTTTTTTTTTTTAATCTAAATACTTATTTTTACCCTTTGCAGCCAACAAGTGCAAGTTGGTTGAGGAGCTAGCTAGGCATTGTGTAAGTATTTGGAAACCACCACTAGTTTCAGTAGTGAGGCATTTCATATATAGGAGTAATTACATAGTCGTAGATGGTAATTACATGTATGGAATAATTACAAATAAATGGAAAGAATATTGAGCTACTACAATTATGGGTCAATGAATACACAAATGGAAAGCCTTAGATTAAGGCAGAGGATCCTTAACATGATCCTTAACACCCCCCACCCCGCAAGCTGAGCGTTGGATTTGAGCGGACGTGAAGCTTGGATCGGAAGAATTCAAAGAGAGGTCGTGACACGCTTTTGGTGAAAATGTCGGCAACTTGCAAATGAGAAGGCACATACTGGGTGCGAAACTTGCAAGCGAGAACAAGTTCATGAATAAAGTGGTAGTCGAGCTCAACATGCTTTGCCCGTTTGTGAGAGACAGGATTGGAACTCAAGAAGATTGCACTCTTGTTGTCACATAGTAGTATAGGCCATTGTGAATGAGAAACTTTGAGGTCACGAAGGAGATGCGTGAGCTAAAGAATTTTGGCAGCAGTGAGAGCCAAAGCACGATACTCAGATTCACAACTGGAGCAAGAAACAGTAGGTTGTTTCTTGGCACTCCAAGAAACCAAATTGTCACCAAGATAAATAGAGTAACCAGAGGTAGAACGGCGAGTATCAGGACACCCAACCCAATCAGCATCCGAGTAAGCAACTAAAGCACCAGGAGCAACAGATGGATGAAAAGTAAGACCAAAATGCAGAGTGCCCTTAACATAGCGAAGGATGCGTTTGACAGCAAGAAGGTGGTTGTCAGTCGGGGAATGTAGGAATTGACTAACAGAGTTAACAGCATGAGCAATATCAGGTCGTGTAATAGTCAGATATTGGAGAGCACCAACAAGAAACCTGTAAAGCGTAGGATCCAAAAACAGAGGACCATTATCATACAGGTGCTGAGAAACAACCATGGGAGTGTGGACTGGTTTGCTGTCAAATAACTAAGCTCGTGTGAGGATGTCGCGGGCATATTTCAGTTGACTGATAAAAAGGCCATCAATGGTGGGTGTAGCTTCAAAACCAATAAAGTAACTGAGAGAACCCAAATCCTTAGTGGCGAACTCAGAATTGAGCTTGCAAGTAAAGCTGTCAAGAAGAGAGGAGTTGTTGCCTGTAATAATGATGTCATCAACATAGAGAAGCAAATAGATCATGTCAGAGTACTTATGAAAAACAAAAAGGGATGTGTCAGCACGACTGCAATAAAAGCCAAGTTAAAGGAGAAAGGAGCTGAAACGCTGAAACCAAGCATGAGGCTTGCTTTAGGCCGTAGAGAGCTTTCTTCAACTGACAAACATGATCAGGAAAGTAGGGGTCAATATATCCAAGGGCTGTTCCATATAAACATGTTCAGTTAGATGCCCGTTGAGGAACGCATTTTTGACATCAAGTTGGCGAAGAGGCCATTTGTTGGTCACAGCAAGAGAGAGAACAACACGAACAGTGGTAGCCTTGATGACAGGACTAAAAGTATCAGTGTAGTCAAGACCAGGTACCTGTGTGTAGCCCTTGGCAACAAGACGGGCTTTGAGACGCTCGATAGAACCATCAGGCAAGTATTTGGTCCGAAACACTCATTTTGACCCACAATGTTGGTGTTGGCAGGTCAAGGAACCAAAATTCAGGTATGATTACTTTGCCAGGCTTGAACTTCTTCATCCATGGCAGCAAGCCATGCATGATTCTTAGCAGCAGATTTGAATCATTTAGGCTTAGTGGATGCAAGAAGAGCATAAAGAAGTCCAGAGGATCCTACAAGGCCGAGATGCGCCGGGTGGCGAGTTTTGAAAATACCGGCCTTGGCTCATGTGAGCATAGGATGGGAGCCTAACGAAGCAGTGGAAATAGGAGTGCGAGCAATGATAGGCAACTCAGTGACTGGCTTAGGAGAAGCCGAGCTGGAGTCCGAGTACGGTAGAGATGGACCTGCATGAGAAGTAGTGGTCTGCATAGACTCATTCACGAGATCAGTACAAATAATACACGGGGTGGATCCGGATTGAGGAATGTGTCGAGAATGGAGTGCAGGAGAAGGCAGGGATATGTATATATGGGGAAGACTCGGTTCCAAAAAATTTGAGATTTGAAGGGAGGACATGGGTTGAGCTTGAGAAGTATGGTGGAAGGGAAAGTAGTGCTCATCAAATTGGGCATGTTGGGTGATATAAATTCGAGAGGTGGTGGGGTCAAGACAACGAAACCCTTTATAAGAGGAACTGTAACCCATAAAAATGCAAGGAATACTATGAGGAGAAAATTTGTTAGTCATGTAATCACGTAAACAAGGATAAACACAACAACTAAAAGGATGAAAATTTTCATAATTTGGAGAGAAGTCATAGAGAAGCTCAAAAGAAGACTTACCTCGAAGAAGCGGCATGGGCAAACGGTTGATGATGTAAGCCGCAGTGCTAAAAGCATTAACCCAGAAGTGAGTGGGAATGTGAGAATGAAAAAGGAGGGCCAGACCTATTTCAGTTACATGACGATGTTTCCTTTCGACGCGACCGTTTTGTGTGGGTGTATAGAGACAAGAGAGTTGATGATGAATGCCAGAGGTATGAAGATGTGCTTGAAAGTAATTGCTAGTGAATTCTGCACCACCGTCACTTTGAAAATTTTTTATACGAGCAGAATGTTGATTTTCCACAAAATTTTGAAATTGAAGAAAAATAGTAAAGAATTCATATTTCAATTTCAATGGGTAAAGCCAAGTAAATTAATCATCAACAAATAAAACATAGTATGCAAAACTCAAATTTGACTTGACAGGGGAAGGGCCCCATATATTGCAATGAATAAGATCTAACACTTTTGACGATCGATGTTCATTACGAGTATAAGGCAAATGGTGATTCTTTGCAATTTGGCATGTACTACATAACACATGAGATGGCAATAAAGAGGTAAGATGAAGCTGTCATTGTTTATTGAAAAAAGTGATAATAGAATGATTCACATGTCCAAGACGAGCATGCCATAAATCATACGAAGCATAAAGAGATTTATTTTTTAGGACAGAGACAAAAGCAGAGTTTCTGTGTTCTAGCATATATAAGCCGCCATCTCGTTTACCGGTTGCCACCACCCTTCCTGTTTGGCTATTCTGAACAGTAAAAAAATTATTAGTAAATGTAATAGAGACTGGAAAATCATTCGTTAATTTACTAATGGACAAAAGATTTTTAGTGATATGAGGGACAACCAAAACATCTAACAATTTAAGATCAGGGGAAGGTGAAATTGTACCAGTGTGAGTAATGGGTAGGGACGCACCATTCCCGACAATAACACAATCCTTACCCGTATAGGAAGTGTACTGATCCAAATTGGATTGGGCCAAAGTCATGTAGGTCGAAGCCCCTGTATCTAAATACCAATCTGAGGCCTCATTTCTAGAGATGGAACACGATGAAGTGAGGGCTTCGGCAAGCTGAGCTTCAGGGGCATGACCATGGCGATCATACCGTTGCCTGCATCGATCCGCATAGTGGCCTTCCATGCGGCATATCTGGCAACGCGGGGGAAATCTACCAGAGGAGTGTCCATTTCCTCTACCGTGGCCACCAGTGCGACCTTGAGAGTTGCGAGAGGAACTGTTCCACTGATTCAGTTTCTGGGAGTTGCGATTGGAAGCAACGAACGCTGCAGTGGCGGGACAACAGGCTCCAATGATTTTTGGAAGAGCTCAAAGCTCTCTGCTTTGGGCACCAAATCTACAAAACAGGGTAAAGGGGTGAGGGCCATTTGAGCCTTGAAGAAGCTCGAGAATTCTGAGCCGAGGCCTCGGAGGAACCAATGCACTTTGTTGGTGCCATCAACAGCTCATCCGATTGCATGGAGTTGATCGCAGATGGCCTGAAGGTGCGGGCGTACTCCGAAACGGTTTTGGTGCCGCGTTTCATCAGTTGCAAGTCATCTTTGAGACCGATTTCAAGGGCCTTGGAGCGGTGGTTGAAGGTGTTCTCTAGGGCAATCCAAACCTCGCTTGAGGTGGAGAGTCCCACAACTTTAGCCATGGCCTCCTTGGTAAAGGAGGACAACAAAAGGCTAAGGAGACGTTGGTCGGTCTGTTTCCATGCCATGTGTTTGATATTTGGTGTCTGAGAATCCGCAGGGGCAAAACGGGGTGGGGGCTCAAGAGTTCTATCCACATGACCAATTAATTCTTGACTCTCTAAGAGGGGGAAGCAATTGGCTCTTCCATAGGAGATAGTTGGAGGAGGAAAGTTTGATTGTAACCATGTGGATGAGAGTATTGAAAGGGAGAAGAGTGGAGGAGGGTTCGGCAGCCATGGGAAGGGAGGTGGGATTGTGGGAGGTTAATCTACAAGGGCTCTTGATACCATGTAAGTATTTGGAAACCACCACTAGTTTCAGTAGTGAGGCATTTCATATATAGGAGTAATTACATAGTCATAGATGGTAATTACATGTATGGAATGATTACAAATAAATGGAAAGAATATTGAGCTACTATAATTACGGGTCAATGAATACACAAATGGAAAGCCTTAGATTAAGGCAGAGGATCCTTAACATGATCCTCAACACATTGATCACTTCAAAGGAACCATTGTGCCCTGTAACCTTTATCTCCTGCAACTTATGGTAGCTCGCTGGAGGTAAAAATGTAGCCTAGTCATCCATAATTCTCTCCTTTTAGTCTTTTCTTTATTTCATTTCATTTTTTTCTTCAATTATTCTTATGATGTATATGAGATAGCCTGCCTTTATCACCAATTTGCTAAATAACAATGGAGGAGAAAATATATAAAATATCTTTCCATGGGAAGTTATAGATATTAATGATGTAATAGTAGAACTTTGAAAAATGTTGAGTCTACGACTTGTAAGCATAAAACTTCCAGGCACAAGTGCCCTTGAGATACAAATATATATGTTATATCGGGACTATGAGAACAACATGCTAGAGGACCTTGAACAAACTATGGAGGAGCTCAAGACTTTCCTTTCCGATGCTCTACTCCTTTGGACTACTACAATAGACTTTAGTAAGCTGAACTTGCATGTTTTGAGGGATGATTTCTTTTTTCAAGATAGGTATTTTCTTACATTCAACCCATGTACTTGGAGTACACATTTTGAAAGTTTTAACAAAATTTTTATTACTAAAAGTATGACCATGAGAATGAAAGTACGTTTATATCGTCAAGTAATGAAGTTAGTGGAAGCTCAAAATGATCTTGTAGAAAAGAATACAATCTTGGACAAGTTAGAGCCAAAAAAATGTTGGTCGGCTTTCGCAAGAATCTTTTTCTTTGAATGAGACTGTTAGTGCACCTGTTTTTCTTTGTTTTCATTAAATATATTTACATTTATATGAGAGCTCTTTTTCAAGATGTCCCATGCATGAGACTTACAACTATGTTGAAGGGTTAGTGACAACCATAGATTTAATATATAATTCTGTATGGATTTCTGTTTCTCATTTTCACATATGCAAAGCACAGTTTACTCATAGATTTTGAATCTTTCTCATGAATTATTTTCAGTTTGTAATTTTTTGCTTCATTGGAAATTAATTTGGTATAAGCTCATTGTCCTATACAGAAATTCTTTTGGAGGTTTCCTTTTTCCAGATATTCTGTTTAAATACAATTGCAACAATTTGTTATTCTACTCTTTAAGCTCTACATTGAGAATGAACATGTTATTGTAGATTGTACCTGATAAAGCCAAGATATATATATTTTTTTTTACCTTATAGTAGACCATTTCTTATGATTATTTTTGGCTCAATGTTATTTTGTTGCTTCTACAAATTTTTTTTTCTGAAATATCTTAGTATTTGTCGTGAATATAACTCGCGGTAAATACTTTTTTTTTGTCAAAAGTGATTATTTCCTGCAATAGAGTTCTTCGTAAAGACTTTTTTCCCACGATTTACAACGAAAGGCTATCATATTTTTTATGGTGAAATAATTTTTTTCCCGTACTAATCTTATGGGAAAATGTGAGCATTTCCCACGAGTTGGATTTTTTGTGGAGAAAAATACTTTATCTCAACAATTTTATTCCACGAGCACCCATGATAAAAATATGTGCTCTTTCCCCATGGAATGGAGGCTTTTGCCGCTTTTTGCCACCACAATCCCTCGCGAGAAAAGAAATATTTGTTGTAGCGAAGTCACAACTAGCTCAAGTGGTACTTTAGCCTCATTGATATGCATGGCTTCGATCCTAGCAGTTACTGAATGGTTGTTCCTCACTGGTTTATAGTTAATTAATCCAAATACTTTCGCTCGTTAATTCATCTAAAAATTCCGCACCACAAAAAAAAAGAAAAAAGAAGAAGAAGCAGAAGAAGAAGAAGAAGAAGAAGAAGAAGAAGAAGAAGAAGAAGTAAAAGAAAGCGTTACACACTTGTAAGATCAAGTGATAATTTGTAAAGGTAGCAAATGATCTTGCACTACAAGGATTTTGGTCTTTAAAGGATTTTGGCCTTTAAATGCATTAGTTTGGATGATCAACGACAGTTTGGAACTTCAATTACCCAGCATTGTCACTAATTTTGAATGGGTGATAGTTTGGAACTTCAAAGACAGTCAAAGTAGACAAACACAAACATTGAACCAGTGAAGGGGCCATGAATAAACCAAACGAAGGGGAAGAATCCATAAGCTACAGATAAAAAAAATGGGGTTCACACAGAAACAAGGACGCTTACCATACGCCCAGAAAGGACATGCTTTCAGACACACGCTTAATCAAAACCACCAAAATGCACAATTTTTGCAATAAGCAACTCATGCGAGGATGAAGGGGGAGATATATTTCTTAAAGGGAACCATAGATACCTGCGGTGGATGAAAGAGAGTCCCCACTGTATCGATCGGAGATATCAATCGTCGATATTGGACTTCCCAAAACAATCACTCAGAAACAGACGTGGAGGCACAGACTTTGGTTCACTTCGAGTCTGGAACGAGGGGCCTGGGTTCCACGAAAGGATAACCAAGTGGCCGACGAGGCTGCAACGGTATGGAATTTGGAGCTCCTAAATTGTTGTGTGCAAACGGCGGGGGGGAGGGGTGTCTTACAAGTAGATGAAAATGGAGGTTGAAGAAGGAAATTTCGAAGGGTTTGGCAATTGGGATTCTAAAATGGTGGGCAAGTGAAGAAGGGGGGAAATACAACTATTTTCTTGCATTTGGCGCCCAGGAACTCAATACCGATGCAAAACCCACTGCCATAACACATTATTTAATTTTACGACGATTTATTTCGTGGCCATATGTGGTAGAATCGCTGCAAAAAACAAAATAAATGGACCACGAGCTAGTTGAGGTTAAAAGTAAGCGGCAATATCAAATTTTTTGCAAATAACGACTTATTGCGGCGATTTTATTTGTAACGATAATAAAATCACCGTAATAGAGACCATTTTTCTTGTAGTGAATTGATTTTTGACATAAATATTATCATTTATTTTTTAAGATAATTAATTATTTATTAATTTGCTCGTGTAAGCTTTAAGACTTACGTATATGTAACCTAATCTTTTAAAATCTAGATGACAAATATTTGTCACATAAATGCATATATAAACAATGTGAGCAGTTAATTTCGTCATGCTAATCAAAACCATTTGCTCATTCCAAAATCCACGAGTTTTTTTATTTATTTTGAGAACACCATAAAATAAAACTTGATCATCGAAGACAATGAAATGACTAATATATCAAGTCACTTATATATAGCAATATTAGTCATGTGAACCGGTGATCTTAAGGCGGATCCTCTAAAGTTTTTGTTTGAAATATAAAGTCTCTACAATGGAGAGACAGAGAGAGATGGCTGACACAATCGGAATCCTATCCTATAATTAATATTGATTGTTACTTCGATAATTTAATAGAGAAATTAATTATATTATTGGTTAAAAATATAGAATAATTGTCTCCTAATTAAATTAGACGTACAACAATCAAATCAAATTATAGTTCTCATGATATATATATATATATATATATATATATATAAGACAATTATAATACAATAATTAGAACCCATAGATTAATTTTGAGGGATTTAATTATTTGTTTGGAGAATGATTGGAGTCTCCCCCAATAATGCGAAAGAGATTATGAAATGAGAAATGATACTTACAGTTGTGAGTGTGTAAGCGCTGTGCAATCGCTTTGAAAAAAATAAATAAATATTGAGACCCACATGAAAAGAAATTAGTTTTTTAATAGTAGACTCTACTCTTTTTCAAAGCGATTGTACGAAATTTGTACATTCTACGACTATATGTAACAGTACTCTATGAAAATAATAGGCAGGCAACAACGCAAAAAGTGCGCCCGTGATCATCCATATATATCCCTTTATTTATTTTTATTGTTATATTTTCTTTTCTTTCTTAATTTCTATAGTCATGTATTATATTAATATGCATGCGTATATATATAATGGTTCTTGAAAATGACATTGATCGATCGCTGATGATCATTCATGGCCTCCTAGCTTGCCGTATATGTTCGTTCGGCAGGTTGGACGAAAATACATGAATGGCATGCATGCAGGTGCATGGTGCATGGTGCATGGCCTTACTTCCCCGACTGGCCACTTGGCCTGCCCAAGCTTTGTTTGAATATAATGACACCAGAGTACTGCAAACCAGTCACGGTTGTTGACGCGAGACATAATAGTGATTATTCTTTAGACTAGTTTTAACATATAATTCACAAAAAGGAAAACAAGAAAAACTCCCAAAAATTGGAGAAAATAACTCTGATGTTCAATTCATAATTGTCAAAATCTAAGAATGACCAAATCAACCCACAAACCTACAAAAAGGAAAACAATAAAAACGCCCAAAAATTGGAGAAAATAACTCTGATGTTCAATTTATAATTGTCAAAATCTAAGAATGACCAAATCAACCCACAAACCTGGCTGTAATAATTGAAAATCGACTATATCAAAATTTTACTAAAAATAGCAAAATCTCAATAAAAGGTAATAAAATAACTAAAAATAGGGATCCAGAGGAGAAAACAATGAAATTTGGCCTAAAAAATGATGCACACTCAGCATAGCCAAGACGTGCACACCGAAAAGAGCTTTCCGAATTAGGGTCACATGCGCGATTCTAATATCCGTAGTCAAAATTATGACTAAAATATCGAAACGTGCTCAAAACTGCCTCAATCAAGGAAATATCACGATTTCCTGTTATATTTGCGCTGATTTGCCACCTCAAGGTCTTTCAACGCAATCAACGTGCAATTTGACAATTTAACATTATCTGACTCGGATCATCCTACATCAATCCTTCAAGCTGTAGAAACACACCATCCATGCAAGCATGGACACCTTCTTAGCCTGGCCGGCCACGGATTATATTGAGTACAAAACCCTTTAATGATAGATATATAATACCCGTATTAAACATATATACATCAAAATCATACATGTTTCCTTTAATTCTGAAGTTGGAACCTAAATTTATATATAAACAAATTATCGCCAATAACAGAGTATTATTTCTAAAAGGGAAAATAAACAACAATTGGTGATCAATATCAACCAAATCAAGACACATGCATTAACCAAAATTTCCTTGTTTTTTTGGGGGTGGTGGTTATAGGCTCATGTGATCATCTTGATCAAACTTTGAAAAAACTAGACTCTTCATAAAAATTTATATTCTGCTCGTGACAGACGACAGACAAGGGTCCGATGCCAATTGTACAAGAGCAAATATCAAAAGCTGATAGTCAATGATGATATCTTCATAGCTGATACTGCAGGCATGCATGGATAAGCTTATATGTATAAGACTTCCACAGCAACAATGGATCGAGAAGGGGCCAGACTGCATATATAAAAGATAAAAATGGATAAATTTAGCATAGGGTTGATCATCTGCTGCTTCAGTAGGTCATGTCCCTTTCACAAGTCACGGATCTGCATGGACTCGACGATCACGTCACGTAACATGAACGGAATCAAAAGGTCATTTATATATCTTATCATTTTTAAGTGCTTGAAATGTAGTTACATGGATGAGATGCATGCATCAGCCATGATCCATGCATGGCTGTACAATCTCTCTACTAATGAGGTAGGGGAAAAAGATAAAAAATAAAAGATAAATTAATATCAGATTGTACGTCCAAAAATCTAATCATATGAAGAAATTTGTTACGGCAAGTCTGCATGTTCTGTATGGTGCCACTAGGTTTGCATGGTTGTCAAGATGTGTAAACAGGAGAGGAATAGAGACAAATGATTGATGTAATACTTCCAAATTTTAAAATAGTTTTATATGTAGAGAATTCTGAACAAGACTAGAGGAGGTTCAATGATTTACTTAGAACTATATACATACCACTAAAAATTATACACCTTTTAGAATAGAAGTAGTACAAGAACTACCACCTGATCGAGTAATATTAATTAGCAGCTAGCTTGCTTAAAGAGAAAACTCCGGTTGTTTTCACCATTTAAGTCATATAATTTAACCCAAATAACACATGGGAGATATATATATATATATATATATATATATATATATATATATGCAAAATTAATGAGAAAGTCATGATGGTTCACTTATGCCTATTTAGAATATCTCAGAATATTTGCAAATATTACTAAGATGGTTTAAATTAAAATATTTTATTGGATTTTGCAAAATGAGAGAAAATAAATTGAATAAAAATAAATATTATAAAGTTAAAAAACTATTTAAATATAATTTTTAAATATAATTTTTGTTTTAAAATTTTAAAAAATAGTATTATTTTTTGTGTTTTGTTTACGAGTTTGAAAGATTTGTAATGATTAGATGAAATAATTGAAAATTTGAAATTGAAAAGTATTTTGTGTTTGAGAAGAAAATATCTAAGAATGTATGAAAATATATAAGAATACTTGAAAACGGTTGTGTTGCCAAACGGACCCTAGACTTGTTCTGACTAGGATATATAATTGCCTCCATGCCTACACAACAAGATCCAAGACAACTAATACATATGTCTATCATTTTCCTAAAAAAATCATAGCTTAGAGCTTCTAGCAGCCAAAAACTAGAAAGAATCACAGTTACTCTTTTCCTAGATAATTTTAATTAAGCATAATTATCAGGAAACACAAAAGGCACCAAAGCAATATGATATATTGTTATGAGAAGGTAATTATCAAGAATAATTCTTTTTCATTAGCCACTATTCACTATCTCATACTCCACACCTTATGAAAAACACGCCATACTCTATTGAAAAAAAGAAAGAAAAAAAAATTGTCAGGTGTAAGATGTGAGAATAAACAGTGGCTGATGTATAGCAAAACCCAATTATCAAATGAATGTTCTCTCTCTTTTCTTTCCCTCCCTTAAATGAAACAACGGTCAATTTTTTGTCTGTGGCCAAGAGGGTCCACTGAAGTTTAGAGATTTGGCTGGTATAGTCACGGGAAATTGTTGCAGACGTCCACAACTCTGCAACACTATTAAGTCTCTCTCTCTCTTGTTCCTAAGCATATTAGGCACAATCTTCTTCCTCAAGACATGAACATGTCTTCTAATTCCATGGTTCCTATCTCCTCCTTCCTCTCCTCCTCCTCCTCCTCCTGTTCTACATCAATTGTTCCATCCAATGATTATGAAAGACCAGACATCAACTCCATACAGGTACTCGTTGTTTCAATCAATAATTACATCACTGAACTGTTAGGAAATGCTGAGGCTAGGAGTTCTCTACACTTGATATGCACCTCAAAGCTGAAATATCAAAAGCAGGAATTCTTCGAATTCAACGAGCAATCTGTACTGGCAAACTTTTACTGGGGCATTAACAGCATTGAATCTGCAATTCAAACAAAAATGCCGGAAGAGACAGATTCTCGACTGAGGAAGTCAGAACTAATGCTTCAGGTCCCAGCATTGCTTGATAAGCAACATTTCACGGCCGGAGTTCCAAACCGTCATTTGGTGTGTTGCTCCTACTTTTACCTCTCGGTAGTTAGTAACCTCCAAAAAGATGAGTGGCAGGCTGCTCTGCATTTCATCCAAGCGCTTTTGGTGCATCCAAAACTTGTTCGAACAGCATTGGCACCGGGACTTTGTGAAAGTATTATTCCTTTATGCACTGTAGATGAAAAGAAGGAAATTATTAGAGAGAGAAGCTTGGGGTCTACATATCTCGTGGCGTCCGAAGAGGATGATTATAGTGACCAGATAAGGCAGATGGCAAGGAGATACAAAGACTCGTTAATATATTATCAGGTCATGTCATACGGAGAGACTCCTCAGTGGCACTGTGGCTGCAGAGATATTCCATCCCGAGACGGTGAATCACAATATAAGACGTAAGTTCTTCCCTAAAGCTCATCATAAAATTAACAGGGAAAGCCAAATACAACTCCATGACTGCTGCAACTCAGGATTTGAATGTTCAACTTGTATTTGAAAAAGAAGTTGGAATATTGTGAACAAGGAAAGGAGTTTGATTTTAGCATGAAATTATTTCTAATGAATGTCATTCTGCAAGAGCTAATTATGATTCACTACTCATGAGCAGGCATACAATACCTACCAGCTCTGAATCTTTGAGTTCAATTGATCAAGGACAACTCAGTGTGCGGAATTATTATAATGTAAGCCATCGCTACTTTTTGTCACCATTGTTATTTCATTATTTCAGATGCTCTTTAAGTATTTGCAAGTAGGATTTCACATATGCACTCTGCAGATGCTTCATACTAAAAGCAAGAGAATTGTATACACTACCCACAAAGTAAACCGATATTCATTGACTAATTTTTTTTTTCATTTAATTTATATGATATGAAACTAGATTTTGTATAATGTTAAAACTTGGTGTAGTATGAGAAGGTGCATCCGTTTGATCCTCACGATGTAATAGATCAAATGGTGGAAAAACCTAAGGCATCTACTGAAGTTCCAGAGTTTGAAGACCATAGAAATCCAAGTATCAGATGCCTAAAGGAGTTAGTGCAGGAGTCACAGTCAGATGCAACTGCTTCAGTAGGTTCATGGTACGATGATTCATTCTACGACAGTGACATGGAGGTAATTGTTCACAAGACAATAATATTGCCAAGGATTTTGTTGTTAAGAAGGAAAATTTAAATAAGGACGCCTCTTTCTGTATAATTGAGGAACTAATGATTGCAAAATGCTTTTGCATCTCTTTATGAATCAGGCAGACATGGATGGAACTAAATGCTCAGGAAGAGTCCCAACAATAAATGCTGATGACCGACAACCAGAAGTTTGTGATCAGTTCAGTACACTATCACAATAACATATACCATTTTCTTTTATATTTAGTACTAATGAAAACCTGATATCCATATCCAGACTATTTATTAAATTCATTGCACTGACCTGCACAGGAAGGTGCAGAGTCCTTGCTCAACATCAGAACCAGAACTTAAAGCATTATCTTTGCCATGCGCTCCCAAGAATCCAATGCCCAACATTGAAGCCATCAGTGAATTAAGCGCAACCATTATGCAAGATAGAGATAAAAAATCAAACACCATTCGGAATATCCATGCAGAGAAGGAATCAAATCAAAGGACATTAAATCCACACAAATTCCTGTTCTTTGATCATATAGCATCTTCTACATCGCTGCAGAAACATAGGATCACCCTGACAAATTATCAAGGAAGTGCTGCCAGAGATATACAGAACTCAAGTAGCTGGAAAAGCTTCAATAAAGTTTGTTCACATTCTGGAAAAGACTCCACCAGTGAACTATTGGGGATATTTGAAAAGACAATTCCAAAGCTGTGTTTCTCCAGAGGATTAGGAAAAAGTGATGAAGATTATGCAGAGGAAGTTGCAAAATTTTACAAAATGTTGAACAATAAAACAGAAGTAAAATACTGTATGCTCAAGGATGTAATTCTGGATCAGCTGCTTGCAGGTATTTCAACTTCCAACGAGGAAAGAGTAATTAGGACATCGGTGTCTATACTCACAGCAATCATTTCAGCAAACAAGTCAGCTATCGAAGACATCAAGAAAAAAGGCTTACAGCTACATGTTTTGGCAAGTGCTCTAAAGCAAAATGTGCATGAGGCTGCAATTCTAATCTATCTAATAAATCCATCTCCTGGGGAGATCAAAACATTAGAAATATTACCAGCACTGGTGGAGGTCGTGTGCACCCCAGGCAGTTACAAGGGTGGGACGGCATCGCTTCTGCCGACACCTCCTGGAGCATCACTTAAGATTATTGAAGTATTAGTAACTGCATTTGATTACACAACAAATAACAAGCACTTGGCTGCAATCAATTCTCCTTGCATTATTTCCCGGCTCCTAGATGTAGCAAGAACTAATAATCTGAATGAGTTTCTCTCTTTGGCCACTATTCTTATAAAGTGCATGCAATTTGATGGGCAATGCAGAAAGTATATATTGCAATTTACTCCTGTGACTCGATTCATTCTGCCACTACAAAGTAACAAGAATCATGACAAGTTCATAGCACTTGAGTTTTTTCATGAGATCCTTCGAATACCAAGGTATGAAAGATGATTTAACTTCATTAGTTTACCTGTTATTTTGTATTTATTTTTTGGAGAAAAATGCAGTTAATGTACGTCTAGATATTTAGGTATATGAAACAGGAGTGCTGAATTTTAGAGAAACCAAATTTTGATCCATAAATCTATGCAGCCAAATGAGATTTGGACATGGACTGAACTCTTTTTTTGTGGTGCATGTGGGCATAATTCTATCTGTGAACCAGTCTGCATGTACTTACTTTCATGTCATAGAGAACTGTATCTCATTCATTTGTAAGGATTATCTGTAAGAGACTTAATTGTATCTCATTCATTTGTAAGGACTATCTATTAGAGACTTAATTGTATCTCATTCATTTGTAAGGACAATCTATTAGAAGCCTCTTTTTAGAGTTTCTTATGTCTAGTCTTTTCGCAATCCTAGCTCTAGAAGGCCTTCTGAAATTTATTTATCATTTTCTTCAGGTCATCAGCCATTAGCTTGTTGCAGAAAATACAAAAAGAAGGAAGCACCGATATTATGCACAAACTAATGGATTGTCTCCAACAGCTGCAACCCAAATACCAACTTTTGGCAGCAAATGTACTTCTTCAATTGGATACAATGGTAATTTTTATGATCATATAGGTCATAGTTGTCATTTCCTAGCTTACAGTACAGAATCACAACCAAAAATTGAACCAGGCAGTTCATGCATATAATATTGTCTTACTATCTTGCACTCTGCAGTTATAGTTATCAACTGATTAAGGCAGGATCCAAGGGCATAGATATTGCAGTTCTCTTGAACTGTAGCCAACTATAGCATGTATGATACACCCTTCATTAAACAGTTACATGTCTAGACAGAGTTTTGCAACCAAAAGTTTGGGGTATCACAAAGCTAATGTAACGGAGGCTTAGGTCACATATGAGCCCTATACTCTAAAAAGACTAGTCAATGGTACAATTGGAGCCAACTATAGCATGTATGATACACTCCTCGTTACTATTGAGTTTGGTGTTTGCTCCACATTAGTTGATTTAGACTTTGAACCTCTAAAATAAGCTTTTATTAACCTAGTTAGGCAATGTATTTGTGCAGAATAACTCACCTGGCAGAAGCGTGTTCGGAGAAGAGGCTATGCAGATTGTTCTGAAGCACCTGGCATCTGAAGAAGGATCTTCTATGCAGCTATTATCTGCATACATCCTATCAAATCTTGGTGGAACATATGCTTGGACAGGGGAACCATATACAGTAGCTTGGTTGGTTAAAAAAACTGGGTTGGCCTCTCCGTATCACAGCAATATGCTGAGAAATTTTAACTGGTTGGATAAAAGTCTGCAGGTAAGCTGTAATACAAATCTATGGTTTTCATGGTATCAGACAGGCCAACAAAGAAAAACTGCATTGTCTTGCAGGATGCTTTCACAGACTCATGGTGCAGCAGGATTTCCAGAAGCATCATTAACATTGGGAATCCTATCTTCCACGCATTAGAGAAGGGGCTAAAGAGCAAGATAGGGATTGTATCCAGGGCTTGTCTAATAACCATTGCATGGCTTGGATGTGAAATAACAAAGAGCCCAGATAGCATACGATATTCTGCATGTGAGATTTTACTAAGTGGCATTGAGCAATTTTTGCATCCTGGATTGGAGCTTGAAGACAGGCTTCTAGCATGTCTGTGCATCTATAACTATGCTTCTGGCAAAGGTAATGCCCACACTGGAAAATATCTCTATGTAATATACACTTTACAGTAACAAAGAGCACAGAAAAGTATAAGATTGGACTCTGCTACCCATGCAAATTCATCCCATGTAACCACTATGAAATTTGATGCAGTGGTTCCACAAATGATTGTCAATAATTCTTCATTCATTCAGTGGTTCAGTGGTTTTCAGACAACTCATAATTTTTTTTTAAATAAATAGAACTTTCATTAATCAGAGACAAGTTCAGGCAGTACATCAGATCGAGTACAATCAGGAAACTTATTGTGTTGCGCTTCAAATACAAAAAATATAACATTGAGCTTTAAAGCACTTGCTTTAAGCATATTGAGAACTATACAGAACTCCATTCCACATTGCATTAGTAAAATACTTATTGCACATCATGACATGAACAGCCCCATATGCTTATTAGATTCTAGGTTCCAAATGGCAGTTCTACCTCATATGCTAAAGGTCAAAATGGAATAACTTCCCCATGGTCCAAATGCTCTCCAAATATAAATATATTTTAAAACACTGAAAATTAAGCTTTTTAACTTAATGGCTGTGAAAATCTCTACAATCATTGATTTCAAGGACGCATGCCCTTGATCTGATTGGCTAGGTTCACCCTGCAAGCAGGTCAATAAATAGTTATATGCCATTTTACAGTTTGGCTGATTATATACATATAATCCATGTTTAATTTTCTTTGCAGAATGGAGAGTAGGATTTTTTCTTTTTTTTTAAAGTGCAATTTTCCTCATGCAAACCTTAGATGAATTCTCTTTGTGTAGGAATGCAAAAAGTAATTTATTTCTCCGAAGGAGTAAAGGAGTCACTAAGACGCCTTTCAAGCATAACCTGGATGGCAGAGGAATTGCACAAAGTAACCAATTATTACCAACCGAACAAATCAGTAAGTACTCATCAAGTGGCAGAATTAATCCTAGCTTACATGTAGGCCCTCCTTTTTACGTACCTTCCACTTCTTCTTCTTCTTCTTCTTGTTCTAACTCAGAAGCAACCTAGCAATCAGTAAATTATTTCAAAATCAATATGTTCCAGATATTTGGATTTAGAAAGAAAAAGAGACAGAAGAAGCAGAATTTGAGCTGACAATTGATAGGGCTAAATGTTTTTGTTTTTAAAAGCAATATATATCATGTCCTCACCTCATGAATTATACTGGGAAAAAGATACCATCAAGTAGATGCAAGTATGCAACTAAGAACGCATCCTTTATTAGCTCACTCAACATGATGCCACCATTATGTCCAATTTGTGTTTGCCATTTTGAGCAATTAGCATAAAAGGTGCCCTAAAGTTAGTTGTCAATCATAAGCTGTATAATATTGACCCTCAATAATGGGTGTTGATTCACTGTGTTCCCAAAATCATCACAATTGCAAGAGCAGCGTATTTCTTGTGTTCACACACAAATCATGGAAGCGGGTCTCAAATGCAATGGAGCTGTATGTGCCCTCATCTACTACAAGGGACTGCTTTACAGTGGATACTCAGATGGTTCAATCAAGGTGAGGAATTATGTTACCTACTTCAAATATGAAGACCATTACCTCACTTGAAATAGGGTTGTGAGGCCTTGGTGCTACCACAGAGTGTGGGAAATAAAAACAGAAGAAATATTAGGTTGGTAGAAATGCAAACAATGACATCCGCTGCCTTGAATAGGTGTGGGACATCAAAGGCCAATCAGCCATGCTTGTATGGAACATGAAGGAGCACAAGAAGGCAGTGACATGCTTTTCACTTTTTGAACCAGGAGATAGCCTTTTAAGCGGATCTGTTGATAAAACCATCAGGGTAGGGTAAATTTTTATTGCAGCAACCACTTACTTTCTTGAATGAGCTGCAGAAAATTGAACTGAATATCATTCACACTTGAATCTTCTACAGGTTTGGCAAATTATTCACAGAAAGTTGGAGTGTATTGAAGTAATAGCAGTGAAAGAACCGATTCAGCACATGGATGCATATGGTGAAATGATTTTTGTAGTTACTCATGGCCATGGGTTGAAGGTAACACAAATTATGAACGTACAATAACAAATATTCAGCTCAAACACCAAGACACTTGCATCCACATATAACACAGATATAACACAGAGAAGCTCAAAGTTCAGAAAGTTTGTAACAAATAAAAGATCTTGTGATCATCAGCAAGAACTAGAAAAAATAAATTAAATCTCTCAACACACAATAAATCAAGATTTTATCATAATGATTAAGAAAAAAAATGGAGCTCAAGAAAGTATAAAAAATCATTCACAGCTTAAGCTCTAATTCAGATGGCATGAATCCTAACTACAAGTTTTGTCAGAAGAATATGCCAATAAATTATTTTTACACTAACGCTTTCAAAGAAAGCAACTGCTTCCATGGGAGAAAGCCAAGCCAGTCAACATGTAATGAAGCTGTATAAGAAGATCAAAACTTTGAATTACCTTTCATTGGGGTGGGGGGGTGAACACAAAAAAAAAGACTCATGTCAAACATTTTTAAAATGGCCATCCATTATCCAACTACGTCAAGATGTCATTTCTCCAGGTATTTGATGAATCAAGAACAGTCAAGGAGATTGGCAAGAACAAGAATGTGAAGTGCATGAGGGTGTTTCAGGAAAAGATTTACGTAGGCTGTACAAATTCAAGCATACAGGTTAGCTAAAAGGCCATGCATGTCAGAAATACATGCACCAACTGAGACATAAGTGCTATGTCACTCTTTTTCAGGAGTTTTCTATTACAAACAACCGGAAGCATGAAATTAAAGCACGGGCAAAGGGTTGGAAGAGCCAAAAAAAGCCCATCAATTCAATTGTCGCGTATAAAGATTGGCTTTATTGTGCTGGTGCAACTGTTGAAGGTTCAAGTTTTAAGGTAATAAACTCTACTTGTATCCCCATGAACTGGGAAAAGCCTTCCACTTAAATGGTCAAATGGCGTAGGAATGGAGAAGACAATGCAAACCCCAAATGTCAATAGCAACAGACAAAGGAGATCATGTGCTGGCGATGGGAGTAGTTGAAGACTTCATATACCTAAACTGCAGCTCATCGACACACTACATTCAGGTGATTAATTTATTCTCTCAAAAGAATGCCATAAATGACAGATTCTAGAATATTAAAAGTGGCTGCTCAACTTTTGAGTTCATATTACTGTGGATTTTCCTGCAGCTTTCTTAAACTCTTAAATCATTAATTTTAAATTAAATGGTCCATATTTTCTCATCATCTTTAAGAAATCTTTGATCTTTTATTAATAAATTGTTCGTTATTATGATCTAAACCATTCAACTTAAACCTAATAGATATGATGTTAAGAACTCTACCGTGAAGTTACTAAAGACATCATAAATAAGTTTCGAACTTCCAAGTATTCTGAAGAACTGACAAAAATTTTGCTCTATTAAAGAAAAAACCTCTGAAATTCTGAATACAAAACTACACAGAGTGACGTTTCAACTTAACAAGAATTTCAAAAGCTAAGGAAATGTCATTGAATTTTTACATACCTTGTGAAAAAATAGATCTGGTTGAGAGAGACACAGAAGAAGTTGGGGAGGATCTCAGCAGGCAGCAGGATAACAAGCCTCCTCACTGCCAATGACATGGTACTGTGTGGTACAGAGTCAGGGCTAATCAAGGTGTGCACGTTCGATTCGTATATAGTTTTAGCCGTTTCACTTTTGAACTATTTTCAACTTAACTCAGCAATCCCCATAACGAACAGGGCTGGATTCCGTTGTAGCAGAAGATTTCCAACACCAAAATTCAAATTTCACCAACCTATCAAGCATGCACTCTATATAAAAGTGTGGATTTGATTTGTTGTTATTACAATGGGAAAAGCAAGTGTAAAATATATGTAGATCTCAAAGGCGAAGATCAGAACTATACTGTATCGTTATTGATATTTCTCAGAGAATGTAATGTTGTATACCGTGTAAGATATTAAGGGACTGGGGCTATGGATTGGTGCCAAATGTAACTTGTGAAAGAAAGAACAGATTTTAAAAGGTTGAAACAAACAATATGAAGAGACTTGAAGAGTGAGAATGTATCACGGGGTTGATGGAATGTTTTGAAACGAGGAAGATGGAAGGGAGAGTATTCAGTATTGTTCTACTCTTTATCTGTGGGTTTTTTTTGTTTTTGGAATAAAAGAGTTATCGGCTCAAAATTTCTTATGTTAGATCTTTATGGCTAAGGAGAGGTATATGACACCGTTTAGATAGTGACGTAAAATGAGATGATTTTATATAAAAATTAAAAATTAAATAAAATATTATTTTAAAATTTAAAAAAATTGAATTATTTATTATATTTTATATAAAAATTTAAAAAAAATATTTTTGTATCTAAACAGAACTAATCACGTAAAATGTGTCATAATATTTATTAAATATGTAATGACATGAAATATATTTTATATGTCTATCTCTTTTTCATTTTAAGTAACGGTAGATACCCCAATTTGATCAAAAATATATGACTTGTTATGACTTGTTTGGATGTAAAATTTGTTTTAAATCGTTTTAAATCGTTTTAAATCAAGACTAAAATATTTAAAGATTATTTTTTAGGGGTCTTTTTTGAAAAGGGTGGGGTCAACAAAAAGTTAGAAAATGCTAGTTCCCGGCATGTCTCACAAAGTGCTTCTAGTGTATTTTGGATTTTTTTAAAAAATAATTAAAAAAAGTTACCGCTAATGAATTTTTGTATGTTTTAAAAACGCCTCCTAGCATCACCCCAAAAGTATATTTGGATTAATAAGATATGTTCTTATTTATTTATTTTAAATCAACATACGAAAACTTTGTTAATTAGCAAACATTACAAACTTGGTCTCTCACAACAACATTAGATATTGAAGATGGGACTTCTTCCATCCATATCTCTCCATGTCAAGAGATGGAGCAAGTTGTGCATATTCATGAGCAACAAGCTTCTCTAAAAACAAATGACTCTCCACCCTGGCCTTCCATTCAGCATGTTTTGTGTATACACAACAAGCTGCCCGTGCAAATACCAATCCTCTTCGGTACTATTTGTAGCTTGAATGAGAGTCTTGGCATCACCTTCATACTCTACCCTTTGGAATCCAAGATCAGCACATAGTTCCATAGCTCTCCTCAAGGCATTGGCTTCAGCTGCACAAGGCACTAACAGATGATTGTATCACGCACACATTGAGACCAGAGGTTCACCCTTTGAGTCTCTCACTATAATTCCAAAACCCACCTTTTTATTTTTCTTATCCACTGCTGCATCCCAATTAGCCTTCACCAAGCTGTCCAGGTTTCTTCCATCTGGCCATATTTCTTGCATTTTTGTCAATGAAGTATTTCTGGGTTTGCTGGAACTCCTCCAGGTGTGCTATGGTTGCTGTTACTATCTTCTTTGGAATGTCAAAATGATTTTTGAAAATGACTGCATTTCTTCTAGCCTAGATTTTTTTTCATGATCATGGCTACCAGATTTAGCTCCTCTTTCTTTAATTTCTCAACCATCTTCTGCCATAATCCTAAAACATTATTATCTGAGCTCGCCCATTTTTGCACAGGTCTTTTTTCTTCTGACCACACATCACTAGCTGCAAGGCATCCCCACACAGCATGACACAGATTCCTATACTTACAAACAAATCGGGCATAAAACAGAATCCACAATATGTCTCACATACAAATTCTTTCTAGTTGGTAAGATTTCTTGACTAGCCTTCCAAATAAATTGTTGAACAAAACCAGGGACTTGTGCTTCCATATCTGCTGCCAGTACTCATATGCACATTGTTCATTCGATGACTCACCTTTACACGCTCTTTTCCTTGACATTTCAAAATGGTATCCACTTCTAACAGAATATTTTCCATCTTTTGTAAATCTCCAGACCCTCATATCTTTTGCTCCCATTTTACTAATGGGAAGACTACGGATTGATTCAGACTCTTGATTGTTAAATATATCTGCAATGAAATCCTCTTTCCAGCACCAATTTTCAGGTCAGAACATTTATAGGTGATTGCACTTTGAAAAAAGATGGTATTGGAATCCACTTATCTGCCCATATTCTGATCTCTTTGTCATTCCCCACTCTCCATATCAAACCATCTTATAATAAAGTCCAATGAAGACCAGAGGCTTCTCCATATCATAGATGGCCCATGTCCAAGTTTTGCTTCCAATATGTTTTTGCATTTTAAAAATATTGTTCCTTCATGATCTGAGCTGCCATGAAGATTGGTTGGATAACATCCTCCAGTATTGCTTTGCCAACAAAGCTCGTACCCCCTCTCTTCCTTTGATCCTCCCATATTTTTCCAACTCTTTTCATTGGACCCTTTTTTCATCTTGTTTGTAACCCCACAAAAATCTGGACATCATTAAGGAAATATCTTTACACAATCTTTTAGGGATCTTGGAAACACCATTGAAAAAGTTGGGATTGATTGAATCACTACCTTAAGGAGTACCTCCTTCCATACTTGTGTTAGAAAATCGTTCTTCCAACTATTTATCTTGTGCCACACCTTTTCTTTAATACTCCTAAAAGTATTGAGCTATGATATCCCTACCATGGTTGGTAACCCAAGATATTTATCATAGCTACCACAAGGATGAACCCCAACCATTTGAATTATCTGCTGCTTTGTTGTAGATTCTGTATTAAAGATAGTTTTTTGTTTCTTTAAGCATTGACCCGATGGAGCCCCATATCCATCCAAAATTCTTTGCAATTTGTTCCATTAAGTAATATTGGCCCAGTAAAAAAGGACACAATCATCTGCAAACATTAACTATTATTGTTTAAAAGTAACATAGGGCAATTATTGTTCCAACTTGGAAAAATACTTGGGCTTTCCAAATTTCAACCAATACCTTCATGTATATGAGCAATCGCCACACTCCTTTACCTTTCTCCCGTTCTACTCCTATATGATCTAACAAAACTGCAACTTTGAAACTCTCTTCCCCATCCACAAAGCCCACCTTTTAGGGGTGTAAACGGTTTGGTTTTGAACATATTTTAGAACCAATCCAGTATATACCGGTTTTAAGATTTGAAAAATTGATACCACACCGGTCATACCCCTAAACCGGTACTTCCAGTTTTACTAGTTCAGTCCAGTTTTTTCGGTATATTATATATATAGTATATATAATATGATATATACATATATATTAGGTTTAAATTTTTGCAATGTATCCAATGTATGGGATTATTTATAGGAACCTCATCACCTTCTTATGCATTTCGTTTTGGATGGCTCTACAGACACCGCTGGTTGGAAGCTACTACTAGTTGATTTTGTGTTTTTATTTTGGACTTTTTTTTACATGTATTTTTTAACACTTTTAAATATTTAAAAAAAATTCACAACATTATTAAAAAACACATACTTGATCATTAAGTAAAAAAAACCAACAGGAGCTACCAATGGGATCTCAAGCATTTTCCTTTCGTTTTCTTTTATTATCAAATCATCTTATATTAATCATAAAAGAAAAGATGCCTTCTTGAAGCTAGTTGCCATCCGATTGTTTGAAACTTTAATACTATCCTCCCCAAAAGCATTTTGGTATGATGGATATAAAATAAATGTTAATTTTAGATTATGTGAAAAAACATGAGGCCTCTACCATTTCAAAAATAAAAATGCCAAGGTCTTTTGGACAAGATGATATAAGGTCTGGTCTCCAAATGAGAGAACCAGGTTCGAACCCCCACCCCTTGAATAGAAAAACTTTTTTTTTTCTTTTTTAAAAACATTTATGTATAGCTGGATGAATATGATAATTGAAAGAATAATACTACATTATATGTGATTTTTTTTTTTATTCCTAAGATATTTTTTATTGTTTTAAAAAATAAATTTAAAAAGTAATAGGTAAAATTTTCTCAAATGAAATCATGGCTGGGTTATGCTGCACGACCTATGGAGGTTCGAGTGTTTGTCCAGTAAAACAAATAGGTACGTGTTGGTGGAAATGGGTTTTCCAGGTTCCCTCGATACCTACCCTAGGGCTCGCCACCACCGCGTTCAAAATCTCTTCTCTCACTCTCTCTGAACCCTTAGAACTATCTTGTTGTAACACTCTTTTTTAGTAATTAGAGAATTTTGCAGAAAACACAAGGGAAGGGGACGGTGATGCCTCATTTCGAGGGTGAGCGCCTCCAAAGCAAAGAGAGAAAAGAGAGAGAAAGGAAAAAAAATACTGAAGTGCATAAGGAATCAAGCATAACAAACCCACACTAGACGCCCTAGGAAATATGTGATGGTTGAGAGAGTTCTAAAACAAATCCACTGTCACCATGTGATAATTGAAAGGCACCAAGACTATTTTTAGAGAAATGATATTTGCAGTTGTGAGTGTGCAAGTGCGGTGCAGTCGTTTTGAAAAAAATAAATAAATACGAGACCCACATGAAAAGAAATTAATTTTTTAATAGTAAACTCCACTCTTTTTCAAAACGACTACACAACACTTACGTATTCAACGATTATACGTAGCATTACTCCTATTTTAAATGGACTCGCAGGCTTGCTGGACTTAACTAAAACCAATGGACTCACAGGTCCAACCCTATAAAATAATCCCATGTAAAGTAAGCTAACAGACT
The DNA here is from genome assembly GCA_961763995.1 of Juglans cinerea. Classification (NCBI taxonomy): domain Eukaryota; kingdom Viridiplantae; phylum Streptophyta; class Magnoliopsida; order Fagales; family Juglandaceae; genus Juglans; species Juglans cinerea. The sequence goes on from CAUIVZ010000010.1 coordinate 11,312,281, forward strand.
CTACTTCTGAGAATTTTGGCCCAAGGCCCATATACAACCTTCTTGACTGACAAAGACGGGTGCGTTTGGATGTTGAACTGAGTTGAGTTGAGTTGAGTTGAGTTGAGTTGAGATGATAAAATATTGTTAGAATATTATTGTTTATTATTATTATTATTATTTTGAGATTTGAAAAATCTGAATTGTTTATTATATTTTGTATTGGGATTTGAAAAAGTTGTAATGATGAGTTGAGATGAGTTGAGAAGAGTTGAGGTTCCAAACGAAGCCATGTCCTATAGGCCTAAGACTCGGCTAAGAAGAAGTTTGGGTGTTCCCCGCCTTGACAAAATTTGGTATCCCCACAGAGACCAAAGGACCTTTACTGATCTTACAACCTACACAAAATCTTCTATTACTTTCTGAGTTAGTCCTCTAGAGCCCCCATCACTGTCCCAAGAGGAATTATAAGAATTGACATCCTGCTGTTCTTGAGGAAGGCTTTTGAGATCCGCATATGTAAGGGGAATTTCAAGAATTGAATATGTGTTTTCATCCCCATTTTCTTGAATTATTTTGGAAACCATCTTTTTAGAGGATCCCATAATGATAAATTGATCAACCAGCTTGGAGTTGGAACAACCAGCAGTTGAGCTCGAGTCTCGACTCCCCACAGCCAACAACAACTTCTCCCTTTGAAGGTATGAAACTTGAACAAGAGGATAATGAGAAGTCACTATTTGCAGCAAAACAATGTGGAATTGAATTCACATTAGGTTCTGAACCCACAATATCTTTGCAGCCTCTAGTGTCTCCTCCACACATCTTGCCACCAATTAATTTCTGATAAAAACCATGCAACAGTTCAAGGAAAAATGACCTAGCCTCTTATTTGTCCTCATAAGTCTATTCCTTCATGGGTTTTGGAAAAAATACTAGGGCATCATCAACATCATGCTCAGTGTTGTCCTTTTTCCGTCCTAGACTAGGATCAGTCTCTGATTTATTTTCATCCTCCAAACTAGCCTTCTTGTATATATGAAGGTGTTTAAGAGCAGCCTCCCAATACTCAATGACGTTTGCTGTTGCAGAATGCACCTGAGACTCAATCTGAGGCTATAATGCTTCCAATTACGCATGAGTCTTTCCTTCCAAAGGACTCTTGACATCTGCTTCAATACTAGATTGCAAATCCCTCTCTTCAACAAGCAACCCAAAGTAGAAGGTACTCTTCCTGTCGTTCCCGATCATGATTCGATCCATAGCATCAAGTCATGTGAAGATAATATCCTTGAACGAGAGAACACTCAACTCACAGGGCACATAGCAGTCCAACTATGCCCTAGACATGTTGCACGCAAAAGGGTTGACTTCTCACCCATATTGGATAGACCTGATATCCATCTAAACCCTTACCAAGGGTAATGTCAATTGGGTCATGAAACTCATCATCTTTGTTCCTCCTGTAAGGGTTCTGTTTGTGATAGAATGTAAAGATGGAAAAGAAATAGGGATGCTGTGTAAATGATGAAGAGATAAAAAAATGGTAGACGAAGTGTTTGATAAAATGGCACTGAAATCTCAGAATGCCAATAGGGTGCTTCGAGTGATCCCTTAACCTCCAAAGATGAACAAGTCCTTAATATTTTCCAGATGATTCTTTTTGGTGCTCTGGACGTACATAAAAGGGTTGCAGCCATAACAAACTAATCTAATGGCAATGCAACACGTGTAAAACAAAATAACAAAATGCAGTTGTAACGGAAAGCAAATGACAAACAAAGGAATAATAAAAGGTAAACGACAAGCAGTTTTATTATTGAAATGAGCTGAACGACTGGTAGCTTCCATTCCCAATTGATCAAACGGTGTGCTTCATCTTTAAACGGTGCGTTCTGAGTTCCCATGTCTTAATCACTTCAAGACCTCACTTCATCCCGACATAACCCTAACTCTTTAGTTCCTTCCTCTAGCTTTTCTGTGCCGTCTTCCTCTTCACACCAGAGAGCCCCCTAACACCTCCATACACCCCTGTGAAGATCAGAATAAAATTCAAAAAGGTGAAATATCTTATTCAAAGTTTTGTTCACCAAATGATCTCCCATAAGTTCTTTTCCCTTTCCTTTATCAAAGGGTCAATGAGGTGTTGTTGTAAAACCCTTGAGTGAAAAAATAGGCACTATAAGAAAATTTTAGGAATCCCACCCCCTTTCAAGATTTATCCCATACCACTCAAAAACAACCCTAAGTAACAATTCATCGAGTAATTAAGGAGTGGCATTTTATCTACTAAAACTTGCAAAACCATGAGATTTTCTATTGCTCTCCACCACAGATTACAAGAGAAGTATAATGGGCTTCAAATATCTCAAAAATACCTTCAATTATCGATAGAAAATGAAATTGTAGATAGAGGAATTGTGCTTACCATCTACAAATACAAGGACCCCACCCTTCATTGGATCCAAATAGTCGCCAGCCATTGAGAATCTAGCAGAAGGCCCATCATCAGTTCTAATCACCTTCATCCCTACACGAGTATCGACATCTAGTGCATTAAGGCCATCGCATGGACTCTGAGCATAAGTAAACTCCCCAAAAATAAACAAGTTCTTGCCAAATGTATCAATCGCATGACCAGCTTAAGGGGGCAGCAGATGGCCTGAAGTGTGTAGTAACTTTAGTTCCCTCCAAACTAGAGTATCTGTATTTGTATCATTTCCACCTTCAGAAGAATTATGCCCATAGAAGTACATAATGTGTAAACGCTCTGAACCAACAATCAGTAGTCTCGATCCATTTCTATTGATGGAGATTTTATGAACCATGAGGTTGAGTTGCCTATCTCCTTGCAATACTTTAGAGGTCGAAGCAGCCAGCCCCTAATAAGGACTGTACGTAGCACGATAACTAAAAGACACCAAGACTATTTAAATGGGCTCGCAGGCCGCTGAACTTAACTAAAACTAACGGATTCGCAGGTCCAACCTAATAAAATAATCCTATGTAAAATAACTGACAAAACCACACCATAGACAACTTTCTTAACCAACAAAACTTCTTTAGTTTTTTCGGTAGAAATCCTCGAGGCCACTCTATGTGGCCTCGAGGTTTTCTATTAGAAATATAAAATATTTTTTTGAAAAAATCTGCTTCACACTTTACTGTGTGAAGCAACCCCAGCACACGTAACGTGCTGGGATTAAAAAAAATAAAGAAAAAAAAAATTATGTGAAGTGTATGGAGAGTGTGATGTATAGTAGAGTGTGATTTAGCATTGCCCTATTTTTTTTATGAAGTAAGATTAGATACAGTGTATGTAGAGTGTCTAAACAATTCTTTTAAAAAAGAATTAAGTTGATTATTAAAAATTTAATTCTTTTTATATAGATATTATGTTTATTTATTTTTTATTTTTAAAAATTACATTACACTTGTGCACGACAATTATAAATATTATTTTTTTTATATTTTTTAAAATCTTTTCAAGCATTAAAAAAAAATCACAAATTCATTCAAAATTACTTCTTTAATAATTAAATTAAAAAAATGGAAATCAGTGACAAAATATGCATTCGATGCATCATTTCCCCTTCCCAAGGGCCAAAGCAGCTGAGCAGACTCGGGACACTTGCAGAGTAAGTTCTGGGACTCGAAGATGCCAGGGCCATCCCTAGAGATGGAACCAGTGGAGCCACAGTCGCTGAAGAAGCTGAGCTTCAAATCCCTTAAGCGAGCCCTCGATCTCTTCTCTCCTCTCCATGGCCACCTCGCTCCTCCTGACCCGGAGAGGTTTACCCTCAAATCTATGTATTTTGCCCCTACTAAAATTACGTTATGGCTCTAGTTTCGTTGTGACCTAATTGTTTTTTATTTTTCATTGCTGTGCAGTAAAAAAATTCGCATGAGCCACAAGGTCAGTGGGTTTTCCGTTCATTTAAAAATTGTGGGTTCTTTAATCGTGTATGAAAAGTAAACAAATCCCGGAGCGTATATCGGATGGTTTCAAGTTTTTGGATTTTGAACTAAAGCTTAATTCGGTTTTGTAGGTTAGCCACGAGTATCTAGGAACCAAAGCCACGACGAGTCGACCTCTTAGCGAAGCTAATGCCGTTGCATTGGATAGCCGTGCTCAACCTCCGGTGCCTCCTAATACCCTTGCTCTTACGGGTAATTTTTTTAAATTGTAATGATCCAAAATAATGATTGAATTAATAATTAATTTAGTTCTTTAATTGGTGATTTAGTTCTCAAACCGTAACTAAATCACTGGAGTGTGGAAAACAATGTCATTTATCTTTGAAGCTTAGGATATATTAACATTTTTACCCGTGTCGTGGCGGTCTTCCCCACTAGTGAATCACTTGATGAAATTATTTCTGACTGGTATTGCAGTACATGTGCTCTATTGTTCATTTGTTTTGATCAAGTAGGGGTCATCTGTGACTTTTTAATGTAAACTCAGCGTTGGGGTTGAAGGTGAATAAATCAGAATTACTTTCAGTGGGGGATTTTCCGAATGTGGAGAGCATGGCTTACATTCTAGAATGTAAGATATCTCAGCTGGCGATGAAATATTTGGGCCTTCCTTTGGGTGTCCTATTCAAACCAAAATCTATTTGGGACGATGTACTAGAAAAAATAGAGCGGAAATTGGCTAATTGGAAGAGGATGTATTTATCTAGAGGTGGTAGGGTCACTTTAATCAAAAGTACCATTTCCAACTTGCCAACCTACTTTCTATCACTATTTCCGATTCTGTAATACCCCATATGATATGGATAAGGGTAGGTGGTGTATGAGATCCCACATTGTTTGGGAATGAGAAATTATTACTCTTTATAAGGCTCCAATGGAGATCCAATTATATCATTGACTAGTCCTTTTGGAGTATAGGCCATGTGGTTTGGGCCTTCTATTGGGGCGTTACAGATTCACACCAAGGTGGCTCATCGCATGGAGAAACTTCAACTTGGGGGGAGGGGGGGTAAATGAACGATGAGTTTAAATTTCACTTGGTAAAATGGGCCACGGTATGCTCCCCTAACCGGAAGGAGGATTAAATATTCGGAATTTGCAATTTTTTAACAAAGCTTTGCTTGGAAAAAGGGCTATGGAGATACCACAATGAACGGGGAGCATTGTGGAGAGCCGTCATAGAATCAAAGTATGGTGAACCATGGGAAGATGGTGTTCGAATGAGGTAAGTGGGCCATATGGGGTGGGACTGTGGAAACATATAAGAAGATGATGCAACACATTTTTTACTTATCAAAAAAAAAAAAAAAAGATGATGCAACACATATTAAAGAAATACTTGTTTTGAAGTGGTTGATGGATCCAAAATCAAATATTGGCACGATGTATGGTTTGGCGATGGGGCATTCAAGAAAGCTTATCCAGAATTCTATGGCATAGCAAGAATGAAGAAGCCTCAATTGTGGACCTCTTAATCCTATCTAATGGCACTCTCCAATGGAACGTTACATTCTTCAGAAATGCACAAGATTGGGAAGTTACTGTTTTTTCGGAGTTCTATGATCTATTGTACTCTATCCTTATGAGAGCTGAAGAATATCTTTTGGTGCCCTTCTAAGAAAGGGAAGTTCACAGTCCGCCGAGTATTTGGAAGACAAAAGCATCCCTGATGGCAATTTTTTTAAGTGAAACAAAATGCAAGAAGAAAATATGTTGGTGCATTTTGTTTTATTTCATTTTCCTGGAATGATGTTGATATTAGGTGTAATATTGCTCACACTGCAATCATGACCGATATTTTTCTTATACGCTGTTATTGTTTTGCAGGCCCAGAGGATTCTAGTGATCCCCAAAAGGGAGGAGCTCAAAATGCTCTAGCCGTTGGTCCATCCATTCAACCAAAGGCATTGTAAGTATTCTCTACCCTTTCTCACTCACTTAATATTGCTCACACTGCAACCAGAAGATTCTCTACCCTTTCTCTAGATATAATCTTCTAGATCTTAAGTGAATGATCTTGTTCCGGTTCTTGAGGCAGAGAAGAATATAGTAAGGTGTATAAAAAAAGACTGAGACAGCGGTGTTGAGGTCACTGGAGGGTAGTCAGGCCGAGACTAGCTCAGCGGTAGAAAGAAAGGGCAAGGCACTTGTAGGAGACAAAAGACCTCAAGTGACTTTGGGAGAGCTGGAAGGGGTCTTGTGGGATGTCAAATCTCAATTGAAGGGAGTTATGGATTATGTAAGAGATCTAATGATTAAGGTGGATAAGGGGTTGAACCTAGTCGTGGGTACAAGTGTGCCAGCAAGTGTGCCGGAAAGTGTGCTAGCAAAGGGTGTGTCAACGATAGGGTCGTTGGACGTTGGCATCTTTGTTCATGCCAGTGTCACTATGCCTTCTGAGGGAGCTGTAGGGTCTCATGCACCAGTTACAGATGTAGTTGGTCCTTCTGTCCAAGGTTCATTTGTAGTTAAAGACGGGGGTCCCTCCAAGGTCTCTAGTATTTTGGAAGAAACAGTCGAGCCTCTTTTAGAAGATGCAAACGGGGTAACAAAAGGTAGTGCTTCCCCTCTTGAGGAAGCAGTTGGGTCAGACAAAGTGGCAAGGCAAGGATCGTCGAGGGGTGGAGCATACAAAATGTTGATGGAGGGGAGGAACCTGTAATGTTAAGAGATGGAGGGGAAAACAACCATATACCTGTCGAGCAAACATTTGGCGAGATCGATTTGTCGTTGGTGCCTCGTGTGGGGGAAGGTTTAGAATTGTTGTAGGTGCCTCGTGTGGGGGAAGGTTTAGAGTCGGGAGTGCAGTTGGGTACTGTGGCTAGGGATTATGTCGTTCCCCTGGTTTCTCTTCCTCCCATAATCAATATAGCGGGTGCAACAGCGGATTGGATTCTGAATAAAAATGATGGGTTTCTACAAACCTTGAGACTTTCATATGGAGAACAGGGAGAATATGAAGACCAATTTAAAACACTACTCATTGCAATCGAGGTGAGCCACATGCTTGAAACCAAATCTAAGTTTAAGAAAAGCGGGGAGTTAAAAGAATCTTTCTTGGGCAATCAACTACGATACTAAGGGAGCTAGCTCAAGTCGAGGGAAGGCTAAAGGGAGGGCTTTGTGAAGACGTTCTTGTAGTGGGATGTTCGGGTAGAGGATTAGTTTCACGGAATCTAGGGGATGGGGTCGGGGAGGTGTATCGATAGTTTTCCAATTCGGGCTTAGTGTATTTTGGGTAGGTTTTCATGGGCTTTTGGGTCATTAGGGGCTTTCTTGTATGGGCTAGGTGTTTTTCTTGTATACGTCCAGTGTACTTGGTTATTCCTATTGATATATATATATATATAATATTATTACTTATAAAAAAAAAGACTGAGGATATACTTATAAAAAAAAAGGACTGAGGATATGGTGGTGGAGGAAGAGACGTTGGAAGTTGAGAGATGGTGATGAGAGATGTGAGAGATGAGGGAGATGAGGGAGATGGGGGCTCACTGATTGAGAATAGGGACTGAGGGTGATGAAAGATAAGAGGGATATTCTAAGGAACCAAATGAGATTTTTACTTATTTGGGTTAAAATCATGTGTATACAACTTCATAGTCACAAAAGATGTGGCCTGTGGCCATGAGATTGTGTTGCATCTGTATCATCATATGAACCTAAAAAACAGATTTTTTTTTTACTGATAAAAAACATCTGTTTTCTAGGTACATATGATTTTCACATATGTATGTTTATCTTTTGTTCCAACTTTTGATTATAAAGAATATATTTGATTATAAATCACGAGCTTTATGGTTAAAGGAAGGGGATAGATGCACCAAGTTTTTTCACCAAGTGCCCAACTCACATAGGCGGTACAATACTATAGATACTTTGTTGATAGATGGGGCGGTCTCTTCCAACCATACCGAGATCTCAGACCACATTGTCAATTACTATGATAAGTTGTTTTCGGAACAATTTGAGTGGAGACCGAGACTTGACGGGTTGGTGTTTGATGTTCTTGACCCGCAGGTTGCGGAACGACTCGAGAGGCCATTTGATGAGGTAGAGGTCAGGTCGGTGATTAGGGGTATGGCGGGTGATAAAGCCCCAGGTCCAGATGGCTTCTCCATGGCTTTCTTCCAGACATGTTGGGATGTGCTTAAAGATGACATTATGGAGGTTTTTCATGAATTTCATAGAAGCGGGCGGTTTGAGAGAAGCCTTAATAGTACATTCTTAGCACTCATTCCTAAAAAGCCCGGTGCTGTAGAAGTGAAAGATTTTCGCCCCATTAGTTTGGTGGGTGGGCTATACAAAATTTTATCCAAAGTATTGGCGAACAGACTGAGTAAGGTGATGGAAGGCTTGATTTCGAAGCCTCAAAATGCATTTGTTCAAGGTAGGCAAATCCTTGACTTGGTGCTTATAGCCAACGAATGTCTGGAGAGTCGTATTAAATCGAGAGAGCCGGGACTCCTTTGTAAGTTAGACATGGAGAAAGCTTACGATCACGTCAACTGGAGTTTCTTAATTTATATGCTGGAAAGATGCGGTTTTGGCTCTAAATGGTGTTCTTGGATCCTTCATTGTATTTCCACGCCTTGTTTCTCTGTTTTGGTGAATGACACATCCAAAGGTTTTTTTAAGAGCTCCCGAGGTTTGCGACAAGGAGACCCTCTTTCTTCTCTTCTCTTTGTTTTTGTAATGGAAGCTTTCAGCAAGATGATTTCAGGGGCGGTAGAGGGAGGATTCATATCAGGATTCTCAGTGGGAGAGGCAAGGTCAGGTTTGCTTAACATCACTCACCTTTTGTTTGCTGATGATACACTAATCTTTTGTGAGGCCAGACGGGAGCAAATCCGAGCTTTGAGAGCTCTGTTATTATGCTTTGAAGATGTGTCAGGCTTGAAGGTGAACTTGGCTAAATCAGAGGTAGTGCCAGTGGGACATGTACCCAATGTGGAGAGTCTGGCATCCATCTTGGAGGGTAAGATAACTCAGCTGCCCATGAAATATCTTGGCCTTCCATTAGGTGCGGCGTTCAAATCGAAATCTATTTGGGATGTTGTAATAGAAAAAATGGAGAGGAAACTAGCTGGTTGGAAGAGGATGTACTTATCTAAAGGGGGCCGGGTGACTCTCATAAAAAGTACTCTGTCTAACTTACCAACATATTTCCTTTCCTTATTTCTGCTCCCTGCTAAGGTGGCTCATCGCATGGAGAAAATTCAACGGGATTTCCTATGGGGAGGGATCAAAGATGAGTTTAAATTTCACTTGGTGAAATGGGCCACAATTTGTTCCCCTATCAAAGAAGGAGGTTTGGGTATACGGAATTTGAGAACTTTCAATCAAGCCTTGCTTGGCAAATGGTTATGGAGATATCACCAAGAACGGGAGGCCTTGTGGCGAACCGTTATTGCTTTGAAGCACGGGGAATCTTGGGGAGGGTGGTGTTCTAATGCGGTGAGTGGACCTCATGGAGTTGGGCTTTGGAAACACATTAGAAGAGGGTGGGACACATATGCAGCACTTACTTGCTTCAAAGTCGGCAACGGATCTAAGGTAAAGTTTTGGCATGACTTATGGTGTGGTGATCGGGCGCTCAAGGATGTTTATGCACAAGTTTATAGCCTAGCAAGAAGGAAAGAAGCTTCTATCGCAGATCTGATTATCTCTTCCAATGGCTCTTCCCAATGGAACCTTACTTTTCATAGAGATGCACAAGATTGGGAGATGGACGACCTTTCGGCCTTTTTTGATTTTGTGTATTCCACTAGTGTGTCGGGGGAAGGAGAAGACAAGATATGTTGGCGTCCATCTAAGAAGGGAGTGTTCACGGCTCGCTCTTTATACCATTCCTTAAACTTGCACAACTCAGTCCCGTTCCCATGGAAAAGCATTTGGAAGACAAAGGCACCTCTAAAGGCAGCTTTTTTTGTATGGACAGCATCTTTGGGGAAGATTCTTACCATAGATAACCTAAGGAAACGTGGCATTATCGCTATAAATTGGTGTTACATGTGTAAGAAGAGTGGTGAGTCCGTTGACCATCTATTACTACATTGTGAGGTTGCCATGACTTTATGGACAGATGTCTTAGCACGGGTGGGGTTAGCGTGGGTGATGCCGGAAAGGGTGTGTGATTTTTTAGCCTCTTGGAGACGTATTAGGGGCAACACTCAAATTGCATCCATATGGAAGATGCTACCTATTTGTCTATGGTGGTGCATTTGGAGGGAGCGGAATGCAAGATGCTTTGAAGATCAAGAAAGATCAATGGAAGAGCTTAGAATTTTATTTTTCAATACTTTACTCCATTGGTTGATTGTAATTGATTTTCATGGCAGGTCTTTTCATGAGTTTCTTGTATCTCTAAGCTAGACATTGTGATCGTGTTCATGTATATGTCCCGTGTACTTGGACACTCTATGTCTCCCTTTTGATCAATAAAAATTTGTTTACCGATCAAAAAAAAAAAATTGAAACAACTACCAGTTAGCTCCCGTAAATTTTAATCTTTCACTTCTGTCCAAAAGCCAAATTATATAGTACATGTCTTAGAGCATTGGCATTGGCTTTATCAAAGTCATTTCCAAAATTTGATGAAAAGTACATGTTTTCCATAAGTCCAAAACTTCCTGAGCCATAACCCCACATTGGATTCATCAAAATAATAATATAATATTATTTTTGACAATAATATTTTTAATTTATTTTTTCATATTTTGCAATTACACTAACCATATGTTAATTAATAATTTAATTTTCTATTTTGCAATTACACTAACCATATTTTACAATTATACTAATAATATGTTAATTAATCATGTTTAATTATCTTCAAGCTCATCCCCCCAGTGAATACTACAATCATGTGGTCAACAATTCTCCTGCCAAAAAATGTCTGCAAGCTACGAATTGTAGCTTCCTCTTCTTGAAAGCAATGCATCAAGATTTCAATGACCAGACAAAATAGTCCGTCGCCCGGGAGTTGTTCTTCTGCATTTTGGAATAAAAAACTCCTTTGGCCTGTGAGCAGTATCACTTCAAATTTGAAGAATGAATTGGATTCACTGTAGCTCAAATCTTGAGCTGAGAAGTTATAGCCACTCCAATGAAGACACTTTCAATGATATATATGCAAAATTTGCATTTGGCTGGGCTTTTGATGAAGCCAATGCCAGTGCTCTTAGAAGAAGAACCCTATGGTCTACAACCCAACTTGTGGGTCTACCTTGTTTGATGGGGACTTTATGGGGGTAGGTGTAGGTTATATTACACCTTTTCTAAATAGCATATAACCAGTTCACTTTTGTTTCGGTTATATAGTTTTTTGGATGCCAATTATTTGGTTTCTAATTATTTAAAACCAAATATCACTGATATCCTCATTGAATTCAACCAATTTGGTTGTGTAAGTTGGTTCAGTCAGTTTTCTCCACGGCTATAGCTACTATTCTTTTCTTCTTTAACATTCTTTTTTTAGGAAACATTTTTCATTGTATTGAACTAGTGTTGATGATTCATATTTTTTTTTCCAGGAATGATATTGGTCTACCCAGCAAAAGCACTGCAGTTGTTTCTGCTTCAGGGTCATCTGAAAGGTTTTAGCTTCTTTATTTTATTTATGATCGGGATAAACAAAGAATGGTTAGCTTGACAACCAATCCCTTTGAAGGGATTTATGATTATGATTTAAGGAAAAACAAACAATGGTTTTAGCATACTTTTTTGGGGATAAGCAAAGAGCCTTAATTTGGGAAACAAGTATTTCTGTTTCTTGGCACACATGCAGTCTATTGTTGAAATGCACATGCATCATGCTTAGATGCACTTTAATACTTGTCATCATATATTTTTCTTCAAATATGCAGTTAGGGAGCATTGGAAATGGAATTGACTTTTCACAGTTCTCTCTCTAAGAAACCAGTAGACAATTGAAGTTCGAAAGTGGATTGTAGACTATGTTGCATTATCATGCGTATCAATTTTATTGTCTGGCACATAGCACAATTTGACTTAGATTGCTTTGTTTTCCTTCTTGTAGGAATTTATCTACATCTGTAATAATGGAAAGAATCCCAAGCAAATGGCCACGTCCTGTATGGCATCCTCCATGGAAGACTTACAGGGTAAGCCTCCATTGTAGTATTGTATTAAATAGTTTCTTAAAAAAAAAAAAACTAAATTGCATGATTGTGTGAAAGTTTTAAGATTTAAATTTTGTTCTTTTTTAAAAGAAAAAGGAATAAATTGTGTGCCTTTTTTTTCTAAAGAAACTTTAAATTGCTGCATCTTTTCTTTTACATTTTAACATTCTGCATTTTCATTTCTATAGGTCATCAGCGGCCACTTGGGATGGGTGAGATCTATTGCATTTGATCCAAGTAATACGTGGTTTTGTACCGGCTCTGCCGATCGCACAATCAAGGTATCCAGCTTCAATTTAGTTCATGAAATTTGTTCCACGGACTTGTTCTGATGAATGATATCATGATCATTTGGGCTTCCATTGGTACCTTTAAAAATTTTATCTCATTCCTGTTGTCTTACATTTACTGCCCCTGCTCTCTCTAGCATCACGTTAGAATTTCTTGTCTAGTCTGAAATGTCTAGTTTATTCAAAATTATCCTGATTGGATTGGTTCAGCATTACCTGATGTAAACTTGGAAATGTTTAGGAAACTATTATCTTTAGAAACTGCTCTGGGGAACTTGGGCAGAAAACCTTGCAAAATTGAGCCAAGTAAACTACAAGACTGCTCTATTCCAAAGCTCAGTTATTGCGAGGTGGATAAGGAGATAGAGTGTCTCTTATTTCCAAACTGACTCTGGTCATGCAATCTCTTCTGTGATTTGAAAACCAAAGATTACGATTATGCAACTACCCTAATGCCATTCACTTGTGACATTTCTTTGTGAGGAACAACAACTGATTGTTTTTGTTGTTATTTTTGCCTGACTAGATATGGGATGTGGGAAGTGGAAGGCTAAAACTCACACTAACAGGACACATTGAACAAATACGAGGTCAGCTCCTAACAAATTATTGATGTTATAGAAATTTTAGTGCCTAATTATGATGTGGTTAATGGCTATATTATTGGGCACAAGATGGCTAAAAAAGTGTGTTTTCTTTTGCAGGCCTTGCTGTCAGCAGCAAACATACTTACATGTTTTCTGCTGGTGATGACAAACTAGTTAAATGTTGGGACCTTGAGCAGAATAAGGTTAGAACCTCCATGAAATAAAAAACTTCAATGCTCTCGTGTATTAGTCACTCTGATTCTTATCAAACATATTAATTGCTGTGCAGGCCATCCGATCTTATCATGGTCATCTAAGTGGTGTCTATTGCTTGGCTCTCCATCCCACTATTGACGTTTTGCTGACTGGGGGACGTGATTCTGTCTGTCGGGTATGCAGTTAAGTAGTATGACAGAAGTTACTTTCTGCAATGTCATAACAGCTGCAGTATTTTTAGCTTCTACACAGTGATTGTTAGCATTGTTTTGAGAAATTGGGATGAAAAATATGAATTTGTATGTTTTGATACAACAATGTCTAGGTCTGGGATATTCGTAGCAAGGCACAAATTTTTGCTCTATCTGGCCACGATAACACTGTCTGCTCGGTGTTTACTCGACCTATGGTATGTGGATTCCTTCTTTTTTTTTTTTTTGTATATGCTTTCTTTTAAAATCCTGATTGCACTGATGATACTATATTTACGAGGGCCACATTTTGCTACTCTATTATTAATTTCTTTTCTGAGTTGTGGAAAGGAAGAAGAGAAGAAAGGGGGGGGGGGGGGGGGTATGAATCCCATATTCGTTTACGTGTTGTGGAGTTACAAGTATATCCCTTGGGTGGTTGTTAAAATGCGAACTTAGATATGCTGTTATTATTCGTAGTTTTGTATGAATATCTCCAAATATTGGTTTGGGGTTTTTTTATTGTTAATTATATGTGGATTCGTCCGTTAATATGGGGGTGGAGTGGATTTGAGTTGTGTGATATATATAATGTGTTTCTTATTTTTTCAGGATCCACAAGTTGTTACCGGCTCTCATGACTCGACCATCAAATTCTGGGACCTCAGATTTGGTAATTTGGATTTGTGTCATTGATTTCTTTTTCCCAATTTGAATACCGTTACTATTTTTTTACCTATAAACTGCTGCTTTGCAGGAAAAACAATGTTAACTCTCACACACCATAAAAAGTCCGTGCGAGCAATGGCACAGCATCCTAAAGAGTATGTGCTATACAGAGCCGTGGTTTTAATATCATCCTTTTATGAAAACATATTATCTATCTGCTCTTTTTCTCAGGCACTGCTTTGCATCTGCATCAGCTGACAACATCAAGAAATTTAACCTGCCGAAAGGGGAGTTTTTACACAACATGCTGTTAGTTCTGAACCAAATTTTCTTTTCCATGTGCATTTTCAGACAACTTGCTTCTTCCTCTTTAATATTAGTATTCTGTCCGATTGTTTAATGAGTGAGATCACAATGAATTTTTTGGATAGTGTTTAGTATGACTGTATGAGTGAGATCACTATGTTTTTCTTTTCTTCTCTCTTTTTTGGATAACCAAGTGAGATTGCATAGATGACCCGTTTGCTGATAGTTTGAAGTGGCGAACTACTAATACATCGAACTTTATAACTTTTTCCCCCCTTTTAAGAAGAAATTGATTGCAAGATTAGTGATGCACCCTCCCTTTTTTGTTCATATACTTTTTTGTCTTTTTTACCCTTGAGAATAACTAACATTGCAATCAGTTAAAAATCACCACGTAATATCCCACTCTGCGCATCCAGTGAAATGGTACACTTTTCCCCCTCAACTAATATTTGTTTAATTTGTCTAGTGATGAACTGATATTCTGATGTTGGTGGTTTTTGAGCAGCTCTCAACAAAAAACTATAATTAATGCAATGGCTGTCAATGAAGAGGGTGTGCTGGCTACAGGAGGTAGGGATTTGATACATATTGTTGATTGTGAATTAAATTTTATATTGGAGGTGCCTGATGTCTAGGTTCACCATCTACATTATATATTCTCGTACTTCTTTTTTTATTATTTTTCTATTTTCGTTTTTGAAAGGAGTATGCTTGTATTTCCACACTGAAGTCAACAAGGTTTCTAGAAATAGATAGATGTTTTTCTAATCTTCCCCCCTTCTTTTGTTTATGTTAGGTGACAATGGGAGTCTTTGGTTCTGGGATTGGAAGAGTGGTCACAATTTTCAGCAAGCCCAAACAATTGTACAACCTGGTATGTATTATGTGCTCTTTTCTCTCTTTTTGATCGTTGGACTAGGGGTGACCTGAAAACGAGTCAAGTTTATCACTGTTAGAAAACTTAAATTCTTATATATATATATATATATATATATAAACTTAAATTCTTGCTTTCAGGCTCATTGGACAGTGAAGCCGGTATCTATGCTCTCTCCTACGACATAACAGGTTCGAGGCTGATTAGTTGTGAAGCCGACAAGACAATTAAAATGTGGAAAGAGGACGAGAATGCCACACCAGAAACTCATCCCCTTAATTTCAAGCCACCTAAAGATATCCGGCGGTTTTAGCAGATGTGAAGCAAATTTACAGCCAGCAATGTTTGTACACGGTTTGTCATTCAGACTGCCAATATCTTAGTTAAACAAAGTACATGGCTGTTGAGGAAATATTTTTTATGTAAGCATTGATGTATATCATCTTGACCTGTAGGCTGAAACATCCAGAGATCTGCACAAGTTTGGTTCATTAACAAGTTGGTACGTACTAAAATATTTAGCTGTTCTTGTAGGTCCATTTTTGTCGTCTTTTTCTTTAGAGATAATATAGAAAAAGGCTGGTATGTTCCCACCTATAATTTGAACTAATGTTTTCGACCCCTTGATTTTGACTGGTATAGGTTTTAACTTGGCA
Organism: Juglans cinerea; assembly: GCA_961763995.1. Classification (NCBI taxonomy): domain Eukaryota; kingdom Viridiplantae; phylum Streptophyta; class Magnoliopsida; order Fagales; family Juglandaceae; genus Juglans; species Juglans cinerea. Next base: position 11,328,180 of record CAUIVZ010000010.1, read on the forward strand.
GGCACCATTCATGGTTCCCCCGGCGGCTTAAGGCGTATTTACATGTTTCTTTATTCTCTCTCTCAAACTTTGGATGTTGATCACATGTTTCCAGACCCAAGTTCATGTTCTTCTTTCATACTTTCTGCCACGATGAAATGAAACAAACAGGTCATGGACCTAAAGGGTGCTGTGCCATTTCATTGACTCCATAAATAATATATCTATAGATATATATATATATATATATATATATATATATATATATCGTTATCGTTATCGTTATCGTTTACTAGGCGCTTATATCATTAGTTGAATTCGTCCATTTAAAAAACTTCCGAAAATGCATGCTTGGTTCACGGCCAAAAACCACACGCCATTCAACCAGAACGGAGGTTGGTGTTATTTATCTTCATATGCAAATGATTTATTCCGCCTTATGTTGTCGGGTTTGGATTGAGAGATACTTCAATTTCATCCTATCTCAACCAATCTCACCTCAATATCCAAACACACAAACATAAACATTTTTCAATTTCAAATTTTTAATTTTTTCATCTAATTATTATTTAATTATTATAACTTTCTCAAACTTTCAAATAAAACACAAAAAAAATAATTTAATTTTTTTAAATTTCAAAACAAAAATTATATTAAAAAATTATATTCTAATAATATTTTAACTTTAAAATATTCTTATTCAACTTTTTCTCAATCCATTTCTAACTCATCTCATCTCATCTCAATTCAAATATTTCATTATTATTCACAAATTATCTCACCTCATCATATCTCAACTTAGTATCCAAATCATGTGTGTACTGTGCAAGCACCGCGAATTCCCTTTGAAAAAAAGTAGAAGAAACTTGGGACTCACAAAAATCAACTTTTTCTTAATAAACTTATTTTTTTTCACTCGCACAATCTAGAACTTCTTATTGCGTTTAGATGTTGAGCTGAGTTCTTTATGAATAATAATGAGTTGAGTAGGTGGAGTGAGTTATGTGGGACCTATCTAAACTATTTATGAGATATTGAAAAAGGTTGTGGGTCCCACGTATAAAGATGTGTTGAGTTGAAAAAAATTGTAAGTCCCACGTATAAGAAGGTTTTGAGTTGAGATGAATTTAATAATTTAAAAATTAGATATTTAGATATTAGACCTAGATTAAAATTAGATTGAATTGAGTTGATATCAACTTAGACTTGCAACCAAACGGCTTAATTTGACTTTTTTTCTCCTCTAAACTGTTTAAGAAAAAAAAAAAACTTACAATATTATACCGGGCAATGCTACATCACATTTCACTATACATCACACTCTCCACACACTTCACATAATTTTTTTTTATTTTTTTTATTTTTTTTTTCACCCCAGCACAGATTTTTTCTATTATACCTACACACAAAAGTTTCCTTGAAACAATTTTCCAGTGAAAGAGAACCAGATGTCGACTGCTTAGAGTGCCAAACCAGCAAAGAAACTCGGCCCAGCACGCACCCTCCCACCGGTCATTATTCGGCCAAATTTCATGCATGCAAGTCCTCCCTCTTCAATCAAAACGCTCCCCCTCTTCCATCCCACCACTCTCTCCAAAACCTACCCTTTTTTCTTTTGCGTACAAGGAAACTGCACGTCTGAAAATATGAACTCCGAGCTGGTTCATAGAACTCACACCACCCAAACTCCAGGAACCAATGATCTTTATTCACCACAACGTGGAAACCCTCTTCAGAAATCACCGAATCCATTGCTCTACATTCTCCGCGAGCAGCGACCCCTGTTCGTGCTCGTCGGGATCGCCATCGCCACGCTTTTCTTTAGCTTCGTGCCACCGCGTCGTGACCACCATGATCTGATGATCCCTGCAGACCACCGCCCGGTTATCCAATCTGAGTCGACGAGGACACTCCCGTTGACTCGGCGCGTGCTGATCTCCGAGAACCACCGCCATTACTCCGCACTCGGGCAGGTGAATGCGGGCGGGAAACTAGTGCCGCTGGGGCTGAAGAGGAAGACAATGAGGATCTTGGTGACTGGCGGGGCGGGCTTCGTCGGGAGCCACCTCGTAGACCGTCTGATGCAGCGGGGAGATAGCGTGATCGTGGTGGATAATTTCTTCACGGGCAGGAAAGAGAATTTGGTGCACCATTACGGCAACCCCAGGTTCGAGCTAATCAGGCACGACGTAGTTGAGCCGATTCTCTTGGAAGTTGATCAGATCTACCATCTCGCTTGCCCTGCCTCGCCTGTGCATTACAAGTACAATCCCGTCAAGACCATCATATCCTTCCTTTTTCTTTTTGTTCAACTTTTCTTTTCTGTTTGGTTATCAAGAAAATTTCAGTACTCAGGTTTTTAGATCAAACTCCTATTTCCCTTTGTTTTTCTCCATATTAACCATATATACAAAGAAAATAATGGAACTTTTTTCTTTCATATTTCATTTTTCTTTTCTACTTCCACATTCCATTTGGGTCTTTCCAAGCCTTCATCCTTTTTTTATCCCAGAAGGAAAAAAATCAATGCATATTCTAATTAACATCAGGATATTCTCTTTTGTAATCGCTTTTATTTTGGTGGGTGGTGTTTTGGAGTGTCCTTGACTCTGATTCTTGTATGCGGTTACAAGACGAATGTGATGGGGACACTGAACATGTTGGGACTCGCAAAAAGGGTGGGTGCAAGGTTTCTGCTAACCAGCACCAGTGAGGTGTACGGTGATCCTCTGCAGCACCCTCAGGCCGAGACCTACTGGGGCAATGTCAACCCCATCGGTATGCTCTCTCTCCTTTCCCAGTAGTGGTATTAGCATATGTACTCACTGATAAATCTGTTACACGGCAGATCGACCACCAACACACATGTAGCACAGCACTAGCTAGTATATTCTAGATCAATAGGTACTGCAGAGTACATTGCGGTGGTTATTCTCTACTGTGATTTGTAACCAACAAATATTCCTTTATTATTTTTATGAGTAATGTTAGATATAAATCTCAAATAGATAAATCTCATATAAGAATTTTATAAAATAATGAGTCCCACTAATAAATAATAATTTTTTTTACACTTTTAAAGTAGGGTCTATCTTTTTACAAGGACTTATATGTGACTTGTCTATTTGAAATATGCACAAATCATTTCTATTTCTCTTATTATTTTGTAATGTCAATATATAGACACAGTTTTCTATAATGCAAAATAGAGAGGTTTTATGCAAATTCTTCTTCTCAACATGGTCTGATCCAGAGCCCTCTGACTTGCACGTCCCTAGCTGATCCATGGCCTCATCTCCTCCTTCTTCAGTTGCTCGTGCGGATCCCTTGAGCATGTGGACTCAAGTGGGTCCCACTATCTTGTTAATAATAGAGATGCTTGTAGACATTAATGTCGTTAATTTGCATATTCTTGGCAGGGGTAAGGAGCTGCTACGATGAGGGGAAGCGCACGGCGGAGACTTTGAGCATGGACTATCACCGAGGCCTTGGCATCGAGGTGATCAATTTTAACTGTTCCCAAGTTCTTACATTATAATTATTTGAGTTTTTTCTGATAATTACATATTCGAAGCTTTGGGATTGAAAAATTACTATTTCCATGGCCTAATAAAGCTGAGTGGTGAGCTAGCGAGTGTGCATGGTACTCACAAGCCTTTTAATTAGTTTAGCATTAGAAAGGCATCAAGTAATAGAATATAACGAGAAATATAAATGATATTAGCAATGTTTTGCAGGTGAGGATAGCTCGGATTTTTAACACATATGGGCCACGTATGTGCATAGATGATGGTCGTGTTGTTAGCAATTTCGTCGCTCAGGTAAGCTTTGTTCTTTATATAGAGAGAAAAAATATGTTAACTTTCATCTAAATTTTGTCATCTCTAATCATATTTCTTGACGTGACATATTGTAAAATAGTTGTCTATTTAAATGATGAACATATAAAGACCCTTAAAAATATGTCATATCAGCAAATGTAATTAGAATAACAAATCTGTATCTCACCTTTCTTCAATATCCTAATTGTTCACAGGCATTGAGGAAGGAGCCATTGACTGTCTATGGTGATGGGAAGCAAACCAGGAGCTTCCAATTTGTTTCGGACCTGGTAATATTGATTTCTCTCTCTCTCTCTCTATATATATATATATATATATATACACGCGCGCGTAGATCCCGAATAGGGACAGCTCATGCAAACTTGAACAGTTTTGTGGGGACTGCAAATAGAGAATTTATTCTACAAAAGAGAAATTCTATTTGCAGTTCTGAGTGGGGGAGTCTCATTGATGAATGAGGGTAAAATGAAAAAAAATATCATTTTAAAAAGGATATTGTTGTAATTTTAAATTTTTTTAAACATAATTATATGAGCTTGCACGAGTAATCCCCATTTGGAGACTCTATGACTAACTCATTGTAAAATGCATGATCTGATACGCATGTACGCGCTTGGTGTACATGAACGCCTTTATTAATTTATATAACATATACCAAACTATACCTTTCGAATCCACGTACGTACTCATGATCATACTCATGATCACAGGGGTTTAACCCGTGAAGGTCGTGACGGGTTGCTCTCAGTCATGACCTCGATCGACCATATAATACTATATATATATATATAATGCTCAATATATATAGTGATTAATGTAAGTACTCAGATTAATTACGGTTTTGGGGGATGTTCAAATTAGACACCTGCAGTACGTAGTTTCTGTGCTAGCTAAGATAGATCATCATCATGAGAATGCAAAGCCACATGAGTCTATCATTGTCTGCTGGCTTAACCAGTGAATTAAGGTTCTTCTTCTTGTGGGTCTCATCCGTAATGGTCGTAATTAATTATATATATGTAGTTCCTGGTGAAGGCTGTACTACTACTACAACTCTACGATTCTCGAACCAAATAATTGCCATTCAATATTGTGATCATTATTTAAGCTAGTTTCGGTTACAGGCTTAACCAAAAAGGAAAAAAAAAGAAAAGGATTTATTCTTCTTTACTTAAGATACTAAAATACTATAATATATATATATAGTCAGAATGTACGTACAACTCGAGTTAAGAGGAACATATATTATAGGGGCAATATTAATTAATTGTTTTTATAGATAACACTCCCAGCTCTGATCTTCTCAATCATTTCGTCGTTTATAACACCGTTTTTGTTAATTAATTCCCTTTTTGATATTGAGTTTTGCCTACGTACCTAAGTTTTACTAGAAGATAATATCGACGGGACGGGCCATGTGCGGGTGGATATATGTCCATGCACTCGGGGGGAGGTCTACCCTTATATTATTTTTATTACACGTGGCAGTAGACTCGGGCCGGGTGATATATGTCTATGCAACATTTTTCAAGAAATTGACAGAAAATTATAAGATTGGATATTAAATTTCAAAGTCAAAAGTCCGGGATTTGATGTCAATACATACAAAAAAAAAAAAAAAAAAGCACACGAGTTATTATCATGATTTCTAAGTTATATTTATTTAACTATTATAGTATATAGGAACAAATATTTATAACCTTTAGGAGTTGGCTCAAGTGGTAAAGACCTTGGACTTGAGGGTATGCTCCCCAGATTTAAGGTTTAAATTTCCTTGGATGCAAATAATCTCTAGCTAGACCATCGGACCGGAGGATTTTCCCTTTGAATTACCCGAAGTGCACTTGCATAAAACTTCTTGTCCAAGGCCTGTGCACCCTCGAGATTAGTCGGAACGCTATTTCTGGATACTCGGTGCCAATAAAAAAAAAAGTGTATAGGAAACATTTATTGCATGTTTGCTTCTCCTTGGGGTATAAGTTTCTTGGTTGGGCGAAAGTCATATACGGTGGAAAGTCGTAGTTAATCATGCTCCATGCATGAAGTCATGTGCTTTTGTGGGTAAATCCCTTTAAAATGAAGTAGGGAGCATTTTAGAGTTGAATTAATTACAAGTAGGAAATTCAAATATAATTACGATTTGTCTTTGATAATTCAGTCAGTGAATGTATGACGTTTCCTTTTCACGTTCTTATTTATTGTGTGTGTGTGTGTGAGAGAGAGTGTGTGAATGATATTAGGAGTGTGGGGAAGGCTTGCAGGTGAGTTGGGTTGGGGGTAGGTTTCTGAATGTTGTGGTCTGTACCTGTCCTCCATCTTAATTACAAACTCACAGTAGGCATTATTTATGATGAATATATATGAGAACTGATTGTGTTGTATTTGCTCATACAATAAATAATAGGTGGAGGGTCTAATGCGGCTGATGGAAGGTGATCATGTGGGTCCTTTCAATCTTGGGAACCCTGGTGAATTCACCATGCTTGAACTTGCTCAGGTAAATTTTCCCAATACTTGCTGCAAAAACTTTTCCACATTTCTATGCTATATAACCCATAAAAAAAAATGATCTCTATGCTATATATATATATATATTGAAGATGCAATCTTTTCAGGTTGACTCAAACAGAGTAACAAATAGTTTCTGTGTTTGTCTCACCTTTTCCTTTGTTGGATGAAGACATCAGTCCGTATTTCCTTTCCTGGAAATATGAAAGATGAGAGCGTGAAAAAAATCTACAAGGAGGTGTCTTGATGTAATCAACTACAGTGCACCTTTATTCATAATTGCTTAATTTAGTCATTGCATAAAAAATTGCCATTTCGTGGTTCTCTCCTTAGTCTAGTCAAGGAATATGGGTTTGAACCAACATTTTGATTTCGTTATCTAGTTTTTTGCATTTCTTTTTATGTAGTGATCAGTTGATTGTAGCCCAAAATTTTGTTGGATTTTTTACTCCATCCATCTATATATGTCTTCTCTTTTTTAACTTAACAAAATATTACTACAAAAATTGAGCTAAGAAGAGCGGATTGGATACTGTTTTGTGCAGGTTGTACAAGAGACTATAGACCCGAATGCAAGGATAGAGTTCAGACCCAACACAGAGGATGACCCACATAAGAGGAAGCCAGACATTACCAAGGCCAAAGAGCTTCTTGGTTGGCAGCCAATCGTCTCCCTTCGCAAGGGACTTCCTCTCATGGTTGAAGACTTCCGACAACGTATATTCGGTGACCAGATCAGAGACAGTACTGTCGGAAATACTGTTACATCCTCAGCATAGATTTTGTGCATGCTGAGTACGGGCATTGAGAAAGAGATTATAGCAAAAATAAAGATAGAATAAGAGGACCCTTTTGATCATTAGGTACTTCATTTTTTTTCTTCCAGATTGTTTTCCTCCTTTTACTCTGTTAAAATATTAGGAGATGAAGACTGCAGAATAAAGTTAATTAGCAGCAGCTAAGACAAGTACTTCACATCAGAGTGGTAGGCCGATGATCAGTTCTTTCTTTCATCTTTGTGTATGTAGAATAATCTTGATCTTGATCTACATATAAAGATTATTCTACATGATATAAAACTCTTTTAGTAATTTTTTTTTTTATCTTTTCAAGCTCTTTGTTTGGTTGACATATACAACATTTTATGGACTGTTAAGAGTATTAGATCAGTCAATTATCAAGTACTAAAAATAAGAGACTTCAGTTGTACTATCCACAACAAAATAATCTGGTAAGACCCTCGGGGATTCAAGGAAAAAAATTGTAATACTTCAGACTAAGTGCATGTTGGGGATTGCGGTGAGAAATATACCTTATAGCTTTAGGGTTTAGGGTTTATAGTTTATAACTTAAGTAATAAGTTCTACTATTAAAAAGTTATTTACTGTTTGGTAACCATATGTTTAAAGCACTTTCAAACATGTTACATTTGTTTGGAAACAAATTAGAAAAGTGCTTTCTGAGGTAGAAATGACGATTATTTGAATTTTCAAAGATTATGATCATATCCTTGAAAATTTGAAATTTGTAATTATCTTAATGATGATTTTCTTCAAACTTACTTTTTAACTTATTTGAGATTAAAAGTGCTTTAATATGTAACACCCAAATAACCTAATTTTTTCATTAAAGAGCTTTTAAAGTTATTTAAACACTTTGTAAGATTCCTATTACAATCCCAAACAGGCCCTAAGTATAAAAGAGTGGTGAATAAGATTAAATATTATTATAGAAAAATGAGTTATAGTTGTTTATAATGATTCTAATGAGCAATAATAGTAACATTAACTAATATTTTTTGGATATAAGTCTGAGCATGCCCAAGAGCGGAAGAGCCAATTTGACTTGGACCGAACTAGCCCTTCTAACATATCCCCATAGGAAAACACTATAAATACAAAGGGATCTCACAAACATATGTGGATAGTGTGCCATGTGTCTATTTTTTTTTCTTTTTCCCTTTCTCCCCGACGTCTCTTTCTCTTATTATCTTTTTTTTTCCTTCCCTCTCCCCTTATCCCCTCCTCCCCCTTACCCTTACGAAGGCCACTCTCCTCAGCACTGCTGATGATCGTGACTCTCCTCTGCCGACAATGCATGGAAGCCCCCTCCTCCGCCACTCTCCTCACTGCCAACCGACGATCATGACCCTCCCAGTGCCGCCAACGAGATTCTCTACCCAGTGCCGCTGCCGACGTCTTTCTGGCATCAACCCAGTACCACTGTCGCCCACAACCCCGTCGCCGACAACCCACTCTCTTCCCCCGCTGCCCATTCCTCTGTCGCCGGATACTTCTCTATGTTTGGTTGTTGAGGAAATGAAAGGAAAAATTTTGTTTGGTTGTTGAGAAAATGAAAAGAAAATAACATTTGTTCTCTATTTAGTTGTTGAGAGAGAAAATCGTAGCTTGTTCTTGTTGGGTTGTTGAGAAAATGAATGGAAAATAAAATTTGTTCTGTGTTTGGTTGTTGTGAGTGAAAATCCTAATCTGTTTGTTTGTTAAAAAATTGCAAAGGAAAACAGAATAACTATGAGAGAAAGAGAGACCGAGAGAGAGAGAGAGAGAGAGGTCTGTTGTTTGTTGCTGGTGAGGGATGGGAACGGCGGCAGCGACGTTAGTGTCGGTTGTTTTTTGGGGTTGGCTCCAACAAACGCACTGGCTCTTTGCTAGGGCCAACATCGTTGGTTTGCGACGGGGAAGGGAGGGAGAGGGGAAAGGGGGATTGGGGCTGGGGAGGGAAAAAAAAAAGAAAAAAAAAACTTAACTAGACGTGGTGTTGACACGTCAGTTTGTGGGATCCCTTTGTGGGATCCTATGTGTCTCTAGCTGTCCTCATCTCCATATATGACTTGGTTTTAATTGTATCATTACATTGGTAACATGATTGTTATAAAAACTTAATGGATGCATGCAATGAGTTTGGTGTTAAAAGCTTCCATATGCATAGAATACACACATCCATATATATATATATATATAGAGAGAGAGAGAGAGAGAGAGAGAGAGCTGCATGTTGCACTTCTGAATTACCATTGTTTCTTTATTCTCTTTTTCAAATTTACTCTGTTACTTACCAAAACCGATCTGAATTAACTTGACACCATCAATTGTCAAATTTTGAAAATCTGTACCCTAGTTGAATAGGAGTGTGCCTGATATACATCCTTTTTTGTTTACCGATCTTAGTGATCAGATCATCCTTCGTTAGTTGAACGGAGAATCCTTTGGATGATCTTGTGGCACATTTTTATTTTATTTTTCATAAGAAGGAGGCTTCACCTCTATTTATTAATAAAACCCTCACTGGCGGAAGAATAATCATAGATACATCACAATCAAAACAAAATACATCCCCACAACAAAACTAACGTCTCATTAAATCAAAATTAAATAACAAAATAAATAAATATATTTATTCCTACGTATTCCCATATTTACCATTGGTTTTGACAATTTAAAAGAGAGAGAACCAATTGTAAGATGAAGAATTTAGTAACAATTTAACAATATCGAGTTATAAAGTTGAACTTAAATATAATTACTAATTTCTTTATCTCAGCATCTTGAGGATACTAATTTCATGCCTTCTTAGCAAATTATATCTATCATGATAGGTTCTGATTCGTTGTCCACTTTTATATACACTTTAAACCTCCGGTCTTTACATGCACTTTATATAATATTAATGGAATAAATTAAAAACCTCCTTTACATGCACTTTATATATATAGTATTGGAATTGGATTCTTCATGTGCATGGCATATCCTCATTCTACTCCAAAAAACCTGAATACAAGAGCATGTTTTGAAGGCTAGCTAGCTCTCCTCTTCATTAATGGCCATTTTATCGGGTACTGCACATTCAACGTACATTATATCATGTGAAATGTTTTTGCTTTTGGTCCAATTGATGGGTGGTTAAAGCCCAACTAAGCTCAATTAATTAAAAAGAATTTTAAACTCTCCTAGATGTTAGAAGTTATTTATTCAGAAGCTCTGGAAATTAATAATTTTTAAACTAATTAAAAAGACTATCAAAGTGATCAACAGAAAGTCAATGGATGGTGTTGATGCCGAAAAAATCGCACAACAAGCCAAAAGGGAGAAAAAATCATTCCTGGCTTGCTATGACGATTCGGGTCTCGATTGGTGTGGTTTGGAACCCCCAAAAATGGTCTGGTGCGATTGTGCGTGCGTCCATGATAGTGAATGAGAAAGAAGTGCAGAGAAAGTAAAGAAAGAGAAACACCCAGATTTACGTAGTTCGGCAAAATGCCTATATCCACGAGAGTTTGGAGAGGAGATATCTACTATAGTATGAGTATTTTACAATTTCTCATAATCTTTCATTTCTCACTGTACAAAAGAAATCGGCAATCTATGTGCTAGAGGAGATCTTCTCCCTGGAGTGTTCGTCGAGAGGTTGAAGAAGCTCTCTCTTGAAGTTGTCTAGCCGCTTGCTTTTTTATTTGGCCCTCTTTTCGCATGCGCCTCGGTAGTGGTGAGGAACATCCGCTTTGTGTGTCTAACATCTTCTTTTCGTTTCTGCTTTTTTCCTTCCCCTCCTATCATTTTGTGGCTTTTCTTCTAACATCCTCACTCTCGTTGTCCCTTCCTTATCCCAATTTTCTCTCTTTTGTGTCCTAGTGGTGGCGTTTATGTGGGCTGGGTTGGTCTTGAGCTTTAATATTTTATCCCCTTTAGATGGAATAATAATTGGTTTTGTTTTGTTTTGTTTTTTTAATTACATTTTTTAAACTTCAATTAATTATATAAATCATGATATTCAAGCTGCCTTGACACCCCGCCAAAGCAGTTGGATTCGACCAAGTAATTTATCTAGAGAAGTGCTATGAGGCTTAAAAGCATAAAAATCTTGTAAAGTCTACAGAAGTGCTAACTTTATTGAACGCCATATATCTGAATGATCTGCTCTCTGCTTCCATGATCATAATCATTCCAAGCATTCCTATCAAATCTATATCTCGTCGACTCCTTGATCCTAGTTCTAATTTCAATACTCCTTGAATCTAGGGGTGTACAGATTTCGGTCTAGACCGGACCAGACTGAAACCTATATCGGTCGGTTTCGTCCCATACATCGTGGATCGAAAAAATTTAGTCTGGTCCCAGAATCTATAAATTTTGGACCGGACTGAACTATAAATATATATTTAAAATATTTTTTAATAATTTAATATATTATTTTTTTATATAGTAATTATATAAGTTAATAATGAAATTTTCATCTAATTTTTTTTATCATTGACCATATAAAATGTTAAATAATATATACTATCAATTAATAATATATCATGTGATAATTTATGTCATTATATGTAAATAGACAATAGTAATGATTCATGAAGAAATATTAGTTCCATAATTATTTTTTATTCTATTCATATGAAAAAATATACATTATGTGAAAAATACAGTACTACTAATCAGGCCAGCCAACCATCATTGATCTCATAAAAATATTTATTTCTTATAATTACCAATTCATGCAATTTTTCTTGAAAAAGCAATATAATACATAATCAAAAACTTACAAGAAATAATTATATATATAAAACCACCAAATTCTCAATATATATAAAACTTAAAAGACTTTTGGTTGGAAGAGTTCTTGCATGTTTTTTGGTCTCTTGATCAATCAGTCTTTACTCTTTAGGAATCTTCATACCTAGCTGATAAATAGAGAAACAAGCAAGCATTTAAAAATGAATGATACTATATTACTAAAATAGTAAATACATTATAAATCATAGATTCATATATACTCTACTCTTTACACTTAATTAAAGTAATTATGTAATTTTTTTAAGATACCTAAGTTGCAAACAAGCATTACTAATATATACTATCAATTAATCATATATGATATATTGTTGTGAAACTAAAGAGAGATAATAAAATATACAAAATAAAATTGGCTACTCAGGAGCTCAATATTATTCCCTATTAATTTTTATTTTCTTTGCATAGACTCATAGTACACACTCATACTTATGACACTAGGGTTAGTACTTCGCTTTAGCTATGTGTCGAGCGCTTATCGAGTGAACTCACGGGTTGATATTCGCTCGAGCGGTGTGTTGAGCGCCTATCGAGCAAACTCACGAGTTGATATTTGCTCAAGCTCCAGATCGAGCAGAAGTTGAGCAAACTCACGGGTTGATCTTTGCTCGAGCGCCATATTAAGTGAACTCACGGGTTGCTATGGATGCTTGCTGAGTTGCATAAAATGACGTCGTTTCACGCAACTCATAATTTTCTTTTTAAAATTACCCGTGTAGAAACAAAGTCGTTTAGGTTTATTTTCAAGCCAAACGACGTCATTTCAACCCAGATTCTCTTAGATGTCGCCCCCTCCCCCTCCCCCTCAGTTTTCTCTCACTCTCTCATTCTCCCTCCTGAGTCACTCTCTCAAACGGCGAAGAAACCCTAGAACTCCCAGCACCTCCGTCGCAGCTTCTGGCCACTCCATCGCACGCTGCCCATTCTAAGGTACGGAACAACCCAGGGCCTCCAGCACCTCCATCGTGTTTTCCTATTTACATTGGGAAAAAAGGGAAAAAATGAAGTTTTTTAGGAAACTGAAAAGATCCATATATCAATTGATTTAATCATGTATTTTTTGCCTGTTTTGCTTCTGGAGAGTGGTGATGTAATTTTTTATGGGTAGTTGGGGTTTTTGCAGTTTTGACAATTTTGTGATTTGATCTTTGTATTTTTTTATGTTTACATGTGTTTCATTATTGGTTATGAAGAAGTCTATGGATACTTGTTTGTTACTATTATGTTAATTGTTAAGTTAATAATCTGATTATTTGTTACTGGCTTAGTGATTTCAGATTTATCATTTGAATGGCATAAATGCTTAAGTTTAGGAAAAATTCAGATTTGGACTTGTTAAGTTAATTTTTGTTTGATCATTTTTCTAGATGGACCATACAAAATAAAAGATTCTGAGAGACTCTACAATCGATGATGTTAATGAGTCAATACAAGGATTTAGTGGCATTCCTCCACTCCCACCTAGACCCAATGTAAGTACTAAAACGAGTGGTAGTGGACCTAGTGGTGGTAGAGCTAGGTTAATGGTTTGGAATCACTTTACAAAAATACCAAAAGGTGATCCCACTAAACCTAGGGTTACATGTTATTACTGTGGTGCTTCGTATGCATGTGATATGAAGACCAACAGTACAAAATTCATGAAGTACCACATTGAGAAATAGTGTAAGAAATGTTTGTTTAATAAGACAGACAAGTTCCAAACTACTTTAGGTTGGAAGACGAAGGATGGAGGAAATGGTAGTAGGGGACTTGTTCCCATAACATGTAGTGTAGAGGCTTGCAGACAAGCCTTAGCAGAGATGTTGATTCTTGATGAGTTCTCATTTAGGTTCGTTGAAGGAGAGGGTTTCAAAAGATTTATGTTTGTTTTTTTCCTAAGTAGGTAGGGATTCCATCCCGTGTCACGATTGTAAAATATTGTTTTAATGTGTATTTGAGGAAAAAAAAGTAAGTTGAAAATTGCTCTTCAAGGGCAACAGAAAGGGCAACAGATTTCCCTTACCATGGATATATAAACATCCGTGCAAAACCTCAATTATATTTATATGTGTGTCACTGCACACTTTATTGATGATGATTGAAATCTACACAAGATTTTTTTTTCTTTGGTTGAAAATCATAAGGGTGATACACTTGGTAAGACCATAGAGGTATGCTTGCATGATTGGGACGACCGAAAATACTTGCAATCATTGTTGATAATGCAAGTTCTAATAACGGAGCAATATCTTATTTGAAAAAGAAAACCAAGCATAGAAGGGACACTGTCTTGGGACATCAATTCTTGCATGTTTGCTGTTGTGCCCACATATTGAATTTAATTTTCTGTGAGGGGTTGAAAAAGAATAATGAATCTATTGCAAGGGTGAGAAGTGTTGTGAAATACGTGAAATCCTCCCTCTCAAAGGTGGAGTACATTTAAGTTGTGTGTACAATTAAAAGATATTACATGCAAATGTCATATTTGCATGAATGTGCAAACTAGGTGGAACTCCACCTATCTTATGTTAGAGATGGCAGAAAATTTAGAAAACCTTTTAAACGGTTAGCGGAAGAAGATTCAAACTTCCTTATTAGTATCGGAGATGATGACGACAACGATGATGACGATGAGAATTCCTGGATGAGGAGAACGTCAAGGAAGTTAGGGCCATCAAAGAATGATGACTGGGAGAAGGTAAAATTGTTTGTGAGGTTTCTTCAACTTTTTCATGATGCAACTTTACGTTTCCTGGGAGGTGAATATGTAACTTGCTACTATTTTTTAATGGAGTTAGTTACAATTCAAAATGCAATTGGCATGAAGTGTGAAGAAGGAATCCCCATGGTGGGACTAATGGCAGTGAATATGAGGAAAAAATTTGATAAATATTGGGTACTATTAAAAATATGAATTTGTTATTGTATGTTGGGCTTGTTCTTGATCCTAGGTACAAGATGAAATATTTAGATTTTTCATTAGAATCAATGTATGTCCATGAGCCAACAAAAGTAATTGATTTGAGTTGGAAGGTGAAAGATGCTTCAACTAACATGTATGATGCATATGTTGAAAATGAAGAAAGGAATAGTTCTGGTCAACAATAGCAGTGCACAAGTCCCCTACGCGAAGATGTAAGTACTACAGTTAGTAGACTTGAGGATGGGAAGGCATAGAGATTGGCTCTATTTAAGCAACGATTACAGTCAAAAAACTTTTTGGAAAGCAAGTCAGAGTTGATAGATACTTAACTGAAAGCTGTGAGGAACAAGATGCAAGTTTTGACATTCTAAATTGATGAAAGGTTAATTCAGTTAGATATCGGGTACTTTCAAAAGTTGCAAGTGATGTACTTGCAATACCGGTATCTACAGTGACATTTGAATCTACATTTAGCACGGCGGGTCGTGTACTTGATCCTATCTGAAGTAGTTTATCTCCGATGATGGTTGAAGGTCTCGTTTGTGCACATAATTAGCTTCATTCGTCTTCTACTCCAATCATCCTTAGGACTTTAATGGATGAGGTGGAGGATTTTGAGAAGCAGCTGGATATGAGTATGTAAATTTACTTCATTTTATATATTTTATGATTTATATGTTATGTAAATTTATATAATTTGTTTTGTTTTATAATTTTATCTTTTATGTATAGAACTTGTTTGGGAGATTGAAAATTCTATGGAGGCATCGAATACAATGCCTACACCCAATGCAGATGAATATGAGGTGAGAAGAATATACTTTTATACTACTATACTAGTTATTTTTGTTATTAAATTAAGACATTTAATATTTGTTTGCTATGTTTTTGCAGTAAAGTTGTGAAGACTTGGAGTTTTGGACTTGGAGACTAAAGACTTGGAGTTGGAGTTATTTTTATTACTATTTAGTCATTTATAATTTGTAATTTGTAATTTCGACTTAGATGCATGAATTGTAATTTGTAAATTTTATTGTGTATTTTCTTTATTTTTTTGGTTTTGTAATTTTTTTCCCTTTTATTTGGAGTTTGGATGATTAGGGATTTTTAGTTTTATTAGTATTTTTTTTTATATATTTTTTTTATTTATATTTTGGATGTTATTGACATTTTGCATCTTTTTTTCTAGTTTTTTTTTTCTATTTTTTTGTATGTTAATAATAATTTAGATTGAAAATAGTCTCAAAATGAGGACTTGGGCCAAAACTTGACTAGTAAAGTCAGATGGGCCGAAATTGGAAAGTGGCCCATTGGGATAAGGGCCGGACCGAATGGACCGACCGAACCGGACCGATTGCCAATGGTCCGGTCTGGTCCATATGCCACTTCGGTCCAGTCCAGGGTGGGAAAACCCTAGACTGAACTCCTTCGGTTTGGCCTGCAAAATCTCCTAGGGATCGATTGAATTCACCCCTACTTAATTAAAGATTTTTTTTGCATAGTGCTATTATGCCCCCAAGTTTGACCGTTGAGTATGTTCCTAGTGTAAATTATATATATATTTTTTACTTTTTATTTCAAATATTTTTTTAAATATTTTTAAAAAATATAAAAAATAATACACTAATAGTAATTTGTTTAACCATTAAATAAAAAGATAATTAAAAAAAATAAAATACATAAAGGGTCAAATTAAGAGACAAACTCAACAACATATTATCATTTTTTATCATTTCACGTAACTTTTGCCCCATAAAAAAGGCAAAAAAAAAAAAGCATTCTTATCAGGGGTCGGGCGCGACCCAAGACTGCTCGGACCAATCCGTCTTGTTGCGGGCAGGCTACTTTTCAATTGAAATTACTTAAATAGCCTCATGAACGTGAGTAATTACTAATTAGTAATCCCTATATCCCTGGCAGCAAAACTCTCTCGAATCTCTCCGCGTGCTTCCCCTCAGCTACTCCCGAAGAGAACTTCTCGCAGCTCTCTCTCTCTCTCTCGCTCGCTCGCTTTCTCGACTTGAATCAACCAGGTACATCCCTTCTCTCTCTGTATCTCTTCTGCGTTTATTCTCTTGCCTCTGGTAGACATTTCTGTGTACACTTTGGTTGGTGTAGTTTTCGATTTTCAGTGTCTGATTTGTGGTTTTTTTCAAAAACATTTTCTGGAAATGTAATTGTTTGCTAATGAACTATACGAAACTTTTTCGGGGTGCTTTATTCAGGGTTTTGATAATTGTTTGTAGTCAGTGAATCATTCTGATGCTCGCCATCGTGACAATGAATTAATAATGGTGATGATATGACTAAAACAAGTCTTTGGGGGATATGTTGGGTTTTCATTTTTTTTTTTGTGATTGTCGCAGAAGAATCAGAGATAGTTTGTTGTTTTTGTTATTATTATAATTATAATTATAATTATAATTATTATTACTACAATTGGGTTTTGGTGTATACTCTTCTTTCTTTTTGGAAGGACTTGGCTAGTGATTAGGGGATTAGAGAATTTAAATTTTGAAGGTTTGGTGTTGCCATTGATAAGATTTTATTCTTGTGTTTTTTTTTTTATAGGTAATCAAGAAGTTTTATTTATAAGAGAAGGCATAGCCCAAATACACAGAAAGTATACATGAGAAGTACCTAACTAGGGTTTACAACCAAAAGTAGAAAATCATGATTTTTTAAACTTAAACTTAAATTCCTTGTGGTTCTAGAGTTGGCATCTCTTTAGGGGTGCATACAAAGATTATTGATGATCAAATGTGAATTCTTATACAAATACGAATGTACTCTTAGGTGATCTGTGTATTTTTTTTCTTTTTATTTCGTGCTGTCCTCGGAGAGCCTGGTGAACATATTTTCTCTCTTAACAATGTCTTTCACGTTTTCTGGCATAGTTTCTTGCATTTTTAGAGTGAAAGCACTTTCAAGTCGAGCTTTGAGATAGCCAGTTCTTTCATCAGTGGGGATCTTCGAAACAGACAAAATGTCGCGGAAAGGTTTGATGGAGCAAGACCTAAGTAAACTGGATGTAACAAAGTTACATCCACTCTCACCTGAGGTTATATCTCGCCAGGCTACAATTAATATCGGTAAATTTTATTCCCTATGAAAAGTTAATACCTTTCACATATTGAGTCACCAGAGCAGTAAAGCTTGATAAATTCTCATTCATATAGTTGGGGGTTGATTGTAGCTCCTAAGTTTATGTCTGAAGCTGATGGTTTGGAACTAAATTTGTTGTACCAGGCACTATAGGTCATGTGGCACACGGGAAGTCCACAGTTGTAAAAGCAATATCTGGTGTTCAGGTGATTAGTTTTTTTCTTTTACACATTGGTACCGTCACTTATAAAAAAAAAGAAAAGGAAAAACAACTGTAAAACTGTATGCCATCCAGTAAAAGGAATAACTACTATGTACACATGTTTTGGACATGGAACATTGGAAAGTACACTTTTCCTAGAATAACATTGATTATTAACTTTTCATGAGAATGGGATTGACTGAATCTTTCAACAATGTTGAGTCTCCTTCAACAGTCTTGTTACCTTCATACTGGGGTCTTTCAAAGTTCATTGTTAGATTTAAGGTGTCTTGGCCAAGTGGTAATTTGTAGCCTGTATGGAGTGGATACCACTGGTCTAATTTCTTTTGTTTGATTTAGGCAAACATTTGCTTGACTGTTATTTGTTAAAGTTTGAGCTTAGATATGAAAAGACGTTGAATTTGGTTATAGTGGAGCATGATGTATATAGTTTTTTCTTGGTACAAACATTAAATGGTCGAATTTTGAAAGTGCAGCTCTCTGTTTTGTCAATTTTCTGTAGACTGTTCGTTTCAAAAATGAGTTGGAGCGCAACATTACCATCAAGCTTGGTTATGCTAATGCAAAGATATACAAATGTGAAGATGAGCGGTGTCCTCGACCAATGTGCTACAAGTGGGTAACTAATTGTCAGATTCAACTATATCTTCATTTTGCTAGCAGCATTTCATTCATTTGTTGCATTGTTGCGATAGGGCTTATGGAAGTGGGAAGGAAGATAGTCCTCCGTGTGATGTGCCAGGGTTTGAGAACTGCAGGATGAAATTATTGAGACACGTGTCCTTTGTGGATTGCCCAGTAAGATTCTAAATGCTTATTATCAATTGCTATGAGTAGGTATAATGTCTTAAAGTAATTTAGGTTCCATGATGTGTTTTATACTTGGTATTATATACATTAGATAATGACAATAGATTATCCTTCACTGTTATGGGCTATATTAGCTTGGGAAATGTTATATCTTAGTTTCTATTCCCTTTTAAGTTCTTGTTGAAAATGCACTAATCACATTAAAACTTACTCTCTCTCTCTCTTTCTCTTAATTCAGTTAATTGCATGTACTGTCTAGTCTCAAGTCTTCCTAAATTTTGTGATTAGGAGTTCCTACTTTCCGAACTCTTCAACAGACTCTCCCATGTAGAAGAGCTTCCTTGTTGTAAGGTCATCAGTGTTGGATTTGTCGGTGTAATTAAAAAAAAAAATTCATAGGAGGCCCATGTTTCTTTGTATTTGTCTGCTGTTTGCTGAATCAAAGTCGGTGCTTGCATATCATATTATGCTGATAAATCTGGATGCACTTGGTCTTGAACTTATGTTGATGTGACGGTTTCTTAACCAATTCTACAGGGTCATGATATTCTCATGGCTACAATGCTTAATGGAGCTGCAATTATGGATGGAGCCCTACTTCTAATAGCTGCCAATGAAAGCTGTCCCCAACCGCAAACTTCTGAACACCTGGCTGCTATTGAAATTATGCGCCTCCAACATATAATCATCCTTCAAAATAAAGTAGATCTAATTCAAGAAAATGTAGCCATCAACCAGCATGAAGCAATCCAGAAGTTTATTCAGGTAAGTTCCTGTAGACCATCTTTGATGCAAAAACTGGTCATTATTTGTTGTGCTTAATGATGTTGGTTGGCTTTTCGTTTATAGGGAACTGTTGCTGATGGAGCACCTGTGGTACCAATTTCTGCACAGCTGAAGTACAATATCGATGTTGTGTGTGAGTATGTCGTGAAAAAGATCCCCATTCCAGAAAGAAACTTTGTGTCACCTCCTAATATGATCGTAATCCGGTCTTTTGATGTCAATAAGCCTGGATTTGAGGTTGATGATATAAGAGGCGGTGTGGCGGGTGGAAGTATTCTCATGGTATATTTCTTGTCTATGAATTTGTTCCAAAATTGAGAACCATCTCAAGTGTTGATCATGACTGCTGTTGGCATATGATTGTTGATTCTTTTTAGATGGATTTTCTTAACAATGTTGGTCCATATTATTCCACATAATTGGTTACATCATGGGCGCCAGATATATTCCTTAGGGTTGGGTTTCTATTGTCAATTCTTCTATTTTATTTTTGTTCTATAATCCATTCATCAATTTTGTATGAGTTTCTGCCGCTTGAAGCAAGTGTTGGTTTGGACCACCGACTATTGACCTATGTAATGCAAACTCTCTGCCATTGCAAACATGTTTTTTTTTAGGTCTGGGATATATAAAATAAGTTGTATGACGGTAACTCATTTTAGAGTTTTGTTCTTTGGTAGGGTGTTTTGAAGGTAAATCAATTTATTGAGGTTCGTCCAGGGATTGTTGTTAAAGATGAGAGTGGCACCATCAGATGCACGCCTATATATTCCAGAATAGTTTCACTGTATGCTGAGCAAAATGAGCTGCAATTTGCTGTGCCTGGGGGTCTCATTGGGGTTGGTACAACAATGGACCCCACTTTAACACGTGCGGATAGGTTGGTGGGTCAGGTTCTCGGTGAAGTTGGCTCACTCCCTGAAATTTTTGTTGAGCTTGAGGTAAGGGGATAGTTTGAAAGCTTCTGTGGTTGTCTCTTGACCTGCTTGAACTTGGCACCTGTTGATGTGTTCAAATGTTTTTTTTTTTTTTTCGAATTTCATGAAAATCTATTTAGCAAGTAATTTGCGACTGCCCTTTGTATTTCTCATGCCCTTTCCTCACTCCTGTCAGATGGATTTGGTCAGGCTTTGAACATTGCAGAGTATATAATATTAATTAAAACGACTACTATGTACATCTGCTTTCAAAAGAAAAAAGAAATCGCCGTTGCTATGCATTAATTGTGCCGTTGTTGCTATGTATTAATTGTGCCCCTTTTTATTCAAACAAAAAATGAGCTTCTCGAGGGCTGTAGATTTCCCCCCCAGATTTTAAGAGGTGATACGGTTATGTCTTTTCTTGTGGCATTCCTTGAGTTCAAGTAACACCCAAAACACTTGAAAAAAAAAAGTTACACCTAAAACTTTGTTAGACCGTTTTGATGCTCTATACGCTCTAGGGGACCATTTTCGTAAAAGATGTGGTCAAGGTCGATGTTGAATGCTTTCTCCTTTATATGCTCTTAGGCAACTATTTTTTTGAACTTGTGTTGCTGTGATTTTGCAGGTGAACTTTTTCTTGCTGCGGCGGCTTCTAGGTGTCCGGACTAAGGGCACTGAGAGACAGGGAAAGGTCTCTAAGCTGACCAAGCAAGAGATCTTGATGTTGAACATAGGATCTATGTCAACGGGGGCACGGGTTCTTGCTGTAAAGAATGATTTGGCAAAGTTGCAACTCACATCTCCAGTGTGCACCAGTAGAGGGGAGAAGATTGCCCTTAGTCGACGAGTTGAGAAGCACTGGCGTCTAATTGGTTGGGGTCAGATCCAAGCTGGATCCACCCTTGACGTCCCACCTTGCTCTATTTGAGTTGAATTTATACGCACATAGACAGAAGAAGACCAGTTAAACCATTTATAAGAGAATTGAAGAACAATGTGGGAACGATAGGCAATTGTTGGGAATCATTTTTGTCAGGTGGATAAGGAAACATTGCTTTCATTGCTATTATTTGTTCTGTTTCATTTTTCTTTTGGGATTGTGTTACTTTGTGCTGTCAACATCTTTTGGGTTTTGGAGTATTCATTTTAATTTACGAGACTGTATCTTATTGATTTATCTTGGCCTATTCAAAGTTTTGCTTCTTGAATTGCTGTTTTCAAATTTGAACCGTATTGGTGAGCAAATGATTGGCCTCAATTTCGTTCTAAGATATTTTTACTCTTTAATTTTTTTGTTTTGCTTTTGTTCATAACGTTTCAGAAGCTTAGATTGAAGACTGGAACTTAATGGCTAGGACTTGAAGAGATAGAAAATCTAATAAATTGGACTTAGTTCAATCCATACACTTTCCTTCTTGGCCTTCACTCAAAGGGCTTGCTTTACCCTCTGATCTACTCTTGAAAAACATCGAAACAGCATCGCCTCTTGTCATTCTTCCTTTCACACTTGAGGGCTGAACATCCTATTTGCTTGAACGTAGATGTTTTATGTGCTGAAGAACAATTGACAATAGCAAGAACAATTGACAATAGCAAGATGTAGCCCTCAAAGTCTCTATCTTCCTCCTATCTTCTCCAGCTTCTTGGCTAATGTTACGCTCGATTCTATGGATTATTTATTTTAAAGTTCTTCCATTAGCCTTACATCTTACAAAATTTTCTCAGTTACGTCCCTTTTTCAATATTTTTTTTTCTCATATTAGAGCCATCGAGTTTGGCCTAGTATCTCTTGTAGTTTTTTTTTCTTCGTTCGTGATAAGTCTCATACTCAAGGTATTATTTGGTGTTCTTTTTCGTTCACCATATGTTCTCCAGAGTCCATAGGCTTCCTACACTTAACGAATCGCTGTTTGTGATAGGTTTCATATTCAATGTATTATTTGGTGTTCTTTTCCATTCACCATAAGTTCTTTAGAGGCTTTTTACACATTAATCGATGCTCGTGATAAGTCTTATATTCAATGTGTTCTTTAGTGTTCTTTTCGTTCACTACACATCACGTCCTCTAGAGGCTTCCTATGCATTTAATTGATTGTTGTTTGTGATAAGTCTCATATTCAACGTATTCTTTTCCATTCATCACACGTCATTTAGAGGCTTCTTATGCACTTAACAGATTGCTGCCCTCATTTTCACCATCAATCTTATACATCAGTTTGTTTTTACTCGCCGTCCACTTGCACCACTTGCAACAAATACACATTTTGTCGGGTTGATAGTTGGACCCACAAGTCCCATTCACCTGGCCGGCAACGTGAATATATCATCATCTTGAGTTTGAGGGAATGTTAGAATATTACCTATACTTAGAATATATTCATAATATTCTAGTATGTATGGTAATATATTTTCTACTATATTTAATTTATTTTGTAAATCAATTATACTAATTGATTTATTGTATTTCCATTATTTTTCTAATTTCATTCATCAATAAATAGGGACATATTTTATGTAATTAAGAACAATTGACAATAATAAAGATGTAACCCTAAAGTATCTCTCTTCTCCATCTCCTTTTCTATTTTATTCTATTTTCTACCTTTGTTTTTCCCCCCGCATGGATCCAGCAAAGCTCATGAAATGCTTTACAGCTTTCTTAAAAGTCTATAACATTTTCAACCAATTTTGGCAAACCAATTATGAGTTTTGATAAATATATATCTTTATATAGTCTTTAAGGTAAGCTATAAATTAGTCCCCTGCAGTTAATTAATTCTTTTCAAAATCAAATTGCTAAATCAAACTTCTCCATGTTTTTTATTGATCATTTTACTATCCATATGGTTTTAATAACAATATCCAAATGGAAAATTCTATACACCATACTACCATCTCACTTTCATCCTACTAAATATGATGTGACACATTTATCACCATTAAATACATACTTAATATGTTCAAATAGTGAAAAATGTGCCACATACCACTTAGTATGATCAAAATAAGATGAGAGTGTGGAGTATAGCTTTACTCCGCCACTTACATACTAAAATATATAAAAACTCTAAAAATAATAATAAAAACTTTTAAAATAATCCATTTGTTTTTTAAACTCCTTTACATGTGGAAGGGTGGGGGAGGTACCTAAACCACCACTGGGCAGTCCAAGGAGGGGCGGTGAAGGGTGCATGAGCATATATACCACTGTAAGTACCGCCATGTGCAATTAAGGTCTCGTTTGAATAATTAGATTAGATGGGATGATTTTATATGAAAGTTAAAAGATGAATAAAATATTGTTAGAATATTATTTTTTAATATTATTATTGTTTTGAGATTTGAAAAAGTTGAATTGTTTATTATATTTTATGTGAAAATTTGAAAAAATTATAATAATAAGATGAGATGAGATGAAACCGTTTTTGTATCCAAACGAAACCTAGCTGTTAGCCACCATCTCAGAAAAATGTGTTAATATTATATATATATATATATATATATATATACACACCAACAAAAACAGAATAGAAGATTCGGAAACAAGCTAGTTTTGATGGAAGTTATTCCTTAATGACAGCAGAACTGCTTCGTAAAGAAGTTTACAGTTTTGATCATGACAACCTTCGCAATAAGAAAAGAGACAATTCCTTCTTAGGATAGGACGACTTAAATTAGAAAAGTAATGTTTACTACCATAATTATCTTCCTGTGATTGGTACAAATGGCCTTATTCGATCGCGTACGTAATTAACAAGCTGCATGGCAGTGGTCATGATGATCAGCTTAATTAATTATCCTTGTATTAATTTATTTGCTGATCAAACTGAGGGAACCAATAGGAACCCAGTTGGAACAATGTTGACAACATTAAGGAGGCCAGCAATAGTGTTTCCTATCAACTGCAAGGGCGAGCGCAAGACCCCCAGACCGGGAAGAGCAGCGTTGCAGGTGGCGAGTGGTGTGCTGACAACTAGATTGCAATCGGACAAGAGTGAAGAGAGCAGGGTTTGTATGGGATCCAACAGCATCGTGAACACTCCCGACCCATTCGTCGTTGTACTCGAAACCACATTTCCAGATCCACACCGCAGTTGTACCAGAGCATCTATAACATGACAAGTAATTATCAAAGTGATCATCGTACTAGTACCGTTGGTAATACAGAGGTTTCAATAAGAGACAAAGCCATCTACAAATTAAACCTCGTACGCTGATCTAGGATTTAAGCACGATCTGGTAATAAATTTTGAGAAATTAACTTACTTGGGAAGACCGGGCAGGCAGTACCATTAATGACAGCTACAGAGCCATTTATAGAGCAAAACACAGTCCCCTGTATGCGGATCAGACCCAGCAGACCACCTACGATCCCCAATTGTGCTACTGTTATTGGGGCTGCTACTGCAACAACTACCATAAGCAAAACAAAGACAGCTGATTTTGAGGCCATGTCTCCTAAGTTGATTACTAACGGAGTATCGGTACTTCAGTTACAGTGTCTTGCTCTAATAATATTACAACTGACTTGCAGGAACTCTGCCCATGCATACAACCATTTTATAGGATATGAGTGGCCAACTTGCAACCGATTTTTCTGACTTGAATCATAAATAGCTTGGGCATATGAACGCACGCGTGTAGAAGGAAAATACAATTTGGAGGATCCGCAAAAGAAGTCAAAAGAGATAGCAACTATATATATCCTATTCTCACTTTTTACTTGTGAAAACTAAAGATTGTCATGATGAAGCTCAGCTTCACCATGCACGCCATCTTAATTAAGAGTTTTGCTATGTATAAGTAAGTTTACGTACCAATTTGCATACTAATATTGTTACCTTTATATTCTAAATTCAAATTAGCATTGTTTTCAATAAAATCTACTTTCTGACCAATCATATTGAATGAGTGCGCGTATTAGTGCGTAAATTCATTTACAATTAGATTTTTCCCTTAATTAATTTGTGCGGCTTACGAGGTCTACAACCCGACAAGATCATAAGATTCGTCATCAGCATCCGTTCTGCTCCTTGCCCCTTAATTTTGGTAAACCCCAAAATCACTGGTAACTCATTCCTTCCAAAAGTTTGTAGATGGGTCCATTGCTCTAAAGCGCGAGTTGAAAACTCGTTACTTCAAAATGTTGTAGATAGGTCCATATATATATATATATATATATATATATATAATGCTAGAGAAAATCCAGGTTTTTGTCAACTTTTCTTTGATCTCATGCTCAAATCACAGCAAGTTGCTTACGGCTTGATGTGAGGGTACTTCCAGTAATGCTTTTGATCAAAATGATCATAACTTGTATAAGCATTGGCTTTTGATCAACGAGAAAGCTTTCTATAGCCCCTTTGGAAGTCCCTTCACTCTTTACAACACCGGTGTGGATCGAGCCTCGTTGCTACTTGATTGATCACTCATATTTTAATAATGGAGCCACTATTGCTTCTCGAGCTGATATTTTTAACCAATCTAGATTTTGTGCTTCGTTGGGTTTTATCTGGGAAAACAAATTGCTTGCTTGCCCATTCCAAATATCAGTACCAATGACAAGGCATAAAATTATATCGGTATATATATATTTAATTCGAACCCACAATTTTTCATGTTGGCTTTACTTATACTGATCGATCATACTTAATTTGCTTTTTCAACTTTGCCGGATATTTGTATGTATGTGTGTGTGTATATATATATATATATATATAAGCAACGAAATTCAAGTTGTTTATTGTACAGACACTTCCAAATTTCCAGCTTTATGCGTTAGATCACAGCCAATATGCATGCATAATTATCAAGTGATATTAAAAAGTATTAGTACTGGAAGTAGTCTCCCATCAAGCACCTCATGTCGGTGTCAGCATATTCCACCCCGAATGCCCTCAGCCGGAAGCAATTTGCCGCGTGTGGTTTGAGCACGAGATTAAAGAAAAGTTGACAAAAACCTGTATTTGCACTAGGGCTATATATGGACCTATCTATAGCTTTTGGAAGTGTCGATATTCCAATTCGTGCACTAGAGCAATGAACCTATTTTAAAAGTTTTGGAAGGAACGAACTGTTATAAACGATTCTGGAGAAGATCAAAATCAAGGGGCAAGGGATAGAATGGATGTAACGCCCCTGGAGATCTAGGGAGTTAACTCCTATCATAGAAAATCATCTCCTATTACACAATTATATATTCCAAAACTACATAAAATATAAATTTACTTGTCCAAACCAAATATATATATATATATGTTCCTCCATACGGACATCAAATATAGACCTCAACATGGTAAAGTAAAACTTCCATAAAGACTAAAAAATATCCACATCTCAAATTATACAAATCATCAGAAAATAATAATATCTACTAAATAAAACTATCCAATAATTACTTGTACTCTTTGGCACTTATTCATCTACGATCATCTAATCTTGCTCATGCTTCCTACTTTTGATTTCCAACTAAACCATCAAAATTATCTGAAAATATTGTGGAAATAAGGGGTGAGTTATCAACAGCTGATCAGTAAGTAGAGAACATATACTAGTATGAAAATATGAACATTTGCAGATTTCAGAGTGTAAAACAAAACATTTTTATTTTCATATTGTAGAACCAAAACATGTTATCAAACTATCAGAGTAACAATTCAAAATATTCATATACAAAAATTATTTGGCATAGCATAACTGAAACATCACATCAAAATAGAATTCCATGTTCAAACCTCGCAGTAGGGTTGTGCAAATTTTGGCAGCCAACTGAGCAGAAACAGAATGTGAAATCTTCCCCTTATTTATTCTCGAAGCCCCGAGTGTGCATACATGAAAGAATATACAAAAATCACATCAGATCATATCAGAGTATAGAAAATCTTCAGAACAGGACAAAAATCATATCACAACATAATTTATGCACAAATTTCATATTCGCTCTCTTTTTCAAAGTTCAGAAACAGAATGTCAGAAATAAGCTCATGTCTACACCAATTATGACAAAAATATATTTTCTTCTTAAACAGAATCTCATGAGTAATGCTGAACAAATAACTAAGGTAGTTCAAATCTATTTTCATAACCAAATATGTATATTTTTCAAAAATCAACCTCAGCTCATTTTATTTTAATGCAAAGTCTAGCATAGGAACCCCGCTTACCTGGACTTTCTAGCTTTTCAGAAATTTCTTCAAAATGCCGAATAACTATTAATCCTCACCTATCAAAATCACGTAATTCTCGTAAATTTCCAATTAATCTCATATTTCTATATTCAATCATACGCTTCTAAAATAACCTATTAAAATCCTCAAAACCCAAAATTTCAAATCATTACTTTCTAAAATCATCACTGTTGATTTAATAACTATGACAAAAACATTTAAAAGTCAGACCTATGTATTAATGAAAACAACTTATAAAGTTTAATACTGAGAAATATAATTATCCCACAATATTTTAAAATAAACCATAACTATTTTTAAATAGACTAAAACATATCTAAAATGTAAAAATAACATTACACCAATATTATTTACTTTAAAAATAAAACTTTACTTAATAACATGATAAAATACATAAGTGATTTTCTGTAAGCAAAAATAAAATAGAGTACACGAATACATATTTAAAAGTTTAAATCACGCCAATACAGCTTGTACTCAAAGGGTAAAGATGTAATTTATCTCAAATAATATATGCTTGACCAACTATACGGTAAGCTTTGTTATTTGAAAACATGCTCATACTATGTGAGGTAGTTTACGCGACAGAGGCACACTGTGGAGAAGGGAACGTGCGACAACGTATGGAGCTAGCTGAGGTTGGTGGTGGTGGGTGTAGTGCTCGGTGTGGTGGAAGGTGGTGAACTCGGCGGAGCACAGAGAGAGAGAGAGAGAGAGAGAGAGAGAACAACACGGTGAGAGAGAGAAACATGATAAGAGAGTATGGCATGCGGAAGGGGAGAGAGCTCACCGTGGGACAGCGCGAAGGCGTGTGACTGGTCGGGAGCTACGTGCGGTGGTTTCGGTCGTGTAACGTGGCTGAAAAACTGAGGGGCACTGGGAGATGGAGAGGCCAGCGAAGGAACTCAGTGGAATGGCTTGAGCAAAGACTGCTCTGTTTCAAGAGTGGAAAAACAGAGTATGCCGTGTGTTCCTCCTTCAACGACTGGGCGATGGTGGTTGGCCTTCCGTGGCGGCGAGGACGGCTTGGAGGGTGGTGCGCTGCTTGCAAGGAGGAGTTGCTGTCGGTGAGTTCGTGTGGCAGTGTAGCAGCGTCACGGAGATTCAACCCGTGTTGCGCTACGGGCTTGGCCAATGACTGGGTATTGCACGGCTGCACTGAGGGGAAGGTCTCACAGTGAGGAGAAGACGTGGCTATGGTGATGCTTTGGGCCCTGGGCGATGGTCGTTTATGGTGGAAAATGGTTGCTGCGGAGGAAACGTGGTCGCTGTTTATTTGAGGGGAGGACTGTGCAGTGGGAGAGATAGGTCGCGACTTGTTGGGGATAGAAAAATGTAAGCGGCAACCCTAGTTTGTCAAATTGAGGAACTGCTAAATGTGAGTATAAATATGTATATCTATTACACAACAGTTGCTGTGAATGATGGAGGGATAGGGATGATCATGCCACGGAAAAACGGACGAGTAAAACGCACCAGACGAAAATCGTGCACAACGAGAAAACTGTGGGGCTAACCGATGCACTGTGAAGTTGCCGTGTGAAAGAAAAAAAATGTTTGAAACAAAACAAACACAATATGAGGAGAAAATAGCTGCGTACGTGCATGTGATGACAAGTGCTTAAAAATATATCAAAGGGTAATACGGAAAACCCTAGAGAAAAGAGAGACGTGTGCGTGAATGTGTCGTGTGTGTGTATGGAGTGGACGAGAGGAAACCTTACGGGAATAAAAAAAAATATAGACGGAAAGAGAAATAAATAAATAAACATGCGGAAAAAAAATTAACGTGTGAAGAAAATATAAATATAAATATAAAATGAGCTTGACTCGGTCCGGGTGTTACATTGTCTCTTGGCAATTGAAACAGTTCAACAGGACAACATGGCTAATTCACTGCTTGGTGGTTTTTATTCAGAGATTAAAAAGTTGTCATCTTGTTTTAGGAAATGTGTTTTTCAACATGTTTATAAAGAAGCAAACATGACTGCTCATTGTCTTGTTCATTATGCAAGAAACTAGAAAGGTAGATAGAATTACTATGTGGAGGATTGTATTCCGGACTGTTTATCTCAAACCTTGTGGTTTGATTTATGTCTGTAGTCCTTTTTTGTTGATTAATGAAGTTCATGGTTTTGTTAAAAATATAATAATAAGAGAAAATATATTTACAACCGTGAATTGTGCAACTGTCGCGTAATCGCTTTGAAAAGAGTGAATAAAACATGAGACTCACATGAAAAAAATTAATTTTTTAATAGTGGACCTCACTCTTTTTCAAAGCGATTACGCGGCATTTACGCACTTCTCGGTTGTACGTAGAATTACTCATTAACTTAATTTTATTTCTTCTTAGATCAACTACACACGTGCATATTTAGATTCATGAAAATAAGTTAATATCCATAATAATAATTATTAAAATAATATTGTAAAGACAAATAATTGCGAATCCGCGATTATAAATTTATATGGATATCACTGAATCCAATTCCTTGAATTTTGTTTTGGAAGGAATGGCAGCCAAGTTGGTGGTGGCTGCTAGCTGCTAATTTCCCATTCCAATCCTCATAAATCCAGCAAATATGCCACCGCACTTCACCCTTTCTTTCATGCACTTCTGTTGATGGCCGCTGCTAGAGCTACTGCGTATTTCGGCAGAGGCCGAGACCTTAGACTTGCCTTCTCGCTGCGACTCCACTCTTCTTAGAGTGCAGTCCCCAAACCCAGCGGAGATTCTCTCGAACAAGTCCCCTGAGAAGCTCCTGCTTCCACACCCAACAGATCTGGATCTCCAAACCTTACGCTCAAAGGACGAGGCTGAAGCAGTTGCTTGCCTATTGGAACCATCATCATCTTCCGAAATGTCACTTTTCTCGCCCAGAGAGGACCCTGGACGCTTCTTCTTTTTATGCTTACCAACTGAACCATTTGTTGCTTCGGCTGCTTTCAAAGTTGTGACCTTGGAGCCGTCTCTGAAGCTCTTGTCCATACTCTTGGAAACACCGGGCTTTGAAGAAGAGGAAGCAGTAGTAGTAGAAGAAGAAGAAGAAGAAGAGTAGAGAAATGACCAAAATCCACCACTTTTTCTTGGGCTGACGTGTTCACCATTGTCAGCACCCGAGAACTGTTTTCTCCCAGGGGTTGCGGTGTACTTGCTTCGCTTTAAAACCATATTAGCTGCACGATCGGCTGATGCTACTGTAGTAACTTTCTTCTTCTTCTTGTTCTTCTTCTTAGCTAAAAGAAAAAGGATCCGGGCCCGCCTTCTATAATACTCATGATAATGACCATCTTTGCGGCCACCATCGTAGATAACTTTTGTTAATGTGGGTCGGACTGAGAGTGAAGGAGAGGAAGAAGAAGAACCAGCACCACCATTTCCAATATCAGATTTAAAATAAAGAGAGGGAGAAGAAGAGGAAGAGCTACAAATGGGAAGAGAGAAAGAGGAGGAGACAAGCTTGCCAAGCTTCTCTTGGAGGCAAAACGGACAGATCCCACCAGGGTTGTTTCTGTAGGCATGGTCATTGCATTGCATACTATCTCCTATGTCTTCCTCTCCAACACCAACTCTTCCTTCTCCTCCGATGCCTTTGATTCCTTCCATCATCATGTTCGGTTCTCGGGGAAATCTTTGATTCCAAACGTAGACATCTTCCTCCTGCTGTTCCTCTTTTTTCGGACCTTGAATGTCTCTTTGCTGTAGTCTGCTTTTCAGAGAGAAGCAAACAAGTCGGTCAGAAAGTGTAATTGAGTGATAATGTATATATATAGATGCGATGGTGGGAGAGGAGACTGGCAGGAGGGAGAGAGTCCCAGGAGCACGTGGAAGACTGACTTGCCAAATATATTAAAAGAGCAATCCTAGATACCCCATTTGGAGACGGTTACAAAATTATCCCTCCTAAATTATGTTTTTTCTCATTTAATATAGGGTTGTACATACAGTCTTCACTATACAGTCTCCAAGTGAAGATTACAAATAAAATTTCTCATATTAAAAAGTTTGTAAAAGACAAGCAAAGACAGGATTTTTTTTTTTCCTTCTAATCAACCATGCATAGTTAGTATTATAAATATTAAGTCTAAACACAGATAAGTTTTAAGGTGGATAATTTTCACTATCAATCTAGAAAGATTATTTAAGGATATTAAATAAAAAATTAAGTTGGTTATTATATATTGCACCATAGAGCGCACACATCAATTTTAGGATCAATAGATTTTGAGTATTTTCCACTAGTGTTGCTGGAGGAGGATTTGCTGAATATCATCGGCGTGATTTGCCAATTTGGAGAAGAGTCCTTGCTTTAATGGCTGTTATGACGGTTTGTGCATCGCCCTCAGAACTGCTTGGCTTTGTTGGAGCTGAGTTGCTATTTGAGAATTGCCAAAAAAGCTTCGGCTATCATGGATGATAGGATTTAATTTGAGAGAAAAGTAGATGAGTTTATGGATTTCATAACCTTTATTGTTAGAAGTTATATTAAATATTTAAAAGTTATTGTTAAACTTATTTTATATGTTTACGTTTCTTTTTCTCGAAGTCTTCAAATTCATATCAGGATTCAGAATAACGATTTTTTTTCCCTCCAAACTATCTTTGCGCCTGCCCAAGCAAAACTGCTTGAGAATATAACCAATGATAAATATGCATGTGCACATATAAACTATATAAAAATATTATTCCAATTTAATTTGTTGAAAATCCAAAGTTGTTAAAAAAGAGACCATAAAAATATATTTGTTTTTTCAAAATTGAATAACTTACCAACAAGTTTGAACTCTATAATTAATATTATGGAATGATATACCAGCTGCTACTATACACTGCCAAACGCCTCAAGGACTATGCAACAGAATTCCCAAAAAACTTCCAGCAAATAATTTGCTATTTGTATATTCATTTAGGGATATTTCAGTACTTTTTCATTACATAGCTTAGTTGATTCTTTCTATAAATTCATTATTGTACAACACGGAGAAGGCATCAATTTTTATATAGAATTGATTCTTCCTTTCCTTGTTCTGTTTCCTTTTCATTTATGTTGAGCTCAGAACCGCCCATCACCATTTTTGCCAAATCTAACATGGTATCAGAGCAGTGAAAATGGCTGTCGTCGATCCTCCTTCCACCACCAAATATATCAATCTTGTAGATCCAACCAACCCTTATAGACTCGAAACCTCAGACAATCATGGCAATGTGCTCGTGACAGAACTCCTTACTGTCAAAAATTTTTCTACATGGTCTCGATCAATCCATTGTGCCCTTCGAGCTAAGAACAAACTCGGGTTCCTAAATGGAACCCTCACCAAACCATCTAACTCTGATGACCCTCTTTTTGAGCTCTGGGAAAGATGCAATGACATGGTTGTGTCTTGGCTGCAAAACTCTATTAGCCTGCCTCTTCGATCCTCTGTTGCATTTGTAGATGATGCCCATGATATATGGATTGAGTTGCAGGAACGTTTTTCACCACATAATGGCCTGCATATCTATGAACTCAAGAAGACTTTGGCAACTCTTACCCAAGAGGACGATTCAGTAAATACTTACTACGGTAAATTCAAATCTCTTTGGGATGAATTATCTGTTTATGATCCCTTACTTGTTTGTCTTGTGGCTCAACCAAGCTTCTTTCGGACCGATACCAACAAGACTGCATCATCCAATTTCTAATGGGTCTTCGTGACTCTTTTAGCAACGTCCTCGACCAGATCATTCTAATCGATCCCCTTCCACCGGTTAACAAAGTTTTTTCTTACATCCAATAACAAGAACGCCACTGCTTGTTTACTTCCTCAGCCCCACCCACTGATTCCATTGCTCTTGCTGGTTGAAAAATATTTTTCACACCTTCCCCACATCCAAGCCGTAGAGATAAATCATATTGAACACATTGCAAAATCTCGGGTCATACATTCGCAAATTGCTTTAAATCAAGCAATGCTGCAGCTCCTTTTTGCACCCACTGTGAGATGTTGGTCATACTATTGAACGATGCTACAAGCTTCATGGGTACCCTCCCGGCCACAAGTTTCACAAATCAAGAGCAAATGCAACCTCTCTTGGCTCCTCTGCTGAAGTTAACTATGAACCAAGTTTGACGTTGACAAAGAGCAATATCAAGACCTCATAGCCTTGCTGCACAACAAGGATTCTTCACCATCCGCCAACCAAATTCAGACGGTTA
The DNA here is from genome assembly GCA_961763995.1 of Juglans cinerea. Taxonomy (NCBI): domain Eukaryota; kingdom Viridiplantae; phylum Streptophyta; class Magnoliopsida; order Fagales; family Juglandaceae; genus Juglans; species Juglans cinerea. The sequence goes on from CAUIVZ010000010.1 coordinate 11,362,233, forward strand.
TACCTTCCCACCCTCACTCTTCTTCCGCTGCTAGTATTTCCCTCTGTTTTTCCTCATTTTCTCTTTTGTCTACTCCATGGATCATTGAGATGGGTGCCACAGATCATATGATCTTTAGCACCTCCCTTTTCACCACAATCATTGCCACTATTTCATAAATTTTCAAACTCCCTAATGGAGAAATTGCTGCTGTCACTCACGTTGGTACCGTGCAAGTGATAGCTAACATTCTCCTCCTTAATGTTCTATGTGTACCACCCTTTAGTTTTAATTTGTTGTCTGCCTGTAAACTTGCACATGAATTAAATTGTTGTCTCATATTTCTGTCTACTTTATGTTTCATACAGGGCCTTTCTCCCTGGACAACGATTGGGAAGGGTAGCATGGAACATGGGCTTTACCACCTCCTCCGCGATCCCGTTTCTCCTCAAGCCTTAACCAACACTTTGTCACAAAACTTTCATTCACAAAACTACTTTGCCGCTTCTGTACAACTTGCTGATAATGTCCATGACTTATGGCACTATCAATTGGGTCATCCATCACATGATCGTATGCAATTAATTTCTGATCCTCATGTACTCAAATAGATGAATACAAAGCATATTTTGCCATGTTTAGTGCGTCCCCTTGCCAAACAAACTCGCTCACCTTCTAGCACTCATACTACTACTTCTTGCTTTGAAAATATACATTGTGATTTGTGGGGACCCCATTCCATTATTGCACATGATGGTAGTAAATTTTTTCTCACCATTGTTGATGACTATTCACAATGCACTTGGGTCTATTTATTGAAAAAGAAATTTGATGCTCACTCATGCCTTAAGTCTTTTTGCCACTTAGTCGAAAATCAATTCAACACTCGAGTACAAATTTTGCGTAGCGATAATAGACCCGAGTTTTTCATGGTTGATTTCTATTCTGACCAAGGCATTATCCACCAAAAATCTTGTGTCGAAACACCCCAGCAAAATGGCTTGGTCGAGCGCAAGCACCGACACCTTCTTCAGGTTGCTCGTGCTCTTCGATTTCAATCTCGAATCCCTCTACGTTTTTGGTCTGACTGTGTTCATACCGCCACTTATTTGATCAACCGAATTCCCACTCCCTTTCTCCAGAATAAAACTCCCTATGAATAACTTTTTCATAAGCCACCTTCTTACTCATATTTACGTGTTTTTTGCTGCCTTGCATTTGCATCAACTATTTCCCAACATCGTCACAAGTTTGATCCTCGTAGTCGACGTTGTGCATTTCTCGGCTACCCTTTTGATGTCAAAGGCTACAAGTTACTTAACCTCGACACCCACCAAATTTTTATATCCCGCGATGTTATTTTTCACGAAACGCTCTTCCCATTTCATACTCATCCCTTCTTCCCACACAAGACATACTCTCAACCCCAACACTATCCCCTAATTTTTCCTTACCTGACCCTGATTCCACATGCACCATTCCCATGCCTCAAGGAACTCTCCATGCCGAACCACATCCATCATCAGCCCCTCAAGTTTTCCCAACAACACTTTCACCACAGACACTTCGACGTTTCACACGAACACGCAACACTCCTGCTCACCTCAATAGCTACATCTGCCCTTCCCTACTCAACCCACCTCCTTTACAAACAATGGATTCTTCTCATTTGCAGGTGGCCCATGCTCCTAATGATCCTTCATCATCATTGTTTACGGCAGCACCCTGTCCACCTGGTAAAGCTTTTCCTCTATCTTCCACTCTTTCTTTTCACAAATTATCTCCCTCTTATTTTTCTTTTGCATCTGCCATTTCATCCTCCATTGAACCTTATTCATATGGTGAAGCTATTAAAAATCCTAACTGGTGTGAGGCTGTGCGATTTGAAATAGCTACTCTTGAACTCAACAACACTTGGTCTCTTGTTGCCTTGCCCCTTGGCAAGTGTGCTATTGGCTGCAAATGGATATTTAAGATCAAATATCATTCGAATGACAACATCAAGCGCTACAAGGTGCGCTTAGTCGCCAAAGGTTTTACCCAACAAGAAGGGCTCGACTACACTGAAACCTTCTCACCCGTGGCAAAATTAGCCATTGTCCGAACGTTGTTAGCTGCTGCATCCATTCAAGGCTGGTTCCTCATGCAATTCAACGTTCAAAACGCCTTTCTTCACGGCGATTTAGATGAAGAAATATTCATGTGCAAACCCCCTGGTTTTTCAAAGGGGTCTTCATCCCAAGTTTGATGCCTCAACAAAAGTCTCTACGGCTTCAAAAAAGCCTCGAGACAATGGTACCGAAGATTTTCTAATGCTTTACTTGTTTTTGGTTTTCAGCAGTCCAAAGTCGACTACAACCTTTTTACTCAACTAAAAAATGGATCATTCACTGCCCTCCTTATCTATGTCGACGATATTATCGTCGCTAGCTCTCACATGGAGTCTATTGAAGTTCTTCAAGGATTTCTCAATGATCACTTTAGAATTAAGTCTCTTGGAAATCTTCGTTACTTCATTGGCATTGAGGTCGTCTGTTATTCCAAAGGAATTTCCATCTGCCAGCGTAAGTATGCACTCGACATTTTAGCCGATGCTGGCTCACTTGGTTCTCGACCCCTCAAATTACCAATGGATCAAAACCTCAAGCTTCGCAAAGATGATGGCGATCATCTCTAAGATCCACTCCCCTATCGGCGCCTAGTTGGTAGACTCCTCTACCTCACCATCAGTCGGCCTAATCTCTGCTATTCAGTCCAGCACTTGAGCCAATTTATGACAGCACCTACAACCACACACCTACATGTTGCTCGTCAAGTCCTACGGTACATTAAAAATGCTCCTGGGCAAGGCCTTCTTTTCTCTTCCCATTCTTCACTTACTCTTCGTGCATACTCAGACTCGGATTGGGCCTCTTGCCAAGACTCACGTCGCTCAGTTACAGGATTTTGTATTTTTCTTGGACAATCACTCCTCACATGGCGATCAAACAAACAGGCAGTCGTCTTGCGCTCCTCTGCTGAGGCCAAGTATAGGGCCATGGCAACAATTTCATGTGAATTGCAATGGTTATCTTATATACTTCTAGATTTGCACCTCTCCATTTCTCTTCCAAAAGATTTGTACTGTGATAATCAAGCCGCGCTCCACATTGCCAAGAATCCGGTTTTCACGAGCGCATCAAACATATATGAGATAGATTGTCATCTCATCCGCGACAAAATACAAACTGGTTTCCTGTGGACTTGCTCCATTTGTTCTTCTTCTCAGCTTGCGGATGTATTCACAAAAGCCATTCCATCCTCACAATTTTTATTTTGTTATCCAATATTGGAATAGAAAATATATATTCTCTCTCTTGTGGGGATATTACATAATGATATACCAGCTGCTACACTGCCAAACACCTCAAGGAATATGCAACAGAATTCCCAACATAGAGAAGGCAGCAATTTTTATACAGAATTGATTCTTCATTTCCTCATTCTGTTTCCTTTCCATTTACGCTGAGCTCAGATTAACCGTCCAGCACCATTTTTGCCAAATCTGACATATGACATAGAAAGATGGAAGATTCCCTGTCTCTCGATATATTGGTTTAATTGCTTATACAGACCATTTAGATCTAGATCATAAGTTAAAGCTGCATCGATCTAGTTTATTTCTCGACATATATTTATTTGATAGATATGCAACATCTGTCATATCGTGTACGTACGTGCATGAGTACGTTGCCCCCGGTAGTCGCTCTATCTTTTCAAAACATCATAAGTTTCATAATTATACTTGAAACACTGCATGCATAGCTTTGATGTAGTTGTGAAATATTCTCTAGCGTATGCCATAAATATGAAGAGTAGTCATGATGTTATGTGATTTAATTAGCTAGGTTTTGCTTGGTGCTAACTTAGGATTCGCTACAAAAAAAATTGTTTATTTATTATAAGTTAGTTCTTGTTAATTAAAATGAGTCTATTTTTATCGTAAATAACTTGTCATATATATATATATATATATAGATATATACAGTACTTTTGGGAGACAATAGCAATACCAAGCTAGCTGTAAATGCAGTTTGAGTATCTAGATAATAATAATGCTTACAGCTTATTATTTGCATGGACAGGTGAGCATGTGCAGTACGTACAAGTATTACAAGGCAGCTGATCTCAACAACTACATCTGTGCGTTATAAATAATGACTATTTATTAATTTGCATCAGTGGCAACGTACAACTAAATAAATTTCATTTAATTACGTATAGTTAGAGCTGCTAGCTTTAAATAATGTAAGATCGATACGAATTATATGAAATTAAGGCCAGTTACTGCACGTACGTATTAATAATTGTAATATATGGCTCGATCTTGCACATGATGTGCTAATCCGTTTGGTAAAAAATATGAGAAAAGTAGAGGGAAATTGAATCAAAGATCATGAATAATTAGGAGTACTAAAAAAGAGGTAGAAAAACAAAAGAAGTAAGAAGATATAAATTATTAGATTTTTTATCAGACGATTATTGGGCCGTACATACTCGATCGTAGGGATATTGAATCATTGGGAAATCAATTAAAAATGGATTAATGTCATAATTTTAGATTATTTGGTGATCATATATCAATTAATATTAGATGGAGTTTAATTTGGTGTAGTATTATTTGAAAGAAATGATAATTAAAACTACCGATCGATAAACATTTTATCTGATCATGATCGAGGTTGAGGTCAATATGAGTTTTTATTTATTTATTTATTTATTTTAAACAAGCTTTAGCTATATATATATATATATATGAAAGATAATTACAATGAGTCCATGCTCTTTATTTACAGCATTTCTAATTTAAGGTGGGTCTTTCCCACTATGAAAATATAACATGTAAGGAGGAAGTAAAATAAGAGAGATATGTCCATAGGCTTGCGTTGAAGCTGCCCATTGTGCCGAATTATGAGCTCATTGATTTTTGTCTTGATATATTTTTTCAACTTTCCATACTTTGAAGTTGCCAAGAAGCTGCCTGATGTCTCTGATGATGTTTTGCATTGTCCAATCTGAGGCTTGTTTCTTGTTGTTTATTGCTTGAACAACCAGATTTGAATCACCTTGGACTATGATTTTCTTGAACTTAAATTTGTCAGCTTCTTCTATGATCATCAAGGTTGCCGCTGCCTCTCTTATGTTGGGGTTGTTGTTTTGAATAAAGTCTATTTTCATTATTACTACATTTTCTGAGTCAGATCTACAAATTGCAGCAAGAGTACTGCCACATCAAAAGATAGAAGATGAAACCCTCTGGATGGAATTTTGCTGGAATTTTCTGAGACTTTTAAGATCTAGGTCCATGCTTTTGTGTGTTCTAAGTATGACTTTTCAAGTTTAGTAACAAAGATGTGGGGGGAAAATTTTTCTTGGTTATGCACTACCTTATTTCTAGAGAACCATAAATTGTCCATAACAAGTGTAGCAAAAATCTAGAACCTATGATGCTCCTCTTTGGGAATGTTTAAGTGAAGTGATGGATTTATGATGTTTCCAATCCAATCTAACATTGATTGTGTTACTAAACATGCCATGTCCAGGGGCCACGGTGAGTTCTTCCAAAGAATCCTAGTATACATACATTAGAGAAACAAATGTTCAATGCTTTCAGCTTCTTCCTTACAAAGATGGCAAAAAATTTGGACTGAAAACTTACCAGAATGCATTCATTTGATTTTTTCCTCAAGATTTTGAAAGTTGTAATTTGACCGAGGAATTTTTTGAATTTGAGCTTGAGGTCGATCTGAGTTATATATTGATATCAAAGCTTTGGCTTTTACAAAAGCTATCTCCGTAGCTAGGAACTGTACCTCTGCATCTTGTCTCCACATCTTAGCTGTGAGAGAGAGAGCTAGGAACCGTACCTCTGCATCTTGTCTACACATCTTAGCTGTGAGAGAGATTTGGTAAGATTTCCAATGTGTTTGTCCAAGATCTAGCATTCTACTTTAATATGGTCAGGGAATCATGGTGTACCTGTGGTTCCCTGCATGCATAGAAAGCAGCAACGCTTACATGAAATCTTCCTACAAAATAGAAAATGACATTTGGCCACTTGAATTTTTCTCGGTTCAGGTTTTTTTTAACTTTATCTATATATTTTTACTTAAATGGTTAAAGAATTGAAGTTTGTATTTTTTTTTCTTAATAGTCAAAGATGCTTAAAAAATATTTTTTACAAAAAAAAAGTGCAATTGCACTGGTGGTACTTGGGAGGAGGGGGCATTCATGAGACTAAGTAGCAGTATTTTTTATTTATTTATTTAATAGTTAAGAAAGTGATTATTAATGAAATTGTATATTTTTTTTAATGATAAAAGATGCTAAAAAATGTTTTAAAAAAAATCAAATACATTAGGAGGCACACGAGCACTCACAATAGCTCTTGTAAAATAGAGTTTTCTTCAAAATATAAAGAAATGTTGTTAAAAGAGGACTCCATCAGATTTTGTATTTTACAAATATTTTACATTTTGATACAGTGATCTCTCTACATTTATAGAATCCTATTCATGCATGTAAACTTTTTTAATTAATTTATTTTCCCTCTTTGTCCTTGTTTTCACATTCCTCCATATTTATTTTCTTTTCTTTTTAGATCCTCTCTCTCTAAACATATAATATTTAAATGATATGAAGAAAAAATAGATAAACTGATGTATGGTATATTGTAAAAGTTAATATGTAAAATAGAAAAAATAAGTTTTAATGATATATTTTAAAAGATAAGATGAATAAGCTATTAAGAGTGCTCTTAGTGGTACATGTTGGGCGGCCCGTAGGATTGTCCCTTTAGGAATTGGGTCATAACTACTAGATTATCTATATGGACAATGCTAGGGGACAATATGGTGCTCCCAATTTACCGACAAGTGCAATTCCAGTTTTTTTCTTTTAAATATTTTTAAAAAATATGCACAACTTTCTTAATTATTAAATCAAGAATACAGAATCGGTCAAATTGGAGCTGGCACCACTTTCGGTCCCCTTATCATTTTCCTATCTAGATGTATCCTTACGGCACTATCAATGAATTAGTTAAAAATATAAGATGAATTTGGTTTTTGACTATTCTATTTACATAAATCTCCACATTAGAATAATTATTTTTTCATTATATAACAATAAAATAATATAAGATGAATTTGACTTTAACTATTCACATCAAATATCCATATTGAATTATCTATTTATTCATTATATAGTAATGAGTAATTAATAATTAAAAAAATATTTAATTTTTTAATTATTAATTTATTTTATTTTATCATATTTTACTAATGTTAATTAGTAATCATGTTCTAATTAAATTATGAGTTAAAAAAATTATATTTTTTCAATTGTCGGTTGCAGTTGATTCTCTCTCACAATCTCGTCCCACACTGGACCTTCGTCCTTCATCATCTCCACCAGACTCAGTTTCTCACCCTCTTCGAATCCGTAATTCTCAATCCCGAATTGCTCAGCCAACACTTTCTAGAAATGCTTCCACTTGAACACGTCCCCATTGTTGCAGTTAAATGCTTCGTTCCTCACATACGGGTCCACCGCCGACCATATCTGCTGCTCTGCAATAATATCCGCATCAGAAGCCAACGCGTAACAGTCCCAGGTAGCTTTGGTGCCGGGGAATTTTAAGGGAAGCCCCTTGTGCTTGCATATAGCAGCGTACACGCATAGCGTGCCAATGGTGGTGCGGTGGTGGGTCTCTTTGGTTGAAGACGAAATACTCGGGTTATTACTAGGAAGGGCGTCTGGTTTTTGAGAGGGAAGGGAGAAAGACGTTGATGGAAGGAAAGGAAGAGAGAAATAAATGATATAAAATGGATTTGATGAATAAACAGTACTTTTCAAATTTAGAAATTATTTTAGAAGTGACTGTATCTAAATTCCAATTATTTGAAATTTAGCTATTCCAATGTGATCACATTTTATGATTTAATAGCTAAATCTTCAATAGATTTAACTTTTAGCTAATCGAATGAGAGTGCTCATATCAGCTGACAGTAAATAGTACTGCAGAAGAGCAGAGTTGTTATAACTCTCAAAGATTTAAAGAAAAGAGAGAGCAAGCATATATCCGACATAAAAAGATTCTACTTACTAAGTACTTTCTGCGCGCAAGGGCTTACCTAAAAAATGTAAAGATAACTGATCTTCTCAAATATCTTATTGGAAATAATCCAAAAGAGAAATGATAGTTGTAATCGTGAGTGCGTAAACGTTGTGCAATCACTTTGAAAAAAGTGAATAAATACGAGATTCACATGAAAAAAAAATTAATTTTTTAATAGTAGACCCTACTTTTTTTCAAAGCGACTACACGATACTTGCGTACTCTATGACTGCATGTAGCATTACTCAATCCAAAAATGCTTTACAACTTGTGATGTATCTGTCGATTTTTCTAGCCATCTCATTACTAGAAACGAATACTTTCTCTATAAGTTTTCGAACAATACAAACAAGATCAGGTTCATTATAAGATTGTCCGAAAGACAGAAAACTCAAGCCCAATTACTTTCCTCCTAAATGGTTGACTTCAAGCTGACTCACCCTTTATAGCTAGATTTGAGCTTGGGACGTCAACCCAAATGTTGCTAGCTAGCCTAGTTTCTTGTTTTCTTCTTGTGTTAATTACACTTTGCCCCTTCCAACTATCACTCAATTCACAATGTGTTCCCGAAACTATTGATTGCATCAAAGTAGACCCTCTTACTTTCAAAAAGTCCCAATCCCCCCATTCCATCTACAATGAGTTTTAAATCGAACGGAAGACTCATCCACGTCCCAACCCTCTTCCATTTGATTTAACGCTCATTGTAGACGAAAGGGGGGATTGAGACGTTATAAAAGTAAGAGGGTTCACTTTGACACAATCAATAGTTTTGGGGGCACATTGTGAATTGAGTGATAGTTAGAGGGGGCAAAGTGTAATTAACCATTTCTTCTTTGAAATATCAATTATGTTTGTAAAATTTAGACAGTTTTTAGTATTTAATCCCAAGAGTAAATATCGAGATAGGAAAAAGTATGCGGCCAAGTTACACCCACGAATTGTTAAGATGCTAGCTGATGATCATCAGACACGACACATGATGAGCTTGGTTCTTTGACAAGTAGATTTTTCGTACAAAATGATAGTCCAACTCCACATACTTGGTCCGGTCATGCATGGAAAACGAGATGGGCAGTTAGAAATGTGGCCCCAACGTTATCACACCATAAGAAAGGGGCCTAATGTTGGAAGATATGTAGCTCTCAACGAAGGGGTTGTGGCCATATAGGAGTATAGGCAGTGCTCTCAACAATCTGAAATACGTTTGGGAAAATCTCTCCACACCCAACGATGGAGACTATTCTCTAGCTAGCTTATTATATAGACATAAGAAGCTCAATACAATAAAAACTTACCACAAGTTGACAGCTTATGTAATTCTAGTTTTATCATGCATGCTTCTGTACTGGAACTTGTGTCCTAGTACTAAAACTCTTTGCTCTATTACCCCGGTTGTCATAGATCCTTAATTAACTGGGTTAATGTCTTTGTGATTAAGTGCACTTGTATTTCCTACAATAACACGCATATGGAGTTGCAGTAACACGATCTACATGATTTAAAGTTTGGATATCCGACCTTAAACTTATAAAATGCTCTTTTCCTAGCTAGCTAGCTAATTTCCAAGCACAACATTCTATCATCTGTTAAAAGAGAAAAAGAAATACGGAGAGAAGTCGGCCATGCATGTTTCATCAATTGAATTTCTCTCTAAAGTTTTTGCAAACCACTAAAAATAAACCCTAATCTGTAGATTAGCTAAGATGAGTACTTCAGCTACTATCTAGAGTTCTAGTAAAAGATCAAGTTTAGTCTGGCAATTGTCAAAAGTCCTGAGTCTCCTGACTGGTGTTACAGCTGGAGCAAACATAGTTTATTGATACAAATAAGGATCTTTTTTTAAAGGTTTATGAAATAATGATTGCAATATCGGAGCTTTTGTAATTACAGTACTACTTGTTAGTAAATTTTCAAATAGTGTATTGGTTTATTTTAAGTTGCCCAAAGTGTTTTACCCTCGGTCTCTTTGAGCTAGCTAGGTAGGTTGCCCAGAGCTTCAGTTCATTGACAAATTTCTTCTCACTTGATGATAATTATTTATGTTTATTATTAATGCGTACTTAATTGTGTGGTTGTAATTAAACAAACCTCAGCTAGATCTGAAATTTCACGAATAAAACCAGCTCTAGTAACTCAAAATATATACGATCTCAATAGCTTTTCTTTCCAAATAATTCTCCGTACATGATATATTATATATATATATATATGATATACTACATTCTCATGATCTCACTCTTATGTTGATATGGTATTGATTTGAATTTGTTATTTTGAAAAACAAGAATTAATTAAACAGTTTATGGATATATAATACCATATTAACACATGAGTATGATAAGAGTGAAATGAGATTATTATATACACCATAATTAACTCCTACATATATATATATATATATATATATATATATATATATATATAGCTATCACTGATTGATTTGAATCCCATGCACCCCCACTTAAATTAGAAAGTTTCCATGAGGTGACTACTTTATGTAATTAAACCATTGTACTAGGAATTATTAGCACTTGTAGATCGAAAATGGTTAAGGGTATGATAAAGAACAAGTACTAGAGTACTGGACATCATGGGTGGCAGTGACTATATATATATAATTATTGTAAAAATGACAAGGAATTAATTACTTACGTACCAAAAGGAAGTAATCGCGCACGAGAAAAGCATAGAAAGCCCAGTCCCACCGTTCAAGAAGAGAAAAAATGAGAGAAAGAATGGCTGTACTCCACACTCTTGGTTGTCACCACTGTTCTCTGAAAATCACAATTTTTTTCCAGTCTAATAATTAGTGCATGGTTGCCAATAACATGCAAATTATATACAATAATTAAAATCTTCCATTTGCTGATATTAGGTGATGAGAGGATTGCAATGGAAGAATAAGGGTGAGATTGACATAAAAGTCTCATTGATGTGTTTATGCACTAAATATACTCGTGGCCGAGCTGAAACCAAATAATGTTCTATGGAGCCCTTTCCTCGAAGGTATATAGAGAGATATTGATGTACAGAAAGATTTAATGAGCAGAAATATTGACAAAAAAAAAAAAAAAGGGAAAAAGAATCAAAAGAAAACATTATGTAACACCAAGGCCAACATCTAAGCCTAGGCCCAAGCCATGCGAAGGCCAACCCGTTGGAGAAGGAAACGATGTTGTTTCCTAGAGGTTAGTACCCCTCTATTTTCCCTCTTCATCCCCACGCCGTGACGGTTTCTCCCTCCCGATTCCATCTCCACCCCGTCACCTCTCATCTCCAATACTTTCTCTCCCCACTCACCCACACCACATTTTATTTTCCCTCCCAAATCCCTCTCTCAACAAACTAATCCATCTCTCTCTCTCTCTCTCTCTCTCTCTCTCTCTCGTGCTGAAGACCCAAGCATAGTGACCTGCACCACCAAATCGACTGCCCCACTGCCTCAACCCTTCGGTTTCACCACCAAAGCCCACGCCCAATTCCGTCATACTCCTCACGGCAATGCCACTGTGAGCCTCACCACCACACATCGAGCAAGCCACTATAGCAACAACCTTTCCTCCACCATGAACCACCGAAGCCAGCCTCACTAACACCATACATCAACACGTGAGATGCGGAACCCGCCACTACTCACACATGCAACCATAAACCACCAAGCATGAAGCCAACCATGCCCAACCACCGTAGCCTCCATCCTCAACCTGCCTCCCTCAGCCCCTATAGCACCAAACAACAGCCTTCACGCATGTCCAGCAGGCCACCCAGTTGTGCCACCCAATCACTGCTTTGCACCACCACTACCCACCCTATGTAAAGCCACCAAAAGCCCTTGTTTTCCCTATACCCATAAATAGAGCCCTTGCTTCCTGCCCGTGAGCCACAAGCCACAGCCACCTTCCTCTATTCAACCACATCCCTGTCGGAATCAACCACAAAAAGTGACGCCGGAAGCCTCCCACAATCCAGATCCACCACATGTCCTCCCCGTAAATCCACTATTGCAAAATCTCTCCCTCCACTCCGTTATTCTCGGGTTGTGTAACACCTCTAGAGAAATATATAGAAATTGCTCACTTCGAGGGGAGCACCTCCATTGAAGAAAGGAAAAAGATGATAAGAGAAGAAGAAATAAACTTGTATTACTTTCTGCATAATCAAAACCTAGAGCCCTTGGCTCTTACATAAAGAAGATGACCTCTACATGGGCCTAGACTATCACAACTAAGGGCATACAATAGAATAAAACTAAGACCCAAGGCCCACTAGCTATCTTAAGACCTAAATACATGTTGAATGTGAAATTGTAATTGACATTAAACGGGCCCAGGGCCCATAGCCCAGGTCCTTCATTTGGGAACTGTGACAAACCATCCCCCATAGAAGCACCTTGTCCACAAGGTGCGGTTTGGCTGCCATGCTTCCTTTGTAACTGGAAATTATAACTTCTATCTCATCATCAGTGATCCAATCAAAGTTTCCATCTTCTACACCATGTCCTGCAGCACTATAACAAAGAGCAAGAAAGTACCACCTCTCAGTTTGGTTATAGATACCTGGAAGGTCCTGCTCCACATGGTCTGCCAACAATTCAAACTGGCTAGGAATTGAGAATGCATAGGTTAGATGGTCTATAATTTCTGTATCCCATTTTATTTCCCGAAGTGCCACTTTTCTCATGAGAATAAACAACAAAAGGATAGCCTCTTCAGTATTGTTTTTCAGGGTGGTTGGATCCCGTACTTTCAACTGAGGTGGACTGCTTGCTTCAATTCCACTATAGAGTAAAGTAGCAGCTAAGTCTTTTTGTACACCAGCCAACCTATGGGGGTCCAAGTTCCATGGCTTGATTAGAGCCCGACGATATGCAATGATAGCTTCATCAAGAAACGCTGCCCTGGTCCACAAGACAGGGAGCAACTCCAATGCTTTGTGGAAAATCTCTTGCAACTTGCAGTCTTCACCAATGCCCTCAGACATTCCAGTAGGTAGTGCCGATTCAACTATCTCCAGAATTATTTTGCACTCCTTTGCAGCCTCTCTCAGAATTGGAACAACTTGCTTGGCACTAAGCAGGGAGGTAAAGATACAATCCTCAGAAAATTGGGTGAAACATAGCTTTGGGTTTGCTCCGACTTGGATGTCCACCAGCAGTAGCACAGTCATTTTATCAAACACCCGACTTGCAAGCTCGATTATGGTGAAAGTTGCATAAATCCTCACAAAAGTATTCCCTATAGTGACTGACTGCATCGTCGTACCTCCTCCAACTCTCAAGCACTGACCAGAAGCTTTTATAACAAAAGAATATGGAGGTGCAAAATACATGTGTAGAGACATCATGCAGATGATAATACCTAAGCAAAACTGCAGCGTAGGCTTGAAATTGAATAGGTATACATGTAAAACCATGGTAAGCAACATGGTCATTGATGTGGAATACACCTGTATTTTGACAAGATCAATCATATAAAATTTCAAAGCTTCAAAAACCATCTTGTTCAACGCAAGCTCGTGTAGCCATTGACCATCATTCTCAATCAATTGCTTCTCAATAGAATTATTGGAACTCTCATAGCGAACATCGCCATCAATTTTTAGTATGGCTAGAGCACTGTACGTGCTTGCCAAATGACTACCATTATGACTCAAAACCCCTTTCATGTCTAGAGTTAACTGAGAAGTTCGTGAATAAATAAAACCAAGCAATATATCAAAGGGCCCCCTTCCTCTATCAAACGGCTCAAACACACCTCTCAGCAGCAATACATCAAGCATAAGGGGAGCGACATACTTTTTACCTCTCAGAATTGGAACAACTTGTTTGGCACATAGCTTTGTGTTTGCTCCGAAGGAAGTAGTTGGGGAACCAGAATTTACACAAAGATATTGCTCCTCGTTGTTGTGCTTCGTGGTTACCATGATCTTCTCCTTGATCTCGATTTGGATGTCCACCAGCAGCAGCTGCGGCCCCACCACCTTAAGAACCCCGACGTCAAGGACCATGTCCTTAGTGGTTCCTCCGTTAGGTGCCTCTTGCATTTCTGTGCACAATAAGCAGCCCTTTCCACGACAGGTAAGGCACTTTGTTGTGGCCTCTTTTGTCTTGCTATTACCAACTTGCTTGTTCCTCCCAAGTTTTTGCTGAAACTCTGAAACTGAAGTTATAGCAGCAACCAGATTTCCCTTTGCACCTACCTCCCAAGCTTTCGGCTTCGGTTTCACAACCGTCGCTGGTTTCTTCTTCTCGACTGATGCTGTAGTTGGCTTTGGAGATGGGAGCTTGTACGAACTCTCGCTAGTGCATTGCTCTTCGGTGGCCATTGCAGGACCAAAAAAAAATGAAAGATAAGGAAATCTAGAGTGTCTTGGGTCCAAAAACTTCTGCCGAAATGAAGAATGGTTTGCATGGAGAGGGAGGGTGCAGATTGGTCGGTGTGGAAATATTGTTTGGCTGGGTTTTTATGGTTGAGGGTGAGGCATTAAGAATCTGAAAAGCGATTCCACCGGGATCAAACTCTCATCTGACGATTAGTGAGTAGATGATGCTAGGTATGACTGAACGAACAGAAAAAAATAATAATAATAATAATAATAATAATTTATGAGATGAAGAGAAGGACACGAGATTCTTATGGAAGGATCAGACAATGGTGGAAATGGTTCTGGATTTTTGGGAACATAAGAAAGAATAAGCTGAGCTGGCTTGATTTCATCCTTTCTTCCACAGCAACTGCATCTTCCTCTTGCTCTTGTATGTCATAGATTTGATCTTCGAATTGGTTGAAGCTTTCCTGAAAGTTGCTAGCAAAGTCATCAAGGGATTGTTGAAATACTTGGTGCATTTTGTTGTGACTCTTCCGCAAATCCTTCAGATGTTGTTGCTATAACTTCAGTTTTTGCTGAAGTTTTTGCTGAAACTCTGAAACTGAAGTTATAGCAAAGTCATAAATAGCATCTATGAGAATTGAAGATTGTCTTCCATTAACTCTTTGATATTTAGTAAGGAAGAGATGATGTTTTCCATTCTCATAGATTATAAAGCCAATGCCAAGGAAAGACTGGCTCTAGATACCACTTGTAACCCACCTCTAGAGAAATATATAGAAATTGTTCACTTCGAGGGAAGCACCTCCATTGAAGAAAGGAAAAAGATGATAAGAGAAGAAGAAATAAACTTGTATTACTTTCTGCATAATCAAAACCTAGAGCCCTTGGCTCTTACATAAAGAAGATGACCCCTACATGGGCCCAGACTATCACAACTAAGGGCATACAATAGAATAAAACTAAGACCCAAGGCCCACTAGCTATCTTAAGGCCTAAATACATGTTGAATGTGAAATTGTAATTGACATTAAACGGGCCCAGGGCCCATAGCCCAGGTCCTTCATTTGGGAACTGTGACAGGTTGAGATCACAGTGCCATTTCTTCCCGCAACACTCCACCACACAAAGGAAACCGTCGTGACTAGCGTTTCTGTCCGACCACCCAGGATCTGCCGCCGCACCTCCCTCCTCCATTGGCGAGTCCACTCGGTCTCTCCCTCTCTCACACGCCTCTCTGTTCCTTTCTTGGCTTTTTTTGTTCCGAAGTCCCCACTCCTTTAAAATGGAAATGGGCTATGGGCCTCAAGCCCTTTAGGTCAAGTGGCCCTTCTTAATACTCTTAAGTGGGCTGGTTTTCACATGGGCTTATATAAAAATGAAGAGTGATGATGTTTTTTGGGTTATGATTATAAGTTAAATGAAGTCTAGGTTATTTAAGTATTTCAGATTTTAATTAGAAAGTGCGTGCTTAATTAGATAGTTACGTACTATTGAAAATTTACATAAATTATGTGTCTATTTTCTAGGTGACAATTGATATTCGTTCAGTACTTTCGTTGAAAAAATCATTAAAGTTAAAAGTCGAGGTAAGCGGGGTTCCTATGCTAGACTTTGCATAAAATAAATGAACTGAGATTGATTTTGGAAAAATATGCATGCTTTGTTATGAAAAGAAATTTGAAACAACCTCAGTTGTTGGTTCTGCATTACTCATGAAATCTGTATAAAAGAGAAAAATATTTTTGTCATGACTGGTGTAGACATTAGCAAATTTTTAGCATTCTGTTTCTGACTATGTAAAAAGAGCGAATATGAAATCTGAAAATTTGTACATGTTATGTGAAGATGCTCTGAATTTGTTTTCAATATGTGAAAATGATATGAAATTGTTCAGTACTTTGTTTTGATATGATGTGGCATCTGAAAAACATTTGGCACGACTTTCTAATTTTGTATCTGATTCTGTTTCTAGTGATGATCCGATGATTCTGATTCTGTTTTGCTCTGATATATGGCCCTGCCACGTGTAATAATAGTGGCCTCTTGCCCTGTCACTGGTGATAATAATGACATTTGGCCCTGTTACGGGACATAATAGTGACATATGGCCCTGTCATGGGACATAATAGTGACATCTAGCCCTGACACGAGATACAATAGTGGCCTCTAGCCCCTCTGCGGGATATAATAGTGGTCTCTGTTCTTAATGCAATCGCTTTGGTATTTTAGTGATTTATGTTCTGCTTGGCTTTCCACAGAATGCACAACTCTATCATGGGGGTTAAACATGATCTTTGTTCTAATATGATGCTATGATATGATATGATAAGATAAGATGATGATAATGTTCAGTCATGTTATGCCAAATGATATTTTTGAATATGAGTATTTTGAACTGTCGCTCTGATATTCTGATAACATGTTTTTAGATCTGCATTATGAAACTAAAATGTTTTGTTCTACATTCTAAACTCTGTGAAAAGACTCATGTTTACATATTAGTATATGTTCTCTGCTTACTGAGTTGTTGATAACTCACCCCTTATCTTCACAATAATTTCAGATATTTTAGATGTTTCGGCTAAGGATCAAGAATAAAAAGCATGGGTAAAACTATGTGAGCATAATGGATTAAGCACAAAAGGATGTCATGGTTATTGGAGAATTTTACTCAGTAAATTTGTTGTGCTCTAATGAGGTGGTATGTTGAGAAGTTGATATTTATATTAAGAATTTGTGGTGTTACTAGTTAATTATTTGGAATAGTTGAGTTAAAACAGTGAGATCTATGTGTCATTGAGAGATTGAAGTCTATATATGTATTGTGACATATGATTTTAAGTTAAAGGTAGTAACTCTCCGACCCCATCCATGACTGGAGCGTTACATTTAAAACCTAGGATTTCTTTCCCTTTAATTATGAATTAGTTGATTGAATATTTTCCTACGTTAACTGTTCGTTTTGTTTAGGTACTGGTCATCAGAAGAACATCAAACACATATAGATTGATAAACAAGCCTTCCATTCTTACCATGACGGCTAGAGGTGAGCTGTACATTACAATGTTAAGCCCTGCACCCAGGAACCCTACAGCATCAATAAGTGTCTCTCCCTGCAATGCCAATCGAGTAACTAGAATCGCAGCTGCTAGGAAGCCCACATCCAACAACCCGACAAGAATGACTGTCTTAGCCTGGATTTTTTTGTTTTGCACATGTAGTTAATGATGAACATGTTTACCCTAGATCTTGCAGGCGCATATATAAGAAATAAAGTGAGGTAGATAGTTTCGACAAGGATGCCAAAACCATTAACAGTGGCCACGAGTAATTCCCCTGCCTTTATAATTCCATAGTAAGTCCACAAAGATGAATTCAACAATGTGAAGATGTAAGGAAGGCTCTCAAACTGTTCTGTCGACCGCTGCTTTATTATTCTCCAAAATGTTCCGCTGCATTCACAACTGAATCAATATTAATGCTAATTTTGCAGTATTAATAATAAACTTATAAATTACAACGCACGCTAGCTTCAGAAATAGAAGATTGTATAAAGATCAAGGGCTGCAATTAGCTGATATATACAAGTCTTTTCAGCTTACACGGGGGAAAGAAACATTAGTACTGAGATGATGTTGCCTGCAAATGGCGGAAGGAACCCTCAGTTTACTTATATATCATTCTTCCCATGCATGTAAATAAATGACGAACTAAAGAAGTAAGAAACGAACGTTATGCAGAGTGGTAATGGATTCTCTTACCTATGATCCCAATATAAAAACTCAGTTCTTCCATGTCAATACTTGAAAGTCAGAACTGAAGGGGGTTTCTTTTAGAGGGAAGAAGATGGGGATTTAAGGGAGCTAGATAGAGAGGTCGAGGTGTAAAACAGATGTAAAAGTCTTATTATTCCTCTCAGTCAGTAACTTTACAGAGAATACAATGATTATAGGGAAATGATTGGCAGAAGGTCGAAGTGTATTTCAAAGTTTTTTATTTTTTATTTTATTTTTTAAGTATTTTTTTAACATTCTTAATTATTAAAAAAAAATTAGAAAAATATATAACTTTATTAATACTCACTTTCTTAATCATTAAATAAAATTAAAAATTAAAAAAAAATCAAATATAAAAAAAATAATAAATAAATAGTAATAGAATAATAACCTTATCATTATTCAAGTTTGACGATGGTTGGAGTTAAGAGAACTAGCTGTCATCTATGTGAGACGTGAGACATGAGACGTCAGACGTGGGACGTGCATCACGCGTGCATTAACAAGGGGGAAGAAAGGGCAGCGAGTTTTTTTTTCCCAAACGCCATATCATATGATCATAATAAATGGGGAACCAATCAGCATTAGTATTGGTTTCTCTATATGTATTTTTAAAATTATATTTTTTAAAAATTAATTTTACATATCAAGAAAAACATTCATATTAGATTATGCATCTTTGAACTAAATAATAAAAAAATATTATTATTTTTAATTTTTTTCTTAAAATCATTATTTTTTAGATATTTTCTAATTAACACCATGTGCTAAAAAATACAAATTTCATATATCTAAATATTACCAATTTTATATATCAAAATGACCAATTTTATCAATAAATATTAATATGTACTAAAAAACATATTGTATCATCAACTTAATACAAATTTCATATATCAAAATCATTTTAATACAAATTTCACAAAGTTGATTTTAATGGATAAAAGAAAGAAAAAAGATTAAAAATAATATTTGAAGAGTGAATAGTACTTCTTCAAATTTGAAGAAGCACTATTCATAGCTATGTAAAAATTTAGATATGCATAAGTCAATGTAAATGAGTTTAAAGACATTGCTAGTGCTCTTATATACCGACATGACATGAGAACTAGTTGGTTGTTAGGTTGATAATAACGTGGAGAATATCTTCCCACATGTACATCCGATTTACTCCAAACAATGGCAAACAATGGGGCCCATCCACGTGGATCCCACATTTTCTTAATGGTAGACCGCACAAAAAAATTATCCCCCACTTTCGTCTTCCCTCTCTCTCTCTCTCTCTCTCCTCCATCCGATATTGAGCAGCTGCAAGCCGCAAGGGAGTACCTTGAATCAATAGCCTGCTTGATGAGTCTCCTCCGTTCTGTATAGATATGGATAGTTTCATTTTTCTTAGTTTTAGAGTTCGTACAACCCATTTTCACCACAATTTTGTGGCGAGGTCAAAAAAATATATCCGATTTTTTAGAGTCCAAACACAACCTCCAAAAGAAGAGCAAAAACACACATCAATAAAATCACAGTGAGCCTAAGATTCAACTTTTCAGTGAAAACTTGACAAACCCCATTTCCAGAGCCACCAAAAGCTCACTTCAATAGGACTTAATGCGAAATCAAAGAGTCCTTATTTTCCATGAACCCTGACCATGTGGTTTTGATCAAAGGAAAACAGAACAACCTTTTGCGCGAGAGACCCACTTAACGATAAAGCTTGACACAGAGAAAAGGGAAAGACCTAGATGATAAAAATGAAAGGAAATTGTAGGACCTTCTTTCACACACTGCTCGGAGATCGAAACAGAGGACTAGATGTTTTCAATGAAAGACAGTGAAGTAGAGGAAACTCGAATAGACTAAAAGGGATTAATTGAAGAAAATGAGCGTATCCACTTCCATACACGGGTGAGAGGGAGTTTTGTTTTGATATGCTGCGATGCAGTGCAAAATTTTATTATAAAGGAGTATGATGTGTCAAAATATTATCCGTTGCCGTTAAACCGGCAACGTAGGAATTTCCGTTCCAAAGAGGAACTCAATAACGTGACAAGCTAATCCACTTTATCTGTAATTCGGATTCATTCCAGTAAACCCGTACTCAAGCATTGAAGCAGATGATGAGTAATGTTAAGTGAGTAGTTCTAAATGTATTAGTTTGGTGTAAATCTTTTATAAAAAAGTAGATTCTATTAAGAAAAAAAATGAGTTTTCACACTTTTTCATAATGATCGGATCTATTTTTTTATAAAAGGTCTATGTCAGACTTATATATTTGAGGTATGTATATATCATTATTCTTAATAATAAATGTTAGTACGTAAATAAGGATCGATGGACATCAATCACTTTGTATTTATGTATAAATATACACATTATAAATTGAACATCAATCTCGAGCCTAGCATCGCGCGATTCTTGAGCGAATAATCTTTCTGATCTTTGATCGAGCGAAAGTAGAGCGAACTTTCTGTCTGTACCTTTTTTGCTCACAAACCAGGCTCCACATATAACCCAACAATGTACATTCAAGCTCTGCTTTTCTCTAGTCCTTGTGTACATGCAACTTGCTTCTCGTAAAACTTGACTTACATGATTAAGTGTAAAAATGAAATTGTATTTCCTTGAATGTGGGATATTGCGAGTCTCGTATTGGGAATGCATTAAATTAAAGGTTTTTTTTTTTTTTGGACGAAAATTCATTTTTTGCTCTAAAAGATATTTTGGGACAATGATCTTTAGATGAATATTTTTGGTCCCAAAAACTTTTTTAGGACAAAAATTGTACACAAGGGGGGACGGGTAGAGTGCACAAACAAACAAACCGTTACACTGCTTACAGTAATAATAAGAAAAACAAAATGAAAAAAATGATAATAGATCAATGGTTTGGGTCCTTGTTTAGAGGGAATCGTTTGAAGCAGTTTGCTATTGTCCAATGAATGGATTGAGAGCTGGTGGTTAAGGATTGAGGTACTGCAAGCAATTGTTCTAACGATTTTGTTGGAGATTTCCACTTTCAGTACTATTTCTGTCTTCATTCAAGAAAAGCATGAACAAAACAGGATATCTTGAGTTGAAGAGGTAGGATCGCCAGTAGCGCACGGGACTATATATACCAGCATGCAAGTGAGGTACATGCGTCGACAGTGAAGGGCTGGTGAAGGCTTTTTCTGGCAAACATGAGGTCGAGGTGCAGTGCGTATATATACTGTTTGGGACCCTGCTACTATGCTGCTTAGCGGTGACTACCAGGCGTGCCACACATATAAATTGCATTTTTTTTTTTTTCAAAATCTTCAAACATTTTTAAATATTTAAAAAAAATACATCAATACATTAATAGTCACTTTCTTAATTATTAAAAAAATTAAATATACGAACGATCAAACCATAGAACTTTGGCTAGCGCATGCATCTCACACACTTCTGATCCACTCGTAACTCCGCTCAAGCATGCCTTCTGGTGGGGCACATGCACCGCTTGGGTCCTTATAAAGGTCCTGACATATTTGACATTTTTCGATCTAGGATAAAAAATTTAAAAAGAAAATAAAGGAAAACGCAACTAATTAAGATTATATCAGATAAAAATAGGCCGAGAGGATGAAAGAGAGGCCGGAGGAGATGAGATCTCAGCGCCCCCACTTGTGAAGAATCGGTTCTTTGTAGAGAGATTTGAGATCCTTTTTCTTACTTATCAGATTCTAGAGAGAGAGACCCTAATGTATAATTTACATTAGGATAATACTTTAATTATAAATATATTATATAAAAATAATTTCACAAACTGATATGATTTGATACGATTCGTAATATTATAAAATTATTTTTATTTTAAAATCAATCTATCTGATCACATTATAAAGACACGTGATCAATAGTTGGTTTGTAGTTATTGTTGGAAAAATAGACCTTTTGTTCAGTGTCCTCGTTGGTCAGGTTGTGGGTTGGACTCCGCATGTCACTACAAGAAAAATGGACTTTTGTAATTAATTTATTACAATTAAAATATTATTTGTAACTAATTTTAATTGTAAATAGTCATTTCGTTGAAATTAACTAATCGCAAATAAGCAGTTTTCTTGTAGTGTGTACAACTCAAATTCACAATAAATCTCCAGGCCAATTAATTCACCGGTAAAATGGTCAAATTAGGCCATATTTTGCTCTTTTTTTCACGCGTGAAATGGATCACTAATGCATAACATCTGACGTTTGATATTTTCATGACAATTTTCAAGGTCATGATCATCATGTCTCGTGGCCAACAGCACTAATCGATGTGTACGTCTGCACCCCCAAAATTATGAAGGAGGTACAAGAAATGATTTCATTTAACATTGCGGAGTTAACATGTCCATAGAATTAAGGAAAAAATTACTTTGACTCTCAAGTTGTACCGTTATACTTAACTGTTCGAAAAAAAAAATTATTTTTATTTAATAATTAGTAAAGTAATTTTAAATATATTGATATATTTTTTTTATTTTTTAAATATATTAAAAAAATATAAATAAAAACATTACAACAATAATTAACAGTCAAAGTGAAGCCCGAATCTAAAATTAAAGTGGAAGGGTCACGGTTCACCACCACTTCAATTTATTTGCTCAAAAAATAGACAAGATGGTTGAGTAGCTCATATTATTTTGGTTGTCTTCTTCAGCTTGCTAGCCACTCCAATTAATTATGAAAGAGCTGGCCACATGGCAGACCCCGATGTCTAAAGTGAATCAAAACATGATGACCCATTTTGGCATATGATCGATCTCTATTTGCACATGTTCTTTGTTTTTATCTATAACCTAAAATATCTTTGAATATATATTAAAGCTTCGGATACTTTTCATATTTATGTATGTGCAAATCCGATAAAGGATGAAGAAGTGCATTGATTTATGGTGCCAAAATGATGCAAATGATCCAAATCAGATGATGTTGAGCTGTCAAATTATATGTTGATGGTGCTGAACTACCTATAGATGATTGGTCAGCACAAATAGAGTAGGAAACATTGTTTCCGAAACACTGACTTTTTCTTGATTTGGGGCAGTTAATTTGAGCACGTATCGGTATTTTGATCATAACTTTGACTATGAGTATCGAGTTTGTGCATATGACCCCAATTCGGAAAGCTCTTTTTGACGCACACGCCATGGTCACCAAGCTATGAGCATTGTTTTCGTGCCAAAAATCAGATGTTTTCCCTTCAAATCTCCAATTTTAGATATTTTTCACCTTTTAAGTTAATATCTCATTTCTCGATTAGGAAGTAATTTTTAGCCCGATTTTGGCCAGATTTTCGGCATATTGCTTCTTTATTTACGCATTTATTACGTTTTTTTTATTTTTGATAAAATCTTGATATTTTCGGATTTACAACTATTTCCGCCCGGCTTGTGGGTTTGATTGGACATTCTAGAGTTTTTGATAATTTTCAATTGAAAACGGAGCTGTTTTCTCTATGTTTTGGGTTAGTTGTTGTTCGAATGGGTTTGTTTTGGTTCGAATGTGTTAATGGTAATTTACCGTTCGAACTGGTTATTTACCGTTCAAATTGTATTAATCACACAGATCACAATTTAATTAAAAATACCATACTAATATTACACATTGTAATTCAAACATCAATTGTTTAAAGTAGTGCAAACTTCATAATATAAATGTAATTAAAGAAAAGATAAATTTGAAGACTATGGTGGTGGCATAGAGTTTTGGGACATCATTGACTGGAATTGTTTAAACATTTTTTGATTATTCAACAGCATCATCTCTCCTAATCTCGCCTCCAAATCCGCTGCTTGATCTAATCGGGCCAGCAACTCTTTTTTCTCGGACCTCAATCGTTCTATCTCAAGTGCTGCTTCCTCCAATTCCTTAGTCTTGTCGTCATTCGATTTGGCTCGAGAATAGGATGATGATGATGATGATGAGAATGGTTTTACGCAACGTCTTAAATCCCTCAAATATCCAGAACGTGATCCAAGAACTTGAGAAAGGATCTGAGCATCATTGACAGATGATGCATCAGATGGATCAACAACAATTTCCTTAAGTTTTATCATCTTGTCCTACAAAAACAAAAACATTAAAGTTATTATAAGTAACAAAAATATTATGTGACAATGAAATTAAAAAAACTTAAACTTACATAATTTGCCTCTGCTTCGGGATTAGCCCAAACACCATCACGATTTTTATGTGTTTTAGCATACAATTGAGTCAAATCATAGTCAGCGAGACTTTATTCGTTCTGCAAAAGGAAAATCTATATTAGAACTTAAATAAAAAAAGGTGTGTTATATGTTAATATTTAACGGGCACTAAAATAACTTATCATTTTGTTAGATAAACGATGAAAAGATCAAGAACCTGCATGATGATTTATCTTTAAATTTGATCTATTTGCTTTGTTCACAGTACTCCGTTGCTAAAAGAAAAAAATATTAGTCTATATGTTTAATACATCTGTGATAGATTATTAAAAAAAGACAGCAGCGATATTACCTGATAAGCAGGATCTTCAAACATATCGCAAACTTTCTCTCATTCGTTTGGTGGAATATTTTGGAATGGATTTTGGCGCACCTCTATTATAGTACTGAACTTCTTATAATGTGTATGGCATCGACCTTTGTACCTTCGAAATGCATTTGACATCAGTTCCTCAACTGTTAATCGATCATCTCTTCAGCCAAAATTAAGCTCAAACTCATCCTTTCGAAAATTATAAACAATTACTATAAAAACAAAGTAACTTGAAAGTAACATGTTATATACTTAGTTGCTTGAGATGTAGATTATTACCAAACAACGGTTTTTTATGTGGTCTTTCACATCTTGAGGAACTTTAGACCAAGAGGATGTAGCAATCGGTGCATACGTGCGAGTAAGTGTACCAACATAAGAAGCAAGCCACGCTGCCGAATTTCTGGAGCCACCAGTGTGATCATCAGGAATATCAACCTTGATTTTACCAACTTTCCTTACTTTCTCTATGCAGACACCCCTCGTAGTGCCTCTACCTCGACGCTTGTTTACAACAGCTCTATATACAGCAATTAAAACATAACTTTTTAATTAAATTAATTTATTTTATAGATATATTACTTAAATTGAGCATAAAATATGATATCTAATTTGATAAAATACCTTGTTCCGGGCCTGGTGATGTTGACTCACTATTGATGACAGGTGAACCACACGGGGAGTCAATAATGGATGGGGATGGCACACGTGTTGCTTTGCGTTTGGGAGGCATATCTATTTGAAATTGTAACAAATTATTATTCAAACAAACGTTAAAGATATTTATATGTTAATATTACTTACAGAAATTCATGTTTGAAATTCATTCACTATTCGTTTTGCTGGACCAGTCGCCCTCAGCCTCACTAGACACTTCAGTTGATTCATCTTCTTCTGATATTTCACCCTCAATTACTTTGGGTTGAACATCTTCTCTACGTAATGGAACCATATCATATTGGCATCTTCTCTACGCAATGGAACCATATAGTTGGCCTTTGCCATTCCGTTACAACATCAATCTTGGCATGGTCCACTGCCACTCCTTTACTAGAAATCACATGTCCTAAAAATTTCACTTCACTGAGCCAGAACTCACACTTACTAAGTTTGGCATACAACTGATGTTCCTGCAATATTTCCAGTACAATCCTCAAATGCTTCTTATGCTCTTCCTCATCATGAGAGTAAATCAATATGTCGTCTAAGAATACCATTACGAAACTATCTAAATATTGCCGAAAAATCCGATTCATCAATTCTATAAATGCAACAGGGGCATTCGTCAGCCCAAAAGGCATGACTAGAAACTGCAAGGAATACGTATTTCCTGAGCATCAAAGGAAAGAAGATCATATTGGCAGCTCGTAGGGAAGGAACCACTCCTACCCAAATAGCCAATAGTACTAACCTACTTTCTATGTCTAGGTTTCTAGAGGAGATTGAGCGTAAATACGTGATTTATGCTTTGCTGCCTTGTGGGAATAGTGCAATAGACCACCAGAGATGCAACAGCTGCTAATAGCATTCTCTGATTTGATGCCGAAAGATCTTCCTCCTAGACTACCATCTATGAGGGATATTCAGCACTATATTGACTTTGTTCTAGGATCGATGTTGCCAAATAGACCTGCGTATCACCTCAGTCCCAAGGAATCTGAAAAGTTGATGTGGTGACCGTTGTTTGTTCTCCGGGCTCATGGCTGGCCGTCGTGAGTCCTTAGAAGCATATTACACACACGACCTTCGTGGTCGGTACCACGGTGTGCACGTCCACGGTGGTCGGGGACTACTGCGGCGGAGACAGAGGATGCTAATGGTCCACGTGGTGGCCACCAGCACCTTTCTTGGTCCTACCATTTGTGGGCAAGGAGGTATCGATCGTATGCATGCGGTTTGTGTGGTGGGCACCACCCCCATGGTCGCAGACCACTTCGGTGAAGACAGAAGCCTCTAACAGTCCACACGGTGGCCGTCAACGCCTGTGTTAGGTCCACAATAGTTGGGCGACAGCTTCCTGGGTGCACGATAGCGTGCACCCGCTGCACGCACTGTGCACGCCTTGCATGGCCCCCGCGGGTGGGAACCACCCCAACGGAGACATAAGATTCCGGCGGTCTAGGTGGTGGCCACCA
The DNA here is from genome assembly GCA_961763995.1 of Juglans cinerea. Lineage (NCBI taxonomy): Eukaryota > Viridiplantae > Streptophyta > Magnoliopsida > Fagales > Juglandaceae > Juglans > Juglans cinerea. The sequence continues at coordinate 11,389,142 of CAUIVZ010000010.1, forward strand.
GCACCCTTGCTGGTCCCACGGTGAATGGGCGGCGTCTTCCTGGGTGCCCAACAGTGTGCACCTGTGTTGCACCGTGCATGCCATGTGCGGCCGAGATGGTGCTCACGTGGACTGTGCACTTTAAGTGCACAGTGCATACCTGGCCTCTACCCACGTACTCATTAGGATGCTATGTACTTTACATGCCTGGACATGGGTCCTCGCCCCTTGATTTCCCCGTAATAGCGTTAATAAAAATGAGAACTGGAAAGTTCAGAACACTTTTTGATAGGAATTCTATCTGCTCGTTCGGGAATGATTTCGTACGCCGAAAAATCATCCTTCTCCCGCTTTCGGTGTAGAGAATGATCGCATCCCACAGACAGCGCGGACTTTTAACTCCTGTTTTGTAGGAACAAGTTGGAGGGGGAGAAAAAGTCATTCCCAGTCCCCGGTGACGATTCGGGCCTTAGTCGATATTGTTTGAAGTCCCCGACTGCGGTCCGGAACGGCGATATGGTATTTGTACATACGTCCATATTAGTAAATAGGAAATAAATATAGCAAACATAAATAAAGAATGAAACACACAGATTTACATGATTTCGCACAGGGCCTACATCCATGAGTCGTTTGGAGGGCAAATCTACTATAAATAGTATATTTTATAGTTTCTCATAGCTCACTATACAAATAGGTCTATGACCCTTGCTGCCTGGAGAAAAATAATAAAACTGAAGGTTTTGCTTAGAAGTTGAAGAAGCTCTCTCCCTCAATCACCCCAAATGTCCCCGGATATCGTATCTAACATCCCTTTTTATTGAGCCCCTGTTAGTCCCCCTTTGCGTGCTTGACCTTCTTTCTCTCTCTTTTCCCCTCATTTTTACCATCACTTTCCTCTTTGGATACTGCTAGCGGGTCGCCCAGCTGTTATCGCTGGCGTGCCCGCTAGTGTATTTAAAACTTTTCTTTTTTCTTCTATTTTATTTTCAATATTTTTTTAACATCCTTAATCATTAAGTAAAAAAACAAAATACACAATTTTATTAATAGGTCACTTACTTAACCATTAAATAAAAAATAAATTAAAATAATCAAGCGGTAAGTTTGAGAGGCTCCACTAGCATTTTCCTCCCCCCAGCCCCGCCCCCGCCCCCGCCCCACGGGTGCCTCTTTTCCAATCCTTGTCCCTTTGTCTTCCTCTCTCACTTCCTTTCTTAAGAAACCCCTTCTTTGGGTTAGGCCTTGGATGCCACATGGGCAAGGGACATTTTACCCTTTCAAGGTTAATTAAAAGGGCAACAAGAGCAGCTAAACAAGGTAAAGACATGAACACGTTTAAAATAAAATTATATAATCATTTATCGGCAGATATAGATGAGAAATATCAACTAAAAAGTAATCACTCATTATAAAAATTATGTGTATATAAACAAAATCATAAAAAGAGTCTTACCAACTAATAAAATATGAAAAAAAATACAAAAAATAGAATTTATATAATTCAATCATTGTACCTTCAAATTTAAAAACTTGTCAGCATAATTTCTTTATACTCTTTATGTTTCCAATTGATATACATTTAAAAGAATAAAATATTGAGCAGTGAATTTCACAAAAGAGTGCGGCTCAAAAATTATAAAGGGACTCGGTGCAAGAGACTATAATCGGTACGGAGCCCACACAGCAACACTGGCCCTTGTCTTTAAACTTTTTCAAACTTGTATGTAAAAGTTGGGCCAACCTTACATCCCACTTTACTTTTAAGCATCCCACTGTTTAAGTTGAGGCCCACAGGTTATGATAAATACTTTTTATTGCTAGGATTTTAATGCTATACCGATACTCACGTGAATGATTTGAGGCAGACAGTTTCTTACCTTACAAATAGAAATTTAATCAACATTTTTGGGGGGCTGTGGCCCCATGTAGCTTCATCACTGCCTACACCAAAAGAATGTTGATGAATAATCTCACATTGTCTGTGGACAAGATCTTGTGCATGTTTATAAAGAATGAACAATCCTCTCTTGTAGAATCGATTTTATGAGATAAGTTAGATCAATAAATCTTCTTCATGGTATCAGAGCCTGTCACAGGACGAATGTGGGCCTACACTACTTATCCCGTGACAAGGACTAAGAAAAATACTGTCCTGCACGTGAGGGAGGGTGTTGATAATAATCTCACATTGCCTGGGGACAAAGTCTTAGACATGTTTATAAAGAATGAATAATCCTCTCTTATAGAAACGATTTTATAAAATGAGTTAGGCCCATGAATTTCTTTAAAGAATACACGCCCCACACCACGCAGCACATTACCTAGACATCAATCTACAAGATGGGCCAAGAACTACCATTATCGAACAAGTACATGTGGCTCGCACAACCGTCCACGCCAGGGTATAAGGTCCGCACACTGCCATGATTCTTCCTCGAGTACTACTCCAACGACCATATGTGTGGCAACGAGGAATTTCTTGGACTCAGATCTTCAAAATGCAATTAACCCCACTTTATTCCCATCGACAAATAGCCGTCATGGGTTGATACAGTGGCTGGAATTCTTCAAGCGCATGCACTATCGGGCTTTTTGTCTCTAGTTACTCTACTATGTTTTTGCTGAAGAAATTCATGGGCCTAACTCATCTCATAAAACCGGTTCTATAAGAGATGATTGTTTATTGCTTATAAACATGCCCAAGACCTTGTCTACAGCCAATATGAGATTATTCTTCAACACCCTCCCTCACGTGCAGACTAGTATTTTTTCTGGTCCTTGACACGAGGTAAGTAGTGTGGGCCCCCATTTGTCATGTGGCAGGCTCTGATACTATGAAGAAATTCATGGGCCTAACTCATCTCATAAAACCGGTTCTACAAGAAATGATTGCTCATTACTTATAAACATGTCCAAGACTTTATCTACAGCCAATATGAGATTATTTATCAATACTTGTTCTCTCGTAACAAGAACATAGAGATGGTAGAAGTATAAGTCTCCTACTAAAAGTACCAGGACAGACAGTTATAATCAATTGTTTCACTTGTTAGATCAAAGCAAACTATGTACCTTTTGGTAGTTAATTCGCTCCTTGGCTAACAAACCTATGGTTCATTATTCATTTCTTTTTTATTTTATTCTCTCCCTTGTTGCACTTTTATCACTATAATGAGATCACTTTTGTATGGGGTATCCCATCCCCTCTATTTTTATATTTTTAATTTAATTTTAATGCATCTTTGATAAATAAAAAATAAAAAATAAAAATAAAAAGAAGGAGAAAAATAAAAATAAAGTATTGAGAGTTATGGAGAGAGCGAGTGATTGTGTGTGGACACTTGACTTCGCAATTACAGGGACATGTTCATTGCCAAATGCACTTCTTTTCTTTCCTTTTTATTTTTTCAAAGGTCTCGTTTGAGTTGTGGCCTACAAAGATGTCCATTTCTGGAAGCCACTCTCTAGCTTCCTTTGTTTTCTTAGTTGTGAATAAGTTAATAGAGTTTAAATAATCATGTGTTGTTTTATTAGTTTTTGTGAAAGTGGGTAATAAAAATGAGAATTTATTTCTATAGATACGATAAAAGAGCCAGTTTAGTCTCAACATTCATATTTTTCTTGTAGTTTTACTAAACAATTCTGCTACAGCTACCCGGGATTGGGTACCTTTTGGGGAATCGGTTGAAGTTAGCCGATATTAAAAAATAAAAAATAAAACAAAACAAAATCGATTTCTTTCATAAGCAAATCAAACCCATCCCAAATGGGTCCTGCCTGAAAGCAAAAAGCAGCTAGCGTCAAAATAGAAATAAAACTTGATCATCCCAACGCCAAAGCAGCTAGCATCAAAGCAGAATGGGAGAATCTTCTAGCGTCAAAGCAAACTAGCATCAAAGCAAAAAGCCAACGCCGAAAGCAACTAGCGTCAGAACAAAAAGCCAGCGCAAAAATCGATCTCAGAAATCAAACTCATCCCAGAAGAAAAACAGCTAGCGTCATCGAATGCCTGCTGAAAAAAGGTTGAAAAAAAAAATCAAAACAGAATGGGAGAATCTGTGCTGGTGGTCGATTTCTGAAAGAGAGTGCCGTCGTGGGTATGAGCATTCTTTGTTCCTTTGTTTTATGCAATTTTTGTTTCCATCTTCCTATAAGATTTGGCTTCTTGTAATGAAATGTTATTCCTTTTTGTAAGTAAAATGGAAGGAATCCAAGCCTTTGGCCACCACTTGTGCATATGAAAAGAAAAGAACAGAGAAAGAGAGATTAAATTCATGCGAAAGTGGGGCTTTTTTGTTTTGATTATGAACATTTTTTCACGGAATCTGTTTTTCAATGAATAGCTTGGTGGGGTAAGCGGGGAAGAAGAAGATGAGAAGAAGATGAAGATGAGAATATGATGAAATCAATCTCCATGGGTTTCCGAAGCTTCCTGCGTTTCAAACTAGTTGAATTCAAAGAAACGCCCCGTTTTGTTTTTACACGTGGATGGACGTGTACGCGGGGGTTCCCAACCTCGGGTGCGAGTAGAGTTTTTCTTTACTAAAATACTCCTAGTACTAATTATTTGTATTATGTAGCATTGATACCCCTGTTAACAGGCCCTTCTTTACGTTCAATCTTTTGTCTTGTCATTTGAACATGCCCCAATTTTACATGCAGTCATTTACCTTGTCGTTGAGCCCACCAACTTTTTGAGCACTTTTATTATGTTCGTTCCTATGGTTGGGGCGAGCATGAGGAAGGAAAGAACCACATGATCCGTGCAATTTCATCAGTTTTCAGTCCCTGGGACGAGCACCGAGTGCTTGAACCCCAGGGTAAGCAAAGTGGGGTCACGTGAGAGCTTGGCTTCCGAATATGCAAAGCCCTACGCTCAATCGAACAATTTCATCAGTGTCCGTACCCTGAGACAATCACATAGTGCTCGAATCTCAGGGCAAGCAAAGTAGGATTGCGTGGGAGCTTGGCTCCTAAATATGCAAAGTGCTCGTACACAAGGTGAGCACCTTGGAAGGCGAGGTGCTCGCACCAAGGCAAGCATTGCTAAAGGCAAAGTTCTCGGTACGTGGTCGAACACCATGAGAAGCAAAGTGCTCATACACCAGGTGAGCAGATATGAGCACCCCAGGAGGAAAAGTGCTCATACCTCATGCAAGCACCTTGGGGTGTCCAATTGCTCGCCAACCTAGTGAGTAGAAAGGCAAAGTGCTCGTACCTCAGGAGGCAAAGTCCTTGCACCGACCGTCCTATTGCATTTTTGCATCTTATCTTCATTTGCCCGTCCTATTACAGATGTCTGTCCCATCTTCATTTTTCAGTCCTATCTTCATTTTTTCATCCTATGGCATTTTTCCGTCCAGTTGGATTTTTGTGTTTATTGTAATTTTGGGTCCTATGGAATTTTTTGGTCTTATCTTTATTTTCTTGTCCTGTTGTATTTTTTGGGTCCTATCTCCATCATATCTCACTTTTTGTCCTCTTACATTTGTCTATCCTATCTTTTCATACTATTACATTTTTCTATTCTATTGTGTAATACCTCATCTCTCTAAGGCTTTTAAAGTTAGAGAAAACAGATGCTATAACCTTAAAACATACATTTTTGTGCTAATAAAAGATCTCATAAATAAAGTCTCATTAAATACTTTAATAAAAGAAATATCCCAAAGTAAACATTTTGGTCAATAGCACTTATTTAAAATATAAAGTTTAACTTGTGCTATGCTTTTCGGAAACGTAAATCATTTAATAGTAAAGATAAAAATCTAAATTCTCTTCCTAAGCCTCAAGCCTCATTGTCAATGTCAACCTCTTGAACAACATCCCCACCCACACCATCCTCAACCTTCCTCACCTAGGGTGGGAAAGCATTTAATTACAACTAAAATAAGTCAAATACTCAGTAAGAACCACATCATGCAGAAAACATCATATAAATATAAGGTTTTCATTTAAAAGTCATCATTCTTTTAGTAAAAACACTTACCTTTAAGCATACATAAAACATTAATCTTAAAACATTAAGAAACATCATTTTAGCTCATCCTCAAAGCATAAGCATTTATTTCCTTAACCTCAATCATTAATATTTCGTTACCTTAACATCATCTTTTGTGGCTTTTTACACACTATTAACCCTTTTGTGTTAGGATTGGTGACCCTTACGATCAATGGTTCTAGACGTAGCTAGTGGAATAGAAGAACCTTAGGAATTGGTCATCACTAGGTGCACCGCCAGTGATGCATTCCGACATTGTCATCTGTCCCAACCTCATGGTACCATCATCATCCTCATTTGGTCATTCATTAACCTCATCAAACACATGCAATCATACATTCTCTCTCTTTTCTTTACATTAACCTTCCCTTACCTTTCATTCTTTTATAATAGATAGTCATGCAATTTATTATTCAGTTACACATTATCCATGCAGTTCTAAAATCATAAAGCCTCTTTCATCGTTAATAGGGTTTGTGAAAAGGGACTATCAATGTATATAGACATATATACTTTTGGACCATCATATTGCATTTTTTGGATCATCGCCTTTTTCCCGTCCTATCTTCATTTTTCCATCTTTCTAGACTATGGTTTTCACTTTGATATAGGTTATTGTTAGACCATTATAGACATGCATATTATGATTTTTTAGCATTTATTTACTCAATTAAATGACACATTTCTCATGGGGAATAAGAACGTGCATTGCACATGCGATTCTCAACTAAAAGATAAAAAAATGAGTAGATACGTTATATGTTAGGCTTTTTAAATGGCAAACATCTATTTGCTACATGTACGTGTATATACTCACTTTGTGACCCATGCTAACAGATAACTGATGTGAAATCTTCCATATTAATTAGTATATAAAAACTAATAATTTTTTTTATAACTATAACGAGTCTTTTAACAAATTGGGTATTTACAGACCAACTTGTAAGCAACAAACACTCGTAAAAGTTTATGGTAGGAAAAGTTAAAAATATTTGATGAAGATGAACTCTTTTTTTTTTTTTTTTGTAAGAAAAAAAAAAGACTGCACGCTGTAAGTGAAGAGCACAGAATTGAGCTCATTGATCTTGTCCTCGATATTGTCTTTTGGCTTCATCATTCTCTTCATCCTTAACCAAGAAACTTTTTGAACTTTTGCCATTGCAAAAAGGTCCATTCGACACAACTCTGGAATCAGTTTCATGCGTTTGTTCTTATCTAGATTACAAGGATACCAAGGTGGCTTCAAGATGAGGAAAAGTACACCGATTATTGATTTTGATGTGAACTCACCACTTGTCCCAAAAGCAAGTGATGATTTTATATGGTATCAGAGTAGAGGTCATGAGTTCGAACTCTGACTATACACTCTATTTCATTTAATTAAATATTCTACTTATTGGGCCTACTCATTGAGGGGAAGTCTGGCCCACAAGTTAGGGGAGTGTTAATATATAAAATAAATAATAAAATCTATTTTTTCTCATCAGCTTAAACTTTTGGAACAAGTAGTAATTTCACATCTAATACCCATTGTCACGTGTCTAGCTAATTAAACACATAATGGGATATCTTAGGGCGATTTAAGAAATCTCGAATCTTCTTTGTAGAACACTTGGAGTAGTGGTCTTCCGCTTCTAATTAAAAAACAAAGTTTGCTAAATTTGATAATATATTCTAGTGATATTTTTGTTAAGATAACTTCATAATCCAGTTCATCATAGGACTCTTCCAGCTTATGAATAGAAGCTTATCTTCAGCTTTTTAGATTTGTTATCTTTATCTTTAATAACAGATTGTATTTATCTTACTCATATAGCTTATCGTGTAAATAGATAACTCTTGTAACAAACATTATCTGTAAACATCTTTATATAGAGATCAATACAACAAGAGCCATTATTCTGGCCTTTCTCCAAATCTGATCTATATTTTACATGACATCAGAGCCCCTAGGTTCACACCACACATCATGGCCGAATCATCAACTGCTTCTGCAAACTCCTTTTCAATTCCAAATATTGCTCATCTTGTTTCCACCAAACTTGATGACAATCACTACCTGATATGGGTCTGTCAGTTTCTTCCCATCTTGCGCATTGTAGATGGCTCAGAAATTTGTCCCCCAAAATATCTATCAACCTCAGATAAAAGTGATCCAATTGTTAACCCTGCATACATCACCTAGGAACAAAAGGATCAATATATATTGAGCTGGATTATCTCAACACTTTCTAAGAAAGTGGTATCTACTGTCTATGGTCTCAACACCTCACATCAGGTGTGGACTACACTGGCCAACAGGTTTGCATCACCCTCAAGGTCTCGGATTAATCACCTATGTTGGCAGCTGCAAAATCTACGGCAAGGTAACAAGGGCTGCTCTAACTTTCTTCATACAACCAAGGCTCTTGCTGATCAACTAGCTCTAGTTGGAAAGCCAGTAGGAGATGATGATCTCATCTCTTATATTGTGGGAGGCCTTAACCCACAATACACTCCTTTTATCACTACTATCTCATTTGCCACACGAGATAGATCTTTATCTATTGAGGAATTCCAATCAGAACTGCTCAGTTATGAACAACTCTTGGAACACCAAGCTGTAGACTAAGACAGCAGCAATTCTGTTGCATTTTATACTCAAAGGTCCTCAACTCAGAAGAAGAAATTTGGTGGAAATCAGGGCACTCCCTTCAGGAACTCTAGTGCACAAAATACATTCAAAAGAAACTATCATACTGGAGGTCATTCAAATCAAGGTAAAAGCACTCCCACTTATATAGACCAGAAATCCTCTAATCGATCCCCTTGTCAAATCTATGGAAGGAATGGTCACCAAGCTTTAGATTGTTTTCATTGGATAGATTGTGCCTTTCAAGGCAGACATCCACCTAAGGAATTAGCTGCAATGGTTGCCCAAACCAATGCAATTCAAGAGGAGGAAGAATGGCTGGCTGAAAGTGGAGCCAATAGTCATATCTCAGCTTCATTAGAGAATCTCACCATGCAGCAACCTTACAAAGGAAATGATCAAGTTGCTGTTGGAAATGGTACTGGACTTAACATAACTCATACAGGCACCTCTTCTTTTAAAACTAGAAACTCCTTACTTCATCTTAAAAATATTCTTCATTGCCCCAATGCTTCAACCAACCTACTTTCCATACAAAAATTATGTCAAGATAATAATTGTTGGTTTAAACTAACAGATACTTATTTTCTTGTCAAGGACAATGTCACAGGGGAGATCCTACTGCAGAGACCCAGTGAGAATGATCTATATTCAGTGAAGTTGAAGCAGCAAGTTTTCATGAATAAAGAGATGAATAAAGAGAGAAGCCCTGTAGCCTTTGTTGGAGCTCGAACTACCTCAGCAATTTGGCATAAAATACTAGGCCATCCTCATGATCAAATTCTCCAAAAAATAACCACAACACATCATTTGCCTATATCCCAAACCAATCTAGAATCCACATTATGTAATTATTGCCAAATAAGCAAAAGTAGGCATCTGCCCTTTCCAATGTCAACTCATGCAACAAACTCACCTTTAGAGTTAGTTCATAGTGATATTTGGACCTCATCAATCATGTCAATAAATAGATTCAAGTATTATGTTGTGTTTGTGGATGACTACTCGAGATATACATGGTTGTTTCCTTTGAAATTGAAATCAGATCTCTTTACCTGTTTTGCTAAGTTTAAATGCCTCATTGAGAACCAACTTTCCACTAAGATTCGCCAACTTCAAAAAGATGGAGGAGGGGAATACTTATCTCATAAGTTCACTGAGTTTCTATCTTCTCATGGAATTCATCATAAAATCTCATGTCCACATACACCTCAGCAAAATGGTGTTGTCGAGAGAAAACATAGACACATTATAGAAACAAGTCTCACTCTCTTAGATCAATCCAAACTTCCTAAGTTACTGGGTTGAAGCTTGTCAAACTGTTGTATATCTAATAAACAGATTACCCTCTTCATCCATCAAATTCTCCATTCCATATACCAAACTGTTTAATCTTAGAGCAAACTACACTCACTTGAGAGCTTTTGGTTGTGCATGTTACCCTTATCTTAGGTCATATACCAAGCATAAACTTGAATTTCGCAGCAAGCAATGCATTTTTCTTGGCTACAGATCCAGTCACAAAGGATACAGATGCTTTGATTCAACCTCAAGCAAGATATTCATCTCAAGACATGTGATATTTGATGAGCTTCTGTTTCCTTCACTGGACAAGACCATTCCTGGATCTTCTACCAATAGCCATCCTCCTCAAGGTACATTTCTTGTCAATGACTCTCAACTCCCTATTGATCATTCTATTATTGATTCTTCTGGTGTTACTATAAATGATAGCATATCTTCTCAAAATCCTCATACAATTCATATGCCTTCTTCAAGTAATTTACCAAAGAGCACTTCACAGATCAATACACTTCCTGAACTGCCTAATCAACAATCTCACCCTGCATCACAAGCTCAAATCCTACTTCCTGAACAGCCATCATATCATATAGTCACTGGGTCCCAAACTGGCAATCTCAAACCCAAAGACTTTTCAGATTTTCAGTTATATTATTCAACCAAACATCCATTAAAATCCCTTACTGCAATCTCATTACCTAGTGAGCCCACTACCTTTCTTCAGGCTTCTTCAAATTCCCTTTGGATGGCTGTTATGAAAAGTGAGTTCAATGCCTTGCTGGAGAACAAAACTTGGTCTCTCTATCCACGACCCCCCAACAGAAATATCATTAGCAACAAATGGGTTTACAAACTGAAAACCAAACCTGATGGGACCATAGACAAATACAAGGCAAGGCTAGTTGCCAAAGGATTTGAGCAAAGAGATGGAATTGATTTTACAGAAACTTTCAGCCCTGTTATAAAGCCAACAACTATTAGACTTCTCTTGGCAGTAGCTCTCCAATTCAAGTGGCCACTTAAACAACTGGATGTTTCAAATGCCTTCTTGCATGGACAACTTGCTGAGGAAGTATACATGAAGCAACCAAAAGGTTTTGTAGATTCTAATTATCCACATCATGTGTGCAGACTTCACAAGGCCCTCTATGGCCTCAAACAGGCTCCAAGAGCCTGGTTTCACAAGCTGTCTCAAGCCTTGCTAGTTCTCGGGTTCACAGCTTCTCTGGTGGACACATCACTCTTCATGTTGCACAAACCACCAGTTCATTTATTTGTACTGGTTTATGTCGATGACATTATTGTGACAGGCACTCATTTGACTCATATAAATCAACTTATTTAGCAATTGCTGATTGAATTCAAGTTGAAAGATCTTGGGAACCTCTCATACTTCTTAGGTATACATGTACATAGGACTGATCAAGGTCTTCACCTCAATCAATCCAAGTACATTGTAGACCTTCTTCATCGGGTTGGTATGGTTGGAGCCAAACCTTATGCAGTACCTTGCACCTTAGGCAAGCGATTGACAAGTTTTTATGGTGATCCCCTTGAGGGTCACTACAATATTGCACACTCACTAGGCCTGACATTGCCTTCACTGAGAATCAACTCTGTCAATTCTTGCACTGCCCCACAACAACTCATTCACTGTGGCAAAAAGGGTTCTCAAATACTTGAAAGGGACAGTAGATCATGGTCTATGGTTTACTCCTGATCTTTTGACTCTCCAAGCCTATTATGATTCAGATTGGGCTGGGGATCCTATTGATCGAAAGTCTACAAGTGGTTTTGGGATTTTTCTTGGTAATTGCTTGATCTCTTGGCAATCTAAGAAGCAACCAATTGTCTTAAGGTCAAGTACTAAGTCAAAATATCGTTTAATGGCTATTGCTACAGCAGAATTATATTAGTTAAGAATGCTATTCAAAGAGCTTCAGCTACCACTTTCTTCTCCACCAGTGCTCTGGTGTGACAATTTAGGAGCTATTTCACTTGCTTCCAATCCCATCTTTCATGCAAGGACAAATCATATAGAACTCGACTATCATTTCATTAGAGAGAAAATTCTGCATAAGGATATTGAGCCCCAGTTCATCTCCACAGTTGATCAATGTGTAGACATCTTCACTGAAGGGCTAGCATCTGCTCGATTCCTATTTCTTAGAGACAAACTCATGATCACTCCACTTCCCATGAGTTTGAGAGGGACCGTTAAGATAACTTCATAATCCAATTCATCTAAGGACTCTTCCAGCTTATGAATAGAAGCTTATCTTCTGTTTTTTAGATTTGTTATCTTCATCTTTACTAACAGATTGTATTTATCTTACTTATACAGCTTATCATGTAAATTGATAACTCTAGTAACAAACATTATCTATAAACATCTTTATATAGAGAACAATACAACAAGAGCCATTATTCTGGCCTTTCTCTAAATCTGTTCTATATTTTACAATTTTAGCTTATTTTTTAAAAACTAATATTTTATTTGATTTGTATTCATTTTAGTCATATTTATTTATTTTTAATGTTTATTTTCGTTTTCCAAAGAAATTATGATATCAAGCTAATTGTGTAGTTTTCATAAAAATTGGACAAAATCAATGAAGGAAAATACACACACACACACACACACACACACACATATATATTTCCTTTCTTTTTCAACCTTTAATATGAATCGAATACCAAGATGTGGATTATTTACAATTGCAAGAGCTACACTGTGTGAAGGCAACGGTAGGAGATACAATTGCAAGAGCTACACTGGTAGGAGGTAAATCCGAATAAACATGAACTTGACATATCTAAATAGGGAGAAAGTAACGACCGTATGTAAAACATCATGGATTAAGTGCCTTTGGAATAGTTGATGGGCAGTCCGTGAAATTAACAACAATGGTAAATTCTTTGTACACATTATTTAGCTGATTAGAAAAGGATAATGATAATAAGGAAATTCTTTACCAAGCATGTACTAAGCAAATCGATCCTACAAACGAGATGTTGCTTGCTCCACTGGAGAACTCTGCAAGGAAACAGTGCAAGAACCATTAGAGAGGCAATACCAGTGAGCAAGGGGGCAGCCATGCATGCGGTTACAATGATTTTAAAATAAAGTAAGTAATTTACTCTACAAACCAGCTGATTTCGTACCAAATGAGGCCATAATAAACTCTTTCCATTATCTAATGTTGCTTTGTGGCATGAAAGTGGATTAGTTTGCGATTCTTTGACCCCAAAATTAAGTAGGAAACAGAAGAGTTCCCCAATAGTGGAATTTACAGCAGGAATCCACATGAAAAATATAGGCAATCCTAAGCCCCTAAAGCCACGGATTCACTTCTTGTAAATTATTCTACTTCTTGTAAACCTGAACTTTTTTTTTTCTTTTTTTTTTAAATATTTGGAGGATAGACAATTGGGTCTCGGATTCTCACCAGAGGAGCACCCTTGGAAGCTCTTTCAGCCAAATAGGCACAAGGCTTGAAGAATTCTCCATACATCTTTGACCATTCCTCCAATCTTGAATAAATGTAAGTGGATCCAAGAGAATCAGCCCAGAACATTATGCCTCCCCTGATCAAATGTGCCCCAACAGGTTTAGCAAGACTTATGGCGTTGAGAACAACTGATTCAAAATCGATGAGATTTACAAACCTGTAAGGTGGGAAACCCATGCCCATAACAGCAGCTATGTCAAGGTCTGCTGCTTTGACTGCAATACCCTCAGCCAGTACTCGACAGGCCTCATTCACCACAGGGAAGAATATCATCTCCACAATTTCGTTGTCTGATAACTTCACTACCTGTGGACAAGTTCAAATTGAAAAAAAAAAATGCGGGAGACAGGTGACTTCTATATTGCACGATTTATATCATACTATGTTTCAGAAGACCACCATTTGAGGTTTACTATTGCAGCATTAGATCTCATCACAGCCCGCAGAATAGTAAATCAGGTGAGTCACCAAATCTAGGTTATGTAATAATAAAATGTGTATGGGTGTGTAGGTATGAGTAAGTGAGAGAGAGAGACCTTAGGGTCAATGGTTACCCCAGAAACGCTCCTTGACTTCTCAATATATTTATATAATTCAGGATCTGGGCTAGCTTTGCGGTTCTTGTCATATATATAGAACCCTTTGCGGGTAGTCTCACCTGGAAAAGAGTGCATGGTAAACAAAGAAATATTTAAAGCTCCATATAGAATTTGATAGATTTAAATGAGCACGTTAACCACTTGATCTTTCACTTCTCATTAAAAATAAATAAAATTACCGGCTCTTTTATCCTCCTGCATAAGTGGAACAAGCATTGATTTATAAGTTCTCTCAGGAAAATGCTCGGCATATTGCATGCCACTTGCAATTGCAACACCAAAACCAACCAGGTCAGCCAATCTGCATGGACAGAATTAAATATAAAAGCCCCTCTTTTTGGATAGGTAAAATATAAAAGCCAGTTAAATGCAAGAAACTAGATCAAGAAGCAACAAAGGGATCAAGACGACTGGTACTAATGTCCCTTTCGTTTTACCTGAATGGTCCCATTGGCATTCCAAACTTGATACTTGCCAGATCAATTCGATAGGGATCTGCACCATGCTCAACAAGCAAAACAGCAGCTTCTGGATAAGGGAAGAACATCCTGTTGACAGCAAAGCCAGCACAATTCCCAACCACCACTGGAGTCTTATAAATCTTTTTACCAACATCTAGCAAATCAACAATCACTTGGGGAGATGTCTGCTCAGTACGAACAATTTCCAGAAGTGGCATGACATGAGCCGGGCTGCATTAAAAGCATAATAACTAAATGGTTGAGCAAAACAAAGTTTCAGACACAAAGAATAGCTGTAAATCTGGTATTACCTAAAGAAATGAGCTCCAACAATCCGATTTTGGGATCTTGTCTTTTCTCCAATCAGGTTCAAGTCAATTGTGGAGGTGTTACTTGCAAGTATGCAATGTGGTAGGCAATACTTTTCAAGATCAGCAAAAATTTGTTGCTTTAGAGAAAGATTCTCAATAACAGCCTGTTCCATGCATCAACAACAAAGACTCAACACCTTTTTCCTCAGTTTCTGAATAAAAAAGACAATGACAAAGGTAAACCAATGCATTGTGGACTACCTCAATCACTATGTCCACATCTTTAAACCTTTCATAGTCAAGAACACCTTTGAGAAGAGAGATGGTTTTCTCAAACTTCTCTTGAGACATTTTCCCTTTCTTCACACGGCTTTGCAAATTGGCTGGATGAAAAGGAATATATTACAAGAAGTAATTTAACATTCTAAATACAAAGACCAATGCGAGTTTTGTGCCTACCAGAGTAGAAGCTATTTAACCAGACAAACTAAAGAGGAATACTTTTTTCTGGAAGTAAACAAAGCAGGAAAACTATAAAACTTTTCGAAACAAAAGTCAAACTGAAAATTTCAGCCACAGAAACTAATTAGAAACTATAAACTTCGTATGGAATTCTAGCCTCACCTCTCACTCTACCAATCCCAGCCTGCAAGAACTTATCATTTACTTCTTGAAGGATGACTGGATAATTACGGAGAATCAATGCCGTTGCTATGCCAGAGCCCATTAGCCCTCCACCCACAATAGCAACCTTATTTACTTGTCTTGGCACTAAACCAATATCAGTAACTCCAGGTACCTGTTTAATGTATGAGAAGAGACGATCTTAGGAAAGCAAAAATTAGAAGACATGTAGGTCAAAAGTATGCAGAATCAAATTTGTAATGTCATAGTGTAACCGAAATATTCAATGACATAAGACAGAATCAATAAGACATTACATTAGAGAAAAGAATGAACGACCAAAAGTTATGATTGAACAAGACTATTAGATTAATAAAAGAATGGGTTTATCCAAGATCCAGATTTACGAGATACAAGGATCAGAACTACCAATCTTCAACAAATCTCTAAAACCTGAAGCTGAACCTACAATTACTTATTCACATGCTCAGCACAAGTTTCTTTGGTAACACAAATGTGATTAATATTTACCCAAGCAACACAGTTTAACAACTTAGGTTGGGCTGTCCACTAAATGGCAGCTAAACTACACACAAGAGCAGAATCATTTTTTTTTTTTTTTATCAGTACACAAGCAGAATCATAAACAGCAGAGCTCTTTGCAATGGAGAGAAATATCCTCATACATAACATTCTACTACCCAACATGGCTCCCTACCAAATCAAACTGCTATAAACTTAATTCATCTAGATATGAAGTGAAAGCTTTATTCAAAATCTAAACCAACAAATTAAAATAACCAGCCGTCTGTCTGAAAAAACCCCCTAAATTCAGTAAACATCCACAAACAAGTTTCAACTATAGAAGAATTAAGTCCAAAGTAAATTGACTATAAGTAGATCTCATTAGTAAATCAGCAAGGCTTTTCTTGACATTTGGATCAAACAGGCTCTGGAAATAAAAACTTCATTTTCAAACCTTTGATGTTCGGCGTTGAGCGAAGAAGATATGGATCAAACTCTTGGAAGTGTCAGAATGCTGAAGCGCTCGACTAGCTTCAGCCTCCTGCCAATATCAGACAAAACATCAAGCAGCTACATGTCACTGCTTTTTGAAGGGAAGTCAAAGAATGATAGAGACAGATAAGGACCTTCCAAAGTCCAGCCCGAGGACCAGAAACTATACCCTCTTCGATGATATCAATGCAAAGCAATGGATGTTTGAGATTGGGAGCCTGTTTCCGGACCTGAGCTCTTGCAAACTTAAATATTTCCCTTGCTTCTCCAAGGGGCTCTATCTTGTCAGTCTTGTAAAGACTAGCAGCCCATGGTCTTCTACGGTCCAATATATCCAAGGCCCACTGGCGTGCAGTATTTACCAACTCATCAGGTGAAACAATGGCAATGACAAGACCCAAAGTATAGGCTTCCTGCCCTTTGACTGGCTTAGACATCTATTCAAGCACGCACCCAGGGGGTTAGAGAGAGATTACTATACTTTATGAGGCCATCAATCAAATCAATAGTGTCAAGAAAAAGAAAATACTAATTAAAACATACCAGCATCATTTCAAGAGCTTTTGAGAGGCCAACAAGACGTGGAAGCCGTTGTGTTCCTGAGCCATATCAAGAGTATGTGACAAAATGTGAGTAGTAATGACAGAATTTCATCAAAGACTTCTCTATATGTTTATTATTCCCTTTATTTTTTATGTAATTAAAGAGTATATAAAAAACTAGTCTCCAAAATGAAGTCTAACATCATACAAACTGGCAGCACCATTCGTCAATTCTATTTTCATCCAGAAGGTCTAGTTTATGATTATGACCGATACTTTAAAAGGGTCTTCCCATCAGATGTAAATCGGCAGAGCCTTCAGAAGAAGCAATCAGAGAACAAAATCGTGCTTATTGTTTAAAATAGCATGACCAAGTTCGATGGAACCTATAACGATTATTGAATAAATATTTCTTGCATGATTATGTTTGTATGTATTTATGTTCGGTTTTCTGCTATTGTACTGAACAGAACTGGTGTTCAGGACCTTCTTGTATCATTTTCTAGTTCCTAGTTTGTAATTAGGTGTTTTCTTGTATATACTTCCCGTGTACTAGGGCAATGCCTTAATTAGCCATCTCATGTTTTCTTGTGTATACATTCTTTTTTTTTTCGAATAAGCCATCTCATGTTTTCCTCTAACTAACATTCGACAGCCCTAGAACGTTGTCCTTTAAAAAACTGCCTATGTGCCAACTTGACAACCCTACAAAGGTGCACATTAAAAGTAACACCATCTAAAATCTCTTCCACATGTTGGAAGAGCAATACAAATAATAAATCAACTATCTAGATTTTTATAATAAAAAAAAAATATGTATCTTGTATCCTTGTTTTGGAGATACCCACATTGCATAATATTAGACATTGGAAAACAGTAATGCCATAGTTCAGATTTGAACATAGAACAACTAACGTGGTACTTTTTTTTTTTTTTTACAAGTAAGAAGTTATATTAATCCACGTAAAAAGGCAATGCCCAAGTACACGGGAAATGTACAAGGAAAAACCTAGTTACAAACTACGCGCTACGGAAAGTAGCATAAAAGTCATTGAGATTCCTCTCATTCAATACAATAGAAGAAGCCCAAAGCAACAAAGTGTGATAGAAAAAGGCCCTAAAACTATCCGGAGAGCGTTCCCTATTTTCAAAACATCGGCCATTTCTTTCATTCCATGTGCACCACATTAAGCATAGAGGTACCATCTTCCAAACAGCTGCAATGTGACAGTTGCCCCTACTCCCTCTCCAACATAACAATAAATCCAAGACCCTCCTGGGCATCACCCATGCGATACCAAGCCTAGTGAAAATGTCGTCCCATAAAGCCTTGACTACTTCGCAGTGGAGAAGTAGATGGTCTGCTGATTCGCTGCTGTATTTGCACATAAAGCACCAATCAGTTAAGTAGAGGCCTCGCTTTTTCAGTTTATCAATAGTCAATATCTTCCCATGGGATGCCAACCAGCCAAAAAAGGCAACTTTAAGGGGTGCATTGCTCCTCCAAATGCTCTTCCAAGGAAAGGCATTGGTGGGATGAACCGTCAAAAACTTGTAATAAGAGCGGATTGAAAATTTATTGTTCCTGGTGAGTGTCCATATTAGTCCGTCTTCCCTACCTGCTTGTACTTTCAACGCGTATAAAACATTGTAGAAATCAACAATGTCGTTCACCTCCCAGTCCTGTATAGCTCTAGAAAACCTCACTAACCAATGAAGAGAATTAGCGGAAATGCTCATATTATCAGCCACAGAAGCATCGTTGTCTGACGCAATCCTATAAAGCGAGGGGAAAGCATTTTCCAAGGCCACATCGCCACACCAGATATCATGCCAAAATCTGATGTGCGTGCCCCTTCCCACCTCAAATATGAAATTACCGAGTAGGTCTTCCCATCCGTTTCGAATCCAAACACCCACCCCATAGGCCCCTCTTACTGCATTAGAGCACCAATCTCTCCAAATACTCCCGTATTTAATGTCGATGATGCTTCTCCAAAGAGCGTCCCCTTCCTTATGATACCGCCATAGCCACTTTCCAAGTAGAGCCTTGTTGAAGATTCTCAATTTTCTAATCCCCAAACCACCACAAGACAAAGGGGTGCAAACTTTATCCCATTTAATCAAATGGAATTTTTTCTCATTTTCTAGCCCTCCCCACAAGAAATCATGGAAGATCTTTTCCAGTCTATTTGCCACCCCTGCAGGCAAAGGGAATAGAGATAAAAAGTATGTTGGAAGATTAGAAAGTGTGCTCTTAATAAGCGTGATTCGGCAGCTTTTAGACAAGTAAATTCTCTTCCAACCTGCCAGTTTGAATTCAAACAATCCCATCCCACATTGCCTTAGATTTGTGGGGGCCCCCCAAAGGAAGTCCCAGATACTTCATAGGCAAGAGTGACACCTTGCAGCCCAAGATGGCAGCCACTTCACTTGGATTATTAACCAAGCCAACTGGAACTAGCTCGGACTTTGATAAGTTCACTTTGAGGCCTGAGGTAGCTTCAAAACACAGAAGGAGGGCTCTCAAGGAGCGAATCTAATTGGGGTCTGAGTCACAAAGAATCAACGTATCATCGGCGAAAAGGAGATGTGCGACCGATAAGCTTTCATGCAAGGAACTACCCACCGAGAAGCCCGAGATGAAACCCTTATCCACCACCCCCTCCAACATTCTACTCAATACATCCATCACTATAATGAATAACAAAGGAGATAAAGGGTCCCCTTGTCTCAAACCCCTAGAGCTAAGAAAGAAACCTTCGGGGGTACCATTGATCAAAGTGGAGAAACTAACGGTTGTGATGCAATGTTTTATCCACTGACACCATCTTTCCCCGAAACCATGCCTGCCAAGAATGTACAACAAGAAATCCCAATTGACATGATCAAATGCTTTCTCCATATCCAATTTACACAAGAGACCTGGGGTGCCGCTTCTAACTCTAGACTCCAAGCATTCATTAGCAATAAGAACAGAGTCTAAAATTTGTCTTCCTTTAACAAACGCACTTTGTGACTTCGAGATGATCTTCCCCATAACTTCACTTAGTTGCTTCGCAAGAACTTTTGATATGATCTTATAGACCCCACTCACCAAACTTATGGGCCGGAAATCGTGCACCTCCACCGACCTTGCCCTTTTCGGGATAAGGGTGATGAAAGTGGCATTTAGGCTTCTCTCAAATTTCATGAAAGAGTGAAATTCGAGAAAAACTTTCATAAGATCCTCTTTAATAATGTTCCAACAAGTTTGGAAGAAAGCCATTGTGTAGCCATCGAGGCGCGGCGCTTTATCTTTGGCCATCCCGTTAAGCACACTAAGTACCTCGTCCTCCTCAAAGGACCTCTCCAACCAAGCCGCACTTGCTTGATCAATTGAATCAAAATCTAGTCCGTTTACCTTGGGTCTCCATTGATATTGTTCCGTTAAAAGCTTGTCATAAAAATGAACAATGTGATTTTTTATCTCAACGCTATCCGTCAAAACCCTACCTTCCGAATGTAGGACCTCAATGGCATTGTTTCTACAATGGGAATTAGCAACTCTATGGAAAAACTTTGTGCACCTGTCCCCTTCCTTCAACCAAAGGGCCCGAGATTTTTGTCTCCAAGAGATCTCCTCCATAAAGATGATTTTTTCCAGCTCAGCTACTACTACCATTGTCCTTACTTTTTCATCCTCTGAAAGAGTCCCCCCCACTTCTTTCACATCAAAGATCCTTAGATCATTTTTCAAAGCTTTTAGTTTCCCAGCCAAAATGACGCTAGGGGTGCCCGTGAGTTGATAGGAGTTCCACCATGATCTAATTTTCTCCGAGAACCCATCGACCTTTAACCACATGTTCTCGAATTTAAATATCTTTGTCCCCCGTGAAGACCCCAACAATCTAATAAGAGGGGGAAGTGATCGGAGCAAAGTCTGGAAAGCCTTTTTTGGCAAAGGTTGCGGAAGTGGACCTCTCAGGAGGAAGAGACAATGAACCTGTCCAACCTAGACCAAGCCCTCCTGTTAGACCAAGTGAAATCTCCTCCCGCCAAAGGAAGATCAACCAGTTCCAACTCAAAAATAAGTGCTGAAAAATCAGTCATGGCTGAGCCCATGTTGGAATCCCCTGATCTTTCACTCGGGAACCGAGTGACGTTGAAATCGCCTCCAATACACCACGGGATATCCCACCAACTACACAAACCAGCTATTTCGTCCCAAAGAAGTTGTCTTTTGTTGTCAAGATTTGGCCCGTAAACACCTAAGAACCCCCAAACGAAACCATCATCTACATTTGAGAAAGAGCAAGCTACCGAAAATGCACCAACGAAATCCTCCACCAAATTGACTACTCTCTTATCCCACAACACTAATATGCCCCCTGAAGCACCCTTAGAGACAAGGGTGGTCCATCCCACGTGAGGACAATTCCACAAGCTTCTTATTAATTGCCTATCGATATACTTCAACTTAGTCTCCTACAAACAGATCACGTCTGGCTTCCATTCCCGTAATAAGTTCTTTATTCTCAGGCGCTTGCTTGGATAATTCAAGCCCCGAACATTCCATGAGATGATCTTGGGCTTCATGGAACATCGAGGTTCACCCTATCATTGTGTCTTCCCCTGCTCGCACTTCCTTCTCTTGCATTATGGTTAGGAAAACTCTACTCATAGTCCGGTTTGTGTTTTCATACTCCACATTCCACCTGGCAAACCAGTTCAAACATCATCCGGTCCAATTCGAACTTCATCCCCAAAACTCATTTGTGTTTTCTTCCTGTGAAAGCCTCCCCCCGAGACGACTTCTCTCGCCTCTCCCTCCCTGAAACTCACTTCTTTCTCTTTCAAGGCAAACCCGACAGAGCTCCCCTAAACTCATTTCCCTCTCTCGCACTCCCCGAAACCCATTTCCCTCTCTCGCAATCCGAAACTCATTTCCCTCTCTCGCAATCCCCGAAACTCATTTCCCTCCCTGACACTACCTCTCTCACCTCTCCCTCCTTGAATCAACTTCTTCCTCCCTTGACTACCACTACCACGGAAGGCAACTCGACGGATCTTGACTCCCAAAGCCGCGACGACGGATTGAGCTTGACCCCCCGAGAAATCACATATCTCGACCCCGAGAGAAGCTTCCTGCCGCTGTTGGGTAATTTTTTCAAATGCCGTGTAATTTTTTGAGTGATTGTGTCTCATTCTTATGGTGATTGTAATCTGGGCTATGAAAATATGCTGGGATATGGATTGATAACGCCACTTTGAGAAATGAATAGCAAGTGTTTGTAAAAAAGACTCAAAGAAAATATTGGCTTCGAATATTGAAGCTTTTCAGCTGAAATAAATTGTAAAAACCGTGAGTAGATGGGAAGGGATATGAAGCTTATAGATTGTAAAAACAACTGGAATAATTTGTAAAAACAGCTGAAATAATTTCTAAAAACAGTTGAGTATGAAGCTGAAATAAATTTCATCCAAAATGATTTGAGTTGTTTGCGGGTCCTGATCAAGTGAAATAATGGCAAGATGCATGCATGCGTGAGCTGCAGTTGGGCGAGCTTGTCTCCATGGTGTCGAAGGTGAAATGGTCGCTGTCGGAGGAAGAAGAGGCTGCTGGCGCTGCTGGTGGGAGGGAGAACAGAGAAAGAACGTGGGCGTGCGGGGGGTGGGGGGTGGGGAGGGAAAATAAATTCGTATTGGGTATAATTTTAGGTTTAACTAAACGCAACATTTAACATAAAAAAAAAATTAAAAAAAAAAGAAATGCCAGATCACTTTTTGTGTGCCGTATGAGAGAAACGGGTAGGTGTATAGAATGACTCTTATAGTTAATGGAGCAAGCAAGCCTCTTGAGCTCCCTATCTTTTTTAGCGGCGGATTTAGCAAGATGTGGCTGTAGAGCTTCTATGGCAATGATGAGGGCTTTAAACTGTTCCTCATAACCTTCACATGAAATCCCAAGGCAGTGTCGAAGAACATCAACCTTTTGTAACACCCAATTAGGTTGTAATCCAGCCCCTGAAGGCACTGGTGGCAGCGAGCATAGAGGACTAGGAACATCTCTAGGATCCCCCAGATCCGTGTCATCTCCATACTCCTTGCAAACTAGTTGTAGATCAAAACCATGTGAAGACTCATCATCTGAGAGAGCCCCTTCAATCGATGACTCATCATCCCCTTCTTCCACAATACACAGAACCATTGAAGGGGTCTCCAAAACATCGGAAGAAATAGGCAATCCCTGAGCCCTAATGAGAACATCTGAGAGTTGAGAGGGACCAGAAGTGTGCAAGGGGATGCCTGAACCCACATCCCAAGGCAGCCCGGTGGAGGTCAAAGCCTCCATGCAAATTTTCCTCCAAGCTGAGGTCAGGGGCGAGCCCAAAAAATTAGCCAGAGGCCTGGAAGAGGCCATCGACATTGTCTGTGACGCGGGTGAACACAACGGCTCTTTCTGTGTCGCCGAGGAGCTCAAAATGATTATCTTAGCTGTTGGCGTGGGTCCATCCTGATAACCAGGGGCCTGGGTGAGGCCGTCGGCATTTTCTGGGCCATCGGCGAGCTCGAAAGCTCATTCTGTGTCATCAGCAAGATCCCCGAGGCCAGGGTGCAAACGGCGACACCAGCCGACACCTTCTGCCTAGGGGAGCTTTGCTTCGCTGTCGCCGTGAGTTCGCCGGCGACCGTCGGTGGGTTCTGTGCCGCCGGTGAGGCAGCAAGGTCAACCGCCGGAGGGGGGGAGCCTTTACGGCTCAGACACTGGGACTCACAGGCTCGAGGGTGCCCCTTGGCTATCCAGGGGGCTTGAGGCCTAATGGGCCTAGTGGGCTCGAGGCCCACAGACTCACTTACATCTTGCGGGCGCAAGGGCCCCCTAAAGCCCACACCAGACACTCCAACTTCCTTTCCCACCTCCATTACCAAGTTAAGTCTTGCTTCCACTTTATCATCAATTCCGAAACTTCCTCAAATACACCAGACAACTGTGCTCTGACAGCCCACAAAATACCTTCCACCTCCCCCAATTTCGTACACGACATTCCGCTACCTATGCAGTGAGAATCACCTGCAGCACAGAGCTCCTTGCCTCTCGACTCCATGGCAGAATTGCCTCTTGCCAGTGAGGTTGCTGGTGACCTCAAAACAGAAGCAAAAGAGACACCATTTGAGGGAGAAGGTTTCTCTGTAACCACACCACCCCCACGTAGGCTAGCCATCCTCTTGAGATGGTAAGAAAAACCTTCCATCCATATCCCTTCTCACCTTCAGGAACAATCAAAAAACCCCTCCTCCTACCATTCCAAAACTCCTCCAAGCGCAAAAAGCACCCCTACTGTTTCTATGACGTTGGAGTATGAGAAACCCATTGCCCACCCACAACTTTCTGAAAAACTCTTGGCACCCATGTGAAGCAAGAGCTTCCTCCACCATCCTTGCCAACCATGAAGCTGACGTCCCATTAATGAAGAGAAACAAAACCATTTTCCTGCTCCTCTCGGTAATACGAATGCTATTAGCAGCCACCTTCACAAAACTGAAGGTTTTAGACTCCACCGTAAAGCTTCCATCGACATCCATATTAAAACAGCAGCAGAGAAAGGGAGAAAAGAAACTAAAAAAAGAAAAAGAAGAAGAAGAAAGGGTGAAAAAACAGAAAATCAACTCCGGCAAGAAGCGTCGGAGAAAGGATTACATGCATGCATGAGAGGAGAAAGAAATGTGTACGGAGAGAAAATATGAAAAGACAAAAAACTCCCAATTCAAGATTATTACAACTAACGTGGTACTTAAGATAGATAGTACATAATGCATATTAATAACCTCATGCTCATTAGAAAAGCCCACTTCAGCACATTAAAAACATAAAGATTCCACCACTAGTACTCTCATTAAAAGCAAGGATGATGTAGCCTTACCTCCAAATCCAGGAATTATTCCAAGCCGAAGTTCAGGCAACCCTAATTGCGCAGTGGGTGTTGATATTCTAGCATGGCATGCCTAGAAGAGAAAAATGAGAAAATCTTATATGGAAAAGTTTAGAAAAATGATTTGTACGAGCCCCAAATAGACAAGCCACATACAAGCCCTTATAAAAAAGTGGACCCCACCTTAAAAAAGCGTAAAAAAACTATTCTTTATTAGTGGGACCCACTTTTTTACAAAGGGCTTGTATGAGGCTTGTACCTAGCATTACTCAAAAGTTTAATAGAGAAGGTCCCTTGTTCAAGAGAAATGGCACTACATACCATTGCAACCTCTAATCCTCCACCTAAGGCAAGGCCATCAATGGCTGCAACAGAAGGCTTTCTTGCGGCTGAAAAAAAAAATGGTGATCAAATAGTAAAAAATTTAATCAAGCACTATCTTGGAAGAGCAACTATTAAAGTATGAGGACTGAGAAAAAAATCCAAATGTGTACCTTCAAAAGTGTCAGTGATAATCTCTATTGATATATAGCCAGGCTTTTCTTCTCCCTCCCCTGATAAAACATAATGAAACTTCATTTCCGCAAACACGAGATAATTAGCGGAATACGAGACAAAAAAATGGCTAACATACTCAATCCCCTCTGAGTTCCTCCAAAAGCTCCAATATCAAAGCCACCAGAAAACTTGCCCTTTTCACCTGCTCACATAAGATATTAGATTTATATCTCAATCAAAACCAATGCTCAACAAAGAGAAATTTACATATTCTCATACTCACCTGTAATGACGATTGCTTTCACATCATCCCTTCTTAGTGCCTGCTCATAACTGTCTTTTAAGTTGCGTAACACTGAGAGAGAGAGAGAGAGAGAGAGAGAGAGAGAGAGAGAGAGAGAGAGATTACATTACGTTATCAGGCTAATTAAAAATTCAATAGCATTGTGAAGACAACACAAGATTATCTTTAGCAATAATACTACTGAAACACAAAAGTTTGTCTAGTTCTTACTCTGCACCTACTCAAACTAGGGAGAAAATGGGGCAATGGAGGCAGCATTATAATGCTCCAATGTGGCTTTAATTCTTTTTTTTTTTTTTTTGGAAATAAGTTAATGAAAGGAAATGGGGTACATGGAGGCTAGATTATATTGCTCCAATGTGACTTCAATTCTTTTGTCGATAAATAGATTGAATTTAATCAAAAGCACAGAGGGGTACAACCAATTAGGGGAGAGGAGAGACACAAGAATCATTTTTTTTTATAAGTAAAACAAATTATATTACTCCAAGAATAGGCTTAGCCCAGTATATACAATAGACAACCCTGACTAGGAGGGTGCAATGGAAACAAGGAAATCATGAAGGGCCATGCCATTGAAATCAATAGCACTAGACCAAGTACATAACGTGCTATAAAAAAAAGCTATAAGTTCCTCTGGCGATCTCTCCTTATCCTCAAAGGTGTGCACATTACATTCCTTCCATAGACACCACATGATGCACATTGGAATCATCTTCCAAACTACTGAAATTTGATGTACCCCTCCAATACTTGGCCAGCTGGCCAAGGCTGCCACCAAGGTCTCTGGCATGACCCAACCCAACTCTACTCTACCCAGAACCCCATCCCATAAAGCCCGTGCTATGTCACAGTGTAACAAGAGATGATCCACCGACTCGCCCCCTCCCCTTCACATACAACACTAGTCTGCTATAATAATCCGCCTCTTCCTCAAGTTATTAGTTGTGAGAATCTTGCCTAAAGATGCTGTCTACACAAAGAAAGCTACTTTGAGGGGCGCCTTGTGTCTCAATATCCTCCTTCAAGGAAACCGAATGTTGGGATCTTGGGTAAGGGCCTCATAAAAAGAGCGAACTGAAAAATCACCTTTCCCGGCAGGTACCCACCACAATCTATCTTCTTGAGTGTTACTAGGCTTCACAAAATACAGAAGACTATAAAAATCAGTAAAACTGTTCAACTCCCAATCTTGCACAGCCCTACTAAAACTGATATTCCAATTAAGTTGCTCAGCCGCTATTCCCATAACCTCCGCTATTGAAGCATCTTTGTCACATGCAATTTGGAATAATGATGGAAATGCATCTTGTAGAGCATTATCTCCGCACCAAGTATCTTTCCAAAATTTAATCCTGGATCCATTGCCCATCAAAAGACGAGTTTGACGAAGAAAGACCATCCATCCTCTTCTAATATGTTTCCACAACCCCACTCCATCAGTTCGTCTAACTTCTTTAGTGCACCATCCCCCCCCCCCCCCCATATATCGCCATATTTGCACCCAATCACCCCTCTCTACAAGGCTTCCGGTTCTTTATTATATCTAAAGAACCAATTCACCATTTTTCCTTGCACATACAGCACTAATCCATCACTATGATGTGTAGGAGTTTTGTTCCACCAAAAATATTTCCAAGGAAATTAACAGTTATCTTGGAGTCGAAGAATTGTTGTTGGGAATTCATCTGATTTTGTCCTTCCCAACTCAATCCTCTTGAAAAACCCCTTAGGAATCAAACATTTAGAACAATAAATATTTAATTATTCACTAATAAACTTGTGATGGGGAATGAATATATTTGATGTATTATTTCCAAGAAATATTAAGGCATGTTGTTGCCCGCATAATTAACCAAATGTAGGAGGTTGAGGCCTAAACACCTGAACTTAGGGGATTCCTTGAGAAATGAGATGAGATAAGATGGTTTGTGAATAGTAATAAGATGGTTTGTGAATAGTAGTAAGATGGTTTGAGTTAAGTATTTATTGGGTTTTGGGAAATGAGAGAGAAAAAGTTGAATAAAAAATATTATAAAGTTAAAATATTGTTAGAATATAATTTTTTAATATAATTTTTGTTTTAGGATTTGAAAATGTTGAATTGTTTTTTGTTTGAAATTTTGGAAAAGTTGTAATAATTAATTTGAAAAAGTTGTAATGATTAGTTTGAAAGTGTTTGTGTTTGAATGATATTTGGGAAGGAAATACAGTAGGAAAAGATGAGATAGGAAGAGATGGAAATTGTTTCCAAACATCCCCTTAAAAGTTTTAATTTCACAACCTAGTCGTGACAATATCTAATGCCATATTACAACTGATGTAACAGTATCAAGTTATCAACAACCAATTTAAGTGGGCAATAAGTAAATTATTTTTTCTTCCAAAAAACCACCTTTATGTACAAACAAAACCCGGCACATACGAATACGTTTTTGATCAAGCTGCAATATCATATCATCCAGTTATCATCCTCCACCCACAAATCAAGTTCCCAAAAAACACCTTACAAGCAACAATCCTCGTTCAAACACCAGCCCTGGGTACGGTTCCCGAGGACAGTTTGGGACATTTCGCATTTCATCCTGCATTTCGCAATCAGTGACCCTCCAAGTCTCCCACTACCAATTATTATGCCATTTTCAAACAAAATAATAATTAAGGCACCCATATACCCCAGTAGAGGTTGCCAAAAAAATTGGTAAATTCAATCAGAAGTCAAGTGAATATCAATATAGGGACCCCAGAACTGAAAACTCCCAACTATCCTTGCAGGTTCAATTGTCTCCATGAATAATAAGACTCTATGGAAAGAAAAACAAAACAAAACAAGCAGAAAGAGTCCCCTAATTAGTCCATGCACATATTTGTGACAAAACAAAAAGTCAAAAACCCAGGAAGAAAAAAAAAAGCTAAAAACAAAATCACAAAATATGGTTTTACAATGAAGTCGGTAGTGGGGGGAGGAATGTAAATGGACAGGATCTGGGGAGTGCGACTAAGGAAAAAATTACCATCAAAGGAGAGGGAATTAACAGGAGGGTTGATTATTGTTATAAGAGCCACCCCGTCAGCTCCCACCTCCATTATAGTTCTTCCTTTTGCTCCGCTACCCATTATGTCAATGCTTCACTATCTGTCTCCCCTTCTCCGTCTCGCACTCTCTTGGCGAAGAATTCGAGATAGCTTTCAGATGAGTTTGCTGGGGCTTCTTATGCAACGCGGGGAGTTGGCGCGTCCGAGTTGACTGCAGACAGAGTGACGTTGGATGCGCTTCTCTTTTTTTTTTCTAATAAGTATATTATAGGTATATTTTTTTTTTTACTAATAAGTATATTATAGATATATAAAACAGATATGGAATACAAGAGATAACAGGATAGGAGGTCCTAACATTCATCTCAAACCAGTTAATACAACTCAGAAAAAAGAAAGGAAACAGGGGTCTAGGGCCAAAGACTTGGCCCCCCCACCCATTTCTCACAAGGAAAAGCCGCTTAAATCTATTTTTATGCTGTCCGATAAATAGACTATAATACTACGATTAGAAGTCACAGTGACTAGATCTATATTGCATATTATTGGTTTGGACTGACTGAAGGAAACTTTCACTACCTTTCTCTCACGATCCTTGATTAGGATGAGTGATAACATAAGAAAATAACAAGCAGGAGAAGCGTCGAATTGCAACCGAGCGACCGCCAGTAACTGTGGTGGTGCGTGAGGACCACTCGCCACACTAGGAGAGTGGAGGTTGGTCGAATCTAAGAGGTTGGTCGAATCTAAGAGATTCGAGACCGCTGACCCTAAAAATGCCACGCGTGGTGGAAGCACACTCAGCCTAGTGTGGTGATGTGTCAAATCCACACACGGTTTGGGTTACGCATGAGACGCACGTGTCACTCTTTTCAACGATCAGAAAATTAAAAAAAAAACTAGAAAAAAAATACAATAAAACAATATTTAAACTAGAAACTGATAGGGATACAAAGAGATCCCACACACTCTGCCACATCAGCCTTTTTTGTTTTGTTTTCCTTCAGAAGAAACCGATGCCCCCTCCCCCCCCCCCCCCCTCTTTCCTCCCTTTTCCTTCAGAAGAAACCAGAGACAAAAGAAACCGCTGCCACAACCAATCATCATCGCCCACAACCTCGTTGCAGTCGCCGACAACCCAACTCTCTCTTCCCCCATTGCCCATCCTTTTGTCTCTCTCTCCTCCCTTTTCCTTCCTTTCCCCATTTTCCTTCCCACCCGCTCGAAGACCAGTCTGTCACCCACAACAATCACCGACCACCATCACCATCACTGACATGTTCTGGATCGTTTGATTTTGCTGTGTGGTTGGTGCGTGAATGCCCCAGCTTGATTCTACATTGTTGGTTCCTTAGCATGCAAAGACAACCTTGCTACAGAAATTAGTTGCTCTTTGTGGTAGATAAAATTTTGAAAAACAAAACTCTGTTTGATTGTTTGATGTTAAAAGGTATTAGCAGGACTAGCTGTTTGATAGGATTCAATTTTTTACGTTATTGAAAAGTCTGGAACTGATCTATTTTATGAAAAATACGCTTCTTTCAAACATGCTTTTGATTGGCACTCAGGCATAACACTATAATGATGGAAATCCCTCCATCTGGATAAGTGCATGAAAGGTCTATCAAAAAATTTATGATTAAAGAACAGTTGGATCCTCATTGTGTTTCATGAATATATTAACTTTATTATCTTTATTCTATATTAATTGATGGCATATACCCTGTTTTTAGTTTTCAGTTTTCAGGTTATTTGTTTTTCTCAACTTCTCTAGAAACAAGTAGGATTATGGATTCATATACACTGAAATCTGTGTTAGATTTGCCTGCACATTTTCATTCAGCTTTTAATTTCAGGTACATTCTATGTTTTTAGAAATTTGATCATCAATAAAGAATTGAATGAAAAAATTTCTTTTGCAGATTCATATACACATTGAAGCACCAA
This sequence comes from Juglans cinerea, assembly GCA_961763995.1. Classification (NCBI taxonomy): domain Eukaryota; kingdom Viridiplantae; phylum Streptophyta; class Magnoliopsida; order Fagales; family Juglandaceae; genus Juglans; species Juglans cinerea. Next base: position 11,419,823 of record CAUIVZ010000010.1, read on the forward strand.
GTGGAATTGTTGTTACTGCAATGCTAGATTCACAGCATGATTGTGTTCAAGGATGACATTGAATAACTGATACATTCCATCGGCTATTTGCTTTACATTAATTTTAGCCTTGCAATATGTCCCTCCTACCGGCTTTGGCTGATCAATTTTTGATAACTTGCTTATTGGCTTGTGATGGCGATTGCATGTTATGGTGAAATATTTTACCTCCCCATAATCTCCAGTAGTCGATGTTCTTTTCGACACTTCAAATCCCTCATGTTTGGCATACTTCGTGTAGTATTCAATAACATATGCTTGAGTCCCAAATATCATATCAACCTTCGATTCTTCAACCTTTTGATTCTCGATATACTGAGATCCAACTTGCTCTTGTTCGTATACATTAACCAAAACATGATTTATTTAAAATCCGCTAAGCATGTCATAAAATAATCGATATTTAAAAGTGTCCATAAAACAATGTCATTAAAAATTCAATAATTAACATCTAACCTCGCGGAGTGTCAAGACCATCACTGTCGTGTTCTTCCTCGAAAAATATCAATCGACACGGTTCCATCTTGATTATAACTATAAAATAAAATAATAAAAAATATATATATATAAAATAGTTCTATACAAAACCAAAATTATATAACCGAAATTATTTTTAAAACTCGTATTAGACAGATGGTTTCATACTAGAACACACTTCAGACTTTAGACATAAAACGCACTTCAAACCAGAACACAAATACATACTTCAAACTAGAAAACAAATATAGGGCCATAACAAAAAAAAAATTGCATGGCCATAACACGACTAGGAAGGATATTGAATGTGTAAAAATCTGAGAATGTGTAAAAATGTAGGGCCATAACATATTGAATGTGTAAAAATCTGATGTGTAAAAATGTTATTTTTTCCAATATTTCCCAACTTCGTATAAAAGGAATGTGTAAAAGTTTTTGTTCCCATTCCATCTTATGTATACCTGTCGGCCAAGGTTCCAGTCTAAAATATAACTTCCGGCAACGTTAGGGAAGACGTCGGCGATACCAAACAAAAAAAAGAAAAACAAAAGGATGAAAAAACAGAAAACCAGAGAATGGTTAAGAGAGAGAGAGAGAGAGAGAGAGAGAGAGAGAGATACCTACAAACCTGGTTTGCTGAAGAAGATGTGGTTGGGCGGGAATGAAAACTTGTGAAATGGATGTAGGGAACTCTACAGACAGGATGGCATGCACACAAGGAACTCTACAACGAGTGTAAAGCGCCTTCACTTTTCTCTAGTATCGGGTAGATCACTTTTTGGAGGAAAAAAACTGGTGTGGCATAATGCCACATCAGTGTGTGAGATTCCTATGTATCTGTAGCAGCTCCCTTTAAACTATACAGACGGGAGAAAGATTCGGCTCTAACAGAGAAGGTAAGATTTTTGGACTTTCTCTTGAGAGCTTTTTGCTGGAGAGAGAAAACAAAGGACAAGGGTGCCTTCGGGAACGCGGGCACAGGTGGTGCATGGCTGTCGTCAACTCGTGCCGTAAGGTGTTGGGTTAAGTTGGTTTTAATGCCGACATTGGTTAAGCTTATACGGAAGAAAGTTTAAAGAAGCTATTGTGGTTTAGCAATGTAATTATTATTAAATGTTTTCATATATTTTTAAAAAAATTAAAATATTATTTAAAAATACTTTCAATTTTAAATCTTTAATTTTTTATCTAATTATTACAATTTTTATAAACTCCCAAACAAAACACAAAATATAATACTATTTTTACAAATTTCAAAACAACAATAATCTTCAAATAATTTTTTAACTTTATAATTTCTTACTTAACTTTTTATTCATCATTTTTTAAAATCCAACAAAACATTTTAACTCAAACAATTTTACTATTATTCATATATATAGTGAGATATTTAAAATATCCAAACAGGCCCTAAGACATAAAAGGGATCCTACAATTTGACAATTTGTTTTTCATTTTTCTTCATCCTCGCGCCTGAGTCCCCCTCCTCCCTCTCTTCCCCAAACTCTCTAGACCTAAGCCACATAGAAAGATGCGTATGTACCTGCCGGTGAGAGATAACAACGTGATGAGGCGACGATGTTGGGGACGAGCAACGACATCCCCGCCCCGCCAGAGAGAGAGATGAGAGAGAAGCATACCTACCAGTGAGGGGCAACGATGGCGAGGATGCATAGGCAAGGAAGATAGATGGAAGTGTGGCGACGTTGGTGTTAACACGAAGTAGCAGCGGTGCTGGGCTGCACAGATGGGGGACCTCAGGGTTTAGGGGGGGGGGGGGAGGGCATGGGAAAAAAAAAAACCAGTTAACTTAAACTGACATGGCACAATGTCATTTCAGTTTGTGAATTTTCTTTTGTATAAACTTTGTGTATCTAACAACTCTCTTTTGCCAAATTTTTTTTTTAACAATGATTTCACTACTGACTAAGTAAAACAATTACATAGCATCTACAAGAATTCTTTGTAGAATAAAATCAATGGGAGAATTCCACCATACAACATTATCATTGATACATTTGGCATGAATAACAAGTAAATGAGCAGTTCAATTGCCTTCTCTACCAACTTGTGATACTTCATTGAAACCAATCCATGAAGAATCACCTTCTAATATAATCTTTGAAAAACCCATATTGCACACCATCTATAACCCTCTAAGTGGCCTTCACATCGTCCACATCTGCAATAGCCTCTTCTTTTTTACTCAGTCGTAATAACAACGCCCCTTGCATCCCATAAGATAGCACCAGATCCAGCTTTAAGTGAATCCTGACTGACTCCCATCAAAATTCAGCTTATAAAAAAACCTTAAGGAGATGCTTGCCATTTCAGAATTTTTTCCTTTGTAGGTAAACATCTATTTGACTTCAATGTTCTATAACTATGAACATATATGCTAAACAACTATCAATAATCTACAAAAAAGTCCAATCTGTAGCTGTATGCAAACTAAGATTCGTGCATCGCCATTTTCTGAAAGTTGAGAACATCTTCATACGCAAACAATAGTTAAGAAAGTTGAGATAAACTCAACATCTTCATACTTCATTATATATATATATATTTATGTCGAGAAACCTCTCCAAGGCAGGGCCCTTTGGACCCACCCCTGCAGAGTAAATTCCGGTCCCTTGTACAGCACCCTCGAAAGTTTCCCTATACGGAATTAGTTAAATCGCTAGCTTTTCACCAGGAGGTGTGACCCCAAATGATTGTTTGTATCCATGAGGTGTTAAACTTTAGACCTTGAAGGGAGTAATACCCCAAAACCAAGGTCTTCACCACTTGGGCAAACCCCTTGGGGTTATCTTCATACTTCATTATATCCCAGATTATCAAACCAAAATTAAATTGATTCGCATCCATTCAGCCTCCATGTTAAATATTTTATGCTAAAAAAGCTTAATTTTAAAAACAAATGACATGACTTACAGGTTCAGATCTCCATTACAAAAAGCATAGATACTATCAAGAATAATCCCTCTTTGAAATAGATTACACTTTGTCAGAAATAAATTTGAGATGGCTCTCCAAGCAGAATTTTTTATTTTGTTTGGTAGATTCATATTCCAAATCTTTTTCCAAAAAGTCACGTTGTTCACCACTGTTAGAACTTTCAGCAAAATCCCCTTGCTTCACAAGCTGTAAAGACAATAGATTGGCACTTCTCACCATGAAATATCCCTCCTTGGTACCACCCCAAACAAGTTAATCTTGACTGTATTGTACACTTATGCAACATGAGATGCATAATACATACATACTATAAGAGTTCGTCTATGTACAGTCCCCATTTGGAGATTGTCCACGCAAGCCTGGACATTTTTGTCCTTAAAATTTCTTTGAATTACAATAATGCCACTGATGTATACAACGCGAATTTTTTTCTCAGAAATCGACTGAAAAATTTTCCTTCCTCGTCTCTTCAATTCTTATCTGACAAAGTACCAGTGGTCAAATCCTCCACCACCGTTGGTCTCTTCCACCATCGTCGACTCCCTCATGCATAGGCTTCTTCCCTATCCGTCGGAAAACAGTTTGATTTTTTCTTCATTTCTGGGCTGCAACATTTTGAATGATAAGAGTTTGATTTTTCGTTTCTTCATTTCTAGCATACTTATAGTTTAGAAAACAAGTGAGTGAGTTTTTCCCAATGAGCCTAAAAGTAAATACTTGGTGGGCAAAACAAAAACCCACCATCCAGTTGTCTTCCTTTCACTCTCCTCACTCTCATTTTCAAAGCAAAGAACCAAAAATCCAAAGAGAACATAAATAACACAATGATTCCACCGAAATCGTTACCTTGCTTGCTGAGGAAGGGGCTGACGCCGATTGCGTAACCATAAACCGAGCAGACTAATTACTTACATTTTTGTTAGTTTCTTTTCTCCAATGCAATACAAGAGTCTCACTTAAGCAACGTGGGACTCTTGTATTGCATTGACCTCCTATATAAAGGTCACACTAGGCTACATTGTAACTTGCACAAAGTAAAAACTATACTTAATACATATTACTATTTTTATATATAATAATGCTAATAACATATATTTATAAATATGTATGACTATATATATTTATATAAAATATAAATAAGTAGTGGGGCACAGCCAGGCCGAGCCGGGGTCCCCACAAGGGCCAGCCCACCCTCTACCCCTTTTGAGATTTCTCCCTACGGGGAGGGATAGCAGGGTGTAGGGCCTTGCTGCCCACCCCCTAGACGTGTGACACTGAAATGGCCAATGCCACTTTTGTAATTCTATGTGCTATATAGCTGCTCTCTTTTGTATATAGGTTTGACTACGAGTTAGAGGGCCTCGCGGTCCTTCTATAATAGCTAGCCACTTGGATTACCTGTCATAAGTACTTTTTTTTAAGGAAATATCATATTATTCATATTCAAGAGCTCATAACAACGAAATAATGTATGAAGGAGCCTCCTCCATGTCTACAATCACATCAGAAACAGAAAGAGCATTTCGAGCTAGAGTGTGAGTTACAATGTTAAGGCCCCTTTTCACATGGTGTATAGACCAATTGCCAAAGGACTGTAACTGGTCCTTGATATCACTGACAAGCAAACCTACTGCTGACCAAGACTCTTCTTCCCTTGTAATTGCTTGGACAATCTGAAGTAAATCACATTCTAAAAGGAGTTTTGAGAGTCCCAGATGCATCCCAAACTTGACAGCTTCAAAAGCTTCAACAACTTCTGCCAACAAAGGATCAGAAAACATAGACTTGTTCTGGCTCATGGTTGCAGTAACCAGGCCATTCTCATCCCTTACTACGATGTTTATCCCCACTTTACAATTAAAATTGTTCACAACCGCATCCCAATTTATCTTGAAGAAATTCTTAGGTGGGAGGTTCCAACTTTGAACCACCATATTGATTGAGCTAGATAGCTCAGGTTTTTGGGCATGTAGAGCCTTCATCATTTGCGGATTCTCACGAACCTGCTTCACCACTACATTTGGATGCTTGAACTCATTTTGGAATACCACCATGTTCCTTCTGTACCATATTCTCCTCGAGACCACAGCTATCTCTTCCATGATATCAATGTTAGAATTGCTACACAGTTCTTCAACCAAGTCCAAGAACATCCTCTTAGTGTGAGGACTTTTTTGTAGCTTTTTAGAGCCCTGACCCCAGATATCCTGTGCAACAGGGCAACTCCAGAAGGCTTGGGCTACTGATTCCACTCCCTGAAGACATATAGACAGTGTTTTAAATTTCGTACCGTACCGGCCGGTACGGCCGAAATTTTTCATTTCGGCCGTCCGGCCGATACAGATACTATATCTGTTCCATACCGGCTAAAATAAAGGCTGTACCGGCCATACCGGACTAAATTTCGGCCTATACCGACCTAAATTTCGGCCTCTGTGTGTGTGTGTGTTTTTTTTTTTTCAAATTTCAAACTACAAACTTATTTTTTAACCCCTAATTCAGACTAGACTATTTATAATTTATATATATATATATGTATTTATATATAATTTATTTATATATAGACTATTATTTTGGAATATAATTTTTATATATATTTATATATATAATTTATTTATATATCGACTATCCCGAAACATTATCCTGAAACGCTATTTCGAAACGGTACCAGTATCGTAATATTTCGTTCCAGTACGATGTCCGGTACGATGTTCAAAACATTGCATATAGGAGAATATAGCTTTTCCACCACTTTCCAGATAAGAAGTACTTGGATCGAAGTTGATTTCTTTTTTCTTTTCTATTTTTATAGGTGGATCTAAGTTGATATGTCCAAGGTTGCGGGGTTTTCAGTGACGCCTTTAATACTGGCCATGTTGTGAGTTACTAGGTAATTTAGAATCACCAACCTTAGATATAAGTTTAGTCCTGTACAATTTTTTTCGACAATTCTCTTATACTTGTTTTAAAAAAATAATATCGTCCTAAAAAGTTATGAAAAAATCATTTTTTTATAATGAAATTTATTATTTTTTAAATAGATTGTACGAGATTCACGTGCTCAAAACCTGCTCAAATTATTTTTCATTTACAATATACTGAGTCTTATTTAGTATGTTATATCTTTTGCTTTTAAGAACTTTTTTATTTTTATTTTTTGTTTTCGCTAATCTAATAGTAATTCTTAAGTGGTTACTGTTTAAATTATTAATTATGAAGCCACTTATAAGAAGCTGCATCAACAAATATGACTAATTAAAGATAAAGAAGACAAAATATAGAATGAAGATTAGGATTACTCTTTTTTTCCTCTCTAACTTTTTGTCTTACGATATTATATCAAATTAAGAGATTCATATAAAAACTTAAATCATATATCTTCAGTTGAGATTATAAGTACTTGTATCCACACACTGTTTAATCTAGATTAGATGACCAATAACTTTTATTAAGGGTGTCAAATCGTGTCAACGGGTCATTTTCATGTCATGTCAAGACATGTATATTATACTATATAGGTCAACTCTAACCCGACCCGTTAAGTTTATCGTGTCAAAATCTCAAACCCTAACACGACTCATTAACATAACGAGTAGTATCGTGTCAACCCGTTTTGACCCATTTATGTAAATGAATTAAACATACCCGAAATTAACCCGTTTGACTTAGTTAAGTTTAGCATAATTTTATATAAATGTTAAAATCACAATATCTATAAAAAAATATAAAACTAACTACAAGTCTAAAATTACAATCCATACAATAAAAATATCGAAATTAAAATCTCAACAATTTTATTTTTAAGTATAAGGGTATAATTGTAACTTTAACTTTCTTAATGAGTCATAACAGGTCAAAAGGGGTTTACCTGTTATCAATCCGTTAAGTAATCGTGTCTTAATGGGTCAATCTGTTTTTACCCGAACTTGTTAGTGTTCGTGCTGGGTTAACGGGTCATGTCACATATTGTCACCCCAAACTTTTATTAAAGAGTTGGATATAAACATAAATTGTAAGAGATAAATAATAGTTTGAGTGTTTTGAGATTAGATGCAGGTATGAGTGAATGGATCCAATAGCTCAGTCTCTTGATATCATAGCAGAAAACCCTAACAACATTATAGTCTTTTACACAACTTCTATCTTTGAAGAGAGAACCTATACTATCCTCTCTCACTAGCACTTCACTGATATCATAGCAGAAAACAATAACAACATAATTGTTATTTCACGATTACATCGTTGTTTTTGCATCAATGTTTCGCATTTATTTTTTCTAAACACATCATGCCCTTACTTGTTTCCTATCTTCAAATATACAAAATACCAACGATTCTTTCAATTGCTATATATCACAGTTTCCCACCTATATTTCTCCCACTACACATAATCCACAACATACACAAACAGCTTGAGTACTGTCATTCCTCGAATAGTTGTTGGTGAAGATGGTTTCACTCGTGACGGAGTTCTTGTTTATGGATGTTTGAGTCAAAATGCCAAAGCGAGGAAGAAGATATAAGGGAATTCTTAACCGAGCAGGCGATGCAACGATCAAACTGATCTCACATTAACTGAGGTGTTGCTTCCTCGTTTGGAGAACTCTGCAAAGGAAACAGTGCAAGAACCGTTAGGACCCAGGAGGCAATACCGGTGAGCAAGGATCAGCTTACGATGATTCTAAATTATCAAGTGATTGAACTCTTCAAATCAGTTTTTGTTTTCGAAGTTGTCTACCATAATATAGATTCGTTAAATAATTTATGCTAAGTGTTAAGATATAATTTAAATAATTAAATTTATTGTTTTCCATCCGCTTAATTTTTTGGGACAAGTGGTGGTTTAACATGAATTTGAACCCTAACTATATAAAACTATATCTATCTCACTGCTTGCTTTATAAATCAGAAGAGTTTTGCAGCAATGAAAATCTGCAGGGTTCAACCGAAATTTTTCAGGCAATCCTATGCCTCATGTCACACATGTGGGCATGGACTCACATGTGGGCATGGATTCACCTTTTGAAAACCATTCCTGTCATGCATCAAGGATATGTGTATAGCAAATAGATTGCAATATTAGAGGATAGACAAATCTTTTTTTGTTTTCTCACCAGAGGAGTCCCCTTGGCTGCTCTCTCAGCCAAATAGGCACAGGGCTTGAAGAATTCTCCATAAATCTTAGTCCATTCCTCCAATTTTGAATAAATGTATTTGGATCCGAGAGAATCAGCCCAGAACATGATGCCTCCCCTGATCAATTGCCCCCAACAGGTTTAGCAAGAATTGCATGAAGTTAATAAACTTACATTAAATGAAACTAAACAAACCTGTAGGGAGGGAAACCCATTCCCATAACAGCAGCAGCATCAAGGTCTGATGCATTGACAGCAATACCTTCGGCAAGGACTCGGCAGGCCTCATTCACCACGGGAAAGAATATCATCTCCACAATGTCCTTTTCTGCTAATTTCATTAGCTGTTTCCAAGTTCAATTAAAAAAAAATAAGAAAAACTTATATAGGAGACTAGTTCATTTTACAGCTAGCAATATAATATTGTTCATAATACCCAGCTTGGTATAACAGGTGAGATGTCAAATTTAGATACTATATCAAACACGCCTATCTAATTATGTGTGTGGGTGGGCAAGTATGTGTGCTCATGTGAGTGTACTCTGTGTGTGTGAGAGAGAGAAAGACCTTAGGGTCAATAGTTACACCATTAATGCTCCTTGACTTCTCAATATATTTTGCCAATTCAGGATCAGGGCTGGCTTTGCATTTCTCATCATACAAATAGAACCCTTTGCGCGTAGTCTCACCTGAAACAGAGTCCATGGTAAACCAAGAAATACTGAAAAGATTCATACTGAATTTGAATAGGTTTCTCATTTCACCCATTGTGTTAAAATAATCAACTACTTTTCCTCTCAAGTTTGAATGCCAAATTCATACCTTCTCTCTTATCCTCCTGCAAAAGGGGGATAAGCATTGATTTATATGTTCGCTCAGGAAAATTCTGAACAAATTGCATGCCAGTCGCAATTGCAACACCGAAACCAACCAGGTCAACCAATCTGCGGGGATAAAATAAGAAGTAAGAGCCAGTTAAATGAATGATGATTTAGATCAAGTTGAGAACAACCACCAGATAAGATGACTGGGTCACAATATTAGATATTGATTAAAAACCTGAAAGGGCCCATAGGCATTCCAAATTTGGTAATGGCCCCGTCAATCTCATAGAGATCTGTACCACGCTCGACGAGAAAAATAGAAGCTTGTGTGTAAGGGAAGAACATCCTGTTGACAGCAAAGCCAGTGCAATTTCCAACCACCACTGGAGTTTTCCCAATGTTTTTCCCTATGTCTAGCAAATCAACAATCACTTGGGGAGACGTCTGCTTGGTATGAACAATCTCCAAAAGTGGCACGACATGAGTCGGACTGCATGAGAAGCATAGTGAAACAATTAAGCACAACAGATTACACATGAAAAACAATAGCAGTAAATCTTGTACTACCAGAAGAAATGAGCTCCAACAATACGATCTTGGGAAATTGTCCTATCTCCAATCAGGTTCAAGTCAATTGTGCTAGTGTTGCTGGCAAGTATGCAATGTGGTGGGCAACACTTTTCAAGATCACTAAAAATTTGTTGCTTTAGAGAAACATTCTCGATAACAGCCTGTTCCAAGGATCAAAGGCAAACACTGAACATCTTTTTTTTCCCTGGTTTCTGAATCAACAACAATGACAAAGGTAAACTAATGCATTGTGAACTACCTCTATCACCATATCCACATCCTTAAAGTTTTCGTAGTTGAGGACACCCTTGAGAAGAGAGACGGTTTTCTCAAACTTCTCTTGAGACATTTTCCCTTTATGCACACAGCTTTGCAAATTGGCTGGAAAAAAAGAAATGCCATAAAATAAGATTTCAAACTTTCGAGAAACAAAAAACAGTTGTAAATATCAGTAAGATAAGTCTAGCCTCACCTCTGACTCTATCAATCCCAGCCTCCAAGGATTTGTCATCTACTTCTTTCAGGATTACTTGATAACCACCAAGAATTAATGTCGTTGCTATTCCAGAGCCCAGTAGTCCTCCACCTAGGATAGCAATCTTATTCACTCGTCTTGGCACTAAACCCACGTCAGTAACCCCAGGTACCTGTTTTAAGGTTATATAAGAAACGTTTCTCAGGAAATCAACTTCAGGAAATAGGACTCAACCAATGAGACATGTCTTTTGCAAAAGGTATGAAACCTTCATAAATGTGGGGATTTATCCAAGCTCCTGACTTAACGATTTACAAGGACAAGAACTACCAATCTGTAATATGTCAAGCTGAACCTTAAATTTGTGATTTTCGACCTCAACCCAACTTTCCAAGGACATAGGAATGTAATTAAGATTCACCCGTAAGCCACCCACCCTAATGCTACAAATAATACGAGCCTATACCAACATTCTAGAACCCACGATGGCTCCGAACTTTCTTAACCTGTTATTACCTTAATTCCTCTACTAATACTTCATAAGAAGTAAGCTGTAGGTAAGTCGACAAAATTTCCTTAAATTCAGTAAACTTCCATGAACAGGTTTCAACTCTAGAAGAACCAAAGTTCGAAGTATATAAACATGATCAAGTGAAACATCAGTCATAAATATACCCCAAAATGGGGAAAAAAAATCTTCTCGCAATAAAAACAATTAATTTTCATGGCCAGGAGGAAATATGGGAGGAACCCTTAATGGTGATAGCAACAATGGACAGCAATCATATAGCTGTTGAGGAGGTTCGGGATTTGAATGCAGGATATGGCGGGAAGGAAATTATGGATTTGTCGTTGGTGCCTTGTGAGGAGGAATGTCTAGGGTCGGGAGTACAGTTGGGTACTGTGTCTAGAGATAATGTTGTTCTCCTGGTTTCTCTCCCTTCAATAAACAATATAGCGGGTTCACCATCGGATTGGGTTCTGCATAAGGTTAACAAGATTCAACATATCGTGGGGCTCTCATATGGAGGATGTGAAGATCAATTTAAAGCACTACTCACTGCGATTGAGGCGAGACACTTGCCTGAAACCAAATTAAGTTTTAAGAAAAGTAGAGAGTTAAAGCGTCTTTGTTAGGCAATCAACTAAGACACTAAGGGTGGTAGCTCAAGTCGATGGAAGACTAAGTTGGGTTTTGGTAGTGAGAATACTTGAGAAGTGTTGAGAATATTTGTGAATAGTAATGAAAAAATAATAATAGAATATTGAATAGTAGTAAAAAATAGATGAAAAATAATGAATAATAGAAAAGTAGGTAAAAAGTAATAATAAAATAAAGAATGGTAGTGAGAGTACCATGATAGCCAAACTAGCCCGGGAGAGCATTATGAAGACATTCTCGTAGAGAAAGTTTCGGGTGGAGTATTAGTTTTACAGGAAATAAGGGATTGGGATTAGGATTGGGGAGATGTGTTTTTATTCCAATTCCGACTTGGTATATTTAGGATAGTTTTCAGACTTTTTAGACTTTAAAGCTCTTTAGTTTAGTATGGGCTAGGTACGTCGTACTTGGTTAATATTGATATATATATATAATATTTTTACTTGTAAAAAAAAAAAAAAAAATCAAACCTTTGACGTTCCACTCTGAGCAAAGAAAATGTGGACCAAACTCTTGGAAGTGTCAGAATACAAAAGTTCCTGAAAAGCTTCAGCTTCCTGCCAAAATCAGACAGCATGCGTCAAGAAGTTGCATATCAATGTTTCTTTTACAAGCGAACTAAATGAATGGTAAAGAGTCTAAGACAGACAAAGTCGACCTTCAATAGTCCAGCTCGGGGACCGGAAAATATACCCTCTTCGATGACGTCAATGCAAACCAATGGGTGCTGAAGATGGGGAGCCTGTTTCTGGGCCTGAGCTCTGGCAAACTTGAGTATTTCCGTTGCTTCCTCAAGGGGTTCTATTTTGTCGTTCTTGTAAAGAGAAGCCACCCATGGTCTTCTGCGGTCCAAGATGTCGAGGGCCCATCGACGTGCAGTGTTTACCAAGTCGTCAGGTGAGACGATGGCATCCACGAGGCCCCAACTGTCAGCTTCGTCTCCTCGGACTAGTTTTGACATCTATTTAATTAAGCATACACAAACCCCGAGGGATGGAGAGAGATTATCTAAAGGAAAATACTATGGAGTCTTCAAATTATCGTTTATGTATTTTAATATTTTTTTTATTTAATAGTTAAGAAAGTAATTAATAATAAAATTATATATATATTTTATTTTTTAATGATTAAAAATATTAAAAGAATACTTAAAATAAAATCAAAACAAAAAAAAATAAAAAATTTATAATTAGCAGTACGCCCAACAGTAATATGTGTTATAAACCTTAGGCAGTAGTAATATATGTTATAACAAAAAATCTTCATAACCTCCTAACACTCCACAATCCACATTATTTCTAATTTTTATTATTTTTTTCTTTTATTAAATATTTATTATATGAATAATGAATAAAAAATTTGAAATAATTTAAAAAGAATAAACTCAAAAAAAATTTAAAAAAAATATTAAAAATTTAAAAAAATGTAGAGTGTGGAATGTGAAAGAGGTTGTATAGCAAAGCTCATGTTATAAACCTTGGGCGGCTCGCTAGCATGATCCTATATAAATATGTGTGCGGCTTGAGATATTGGCAAAACTAATAGAAGTTATAGAACTAACAAAAAAATTTTACAAAAATGCTTTGGGACTGAATTTGGGTTTCGAATTTGTGTCCCAAATGAGTTTTTTTTACTTAGTGATTAATGAAGTGTTTTTTAATGATATTGAGAATTTTTTATTTTTTTAAAAAATGTTTATGATGATTAAAAAATTACATGAAAAAAATAAAAAAAATAAAAAATTGAAATACACTATTCGATAACTATATTCGGGATACTATTTCAGTGACTGTAGCACCGCTCAAAATTTTAAACTGCAGAGTTAATATTTAAGTTATAAATCAGGATCTACGTTTTTGACTTTGTAAAATTGGTATTTTTGATAAATTGAATGACATATTAATGTAAAGTGTCAGCTAATCAATATTATTGACATGTGACAATTTTATATTAGTTTTATGACGAGAGATTGACGTAAATACTTAATTGTAAATTTCAATTATTTTACAGAAATGAAAAACCTAAATTTCCAGATATGAAAACATGGTTTTAATTTTGTAATTAACTCAAAAAATGAAAAACGATCACAACATATATATTACCAGCATCATCCCAAGTGCCTTTGAGAGACCAACAAGACGTGGAAGTCGCTGTGTTCCTGAGTCATCATGATGTCAGGAGGATGTTAGACATAGATGCAGAATAAGAGCTTTATCAATGTCATCTTTCCCTCCAGCCATATTTATATATTGTATTAGTTAAAATAATAATATAATATTATTTTTTTAATAATAATATTTTTAATTTTCTTTTCATACTTTACAATTATATTAACTATATATTAATTAATAATAATATTTCTTCTTTTACATATTTCAAAACTGAATACAAAAATAAAAATGAAAAGACATTCAGAAAAAGTGAAAATCGTGAAAAATTAAAACTGAAAAGCAAAGTAGTTGAGATAAATTTTATAATAAAATATTACTTTTGAAGATGAACAGTATGTCTTCAAATTTGAAAATAGACTTAAAATTAATGTAGCTCATAGTTCAAACTTTTATTTTTTGAAGAATGCAATATAGATCATTTTATCTAAATTTCTTCAAATTTTGAAGATGCATTAATTTGAATTATGAACTACAGCAATTTAACTTAAGTATATTTTCAAATTTGAATATGTACTATTCATTTTCAAAAGTAATATTTTATTATAAAAATAAATGTTGATAAAATTTGAAGAAGTCAATGTGCTCTAATGGTTGGCATTTAGCGATATACCTATAACTTTTTTTTATAATTCATTTCTAAATCACAAAAAAAAAAAAAAATCATGACACTCTATTAAAAATAAATTTTAATATATTATAAAACTATCCTCTATTCTTTTATAAAATTATAAAATAGTTTTAAGTTTATTATTTTTCTTTGACAAATAATAGATGGAGCAATATTGAAAATAGTCGTGAGTAGATCGTACCCCCAAGTCCAGGAATTAGTCCAAGCGTCAGTTCAGGCAACCCTAATTGTGCAGTGGGAGTTGATATTCTGGCATGGCATGCCTTGATCATCATCATCCATCCATCCACCAAAACAATCAAATATCATGATGATTAACACAACGTGTATAAATATATATATAATTAGTATAGGTAGGTACAGGATTAGGTAGCTAATTAATTACTAGCTTCGAATACCATTGCAATCTCTAATCCTCCACCTATGGCAAGCCCATCAATGGCAGCAACTGAAGGCTTTCTCGCAGCTGAAACAAATTAATTAATTATGCAATAACTCAAAATAAACGAATATATATTCAACGCTAGCCGATGATTGATATTAATGGGGACGTACGTCCCACTCAAAATTCCATATAATATATAGAGGCAGTACCTTCGAAAATGTCAGTGATGACCTCGACAGCCATATAGCCAGGCCTTTGTTCTTTCTCCACTGATCAAAACACACCACGGAAATTAACATCATTTAATCAGGAAACATTTTTACTCCTAGAATTAATGTACAAAATACAAGATCAACAGAAAACATATATATATATATATATATAGATATAGTAGATATATATTACTGGTTCCGCCTTGACTTCCTTCAATAGCTGTAACATCAAAGCCACCACAGAAATTTCCCTTTGCTCCTGCATGCATGCTCCAAGTATTACAATATATGTAACAAATTAGACTCGCTAGCAAGCTCTAATATATCTCAATCAACTCCAATATGCTATATATATATATATATTTTACACTCACCTGTAATGACAATTGCATTCACATCATCTCTTCTTAATGCCTCCTCATAATTTTCTTTTAAGCTGCGAAACACTGACACAGAGAGAAAGAGAGAGGACCGATCAGCGAGAGAAAGCTAGGTGGCTAGCTACATCAATATTTCATGATCAGGTTAATAAAAACTCCAATCTCCCTTCTGAACAATTGCTAGGAAAATTTCAAAATATCAATCGTGTATATATATATATAGGGAGTACCCCAGAAACTGAAGTTCGTAATTACTAGAGTTTTGAGAAAGTTTACACATCATGTCTCTCCTGGAAGAAAAATCTAGAAAAAAGCGCAAATTAACTATCCCATATATATTCATGATTCCTATATAAAAAAAAAAAAAACTATCCCATATATATATATATATATATATATATATATGTATATATATATATCAATCCATGCAATTTCTTTTGTGATCACAAAAACGTCATACGAACAAATTTTAAAAGGTACAATTTACGGAAATTAAGAATGTTTACATATTTTTTAAGACTTTTGAGATAAATTATTTATTAGATTTTGAGAAATTAGCTAATATATAGATGCATAGGAAATTTTGAATAAAAATTTCTTTCATATCATGATTTGTATTGAAGTTTGCAAAAATTAATATATAAAATTGAAAAGTTGTTTGAATGTAATTTTATTATATGTTTTTTTTACTTTACACTTAACTCTTAAGTAAATGATTGAATGAAAAGTCAAAATTTTAAACTAGAAAATTTGATAAGAATAAAATTACATGCGGCTTGGATTGATGATTTTTAATAATAATAATAATAATAATAATAATAATAATAATAATAATAATAATAAAAACAAGCTTGAAATTAGAAAAGCCCTTAACCAAACTGCAGGATCTATTAGCTTGACATTGAAATATATATAATATGCGCAAGTGAGAAAAGTGACTTTTTTATAAGATATTATAACATGCATGCATGTGATCATCATCTAAAGTTTATAAGCAAGAGGGCATGAGAACCATTGTTAGGGCCGGTTTCGGCCCCCAAGATTTTCAAATTTGTTTAAAAAACTAGTTTTTTAAGAGTTTTTTTATTAAGTAAATTAAATTTATAAACTAGATTTTTATCTTTTATATATATATATATATATATATATAACTTCGCCCCCAAAACTAGAGCACTTTTTAGTTCCGGCCAGGCAGCCGGCACTGTACAAGGCCGGCGTTGATACATGATGATAATGGTTGTTGTGACGATAGGCCTCCCGTCAGCTCCCAACTCCATTGAAACAAGCAGGACAGGAAGAGTCGACCCATAATTAAACCATGCATGCAAATCATGTACTAATTGTGACAAGAGACGTACATGAAAATTATCTCTTATTCTGTAAAAATGGATATATATATATATATATATATATATATATATATGTGTGTGTGTGTGTTTGTGTACGTGTAACATATATCAAAGTTCTAGATGTGAAAAGTGGGAAAAAAAAGTAGTACCATCAAAGGAGAGGGAGTTAACAGGAGGATTGAGAATGGTTATGAGAGCCACCCCATCATCTCCTACCTCCATTGCTATTCTTCCATCTGCAATACTACTGCTACCCATTATATATGTCTGATCTGCTATATACAATACTGCACAATCTCTCTCTCTCTCTCTCTCTCTCTCTCTCTCTCTCTCTCTCTCTGTGGCCAAAGAGCTCAAGCTATTTCTCCTGGTGCTCGATCCTTAGTTTTAAGAGCGGTACGCGCGTTGACATTATACGCATCCGATGGAGGACGGAGTTTGATGCCCGACCGACCACTCAGAGAATACGATGTGCTAGGGGTAGGAAGCCCAACTTGGGACTTTTTATTTTATTTTATTATTTCAAGCTGACGTAAAATCACGAATAATTTTCGTTTAGATTGAGAGATGAGATGAGATGATTTATAAATATTTATGAAATTTATAAATAATAAAGAATAATAATGAGAGAATCTCAACTCCTCACTTAATTTAATCGGATTTTTAATGGCAGTTATTATTTAATCAAATAAAAAATGGTAGTCATTATTGTTTGAGTCCTACAGGCCACGAGAGTGTTCCAACTTCCAAAGGATTTTTTTTTTACGAGGACTGTTACATCCATAAAAGAATTACACAAAAATAATCATAAAAATTGATGTGGTTTCATCTGATCTGTTAGATTTATTTTGTAATAAAAATAACTTTACAATATGACGAATCACATTAAACTATGTTAGTTTGTAGGATTACTTTTGTGTAATCACTTTGTAGCTAGAGTATTTTCTTTTTTTATTGAGAGGAATAAAATATATTTTTTTAAGTATTTTTTAAATCTCTTTAAATAGTTAAAAAAAAAACTCACAAGACTATTTGAAAACACTTTCTCAATAATTAACTTAATAAAATGAAAAAATCGATGACTTTTGTTGAGTTGCATCGTCAGTGTTTTATTGACAATAAGAGGGAATCATTTTCCTTATGTTTTATTCACAATAGCAGGTAGAATTAAATAATTTAAAAAATTAATTTATATTATCTTTAATTTTTTTTATCAATATAACAAAAAATCAAGAGAACCATGATTAAAAAGATAATGAATTATATTTATATATATATATTTATTCAGAGTAATAGTAGTTAGATAAAAGATTCCTAATATATATTTTCTGCTTTAATAATTGAACGGTACCTTAATAATAATAAAAAACTTAAAACCCTCTAGAAATTACAACAATACAATTAGAAAAATTCTTTACATAATTCTCATACTCCTACACACTACTTAAAATTATATAAATTTATTCTTTTACCCTCATGTTTCATAAAATATGAAATATGAAACATGATGATAAAAGAGTAAAATCACATATTTTTTAAATGGTGTGCAGAGTATAGGACTTCTGTGTAGCACAACTCATACAATTATATAACTTAATTGTTTAGTTTCTCTGTATACCAAACACTGTTTTCAATCTCATACCATACTGGCCGGTACGGCCAATATTTGCCGTACCGGCCGCTGGGCGGTATAGGTACAGGTACCATATACGTTTCGTACCGGCCTCAATTTCGGCCTATACCGACCTATATTTCGGCCTTCAATTTTTTTTTTCATTTTTTCAAACTACAGAATTATTTTTTGACCTCCAATTCAGACTAGGCTATTTATAATTTATATATATGTATTTATATATAAATTATTCATATATAGATTATTATTTTGGAATATAATTTATATATATATATATAATTTATTCATATATCGACTATCTCGAAACGGTACACGAAACGGTACCGGTATCGAAATATTTTGTTCCAGTACTTTGACCAGTACGACTTCCAGTACGGTATTCAAAACATTGATACCAAAACCCACACACTTGTCATTAACTTTTTATCTATCTTTTCGTACTTAACTAATTAGCACATCCATGATTTGAATCAAAAGAAACAATTATAATTTTTATAAATAAATGACACCCAACAGGCAACAACGTACCCTCCTCCCTGATAGGTTTGTCCCTGGAAAATGATAAAATAACTACTTCTTTACAATTTTTCTACAATTTTTTAATAAAATAATATTTTTTAAAATATTTATTTTGATTTTGATTTTGATTTTGATTTTGATTTTGATTTTGATTTGATGTGTCTAAAATTAAAAAACATATTATTTTATGACAAGTTGTAAATAAATTGTAGTTAGATTGTAAGGCTATCATCTCCCATTATTAATATCTAGTTGTTAGTGCATGTTACTTTGTTCACAAAAAGTTATTTTCTTCGTAAGTGGGTGTGAGCACGTATAGGATCCATATGAAAAAATTAATTTTTTTAATGATGAACTATACTCTTTGTCAAAATGCGCAGGATTTACACATTCTATAATTGTATCTAATATATTACTGGATTTTGACAAGGTCTTTTGGACCAGATGACAAAGATCTGGTCCCCAAATGGGAAGAACAGATTCGAACTCCCACCCTTTAATAAAAAAAAATATTACTCGATTTTATATTTTACAAATAAAGTCATGCCAAGTTAATCGACTTATAAAAAAATACTCTACCCACAAAGGGATTATACAAGGGAAATACTTTACTCACAAGGGAAGGGAAATACTCTACTCACAAAGGGAAATACTCTACCTACAAAGGGATTATACAAAAACAATCTCACAAACTGATGTGGCTTGATTTGATTCGTTAGATTATAAAGTTACTTTTATTGTAAAGTAGATCTAACGGATCTGATGAAGCCACATCAGTTTGTGAGATTACTTTTGTGGAATTCGTTTGTGGATGTAGCAGTACTCAAAAATGAATTATTATAAATAACTCCTCTCTATGTTATAAAAAATGAAATAAATATCTATTTTTTCTTTTTTTCAATTCTTCTTTTTTTATCCCATTTTTAAAATAAATTTTTTTAGTTGAAATATATTTCTAAATAAAAAAAAAAGAATTTTCCACATGGCAGACAGCCTTACAGATTTCATGTATTTTAGTTGAAATGGATGCTCTAGTTGTTTTTGAGGGGGATTGGCGGATATATATGTCGCCCGTTGTCTTTTAAATTTAAAAATGATTAAAATATGTAATGTTAAATAAAAAAAATAATGTGAACTATTATCAATATTATCCAATGTATCAGTTCTGTTGTCTAAATTTAAATGAAAATGTGTCATGATAATTTAAACCAATACATGTCTCTTGGGAATACAAGCTTTAACCGCTTACCAATCAAACAAAGGGTTGCGCCCTTTGGTGAATTAGAAATATTTTCAATGTATTCTCTAATATTTGAGAAGTTATAAAGTGCTCATTCATTTTAATTTTGACTTTTCACAAATATACATTTTCATTTATACAAGTTGTGACTTTTCACAAGTACCATTTCATTTATACAAGTTGTGACTTTTCACAAGTACTATTTCATTTATATGTTATGACTTTTCACAAGTATCATTTCTTGTAAATAAGTTATGACTTTTCACAAGTGTCATTTCATTTCAGTTGTGACTTTTCACAAGTGCTCTTTTATTTTCTATAAATAGGAAATCTTACCCACAAATTTATTTACTCAAAATTCTCTATAAAAATTAGAGAAATACTTTCTTATTCTTTTTGTCTTTCTCTCTTTTTTTGGACTTTGGCTATTTTATATCAGGTTCGAGAATCTCCTTTTGTGTGCACCAACAAGAAAATTAACGAGAGCGACGTTGTTGTATTTTGGGAATAGACTGTCAAGAAGCCTAATGCATGTTTAAATTTAGAGGCGGCAAAATATACTCTAAAGAAAGCGTCCATTACAATATACCTCAATACCGTGTTCTCTATTTCTAATTTTTTCTTATTATTTTATATATTCTCTAGTTTACAAAGCATTTACAAGTAGATAATTTAATATTCAAAATATTTCCAACATCCCCAACTTGCAATTAAAACTGGTGAATATTATCTTCTTTGTCGACGTTTGTGCTTAAAAAAACTCGATAGTCCAAAGTAGAGTACTGAAAATAAGAAAAAAATAATAATTTGTGTCGTTTTCTTAGTTGAATGGGATGTTGCATGTCAAAAACAAAGAGAAATATATTAATTTATGGAATTAATTTTTGAAACGCATGCGATGCTTAACGGCTAATTGGGGGCACCATCAATGCATGCAGTCGATCGAAAAAGGTGACACTAGATGTTCTTTGTTGACGGGTAATTGTGTTTGAAAGTCCCAGGTTGAGCTAAAAAAAGGGGGTCCTTTTCTATCACCACCAAAACGAACTAGAGTTTATCAAAACAAAATAATTAATCTATTGAAATAGTATCATTAATTAAATTATTTATTATTTTAAACAGCGCATACATCTTTTTTATTATTCTTATAATAGAGTAATCTTAGACGATACAATTGTGATGCCCCATATGATATGATTAAGGGGAGATGATGTATGTTATCCCACATTGCTTGGGAATGAGAAGTTCTTGCTCTTTATAATGTTTCAATGGGGCTCTAATCGTATCATTAACTAGTCCATTTAGAGTATAGGCCATGTGGGTTGGCCCTTCCATTAGGACGTTAAAACAAAATAATTAATCTATTGAAATAGTATCATTAATTGAATTATTTATTATTTTAAACTGTGCATACATCTTTTTTATTATTCTTATAATAGAGTAATCTTAGACGATACAATTGTGATACCCCATATGATATGAATAAGGATAGATAGTTTATGGGATCCCACATTGCTTGGGAATGAGAATTTTTTACTCTTTATAAGATTTCAATGGGGCTCCAACTGTATCATTGACTAGTCCTTTTGGAATATAGGCCATGTGGGTTGGACCTTTCATTGGGACGTTAAAACAAAATAATTAATCTATTGAAATAGTATCATTAATTGAATTATTTATTATTTTAAACTGTGCATACATCTTTTTTATTATTCTTATAATAGAGTAATTTTAGACGATACATTTTAGAATATACAAAGGTTGGGCATTGTTTCTAAAAAATAGTTAACCCTATCTTAAAAAGTGAGATTTTTAGTAGGTTCCAAATTTATTCACTTTTCTAAAAAAGAATCGCGCAACTTGTACATTATAAATTTGTATTTAGCATTGCTACTTCTAATTTTAATAAAGAAAATAGTGAGGATGTAACAATCCGATCCTAAGATTAGGCCATCAGATAAGTTTCATATATTTTTCTTATAACTATAAATATTCTATTATTATTATCATTATTATTATTATTATTATTATTATTATTATTATTTTATCAGAGTTTACATTTATTAATTTTAATAATTACTATTATAATTTTGTTTGAATTTACTAGAGTTTTGTTTTATTATTAATTTTTAATAATTATTACTAGATTTTATCAGATTACTAGAGTTTGGTTTGCATTTAAATCTTATTTCTTCCTATCTCCACCCGTAAACCTCATCTCTTGATTTTAGAATCCTCACCTCATATTCATCCCCATCCCCTAATTGCATGGTAAATCCAAATCTTAATAAGAGACCAACTCGCATCAGAAAAATCCTACCATATATCCTCCCCATCGTCTATAAAATCCCACAAAAATCCTCTGTTTTAAACACACGAAAATACGAAGAACTCACTTGTGCATAAGCCTTTTATACTTTGTCCAGCAGCCACCGCAGCAGACCACCCTCTCCTCGGCCACAAAAACCGCCGACCAGCTCAGCCCCGTCGAGCCCACTCCCTTCCCGTAAGCCCACCGCCGTCGGCCACCAGTTTCTCTCCCTAATGCTTTCGGTTTAACAATTTCTCTCTCTAATACTCTCTCTCTCACTGCGTAGAACCACCATGCCCAGAGGACCACCCAATTGTGCCGTCGTGACCCTCGCTTGTCGCCAGAACCGCCATGCATCAACTCCACTATGTGAGTATCGCACACCTCTCTCTTTCGAGTTCCGAGTTCTCTGTTTTGGTCCCGACTCCTATGTGTTTTGATTTCCAGAGGAACTCTTGATGGGCCCTAAGCCCTAATGTGCGTGTGCTGGGCTTATTTAGATGGACTCATATAGTAATATTATTATAGGCCAGATTGCAACTCTTAAAGATTCTAATGATCTTTAAATAAAGTTATATTTTAAATTGGGCTTGATCTTATATTATTTCAACAACTGTTTTAGTAATTTTATTGGGCTTAATATTTTAATTGTGAGTTTTTACTTAAATAAATGTATTAGTCAAATGCTCATTTTTATAAGAAAGTGTTGAAAGAATTTGAAATATATTTTTAAGTATACTATTGAGCCTAATATTTGGTTAATATTCCTTTGTCTATTTAGTAGAATTTTAATAAAATTATTATATTAAGAATATTTAAACAATATTAATATTTATTAGATTTCTTATAAGATTGAATAATTATGTTAAGAAATGAAACATATTTTAAGAATTGAAATTTTATGACTTATTAAAAAGTAGCCCAAGTATTCAAATAAGTTATAATATGTTATTAGTATTTATGTAATTTAAAATATTAGGATTTATTATGTATGGTGTTAAACAAAAAGTTTATTTGACTATCTTTTAGATTGTGAATTTAATTAAGTAGGATATTAGTACATGTTGTTCCTAGACAGATTTAGTGATCGTTAATACTGCATATAGCTGACGAGCTACGAAGTGAGATTCAAGAGGAAGCGCAGCAAGGTAAGTAATTTGATCACAAATTAGGATAATCACAATTCAGCTTATATATAAGTATTATTCAAGTCAGTTCATTGACAACCATTATTTATGAACCACTCATGTCATATGCAAACATGTCATTCATCATAGCATACGATCATGTCATTCCACATCATGTTCAAATTCAAAAATTATAATTATGTATATATTATATCATGCATCTCATGTGAATAAGACACGCAAGCTATCTTAAGTTTAAGTGCAAGATAAGATCAGATCAATTAATCAGATGACCATTCAGATGCATGATACTAATGCAGTTCAGTTTCACGGTGGATGTGCAAGCCACGGACTCAAGCGTGGTCCACCATAGTATGCCAAAATACTATCAGCGGCTCCCCTCGCGATCGTTGGACGTGGAGCCGGTGCACCATCTCGCACACAGGGTTAAGTGTGTTGGCCAGTCAAATCAATCAATTAACTCAAATAAATCATTCATGCATAGCATAAACATCAGTATGAACAGTCATGAATTTTAAGCTCTCAACATGAAACTTTTATAAAAACCTTATGTTTATTATGCTTACGTTGTGATGGATTTCTTAATGAGTCTTCGACTCATTTTAGTTTGTTTTCATGCTTTTAACTACCCATGTGAGGATGATGAATACGAGCAGGCAGGCCAGGATTAGAAAGAGTAGTTGATTTACTTTCAGACTTTCTAGAATAAATTTTACTTTTATGACATAAATCTATTCAGTTTATTCATTTAAAATTTTTTGAAGACATTTTATTAGACATTTTTCTACAAAATAAATCTTAAAGTTCATTTATTAAATATAAGATCTCTTACCGGATTTATTTTATGAAAAATACGTGACATTCCTAGCCTATAAGAAGGGGGTGTTACAGAGGATAACCATGTTTCTTGTTGACTACTCAATTCCGTTTTGAACAAGTTAAGTAAGCATTATATATAATCCGTACATTTATTTTAATAACATATTTGTTGGACACAAAATATTATAAGCAAATTTTCACAACATTTTTCTTTGGATTGCACTAAAGATTTGTAGGAGAGATTTTTCAATTTCTAACACTAACAACTTGATCAAAAAGATTTTGTCAAAACAAAATTAGTAATTTATTGAAATTTCTAGCATCATTAATTTAATTTAATTGTTTTGAAAATGCTAGTCTACCATCCCCTTTTGACCGCTCAAACTTACCACTGCCACGTCGCTAGTTATTTAAAAAAGAAAAGAAAAAAGAAAAACGATGAAGGAAATATGAAATGAAACTCATTTGCCTTCTCGTCACCTCCTAACAGAGGAATACCCCACATTGAGCCGTCTGAAGCTTCAGGAGCCAAGAGCTTGTCCTTGAGCTTGCAAGAAGCTTTCTTTCTAGAGGACTCGAGGGGAAACAAAGTAGTTGTCCTCTTTGAAGGAAGGAGAGTGGAGCGTGGCGGCTTCCATGAGTGTGGTTACAAAACTAATTTTGTAGGGTTTAGGGGATGCCTCTAGGAGGTCTTGGAGGTATTTTGGATGGAGATGGGTGATGAGGTTTCCATAAATGGGGTTGAGTATGATCCATAGGTTTGTGTTTGTAATAATAATGCAGTGGAAAGGAAACTGGAAATGGTGGTCAGCGACGTGAAAGCTCTATCCCTTTCTATTGGCACCCGAAATGGTGGCCGACAATGTTAGCTAGTGAGGGAGGCGAGCGGACGGAGGCTAGTCCTCTCGTCGATTTTGTGTTTTGTTTTTTTTTTTAATAAGTAGACACGTGGAATAGTAAGACCGAGCGACACAGTAGCATCTCTCTAATTGTTTATCAAAAGATGCCCATTCATGTTTTCAACTTTTTTTGAAAATAGTGATGATTACAATGTTTCTTCTATACTATTCAAATACATCTTGAACAAGTTATATATTGATTATAAATCCATCATCTATTCTAAAAGCACTTCTTGAAATAAAATATTATAAGCAAGTCTTTACAACATTTTTTTCCCTTCGGGGTTGCAGTAAATACTTATAAATATTTGTCTTTCTCTAATACTATATGTTGATCTAATTTTCCATTAAGATTGGATGCCAACAATACAGTTGAATGGCTCACGAGAGTATTTGGATGAAAGTACGGGACTCAGATGCTCATACTGAATAGACAATCTCTCCATGAATCACTCTCCAATCTCCACAAATTGCTTTGTTTTTTTTTGTTTTCCATGATTCTTGTTGTACATAATCGTTAGACTAGCTATACTTTCCATGTATGTACTTTCCATGTATACTTCTCAAACAGCTACCAACACAGCTGTACATAACTTCTGTAAATTCTATATAAATGCCAATATACAAGCCATGCGAGGTGCGAGCTATTCACATTTACATGGTATCAAGAGCCACTCAAGGTTTTAGTCAAAATGGCTTCCTTTTCAACCTCCTCGATTCCTCCTCTGGACAACATGTCCTCTTTTGATTTGTTTTCGACAAAAACCAATCTGCCCGAGATTTCTATCAAATTAGCTTCAACCAACTATCTTCTTTGGAAAGCTCAAGTAATTCCTGTTCTTCAAGGACACGGTCTCCTCAGCTATGTTACAAACGAAGTGCATTGTCCTCCCACCACCATTCTCAGCGAAAATGGTGTTTGGAATCCAAACTCGACAGCAACAACATGGTTGCGTCTTGATCAGTTGATTCTTGGATGGATCAACATTTCTCTTTCGGATATTCCTCTTTCTCAAGTGATAAACTGTGAAATGACACGTGATGCATGGGAGGCACTCAAAACTCTGTATGATCGACATACAAGAGATCGTATTCAGCAGATGTGTGGTGAGTTGCAGGCACTCACCAAAGGCTCCTCTTGTATGGAAGAATATCTGCACAGGGCCAAAGCTTTGGTCCTTTCTCTATGTGGTGCTAGGAAACCAATGGAGGATGAAGATTTTATAATTTGCTTGCTACGGGGTTTAAGAACCGAATTTGATCTCATTGTGGCTACCATTAACGCTAGAGACACATTTCCACCTCTTGGAAATGTCATTAGCAAATTGAGAGATTTTGACCTTCGCATCTCCTCATCCCGTGACTCTGCAAATTCTGTTGTTGCCCTCAATACCACTCGTACCTATGGTTCTAAACCACGTGGTGCTTCAACAATCTCGTGCTCATGGTCTCATTTTCCTGGATGTGGTCAGCACTATTGTGCCTGTGGGGGTGGCAAGCCTCACGACAGGCCTTCTGCTGGACGTGGCCAGCAGCCTCAAACTCGTGGTAGCAGTAGTCGTGGCTTTGCTCGTGGTGGACAAGTCACACATCACTTGTTTTTGGTGCAGTGGTCCGGATCATATAGCTGATAATTGTTGTGCTTCTAATGAGGAAATGGACCAATACTAGGCATTTCTTGCAGTTCAAGTTGTCTACACCGTTGATGAAGCGTGGTACCAAGCAACGGGTGCCAACCAACATATGACTCTCACTCAAACTAAGACATAAGGTACTCTACCATACCAAGGAAATTATATGGTTATGGTCGGTAATGGTTCTCACATCTCTATTTCTGGTGTTGAAAATTCATATGTGTCTGATACGAATCTTATCTTGAAAAATACTTTTATTTTCTTGATCTCCAGAAAAAATTACTTTCGATCTCTTAGTTTATTGCTGACAATAATTGTTGTTTCATGTTTTATTCGTGGGGATTTCTCATCAAGGATCTGAGCAAGAACCATGTACTACTTAAAGGGCTTGTGGAGGACATATTATACCCCTTGCATTCCAAGTCTCCCATTGCATCTCCAGTTAATTTTGTGACAAATAAAGTGTCTGGGCATCTAAGTCATGCTCGACTCGGGCACCCAAATATTTGGGTCCTTCAACCTTTGTTGCAATTTTTTCCCACTTTGATTTTAGGAAAGTCAACCAAATTACCTTTCCATGTTTGCAACTCTCATGTTTCATCATTTCTTCACACAATACATACAAATGTATGGGGCCTTACCTCTTTTGAAGGCTTCCGTTTTTATTTAGTAATTGTTGATGAGTACTCGCACTATATTTGATTATTTCCTTTGGCTAGAAAATCGGATGTCATGTCCATCTTTCCCAACTTTCTTACATTAATAGAAAATAGTGAACCCTATCTTTAAAAGTGAGTTTTTTTTTATGGATTCCAAATTTATTCACTTTTCTCAACAGGAATCGTGAAGCTTGTAACTCGAATCATCTTTTCTGCAAGTCTGACGTGGTCTCGGTTAGTGATTTTCGACCCAACCAATTTTCCCTCAAGGGTCTCTTGGTAGAAAATATCTACCAACATCTCCTCTATCCCATCGGTCCATAGTTCGCCGATATTCCTCCCCTCAGGATCCTCCATCAAGTGCTGCTCAATGCAAATATAAGAATCCGAAATCCAATTTCCCTAAGCAACTAATGGTTAGCGGTTAGTATTGCTAAAGTGTCCTAGATTAGCCACTCCTTGTGTAATAATAACTCACATATTAGCTTTAACAAGTAATCATTAACTGATTAAAATGATTAAAAAGAAAGGCATAAGTAGTCATATTGTAATATGATAATTTAGTGAATGTGATAAAAAAAAACATAGCAAAATGATCTAGTGAAGTAACAGTCATACCTCCCTCGGTGCACGAGTGGAAGATCTCAACCAATAGCACTGTAATATAGATAAAAAAAAAAATAGCAATTAGTTTGATTAGTAAAAAAGTTGGGGATAAAAATTGAAACGGAGTAAATAAAAGCAGCAAGAAAGCTTTCAATGTCAATTGATTCTCTTGGTCTGTGAAGATTGAAGACAGCAACCATACTTGGTCAACCGCTAAAATCGATTTGTCCACGTATATGTTTCGGACCCAACAAGCAAAGTATTAGCTTCTTGGCACTTTGTGGACTTTTGTTCGAACCTATGGGAGATCATTTGTCCTCTATTCATTGGGGGAATTTTTATTTAATTTCTCAACTTTTCTGCTGATGAAACCACAGCCCAATAACAATCAGAAAAATCTGATTTACATTGGAAGCTTGGAATCCATGATTTAAAGTCAACCCTAATTATATATGGTCTGGTGCTTGCACTCAACTGTTCCTATCGAAAGAGGAACCCACCCCCAAAAACAAAACGCAAAAAAAGAAAAAAAAAAAAAAAAGGTTTTCTCCTTAGCCAAACACAAACCCAAACCTTAGCTGGTGGATTCCCCATCAACAACGTTAAAGAAATGAATCTCAAAAAGTAATCAGAGTTTAATATACTATCCCTCCTAATCCCATAGTTGATGTCTTGTATTTGAACACTTTATAGTCCTAATATTTAGCAGATCACCATAACCATTGGTTTCAGCAGCACTGATTCTACACCTATAATCTCACATAATATTAACCAATCTTGACATATTATATGGACCTAGCTTACACTACTGGGAAAAGTGAAAGTAACATCGAGCATAACATACAAATCTCCTTAATGAAAACTAGTTAAATAGATAAGAAAGAACAGTGGGAGTTTTTGCTTTTTTTTTTTTTTTCGCAAAATGGGTTGGTTAAGTACCAATCCACAGTTCTAAAATAATGCAATGTCATGAGGGTTGGGATAGGCCAACCAGGTAGACAAACCTTGATCCAACTACTCCTATTTATATTTTTTTAAACAGCAAGGCAACTTAACTACCTCCACCTAAGTAGGTGGTATCAGTCTGTCTGGATGCTATCTTCTTGTGTCCCCCAAAATTTAAGGAAAAACTAGGACAAAATGAGAGTACAATGATGTGCTCTAAAGGATGAAGAAATTACGTTTGCAAAGTTAATCAAGCACTAAACAAAGAAGACATGAATCTCTGAGTCAGGATGCAAATAGATATAGTGATGTCTCCTCATGTACGTGTTTCCACATTCATTGATGAATGTTTAAAACCCAAAAGGCATTGCAAAGACCCCGCCTACTAAGAAAGCTATGACTGGGAATTTAGTTCTTGCGTAGATCATGATGGATGTCTCTACTTTAATAAAAAAAAAGTGATGATGAACATTATGGGACTAGGCTGGCAATCGCATGCAGAAGCCAACAAGAGAACTCCTTAATTAATGTTTCACGACAAAATGGCTCTAATAATCTACTCTTGCATGGCCCTGTGGACTATTTAAGTACTCCATTTGCTTGACAATGCCCTGGATTTATGCTTTCAAACTTTATCTGACGGCATCTGCTTTTAGTGCAGTGGAGTGTGATAAGGCATTATATATATGGTCTAAACATGAAGAGCATGTGAGTTAATGCGTGGTCAGCATAGCGACCAGACCCACTCTAATCTCAGCGCTGGGTTCATGTTCTGGAAGACAATTAGTACATGAGGATCCATAAACGCTTTTACTGCACGAAGATGAACGTCCATAGGTAGGGGAGGGGTGATGTCCTGCAAAAACTTCATACACTTTGCAACACTGCTATAGCCTGCATCAGACCCACTATTCAAACCCTCAACTCTACTGTGCTTGGAACTGCATATTTCAAACATCTTTGCATCTAAATCTGCTCGTTGTTGAGAAGTGGCAGCAAGTGTCTGCATGGCAGCACTAATCTCTGGTGAGTAAGATGGTCCAGTTGCGTCCCTACGTTGCCTACAAGGATTCCTTGGCTGCGGGACCCCTCCTTGTGTCGAGGGAGTCATTGAAATGTCATCCAAATCAATAATCGAGTCTAATCTAGTGCCACTACCCAACATGGGATCTTGGGCCCTCGATTCATCCTCCAGTTGCTGCTGCTCCTCTCTAGAGGGGAGTTCCTGCGTTGAGGCATAATGCAATACCCCTGTTGCAACGGCCTGACCAAAAATCGTGCAGAGGATGTCGTAGTTGGCACAACCATTGGTCTTGTACTTTTTCCACTGGGATCGGACCTAAGAAATGGTAAAAATAATTAGCTTGTACACAAATTGATAAAAGCATTCAATCATATAATTGGCCATAAATTGATTAGATAATGCAATAAATTTAAAATACAGGAAGGTTAAACCAAAAGAAGAGGAAGGTTACCCGGATCGCGTTTGCCCAATGTTCTTCCGTACCAATAACAGTTTTTGTGATGGGGTTCCAACCCATGCCTGTTTGGCCCATTAAGTCTGTAAACTCGCTTTGCGTCTTCTTAAGACGGGCAATTTTCCCCTTCACTTGTGATGAATCAACTAGCTTAATACCAAGTTGATTGAGGCGTATGGCAAGTCGGATTGCGTCACGGTTTGTAATTCTGGACCCTACCAATTTACCCTCCAACGTTTCTTGGTATAACATGTCAACCAGCATCTCCTCCAACCCACCAACCCACAGCTCACGATCACGTAGAACCTCTACGTCATCCATGCTATGCTGCTAATGGCCAATAATGACAATACAAAAAATAGACAATGCAAACAATAAACAATGCACTTAAATCCATATTATTACGTATTGTTATGCATCATAGACATGGATGACGTAGAGGTTCACTATATTAAATGCATATCAATGTTCTTTATAAAATTATAAGTCAAATGCATGTAATATATCATACACGGAATCGAGGCCTATATACGAATAAGATAAATTTAGAATGTATTTGTACTGATAATGTTTTAATACCTTGTAAGAGGAGCTGCCGTATGAGCGTAGAAAGTATGGCTGCAGGTCATACATGTCAAATGTTTAGCATCATTTGCCAAAAAATAATAATCTGCAATTGCAGGTTTTTAACTCAATTTTGAGTAAACATTGAAAAAATGAAATGGTTAGTTCTACTATCCATTTAAATAATTTTTCTGGAACAATTCCAGAGAATTTGACAATGGATTGCTCCTCCTTAAGAGTACCTTAGATTGTCCAAAAATCATTTGAATGGCCAATTATTTCCAGTCAATTCGAATCTAACAGCCCTAGAATCTTTGTATTTGGACAACAACCATTTTTCAGGAGAGATCTCACATGGCATATCTAAGCTATGCATAAGTGAATTAAAATTGCATTTGAGTAAATTCTTCATCAATGCATGTACGTCAAACAATAGACAAAAAGTTGAGGTTGTTGCTTACTCAGTACGAGCACGTCCTCGAAGCTGTGATTGTTGATCTCTTGAAGGTAAGCCTTCGGTTGTGAAACTTGACCGTGAAGGAGCTTTGCTTTCATAATAAAATTATGGTGGTTTGGGGTGATCTCGGCATGGGAATTATATAGGAAATTGGATATGCAAAAAAACGAATAGGGGCATAGAGGAGATGCTCACACGGGTTTACAGTAGCACCTATGGGTTGAGAGATTGGAAAGAAACTTCAGTGCAGGCGCAGAGATTAGTTTGTAGAAAGGAACAACAATACTCAGATGCGTGTTGTTTATTTAGCACGCCAAAAGGATGTAAGCCAGAGGGCTGCAATGGTTTAGACAGGAAGGACAAGCCCTTCAAACTTCAGTCACTGTTGGAGCACGAGGGCTGCAGATGGAGGAGTTGACGGTGGGAACCTTTTTCCGTTGAAACATAACACATCTCCTTCTCCAACCCGTCGACTATGGGGGATGACTGTGGGGTTCGATTGCCTCAAAATTTGAAGTTGTCGATTGCGATTGGGAAAAAATCCTTTCGCATGCGGTGAAGTTTTCTACGTTAGCTGCCAAGAGGGTTTTGAATGGAACTTCAATTTTAGGATGTTCTGGAAGACGGGTTGGGGAAGAAGATGGACGGGAAAGAGAGAGAGAGAGAGAGAGAGAGAGAGAGAGAGAGAGCGGAGTTATAACAGAAAGGAAAACAAATAAAGGCATGCGCAGAGTAATGTCAAGAATCCTGTAAAGTCGATGTCTTACATCTATCTACAGTGGTGAAATGAGTTGAATGCTTTTTACATTTGAAAACTCAGCTCAAAGTGCGTTTGGATGGCATATGAAGTTTAAATTTAAACTAAGCTAAGCTGCTTTTATCTTCCAAACACACCCTTAATGTTTAGCCTACCAACAATTATAAAAATATATGCAAGTATTTCTGAAGTGTTGTTTAACAATATATGCTCTACACATACATGTAAGTAGTTCCCACTCCTATTCTATAAATATCAGTAATTGGTAGTTTGCTACCAAATTAACATCATAGAAGGTAAAATCTGACTCATTGATTAATGTTACCTTGAAGGAGCGTGTTCTCGACCCCGTGATGAAGAATCTGCTCAATACTCTTAGGGGTTGTTACGATTGATGGGTAATGAAAGAAGAGCAACTGCGTATTGTGCCTTTGGCCATGGCTACCTTATAAACAAATTTGGGAAAAACCTAGCTCATGGGTTCACAGTAGGGCTATGTTCGTCTAGTGGTAGAGGAATCTCCCATAGCTGACAATTTTGGTAGAGATAGGATGCGACCCTCAAGAGGGGCTGATGGGGACACAGTGCCGAAATCGAGAGAGAGGGAGAGATGGTTTCTTCATATCAATGCAGAGAGATAGAGATAGGGGTTCAACAAAGAGAGGTACGATCGCTGGACATAGGGGTTCAGCTTTCACTGTCGATTGCACACTGGACTCTTGACTCCTTGGACTGTGATGGGGGAAAGGAAGAGAGGGAAAAAGGGGGGAAGGCACTGGTTTCGTGGGAGATGCTTGCCGAAAGAAAGGGAGATTGAGAGAGGGGTTCAGCAGGCATAGAGGTATGAAAGCTGGAGGGTTCAGCTTTCACCCTGGGGGGATTCGGTCATTGCTTGGACTGTGATGGGTGATAGAAAGAAAGAGAAAAGGAAGAAGGCAAAGTTTTCGGGGGAGGCTTGCCGAGAGGAAGGGAGAGAGAGAGGGTTGGTGGGAGAAATTATGGTCACTTCCTTTCACACAAACAATGCTGAGTTGCACATGGAGTCTGACAAAAGTTTGTATAAAAGATACTTCATTGTGTTTGGCAGTTCGACTACCAACTTCTTCTTACTTATCAAAAAAAAAAAAACAATATTGTGATTGCAAGAACACTTCTCTAGAGCACTAGAAGGAAAAAATAGCCGTGACAAGAAAAAATTTGGTATATTTCAAAAACCCATTCAAAACACAACCATTCCAAAATCAAATCAAAACTATTCCAGGTCCACTCCCAATAAAAACACCAAACCCACCAACACGCATATACCAACAACAAAGTCCAGCAAAAAATTATGATAATCAGCAAAATATTGGAGAGTAGCAAGGGTTACCTGGTACGACCTAGTTCTCGGACCAGTGGTGCCTGTCGAATGTGTTGAATGTTGTTTATGGCACCAGTTGTAGAGAGAGGGTCGACAGTTGCAAATGCCTTTTGTGCTAGTGGGGGTGCTTTTCCTAGATTTGGGCATGTTCTAAGGATTTAAAATTTGGTCTTAACATAATGAGGGCTGGAGATTGGGGAAATATTTCAAGCACCCATGTGAGAACACTGTTCTCGCAGAGGCCGGACAATGGTTTAGCCGTGCAAAAACCCACGTGACGCAACTGTTCTCTTGGATGGGGGAGAAGACCATCGGTTGCTAAGTAGTCTTCTTCTGCAGGGGAGTAATGGAGATTCGCACGGATGAGGAGGCCGATCGCATGCTGCTTTGGCAGAGATGGGGCAGGCTTTGCTGCAGAAAGGGCAACACAAGAGAGAGAAAGGAGAGGGTCGGACACTGTGCTTTTTTTTTTGTGTAGAGTTAAGTCAGTGAACAGTGATGAAATAATGAGAGATGGACTGAGATCGAAAACTTTAGATTCAAAATAGGTGTTTGTTTTCAGAGAGTTTCTGACTGTACAAAGCTTGAAAAAAGTTTTTAAAGTTTTGTGTTTTATCTCTGATAGCAAACGAGGCCTAAGATTGTAAGTAGTATATAACTAGAACTTGTGGGTTTTTATGTCCATTCGCACTCTTTTTCTTTCTTACAAAAAATGGGTTTGCGATTTTGACAAGTAAAAAACAATATTGGCACAGCTGAGTAGAGAGGGTTTTCTCGTAACATCCACATAAGGCACTTACGAATAAATTTACACAGAAGAGTAGATGTATAAAAGTTGCAGAAAAACATCCATAATCAAATGGTCTTGGGGTGCCATAGGACATAGCAAGGGAATGCAACACATTGAAACCAATAAAAGCATATATTTTGAAAACAACAACTATAAGATATACAAGCATTGCAAACATCATAGTACCAATAGGCATTGACAGCGTGGACATCAAGATATCAGCTAGCAAATTCAAAACATGACAATAGAACTAGCAAATATAAATTTAATAGATATACAAAGAGGTCATACCTGCCGATGGGGAACACAAGAGGATGACCGTAAGTAGTAACGCTACAACATAAGGTAAGGCAAATCAATAATATGAAGCAAATGAGGTAGAACAAAACTGATGCAAATAAGAAAAATGCTTCCCAAGTTTAATCCAAACTTCTCCATTCAGGCCAATGTAACACACAAAAACTGTATTACAAATCCCTTTTGTACAAGTACATAAAGAAGCAAATGTTTTGACCGTCCAGGCCACCAAACAGATCATTTGACTGTACAAGTACATAAAGAAGCAAAGTAACACACACAGAGATCATTTCCAGAAGGCCCAAAAACTCCTGAAGTTTTGTAGAATTACTAAAGAACACATCTAGTTTTTTCTCTTATTTATAACCAAAAATGTGTTCTGTAATATGAGCAGCAAATAACAGAACACATCTAGTTTTGCTGTTACATATAGCTTACCATTTACCAAACTGAATCAATTTAAACGATAGATGCAGAAACACGAATTAACACCAAGAAAGCTATACCCTTTTGTTTGGTTGCAAAGAAAACCAGGGAAATAAAGGAAATGGGAACTTAGGGGAAAAAAAGGATCTCTTTTAAAGATCACTTGAGTCTAGCCTTTGTTTTCTCAAGCCCCACATACCAATATTTCCAAATTTCATTCTGATGTCTGATCCTAAAATTTCCCAGCAACCGCATACAACCCATGGATATCTTTAAACTAAAGAGTCAAAATTCATAAGTGCACTAAACAATGAACTTTTAAGGAGAAGAGAAAGAAAGAAGTGGAGCACTAAACAATGGCAATTTCTGGAAACATGTGGTTCTTTGTAGTACAGCAAGTAAACATGATAATAATTTCTGTATTATTTGGTTATTCATAATACAGAAATTCAATAACAAGCTAAATGCATAACATAGCAACCGGTGAACTTCACCCTATACAGTGCACCAAAAAAACAGGGCAGAACCAAACAAGCGCGTCTCAAACAATAAAAGCATATCATAACCGAAAAATAGAAAGAACCAAACAATTCCTAAGAGCAGCATAATACAAATACATAAATCAATTATTCAACTTTGAGCATATTTCAGACACACAAAGGCAAAGACAGATTCCCCATTCAAACACAGACACAAACGCACACAGACTGATTCATATCACCAATTACCAAAATCTGGAATCCTTCATGGGCAGCCAACACGCATATACCACACCAAACTTTATAATATTGAGTGTGTTATGATCATCGCTTGAAATGGGAGGGCAGAAGGGCTTACCTGGTACGAGCGCGTCTTTGGACCCATGGTGGCCAAGGTATGGTGGGGACGACATTTACACTGAAATTTGGGGACAGAGCTACGATGCTTGCAATTGTTGGTAGTTGTGGCTTTCTTCTGTTTGGGCATGTTGTATTTGTAACGGTGTTTGCTCTACAACGTGCCAAACCGAGGTCTGTTCAAGAGATTGCCAAAATCTCCAAGCAATGCCAAAATTACAGTGAAGATGGCAGAGGCCAGATGAATCTCCTGGGCAATGCAGGGTATATCTTGTTTGCAGGGTCGGCGGGCCTCCCAAGCACCACGTGGGTTGCTCTGTACAGAGACTGCACCATGAAATGTGGAGGGTCAAATGTGATTTTTTTTTTTTTTTTTTTTATAAGTAGGTCACATGTGGTTTTTCATACGCTTCATCCCTTTAACTTTCCTCTGGGTTTGTCAAGGCTGGTATTGTGCCCTTTAACTTTCCTTTGGGTTTTGTCAGTGGGGTGGTATTGTTCCATCAATGAACAAGTTGAGACAAAGAGAGATATACTGAGATGAGATGAGATGAGATAGATAGACATACATGTTTGGGGTTTGAGCTGGTTTTACCGTACGAGATGGTTTGAGTTTGCTTGTGTTTCATCCCATCCCCCAAACAAGCCCTTAATTTCACATGCTAATGCTAAATCAAATAAAAAAGAATAAGGGAAAGATTGAGCTCTCATTCGGTGAGTTTGTTTAAAAAAACCATGTGAGGTGAAGAGGTTGTAAAGCCATGGGTGGAGTATCATTATCCTATAGATATACGTATTTATTAAAACGCTGCTGACGGGGGACACTTTCTACATTCAGGTGTTACATCAGAATCTGGTGAGAAATGAATGGCTAAATTCATAACAGAAAAAGGACCACTAAGGAAATGTTTTTCAACCTTTATTGAGCACAACCACCCAGCATGCAGGCACTGTTAATATAAGCTGTTTTTACACTTATTCTGATCCTTACTTTGGAAATCTTCAGGTTTAACTATGGCTTCTCAATGCCAGAGAGACAATCAAAGTCCAGGAGTTGCGGTGAAAGCTCCAGATTTTTTCAAGATAATTCTTGCAGATTCTCTATGACATGGGAAGCTTGTAAGCATATTCATTTCTATCCATCTGATTAAAGAATTTTCTACTGTTTTGTAATCAAATAAAACTGATCAAATAAAGAACTGTTTATTTTGGTTTTGATGTAAGATGCTGAGCACACAGAGCAAAGGGATTCTAAAGCCATTAGGTTCTTAAACTTTCAAAGTTTAGAACTGTCATAACAACTAGTACTGGCCGAACGTTGGCCTAGACTTACTCTAAACTATTTCCTGTGTACTACAAAATCAAAAAGGAAAATTCTTTTATTTGCTTCAGTTCACTTTGTAACTTTAGAGTAGTTAAGTAGGTAGCCTTTATAGCAAGTATTAAGAGTGTGTTATTTTGTTGCCCTCTAAAGAAACAAAGTGTTCTATCAAGTGACGGTAAAAGTAAGAGAAAGTCTCAAATCTCAACCCAAATTTAAGGGTTTCAAATGCATGACAAGAATTGTGTGTGCTTGATGTGTTCTGCTGCATTTTTTTTTTAATGTAAACTTAATCATAGATGGTTGTCATGCAAACCCATATTATATGGTTGTCATGCAACCATCATATGTGCAATTTGGACGGTGTTTGGTAAGCTTTCAATTTGAAACCCACCTCATCATCACAAGTTTACCACCTTCAAATTGCAGATGATTTACTTTTACAAGATAGAACAAATTTGTGCAGAGATGCTTTGTTTCTAAACAACACCGCAAATCTTTTCAGTTCTGTACTAAACGAGGACTTTATTAACCTTTTTAAGATTTCTTCTTCTTACTTTCAGAATATACCATCAGAATTTGCAAAGAGATATTTGAATATGAAGCTGGGTGATGTGGTCCTTCGGGTTTCAGATGGCAGAAACTGGTTTGTTAAGTACAGTTCAGGCAAGTTTTTATGTTGGAAGGAATTCTCGCTGGACAATAATCTTGGGATTTTGCACAAGACAAGTTAGGGCACATGCAAGGGTGGAGAGAGATGAAGGGTTTTGGGGCTTACCAGAGGCTCACCGAGGCTTTGTATGGAGAAGCTGGAGTCGAGATGGCGACGACAGCGGTAGCTGTAACTGTAAACGTAACCATTTTCGTTCAAAACCCATGTAGAGAGAGAAAGAGAGAGGGAGAGTGAGAGAGAGAATCAGGGTGGGAGGCAGAGGAAAGAAGAGAGACTCACCTGAGATGGCGCCGAACAGTGGTGGTGGGCGGAGATGACCGACAGACGAAGTGGGGAAGGGAGAACGCGGGGTAACGTACGCTGGAAGTTTTATGAAATAATTCTGAACGTAAGAGCCCATTTGGAGCTTTTGTTAAATAAAAAAAATAATAATAATAATAATAATAATAAATATAAAATTAAAATCCCGCGCAAAATACAAAAACCCAAACCCCCGCCCACTCCACAAAAACAACCTCGCTCAAACCACCACCATCGCTACCATGTCCACTGCTGCCGACACCACCACCGGCACCACTCCACCAACCGACGCCGATATAGTCCTTTTGGCCCAGCGCCACGCCCATAATAGTTTGCCCCTCCCCTCCTGGCTCCTCTCCCTCGACTTCCACCCCACTCTCCTCTCCTTCCTCCGCTTTCGCTCCTCCTCCCCTTCCCCCTCTCTCGCCGTCTCCGAATATACCCTCTCCCTCCTCTCTCTCATCTCCATCTCCATCTCCCCCCACACCCCCTCCCTCTCCTCCCTCCTATCCTCTCTCCTTTCCTCCTACATCGACCTCTTCACCTCCCTCTTCATTCCCCACGACCCCAATTCCCTCAGAACCCTCCAATTCTTCACATCCCTCCTCCACCACGTCGAACCCACCTCCCTCACTCCTGTCATCGACTCAATTCTCTCGTATTTGCCTCTTATCAACGACTCTGACGATGCCCAGATCCTCGATCTCCTTCCGACGTCTGTAGACTTGATTCGTAATTCGGAGGAGGAGAAATTGCGTGGTGGGGATTACGCTAACATGATGTTTGATCGTATGCTTGATTGTAGTTGGTCCAAGAGCTTGTTGTTGAAGATGGTCTCGCTAGTGAGGGAGTTTTCGTTTATTGATAAGTTGAGGGGGAGAGAGTTTTTGGACAAAGTGTTCGTCGGAATGAAGTGCGCGAACTTGCAGGACTTGCCTTCGCTTGTGTACCAATTGTTGGTCTTGGGGTCCAAGGGGTTTATCAAGAAGGAGGTGATCGAAGGCATTGTGATGTTTTTCGGTTCTAAAACGGGGTCAAAGACAAGCTCGATAATTAGGCAAGTGGAAGGAACCGTGTTGCTTCATCTGAATTTCGCGGTGAAGCAGGACCCGTCTTTGGGGCAGGAGGTGATGGGGCTTGTTAGGTCGGATTTTCGAGCTTTCAATCATTTTACGGTCTCTGTTTTGTTGTCGGTGGCAAGGGTTCGAAGGCTCGGTGAGAGTTCGATGTGTATTTTAAAGACTGCGGTGCTCACAGCCTATCGAGATTACAAGTTTACCAAGTAAGGCCGAACGTCTTTAACGTGTTACTACAATTTTAGCTCAATTTGAAACTGGGGTTGTAAAAGCATACATATCCATGAAGTAACGAGTAAGGGCATGGTACTCGATGAATGTTTGGGTGTCCCACTGAAAC
The DNA here is from genome assembly GCA_961763995.1 of Juglans cinerea. Taxonomy (NCBI): domain Eukaryota; kingdom Viridiplantae; phylum Streptophyta; class Magnoliopsida; order Fagales; family Juglandaceae; genus Juglans; species Juglans cinerea. The sequence goes on from CAUIVZ010000010.1 coordinate 11,459,675, forward strand.
TAACACCTTCCAATGTGTTTATGACTTCATTTAAAGAATACATTTGTTTTTGTTATAAGTCGTAGGTTTTGCTTTCGTTGTAACTATGTGTTCACTAGGAATGAAGATGAATTGGTGTTATTTGGGAACGTAAGCATATGGCAAGATCACCGTTGGGACTGTCGGGTGGAATCTGAGAACTCGTACTTTGGTGGTTATGTGTTTCACTTATGCATCGAAATTTGGATCTCAACATCTTATGATAGGCATTTCTGCATGGTGCAGAAATTTTCTTTTCTGTGTCAATTAAAATAAAACAAATTGGCTAATTTTTTAATGCGACGAATATTTTGATATGAAACATAATCAAGCAGTTCCAGTGCACGAAATGTAAATTTGTGTTTCTTATTACATCTCAGTAACTTTTTTGTGAATGCTTCCTTGTCGTACAGAGACTGTAAATGGCTGCCAGATGATTTGAAGGAAGAGTATCTTGAAAATACCAAAGTAGTAGAGAAGGCTGTGTTAAGAGCTGTAATTTGCTTTTCTCTCGTATCTATTATTTTGGCAGAGTTGTAACTTTACATTTATGTACAATTTAAGATGATTTAACTATACGTTATTTGTTCTTCTGCCGTTTTAGGTCAATGAGAGCAGCTACGGAAGAGAGCATATGGTGCCTAGCATTTTGAAGTTTGCTTTCGTGTTGCTTGAGTCAGTGGAAGAGGGGGGCAATAAAGAGCTGTGGAATTCTAATGATCTATTGGGCATTGAAGCCCTTGGTATTAAGATGCTGGAAACTCTGTTTGAGGTCCATGATATGGCAAGAAATGAGGTTGGTATGACTAGCATAATTTTATTTTGTTCTATGACAATGTTGGTTGATTAGGTGAATGTGTTTCAGATTATTGAGCAATGCAAATTTCGCATTCTCTCGTTGAAGCCTGAGCAGAGCATGCCAATCATGAGGTAACTGCAGTTACATCAAATGCGAACTCTTGTTTTGATTCACTCGAAGCATTGGCATGATTATAATTTTATGTGCAGACTGCTTGGTAATCTTATTCAGACTTATCCTTACCCCATGTTGGAACATGTTTCCCGTCTGAAGGAATTGTTAGATTATTTCACTTTCATGCATGGCAAAGTCGCTGCTTTCCTTGTTACTGTTCTATTGCCTCTCTTCAAATTCAGCCGTGATCTTCAGGTATTGTCTTCCATGTTTAGTACCTAAAGAATAGCATTATTACACTTGTGATAGGAAGTTCTTAAATAATTTGCCAGAGCATAGAGACATCGATATATTGTTTTAGTTTTGTAAAACCAAAATGATATTCCTCAGATTGATCTCAGAGATAATATATAGACCCTTTAATTGAGAAATTATCTTTAATCCTCGTAAATGGGAGTATTTTTGTCTACTCCTGTGCTTAATGATGCAGGATTACACCATTTTGGTCATGCGTAAGGCTATGTTTAGAAGAGAAGATACAGTTCGTATCGCCGCAACTAGTGGCCTTATTGATCTTATTCTGGCAGAAAAGCAATCTAAGAGAGATGGCCCATTATCTTTCCAAGATTCATCTAGCCAAGCCAGCTGCAGCCAGCAAGCTGAGATGCCTTGCAGCCTGGGGCAAGGTCTCTTTCAAGAGCTGAGTGGCTTGCTGCAGAGATGTCTTTATCAGCAGGTTTTATGCTTTCCATACCCCCATTCTTAAATATTGATTTGATCTTTCTTTTTCAATTTGAACCATGCTTCTTATGATAGTTGGATTGCTGTATACAGGCGAAGGTCAAAGAACTTGTGTATCATGGGCTTGTGAAGCTAGTCTTGATGGACCCATCAAGTGCAGGTTCTATCTTTGATTTTCTGCTGCCTCACTTCCTTTGTTTTTTCGGGGAGGTAAGTACTTGTTGGCTCTAGTTATCAAGCCCAAATATTGGTTCTTATCATGCATCTTGCATTTTATTTAATATGTGAATGTATTGAATTCCACGATTCACATCAAAGTTTTATGTTGGCAGGACACAGAAGTTCAACTTAAAATTAGGAGTTGTGTTAAATCAGAGAGTGGCAAAGTCTTAATTGAAGAGCCTCTAGATTGTCTTCTATCTTGTGTCTCTTGGATTCTACTTCTTCAGCCACCCGGCAAAACTGGAATTTCTGGATCTGCATGGGCATGTTTGGGTTTCTCTCTTTCACAAGATAATGAGGTATAGTAATCAGTATTGAAACAACGACAAAATCCATGAAAGTGATTATTACATTTTAGTGTTCATGAAACTACTGCAGGTAGGAAGGAATTTGTCTGGTGAGTCATTCTATAGTGCTTTCTTGAAGATCCGAAAGTTTCTAACGAATCAGAATTTGGAAGGTTTGTACGTTTTTTCTGAATGTAGTTTCCACACACCTGTCTTTTTCCAGAACATAGCTTCTTGCAAGGGTGTTGAATTTCATCTGTTCCCTTCCCTCATCTTTTAAAGACATCTCCAGGGTCCTGACTCCTTACTAGTTTCTATTCTTTAAATGTCAGATCAGGTGTTCTTGGCCAAATTGAGAATGCTGGGTCTAAACATGAAGAAGAGAACAGCAAATGTTGTGCTTTAATACTATCAGGAATAATTGAAGTGGTGTTGAATACCATTGGCAATGAGATGGAGAAAACAACAGAGATAAGGAAGGTGGATCTTGAAAAGGAGATTATCAGGTTACTTGACCTTCATCATTCATTGGATAAGTACACGTGTACATCAAGACAGAGTAATGGCATCAGAAAAGGGAATTTACCAAGCGCACCTCATGATACGCCCAATATTATGGATTCAGGCCACACAAAAGTGACTAAAGGAAGAATTCCATATTTGTCTACTTCAAGTATCTATCAGCTATTGCAAACAGCTCTAAAACTATATAATACCGACTGTTCTAACAGTATTGGAGCTTACCAGAATTGTAGCCAGTCATCCTCAGGAAATTCATCAAAATGCGGCTCTAAGATTATTTCTTTTGTCTTGAATGCCTTCCTTCATAATGCAAAGTCTTTGCCTGTTATGGGAAAAGAAGATCCGTTGATGACTTTGATCTATGGGGACATCGAGATGCTTGGGCCCCAATTGCTGAAATTGATTTTTTTGCTCAAGTCTCTACCAAAGTCTGTGACAGATCACAAGAAAAAAGAAGCTAAGGGAAAAAAAGAAGTTGGGGATCAAAGGGAGCTTCTCCATCTTGCCTTTGTCTGCTTGAAGGAACTGATAATAGTTAGTTTGTGTAGCCCAAACCTGGCTGGTATGCTTGAAGATATGGCCTCTGTTTTGACTTTTCAGTGTCCTGGTTCTGATGATGAATGTGAAGCGGCTACTAGAATTGATGATCAACATGTAAGAGGCAAAGAATTGTTTATTACGAAAATCTTGAAGCCATTCTTCTCTGAGCTTCTTGAACTTTCATTTTTTGGTGAAGTTGAGGTAAAATGCATTATGACCTCTCTTTTCTCCTTATGCGTTTTTAGTGAACTTTTGCTGGTTTGCCATCTTGCTGAGAGTTCTATTTCTAAGTAAAAAACCATTTAAAGCATTATATTGTTCGCAGGTTATCTGTGATATGATATTTATGATTGGGAAGAATTTGCCATGCAAGTGGAAGAACATTCATGGAGCTTGGGCTAATCGTGTCTGCAAAAGTGGTGGCATAAGTAACTCCAAAGTTGCAAAAACTGTTGTCATGCTTGCTATATCTTTAAGCTCACCTCCAAACGATCTAATATTGGCCCAAGACATGGCTGCAGAGCTGTTAAAAGTCGCTGGATCTGAGATGGTCGACCCAATAGAGATGTCTGAATCATACCCCCTCATAAACCATTCTACAAGTTCTGCAATAAGTTCTTGTGTACTGCAGTTGATTGAAGCAATTCTTGTTGATATGGATTGGGCCACAAAAAAACTAAGGACTTTCGCTTTAGTCACTCAGAAAAATGCTCATCCTAATGAAAATGGGGAACATGCTTCTGGATTGGCCTTTGAGGAAAATATTTATTCAAGGGCTGAAGAGGTGATGAAAGTACTATCGTTTTTTGTTTTGATGACCGTCAAGGGTATGTATGCAATTTACTGATAAATGTAGCAAATGGAAAAATCTATTGTTTGGGTAAATTGAATGAAATTTACTTTTTGTCTCTTGCTATCATCTGCAGACACTCAAGCAGAACATTTGCTCAAATTGGCTGCAAGGTTCTACAAGCATTTAGCTCAGATGTCAAAGCTGCGGATTGCTCCTAAAGGTTGCAAACAGCTTCTTCCCAGCCTAAAATTTCAGAAGCTTGTAGAACTTACTTGCAAGCAGCTCACAGTTCCTTTATATAACTTTGTGATGCTGGTGCAAAAGGTATGACTCTGGATCCTCTGGAAAATTTTAATTGCACCCTCCAGCATCGACTGCATTAGTCATTTTGCTTGTGATGTTTAGAGGTTTTGGTTGTTCGTTATACTTGCAGAAACAACAAGAAAATCCTAGTAGTAAAGGGATCATCCGAAAAATTAAGAGGGAGAACAGATGCATCCCAGACCTCATCTTTCAGATAGAAGATTATGAAAAATATCTCATCCGGCTTAGCAAGGTCAGCAAAGTCAATTTACTGAGACATGCTAAACGTAGCACTTCTCGGGATTTCAAAATTTTAGACCCCAAGAAGATGATCAGTGAAGAAGATGCTTCAAACCATGATGATCCAAATGCGGTTGTAAATGAATTGTGTGAGGTTTCTGAAGATGACGAAGGAAACGAGTCGGAGAAGCCATTATCACCCGAGTCTGGTAATCCTTTGGCTGCAGAGGATTCTGGCTCTGATGGTGAAGCTCTTCACAGCGCCAAACGGGTGAAGAGAGGTAGAGTAGTACATGACTCTGATGATGAAGCATAGGAAAAACAAAAGGTGGTAACATGATGATGTCTTATACAGGGAACTGAGGATGGTTGTGTATATTGGTTTTACGTGTTTCTAATCGACAGGAGGCTAGAGATATGCCTGGTTTTGAATGATACTTGATGAGAAGTGCATTTGTTTCGATAATTGGAGTCTGAGAGAGCTTATCTTGGTGCAGTTTAATACTTAAATTGTTTAAAAGGTTAGAAAACTAGATGCCAGTTATCAAGAAACCGTGAGCTTTTTTTCCTGAGACCTGAGCAATTTGATATATTATTTACAGCCAGACATGTTTTATATCAACAACATGATTATAGGATGGAAGCTTGTAGCTCATCTTCTACTTATAAAGTTAGGTTTAAGTTAGAGAAGAGCTCTCAGGCGCCAAGAGTAAACGAATAACAAAGGTGACGCTTCAACTAAAAATATGAAAATAAAATTGAAAATATATAAAAAAAATAAAACTAAAAAAAATTAGAAAACACAACAAAAACTAAGAATTTTTTTAAAACCAACTAAAATTGAAAATTGAAAAACTAAAATATAAAGTGTTTTCAAATATGGAGGTGCATAGGGAATGTTTGGGAAGGGACTCGGGAGGGGCTCCATCCTAGTCCCCTAAGAGCACTGGCAATTGACTAGTCATTGTCAAGTTCAAGTCTAAATTTTAATCTTTATTGAGATAAAATCCCTGCATTGGAATAGGCAAAGCTATATTTTTCTTATTTGTGCTACAGTAAATCTCCTTCTCTTGTCATTGTTGGCGAGTTCCTATAGAAGGATCAAAGATATATTTTATGATTATCCGTCCAACTGCCCCTCTCTTTTTCCCTTGTGTTTTCCATTTCCCTTGTGTTTCCCTCGTCTCTCGTCTCTCGTCTCTTGTCTTTCCATCTTTCTCTCGCCATTTTTTTTTTCTGAAACCCTTCTCCCTCTTCTCTCCCTCGCTCTATCGCTCGTCTCTCCCTCTTCTCTCCGTCCACCATTTTTTCTTTTCTGAAACCCTTCTCCCTCTTCTCTCCCTCGCTCTGTCGCTCGTCTCTCCCTCTTCTCTCCGTCCACCATTTTTCTTTTCTAAAACTCCTCTCCCTCTTCTCTCCCTCGCTCCCTCGCTCGTCTCTCTCTCTTCTCTCCCTCGCTCGTCTCTCTCTCTTCTCTCCCTCGCTCGTCTCTCTCTCTTCTCTCTTTCTCAATAGATTTTATCTTCGTTCCTGGGTTGATCTTCCACGATTGTGCAATTTCCTCTCTCTCTATCGGCTTGGCTCAACAATGCATCACTCTCTCTCGGTTTGGGTTGGTAAAACTACCAAAACTTTATTTGGGTAAGTTTTGTATTGAGTATTTTGAGTATGAATTTGTGAATTTCTTAAATGGGTATGAATTTGTTTGGATAAGCTGGTTATTATTGTAGCTGGTTATTCTACAGTTGGTGTTGTTGATTTTTCTAAAGTTTGTGTTGCTGATTTTTCACAAGTTGTTTATTATAGCGTTCAGCCAAACCTCCTCTCAGAGTCTTAGAGCTGAGCCCCCATATTTTTTTTTTCTGTTTTCGGTAACTACAATCCGTTGTTTCTGATTTGTTGTTTTTGGGTTTGTTTGCTTTTCGTGTATGGCCATTTTCTCATGTAGTTATTATCCCTCACTTTGCACAACTTGAAAATCTAGGATTATTCTTCATAGGATAAATCCAAGCTGACACGATCTTTGACTGCATGTGCTCCATTGCCTATTTGAAGGCAAATGGTTTCTGGTGGATAAGAGATTATGCAAATTGAGTTGTTGTTTTCCAGTATAGTTTCAACATACATTCTCAAATTTATTAAGTGTTAGAAATAAGCTTTTTATCTTGCTGAGTTTTTTTCGGTTCTTTTTTTTTCTATTTGCTATACAATACTTGGTTTTGTATTGTTTGATGTTATTGTTTTTGTATTAATTCAAGGTTTTGATTTGGACCTCTTGGAGTAATTATCAATCTTTGATGAGTTATTGTTTTTAATTTTCTTGCTAGTCTTCTTACTGCAACCTCATGTGCATCTAGTAACATATTACATACCCTATACAGTTAAGAATGTGGTGGTCCAAAAGCTGTTAGAAATAAGCTTTTTATCTTGTTGAGTTTTTTTCTATTCTTTTTTTTTTCCTGTTTGATATACAATACTTGGTTTTGTATCACTTTGCGGTTATTGTTTTTGTATTAATTCAGGGTTTTCATTTGGACCTCTTGGAGTAATTGTCAATATTTGATGAGCTATTGTTTTTAATTTTCTTACTAGTCTTCTTACTGCAACCTCATGTGCATCTAGTAACATATTACATACCCTATACAGTTAAGAATGTGGTGGTCCAAAAGCTGTTAGAAATAAGCTTTTTATCTTGCTGAGTTTTTTTCTATTCTTTTTTTTCTGTTTGCTATACAATACTTGGTTTTGTATCACTTTGCTGTTATTGTTTTTGTATTAATTCAGGGTTTTCATTTGGACCTCTTGGAGTAATTGTCAATCTTTGATGAGCTATTGTTTTTAATTTTCTTGCTAGTCTTCTTACTGCAACCTCATGTGCATCTAGTAACATATTACATAGCCTATACAGTTAAGAATGTGGTGGTCCAAAAGCTATTAGAAATAAGCTTTTTTATCTTGTTGGGTTTTTTTCTATTCTTTTTTTTTTTTTTTTTTTTTTGCTATACAATACTTGGTTTTGTATCACTTTGTTGTTATTGTTTTTGTATTAATTCAGGGTTTTCATTTGGACCTCTTGGAGTAATTGTCAATCTTTGATGAGCCCCTATACAGTTAAGAATGTGGTGGTCCAAAAGCTCTTTCCATAAGTTTTTTATCTTGCTGAGTTTTTTTCTATTCATTTTTTTTTTTTGCTATACAATACTTGGTTTTGTATTGTTTGTTGTTATTGTTTGCTCTCTCCTTTCATGTAAGCATGCTTTAGGGTGTATTTATGTGTGTATATAGTAGTATATGTATGTGGATAATGGCTTGGACGCTACATATAATGTTTGTGGCTATCCCGATCGATGGTTTCTTTCAATGCCATTTGATCCCGGAAACACCACATATATTATTTGTTATCATCGTTAAGACACTTTTCTGACTCCTTGAATGCCTATTATTTATTATTTCTTTCAATGCCTATTATTATTTAGATAATATTGATTTAGATTGATTAGAACATTAATATCAACACATCCAACCAAAAACAGAGTTTACTTTGCTGTTCTTTGCAAAACAGATGAGGAATAAAATGTGTTTGCTTTTCTTCTTTGCAAAACAGAACAAGAAGTTTATTTTTGTTGTTGTTTTGCAAAGTTGTTGTTTTTTTTTGCAAAACAGAACAAGAAGTTGATTTCTTTGCTGTTTTTCTGCATATTTTTCTACATATTTCTTTGCATACCAGCTTATCCAAACAAATTGATGATGTAATATTTGTTGTTTTGTGGGACTTGAAAATTTCTAAAATTTTCTAACTCCTTGAAAATGTAATATTTTTCAAGGATGGGCACACAAATTGATGATGATCCATTCTTCACTACTCTATTACAAAGTGGAGGAAAGGGTTGTAATAGCACCCCAACGCAACATTCTAATGTTGTACTCCAAACAACATTCAATGACGGTGAAAAGAGGCATCCTCCAAAAAAAGTTCAAATGGGTGCATCTTTCACTGCAGAGGAGGATAACCTCCTCGTCTCATCTTGACTCAAAATTAGTATCGATGCAATAAAGGGTACTGATCAAAAGTCCACTTAAATGTGGGAAAGAATTTCAGAATTTTATCATGAATATAAAAAACAGAACAGTGTGAACCGTTCTGTAGTTTCTTTGATGAATCGGTGGTCCTCCATTCAGAAATGCACAAATAAGTTTTGTGTATTTTTAGCACGAGTCATTACATCCGAGTGGTGCAACGGAGCAAGACAAGGTATGTAACATTTTCCTTTAATTTTCACAAACATGTAGGACTGATTTGTGAACTAACAATATTCCTATGAATTTATAGATTGAGAAGGCAAAAATTTTGTACAAAGAGATGGAGAAGAGTAACTTCACAATGGAGCACTGTTGGTGTCTTACCAACCAAAATGGCAACAACACATCTCCACCCTTGGGATGAGGAGAAGGCCACAAGGTGAAGTTGCTATTGACACGGTGGAGGAGAACATGGAGGTTTTTGCTAAGAGACCTCTAGGCAAAAAAGCTGAGAAAGAAAAGGAGAGGAAGCGAAAGTCGATGGAAGGCAAAGTGTAATACCCCGTATTTTAGTATATTTTTTATTGAATGATTATTTTTATTAAATTAAATATTAGTTCTCTTGTTTTAAGTCTATCAGATTTTTAGTTGGTTTATTTTTATGATTTTTATTTTGTGAAAATTATTTTGATGTCCTATCTTATTATTAATTATGGTTATGCATTTAAATTGATTTTCATTTTAAATTAATTTATTGTTGGATTTAATTATTTTATTTTCATTTAATCACTACGTTTGAATTATTTTATTAAACTTGCTGTTTTGAAATCTTTTTCGTTGGATCATTTTTATGGCCCAAGATGTGAGGATTGAACCTCATTTCTTTCCCTCCATTTTTTCTTTTCCTCTTTTTCTTTCTTCTCCTTTTCTTTTTTCCCCATTTCGTTTTCTTCTTCCTCTCTCCCCGCGCGTGCGATGCTTCCTATCTCCTCCCCGTGCGTTTTCTTCTTCTCCACCCAGCGCCGCCGTGCGTTGCCCGTGTCCGACACCACCCCTGCCATTCGCTTCCCCACCGGCCGGCGACCACCTCCCTCCATTCCCAGCTCCTCCCACGCCGCCGTTTTCTCCTGCGTGCGACCTCAAGTCGCGGCATTCCTTGCGCCGCCTTCGCACCACCTCCAACCACCATTTTCTCACAACATCATCATCGACCTCTTAGCAACCTAATGCACCCAACCCTAGCTCCGATCCGCCACCGGTGAAGCCCCACCATCAATATTTCCGTTTTGAGCTTTTTGGACTTCAACCGCCCTCTACGCCGCCACCCACTGCCAACCACCACCACCATTAGCTTCACTGATATCCCTAAGCCATTTTCCCTAGCAATCTCGAGTCTTGGTTTATCCCTGTTCAAAAGTGGATTTTTGAGACCCACGGCCACAGTGCATTTCGCACTGTTCTGTTGTTGTGTTGCCACTTCTTGAAGCTCTGTGATCCTTCAAAAATTATAATATAGCACTGTAAGTATTTTCTCAAGGAACTTTCGTGATTTAAATGTATTTTTGCTCTAACACGTAATTACTGTGATTTGGTTGGTTGTGCTGGACTGAGTCTGAGGAGTAAGGGGTCGGATGGATTTGGGGATGGAGTTGTTTGTGTTATTGGACTATGTTATGATTTGTCAGTTGTTGGATAATGTGTTGTATCATGTACATTGCATATTTGCACGCATGCTCATATTTGTAACTGAAAACTGGGTTTTCGCATAGTTGCATACATGTTCATGTGTATACTTACAAAATTGGATTTTCATGTGAGAGAAAGGAAAGAGACTATAGGGATGGTGGTAAGCAATGATGGTGGTAGAGTCCCGCCTGTGATTCCCGCCTACGGTGCATGCGGTAGGGATGGTGGTAAGCAGAGGTGGTGGTATAGTCCCGCCTGTGATTCCCACCTACAGTGCTCTAATATGAATTCATTGTGTGGAAAGGAACTGTAGGGATGGTGGTAAGCAGGGATGGTGGTAGAGTCCTGCATGTGATTCCTGCCTACGGTGCACGCGGTAGGGATGGTGATAGAGTCCCGCCTGTGATTCCTGCCTACGGTGCACGCAGTAGGGATGGTGGTAAGCAGGGATGGTGGTATAGCCCTGCCTGCGATTCCCGCCTACAGTGTCCAATAAATGGTTGGATTTTGTGTGAATCATTTTCTGGAAAAATGTCGGATTATATTTTTGGGCCAAAATGGGATTTTGGCGTGCATTGGAAAATAATCATTTTTCAGGGAAAATGAGGTTTTGGGTCACATTTGTGCTTCGTCATGTACTAATGTTTGTTGGCTGCATTAATGCATTTTTATCTCTTAGGTTGCTTGGTTGATTACTTGCTGAGATTCATAATCTCACGGTATTCGATACCATGCGGTACCGTTTTATGGTACCGTAGATTTTGATTTAGATGAGGACGAAGAGCCTGAGGGATCGGCTCCGTGAAGGGAGTGACATGTGGTTGCTTTTGGGTTATGGGATTTGTTTCTCTTTTGTCTATGTATTCGGCTTTTTACTTTATTTTACGGATAATTGTATAACTTTTTAAAGGTAATTTATTTTGAATATTTGTATTAAATAATTCTGGTACTTAGTCGACGTATTTAAATTATCCACTGCATTTTTGTTGTACACTTCTGTATGTACACACACTTGGCACTTATCGTTGGGATGCGTGACCCGTGTTGTCAGCATCCGGGTGTTTCAATTCCCGTGTTCCCGTACATGGGGGTCGGGGTCGTCACACAAAGAGTCTGAGATCAGCATTTCCTTAGCTAAAATGACCAAGGATAAAGCCACGACCATGGAAGAGTAGATAAATGCTGCGTTGAAGGCAGACCAAAAAAGCAAGAAAATATTTGAACTAAAGAAGAAGAAGTTTGAACTAGAGAAGAAAAAATTTGAAGGCAAGATGATGATGCTAGATCTACGTGGCATGAATGCCATGCAACAAGAATATTTCTGTAATATTCAACTAGCAATTTTTGAGGATTTGAAGTCACATTTCGGAGGTAGATCTAACTCTAATTCGACACCTTATTATGTAGATATCTAACTTCTAATATTTATGGAACTAATTTTTTTGAGAATTTAATGGCTCCCCAGCCACATGTGGGCTGGATAAATATGTGGCTGGGTAGTAACTAAATTCATGGACTGTGGATATTATCTTTGTTGGTAATTTGTGGACTGTTTTGGTAACTTTTATGCCTCTTTTGGTATATAATTTGTGGACTGTTGGTAATTTCTGACTTGAATGGGACTGTGTTGGTATTTATTTGTGGGACTCTTTTATATGGGCCTATTTTGTATTTGCACTTAGTTTGGGACTGTGTTGCTGGACTATTTATGGGACTGTATTGCTAAATTTGAATGAGACTCTTTTGTATTTGCACTAAATTTGGACTCTGGTTTGTGTATGGTTTGTATATGGATATGTTTTAGCATAGAAGGACACACATACTCCACTGATGTAGTATTATGGAGATGCATAATATGGTTATGTTTTGGACTAAGTTTGGACTCAGGGTGGGCAGCGGGGCCCCGCACCCCGCTGACCCACCCCGTTTGCCCCTCCCTCGCCCGCACCCCAGGAAGCTGCGGAGGTGGGGGACTGAGGGGGCGAAGCCCTGCTCCGCTTTTCCCCCGCCCCGCTTAATATATATATATATATATATATATAAATTTAAAATTATATATATATATATATAAATAAAAAAACAAATAAGTAAAGTGAAACGGCGCCGTTTTGTCCATGACAAAACGGTGCCGTTTCACTTAGGGACCTGGTAAGCCTCAACTAAAAGTGAAACGGCGCCGTTTCACTTTTAGTTAAGGTTCCCCCCCTCCCCTCGTCTGTTTCCCTTCCCATTTCTCGAACTCTCCTCTCTCACTCTCCTCTCTCACTCTCTCTAAGTCTCTCGCGCGCGCTCTCTCACTTCTTAGTCTCGCAGTGCCAGTCTCTCTCTCTCTCATTCGAATCTCCGTCTCGCACGAGTCCACGACTGCACGAGCAGCACCACCGCCGCCACTTCTCCGTCTCCGTCTCTCACTGGGATTTCGCCGCCACTCAAAGGTAAGAAATCCGAAACCCATTCTTTTTTTTTTTAGTTTTGAATTGGAGATTGGAGGAAAGTTGGGTTGAATCGAAGATGGAGGATGGGAAAATTGTGAATTTGTTTGCTGTGGAGAAATTTGTGCATGTGTTTGATTCGTGTGTTTGTTTGTTTGTAGATTGGAACCCTAAATCAATTTAGGGTTCCAATCTGAAACCCATTCTTGAAATTTTAGGGTTTCGGATTGAACCCCTAAATTGATTTAGGGGTTCAATCCGAAACCCTAAATTAAGTTAGGGGTTTGAATTGAAACCCCTTAATTTTCAATTTAGGGGTTTCAATTGAAACCCCTATTAAAAAAAAAAATAGATAAATTTGAAATTCACATTAATAATACACCTACAGCTTTTTTATAATTATTTTACTTTTTAAAGGTTCATAAACTAATATGATTGATTACTTATCAAAAAAAAAAAAAACTAATATTAATTGTACCACATCATTAAAAAGTATTTTCAATCTTACATAATTACTCTTTATTTTAAATAGAATTACAAAATAGTTGTAAACTATTTGTAGGTTTATCTTTAATGGCCCAAAAAACGCATATTATAAAACAGTTATAACTTATATATGAATATGGCTTATTTACGTGAAGAAATATAAGTTTATTAACTATTAAGTTTATTTAGAAACCAATGTTAATGGAAATAATAATGTAATTGATAAGTGCATGTTTGGACTTATGTCGTGTGTTGATTGATTTTATTATTTTTTATTGTGTTGTGAAATCAGGAATGTCTTCTCAAAGGGGTTTCACTGATAGCTCTCCCACCCCTACCAGTACCCCTGCCCCAGAACCTAACCCTACTCCAATCCCTAGGAGTGGGAATACACCTTGCCCTGCCAGTCCACACAAAACAAGAAAACTGTTTCCGTAGTTTGGTCTCATTTTACCAAACTAGAGGGTGGTAACCACAATAACCCCCAATCTAAATGTAATTATTGTGGAAAAATATATGGATGTCACTATAGGAAACATGGTACATCCCAGTTAAAGGTCCATTTAGAGGAACAATGCAATAAGAGTCCAATATTAAGATCCTTACTGGAGAAGAGTTAATCAAGACTAGAAATTGGATTGAAAAAAATGACAGATGAGAGTAGTGGGGGTCCAACATTGAAGGGGTTTACAAAGTATAATGCTAATGAGTGTAGAAGGAAGTTAGCTCGTATGGTTATCATAGACGAGTTACATTTTCAGTTTGTGGATGAGAAAGGGTTCCAAGAATTGAAACCTAGATTTACGCTTCCTTCTCGCCACACTGTGGTAAAGGATATTAAAAAGATGTACTGGAAAGATAAAGATGTTTTGAGGGGCCAATTGGCAGGTTTGGTAGTTTGCTTCACTACCGATAGTTGGACTTCTATCCAAAATTTTAATTATATGTCTTTGACTGTCTATTTCATTGATTATGACTGGATTCTTCATAAAAAGATTATTAAGTTTTGTTAAATAACTGATCACAAGGGTGAGACAATTGGGAAGGCCTTAGGCCTCAATAAAGGAGTGGGGATTGACACGGGTTTTGACAGTTTCGGTTGAAAATGCCTTGTCTAATGATGTCACCTTGGGATATCTGAAGACTTATCTTAAAGAGGCAAATAAGACATTATTGGGTGGTGAATATTTGCATGTTAGATGTTCTGCACATATCTTGAATCTAATTGTGACTGAGGGGTTAAAAGATGTTGATAACTCGGTTGCACGAGTTAGACTGGCTGTGAAATTTGTGAGGTCTTCTCCTTCTAGGTTGGAGAAATTCAAGATTGCTTCAAAGACTGTGGGCATAACATCAAAGAATGGTCTTTGTACTGATGTTTCTACCATATGGAACTCAACCTTCTTGATGTTGGAGGCGGCCCAAGAATATAAAAAAACCTTTCAATTATTGGGTGATGAAGACATTCAATATGTCAAATACTTTGATGAGCACGGAGGTTTAGGATTGCCTAATGATGATGATTGGGAGGTAGTTGCTACATTTGTTGATTTTCTCGGGCTTTTTTATGATGTCACGTTGAAGTTATCTGCTTCTTTGCACCCTACATCCTATGAATTTTGTCAACAAATATGTAGGGTGAAAGAAGAATTAGACGACATGTGTAGGGGTTCCAATCTAAGGATGAGGGGGATGGCATTGACCATGAGGGTCAAATTTGACAAGTATTGGGGAGATTTGACTAGACTAAATATTTTGTTATATGTGGCTACTATTCTTAATCCCCGTCTAAAAATTTCAGGCATGTTATATGGTTTGAGACTTGCGTATGACCAGGCATGGACTGATCTTATTGGTGAGATGGCCTGAGATACACTTTATAGATTTTATGATGAGTTTAATGCAATTAAGGGTGGTACTGCATCTACTACACCTACACCTATCCCAACACCTCCTCCAGACACCGGGGCAACAAATAAGCGTAGATTGGCGTGGACTAAGACCCTCGCACATAATCCCACACTAGTTCATCAATTTACGAAAGTGGTTTCAGAGTTAGACAATTATTTGTCAACAGATCTTATTCAAGATGATGATGATTTTGACATATTAGGATGGTGAAAGGCAGCATCAAAGAAATATCTCATCCTTTCTGAGATTGCCCGTTGTATATTGGTCATCCCTATTAGCACTGTTGCCTCGGAGTCTGCCTTTAGTACCGGAGGGCGCATATTAGATCCTTTCCGTAGTTCATTGTCTCCTAATACTGTGGAGGCATTGATATGCACACAGAGTTGGACGATGTGAAATGATATTTATGTTCTGGATGTTTTAGATTTTAAAGAGACCGACGAAGAGGGTGGTGATCAGTCTGGATTTGGACCATCTGGTAATTATTTTTTTTATTTTTTTATTTTGATTTATTTATATTCATTTCAATTTCATCAGTATTAATTTTAGTATTGATTGTTGTAGCAACACATGAGATGACTCAGACGATGTCTACCTCTACTGCAATATGAATATGTGCTCAAGCCAATAAAAATAATTTATAAATAATCTAAATTCCAAAAGAGTCAAAGACTACCCATCCGGCCACCCCAAACGTCACAGTCAAAGACCTAAACAGCTCACCTCTTTTTTTAGATTATTAATTTCTTCGAATTTTGAATTTTGAATCAGATGTATCATGTATGTATTATGTATTTGATTTGTAATTTTGTAATGTTGATACAATGTCCATTGGACACTTTTTTCTTTGTAATTTTGTAATTGTTTAGACTTTCCATTTTATTGTTGTAATAGTTTAGTTATTGTTATTATTTATTAGTTTATTAGGTAGTAAGACTTGTAGTCTATAGTAATACTTCATTAGTCTTATTTATATAAAATTGTGTATGTATATATTATTTTCATTCATGATTCATGAAACTTTTTTTTTTAACTTTTTTTTTTAAAACAAACATTTCTATTTTTATGGGCCCAAAAATGGCCCAAAAGCTGTTTCTGGGCCATTTTAGACCCATTTCAGCGGTTTCTGGGCCATTTTTTACCTAGAAAATAAAACAAAAATTTTTGGCCCAAAAACCGCTTCTGGGCCTTTGGCCCAATAGGGGGAAGGGGGGCGGACGGAGGACCCCCTCCACCTGCACCCCATCAGCCGGGACGGGGTCCCCCGCCCCCGCACTTCGGGGGCGGGGGGCGGATTACCAAATTGACCCCCCCGCCCATGCGAGGGCGGGGGGCGGGTAGCACCCCTAGTTTGGACTCTGCCATGACAACCTTGTTGGTTGTTTTTTTTGCTTCACATTTCTCTCTTTAGTTTAATAATTTCAGGTTCTTCTATATATGATGATTGGAACTTCTATATTTTTTGTAGATGAAAAATAATAGGTTAAGGAAAAAAATTAGTTAGGAAACAATAATTTAAGTATCAAATTAAATTATTAATTAACATATAGTTAGTGTAATTGTAAAATATGAAAAAAAAATTAAAATTATTATTATTAAAAAAATAATATTATATTATTATTTTGACTAATCTAATGGCTAGTCCAATGTGGATTCACCTAGCCAAAGATGAATGTTATAGCTAAAACTCGAAATTCTAGTTAAAATTTAGACTTGGCAATGGCTAATGCTCCCCTAAGTGATGATGGCTTTTGATATAGTTTTAGAATGTTTAAGTTTCGCATACTCTGTCTAAAAAATTGGGGTTCACTATGACAAAATAGGTTAGGACTAAAAAAAATTAGGAAAACCGGTGGACCAAACCATGTCGGTGTGTTCAGTCCGGTGTAAAATTAGTTCAATTCGATACCAGTTCTAATTTTGCAAAATCGGTCCGGTTGATATATATATATATATAATTTTTTTACTTTTTATATTATATATATTTTTTATATTATATTATATATATTATATGCTAAATTGGTAATTAATATAGTATCAAATTTTAAAATCTAATTATTCATGTCTAATAATATAATAACATAAAATTAATTTTATAAATCTTAATATAAGCTATACCATTCGATATAACATATAAATTTTAATTTTAGAACATAAAATATTAACATTAATATGACATAAAATTTTAATCTTAAACATAAACATTAATATTAAGTTATTAATATAAACCTACTTTTGATATATATATATATAGGATAAATAAATTTTATGGCATAATGAATTATAATATATATATTATTTTTTATAAATACATTTCTACACATTTAATCATATATATTTTTAGTTTGGTAAATAATTGGGCACAACTCTTGCTATCTTTCTCTATTCTAGGAATTTTTGTGATGTTTTCATCATTAGAATTACACCAGAAAAATCAATAAGACTAGGCTGAACCGGACCGAAACCGATAAAGCTGAAAATTTAGGTTTTTGTAATGAATCGGTTCGGTATTATTTTCTTAATTCTCAAAATCAGTATATACCTGTTTAGTTTTAAAATATGTTCAAAACTAGACCGAACCAGAGTGGTTACACTCCTAAAGTAGGTTTTTACATGGATCTCAGACTTGTTCCACTTCTTCAAAGAGAATGTGTAGAATTTACATATCCTAAGATAATACAAAGCATTTCTCACTTAGGAAAGTGATTTATGTATGCTTGACATACAACACTTCCATCCTTCTTTCGTTTTATTTTTATAGATGTGGCATTTTCATTACTTTTAGATATTTTTTATTTTATAAAAAAATAGATTAAAAAGTTAATAAAACATGTCACGTTATTATAGTGAGATAAAATTAGGATGATGGCATAGTTTATATATTTGTTTTATTTTATAAACATAGTTTATAATTTTTTTTTATAAACAGTTAACACGATGCATGGATGATAGTGCATGAATCTTACGAGTAATGCTAAATACAAACTTCAAATAGATAAATCTCATACAAGTCTTTTGTAAAACAATGAGTCTCTCTAATAAATAATAATTTTTTTTATACTTTTTTGAGGTAGGGTCTCCTTTTTTACAAAGACTTGTATGAGATTTATCTATTTGAAATTTGTACAAATGATTTCTCGAATCTTATATCTAATATTATTGGCAACTAAATTCAAACATAACTTATTGTTATTTAGGAACTCAGACATTTGAGGTAATTATTCCAATAAATTATATTATTAACCAGATTTAATATCTGGTCACACTTATTAAAAGTTGTTACATATGGAAGCCAGTAAAACCATACATACTCAGAGCGAAAAGGGTACTTATTGAGAGAGAGAGAGAGAGAGAGTGGTAATTTGTTGTGGACAGGGGCCAGGAGCGAGAGGGTGGAAAGCCGGAGGCAAAATGAACGAAGACGCCAAGAGGATCATCCCGGGAGGTCTGTTGATAAAGTCTCCGATCTCAGACGACTTGATTCCCTCTTCGGTGGCGGCAACTCCTCCCCCTGATAAACGCGTCATTATCAAGAGCGCAGACATGCTCCCCGACGTGCAGAAGGAGGCCATCGACACCGCCATCGCCGTCAGCTCTTCTCTTATACTTAATTTTATATATTTAAATTTGAGGTTCTTTGCTTTTTTCTTTTCCTCTTTTGAAAAAAAAAAATTCGTGTTTAATGTGGAATTGGGTTCCATTAGGCATTTGAGAAGCACGGTGTGGAGAAGGACGTTGCGGAGCACATTAAGAAGGAGTTCGACAAGCGGCACGGCTCCACCTGGCACTGCATCGTTGGTCGTAACTTTGGTAACCCTCCCTTCTCCTCCATTTTTGCCCTTTCCGTCTCTTGTTTTTTGTTTTCTTCTGGGTTTTTGTTCAGATTCAGTTTTCTATCTGATGGTATGTTTATCGAATCGATTTGTGGTTTAAGTTCTGTTTTGGTTATTGGGTACTTTGTCTTGTTCGATATGACTTATGCTAATAGATCTACCCTCAAGTTATCGATCAGATGCTGGGAATGTGGTTGCTACTTTTATATATAAATAGTGGTTGATTTTGATGCAAGGGAATCTTTTTTACCTATTTGGGGGTTAGGCCTCATTGGATGTGAGATGAGATGAAATAAGATGAAAAATCTGTGAATAGTAGTGAAATAGTTCGTGAATAGTAGTAAGATGATTTGAGTTAAGATGTTTTATGAGATTTTGGGAAATGAGAGAAAAAGTTTGAATAAAAAAATTATAAAGTTAAAAATTGTTAGACTATAATTTTTTAATATTATTTTTGTTTTGGGATTTGAAAAAAATTATTTTTTGTGTTTTGTTTGGAAGTTTGGGAAAGTTATAATGATTAGGTAATGATTAAATGAAAATTTTGAAAATTTTAAATTGAAAAGTGTTTTTGTTTCAATGGAGTTTGGATGTTGAGATGGAGAACCTTAACCCTCTTTAGTTTGAATCTAGGCATGCTTTGATCTTTTGTCTTTACTTCCTTTTTGTGTGTCTAGTAGAAATTCTGAAAGCAGAACCTAGTTGATAGGTAACTAACTCTGAGCTGATGTCATTGGACTTGGTGTGAAAAAACAAAATCTTACTAATTTATTTATGAGAAACCGTAGTAAAAAAAACCTCTAAATGCATTTGATCTTGGATTTACCTTATTCATAGTCCTTAATCCTACTCGTTGCTAGACCCTGCAATCGATGTTTTTAGCATCCTAAGTGTGACGGAAAACAAGTTCAGATCTTGTTGCAGTTCATGAAACCATGAATTTTCTTTTTCTCCATCCAATGATACGTAAATCCTATACTGCGATTATGCTTGGAAGGCCCCAAATGTGGAGGGGCATTGAATGATAGTTTTTGGTTAAAATAAATCATAATTCCATTTCATAAATGAGGGGGAAATTAATGTTATTGCATTACTTGACATTGGTGTGTGCTTGGGGCTGAATTTGTTTCAGATCATAGAAAACATCATAAGAACTTGCAGTCCAAGTCCATATAAGGGTTGTGATACACTATCAGCAATACGCAACCATCATGCTGTGATTTTCTTGTAGTATGTCTGCCTACGTGTCTCTGTATGCTATTTCTATGGTCCTATGATGTTGAGTATAGAAACTTGCTGTCCAAGCCTGTATATGGTCTGCGATAGCACTGCCAGGCAATAGGCTACCCTGCTTGTAGCATGTCTGCGGTCTGCCTAGATCTCTATTTAAGTTATATTTCTAGTACTACCATGGCACATTTTTGAAGTTATCATTGTCTTTAGGCATGATAAAGAGTGATATATCAAGTGCTGGTAGTGAGTAGCTCCAAGTGAATAAAAAATTTGGGCCATTCTCTGTATCGTGCAGTTTTAGCATGCCTTGTTCTAAAACTTGCATTAGCATGGACACTGTAAAACCGCTGTGCGAAAAATATCAAATCTTGATTCTTTAATCGGAGCAACTAAATTTAGTTTCAGTATTTCCAGCTGTATGTGAGCATAGATGGTTGTCTTTTGAAAAGATCTGATTGATGGGATACGTCTTGAATGTCAAATATTGATTTACCATTAAACAGGTATTGATTTAAAGTGATATTTAACTATCAAATCTGAGTTGGTGTTTAAGTAATGTCTTCCAGATAACTTGCTAATTATTATTATTATTATTATTATTATTTGGTGATTATCATTGGTCATCTTCTCTGCCATGACATATAGAAACCACAATCGATATGTTTCCTCTTTCTTGGGGAGACTTGAGCTTGTCAGCTCGTCATGTTTCCTTAGCCAGTTTCAGTATGAACCTCTATCTACAAGCACTAAGTAGTTGCTTCAGATCTGCTTCCATGCAAAGTCTTGACTGACTGTTACCAAGATAAGAGTGACCCTTAATTTTCAAGGTTCTGTTGATGTGTGGGGATGCTATATATTACAGGCAAGTGCTTTGGTTTGCTTCCATTAGTGACTATGGCCTTCCAGCTCCTGACATTTTTGGACTTCCAAAAGTAACCCCTTCATTGTTGCTTCACCATTATAAAATTAAATACAAATACACTTACGTTATTGTTACCATTTTGATATTGTTTTAGATATTTGATAAACTTGGAACTACCACTGCTTATTTTTAAAACTGAGTCGTGTGGACATACTTGTTTTCTGTGCAGGTTCCTATGTGACTCACGAAACAAACCACTTCATCTATTTCTATTTGGATCAGAAGGCTGTTTTGCTATTCAAGTCTGGATGATTGTCATCATGACGTTCATGATGATGTTGATAACGATCATGAAAAATCTGTGATTAGGACACTGTAATTAGAACCTGTTTGTTTTAATTAAAAACACTAGCATGCAAACCTTTTCAGGACATTCCTGTGTTCAACTTGTATATCTTGTATAACTTCAATTGGCTTTTAACTTTGGATAGCAGTCGTGTTCTTGACTCGAGTGCAATTCGACACTTCCATGAAACTTGGAATTAGTGCATTGGGTATCAAACCTTATCTATGTTTAACTGTTGTTGTCCAATTTAAAGTTAAAATGCATTCAGGTTGGATGAATGGCCTGACTTCTTCCATCTTTGCTGCTTATAATAGTTGTGGCAAAAGTATCCCCTAGGTCTAAAAATATAAAGAACAATGAGGCCAACCCAGTAGGATACCTCGATGAAAGCTTTTTCAGCCATATTCCAGTCTAGAGAATTGCAAATTAGCCTGAAATGTAAACCTTATTTTGATGGCTTTTGTATTCCTAGATATACTGGATATTCAAGCTTATAACTGTACCTAGTGCTCCTTGATCTTGATTGATGTTGTGTAAATTATACGTGGTTCTAAAAAGCTGAATGAGGCAATGGGGTAGATGAGAGTAAATCTAAATCCGTTTTAGGTAAATCTGATTTGGTGTGGCTTAAGAAGAACGTATCCCCCTTTTACAAGGTGGCACAATGAGTTCTCACACTGACAGAACCAAAGCATTCTCCACCTCTCAAAAGTGAAATGAATAGGCATTTTCACCTTGCGAGACAAACAACTGCCTCTGTCCTTTTCCACTAATGTAATATGGAATTGTGACACTGCATAAAGACAAACAAATTGCAAACCCCTCAGTCCTTTAGTACACCTCCCCTCTCTCTCTCTCTCTCTCTCCCCTTATGGTACTATTTCTAGGGTTCCATGTTCCAACTTTAAGGTACTGCATGCCCACATCGGAGAGTATAGATTCTATGGTCCAAAACTTCAAATTCCTGTTCCCCAATTATATTCTATGCTTTGAACATCTATTTCAGGCCCACCTTGTGAAGTTGTGGGGGTGAGAACAGAAAACCCCAGGTGTGTTTGTTTTGAATCCATTTTCCCGGACATGTAGAGGATAGCCATACCATAATTAACAGATTTTGTTTGCACTCTCCAATTTGTATATTTGCAAGTTCTACTCAATGCATAGCATAAATTAAGCAGATGGGTATCCCATCTTGTACTCTTAACCAGTTCGGGAATCTGTACATGTTGATGCCAGGTAAATCTAACCAAATTCCTGAATTATGCAATTTGAATAGTGAGTTGAGATGAGATGAAAGTTAAAAATAAAATAAAATATTGTTAGAATATTATTTTTTAATATTATTATTATTTTGAGATTTGAAAAAGTTGAATTGTTTATTATATTTTATATGAAAATTTGAAAAATTTATAATAAAAAAATGAGATAAAATGCTTATTATATCCAAACATGCCTAAGTTCTATTATAAATCACACCATTTGAGAGAGAGAGAGAGAAAGTACTCCTGGTTATGGACATGTTCCAATCAAATCAAGCACCATGTTTTAATTCCATAACTTCAAGAATGGCATTTGCGCGACACATTGTTGAAGAGGTGGTGGTAACCGCTACACTAATATAAGATATTTATGTTGTTGTTGTTGTTGTTTTTTTTTTTTTTTTTTTTTTCTTTAATTTTGAAAATGCTATAGGTTTTGGAAAATATTCTGGGATATCAATCGAGTTCTACTTGCTTTATAAGCACCTTAATTTTAATTTTCCAGCTAAGGATAATGCTACATACGACGTAGAATACGTAAATACCGTAAAGTCGTTTTGAAAAAAGAATAAAATTTACTATTAAAAAATTAATTTCTTTTCATGTGAGTTTTGTATTTATTTACTTTTTTCAAAATGATTATACAGCGCTTGCGCACTCACGACTGCAATTATCATTTCTTATTTATATGAGGGATGTTACTCATCATCCCACACCATAAATTTTATAAATTTTAAAATTATTATTATTTTTTATTTATTTTATTTTATTTTATTTTATTTTATTCTTGTTAAACTAATTGAGTTGTTCTACTTATCATTCATACACCACATACTTATTATAGGAAAAATGAAAAAAAAAAGTGTAGTGTGTGTAACAATGATAAATAGAATTATTCTTTTTATAGAGCATATTTCTCCTTGATTACGGACCATCTTCCCTACCTCAATTAAAGTACTGTTCTACTTTTAGGTACCTTAGCTACACATTCACCCTCACAAATTGTACTAAAGACCAGCATCCGAGGAAACAATATTAATGGCTTTGCATTCCCATTTTTCTACAAAGAATAAAAAACCACACATTCTCGTCCCAAAGAACACCATCTTTATATGAGATATGTTATACATCACCTACTATTCATCTTATATTTTTTTTTTTTTATTTTATGTCAGACTCACCACAGACCCATCACTCTAATTTCAATCTCTTCTCAAACTCTTTCACTCTCTCCGACCTCTCTCTCTCTCTCCAACCTCTCTCTCCTCAAGCGCTCTATCTCTTCGACCTCTTTCTCTCCTTAATCTCTCTCTCATCGAACTCCCTCTCTCTCATCAAGCTCTCTCTCTCATCAAACCCCTTCATCAAACCCCCTAGCTCTCTCCTCAAGCTCTCTCTCTCATCAAACCCCTAGTTCTCTCATCCAGCTTTCTCTCTCTTCGACCTCTCTTTCTCTCCTCAAGTGCTCTCTCTCTCTCTCTCTCTCTCTCTCCTCAACCTATCTCTCTCTTCGACCTCTCTCTCCTCAACCTATCTCTCTCCTCAAGCTCTTTCTCAACGAACCCCCCTCTCTTCAAACCCCCCAGCTCTCATCAAACCCCCTAACTCTCTCATCCAGGTCTATCTTCTTAAGTTATCTATCTTCAACAAGGAGGGGGAAAACGTAGAACCGATTCACTTGTTAATGAACCCGGTTCACACGTAGGGTGTGGGATGTGAGATTTGGCTGATGAAAATATTTATTCTGTTTATATATAGAAAATTCTACTCATATTTCTATTTTACACACAACACGTAATTTTTTTTCTTTATTAAAAATATTATGTATGAATGATAAAAATTTCTTTAATTTAGCAAGAATAAAATAAAAAAATAAAAAATAAAATATGATGTGTAATATAAAAATGACGAGTACAATTCTCTTTTTTTTTTTGGTGGGTATATATATATATATATATATATATATATATATATATATATGAACTAACTAAACCGGCTCATATTATAGTAAATACCATTAATGACCTCATAGATGTGTTTGGGGGTTGGGGGTAATGAATCACATGACTTCTATGGCTTGATAGCAAGAAAAAAATCTATTTATTATCATAAATTTCATCATTCTCTCATCATTTCATGATGTGATAGATTTATAAGTAAAATATAACATATAATCTCCAATCACCTAATGACACATTATAGGATAATAGGAGGATAATGAAAGTTAGGATGATGAGTACTATTATTCAAATAAAAATAGAAAGGATATCAATGTCATTACAAAATCAACGGAGGTTAACACTGGATTACAGTTCCAAAGAAAAAAAAATCCATTTTCTCAGTTTCATAATACTCTCTCACTCTCTCTCAGTAGTCAGTACGCAAACCCGCCTGCTCGGTTTTTTGCCCCTTTGCGTTGACGACGAGCCGTGGAGGAAGAAGAAGAAGAAGACGACGACGAAGAAGTTGGTTTCATGGCAGCCAATGAACAGTGGTTTTTGCTAAGACTCTCTTCCTCGTCCATAAAAATCTGTCTGCACCTGCACTCCACGCTACAAAATGCCCTGTCCCCTCTGCATAAGGCATATACACCAAAATATATTACAACAAAAATTAAAACATTAACACAAAACAAATAAACCCAAGAAAGCCACAAAGAAGAACATGAGAGACAAACAGACAGATTTGGTTGGGGGGGGGGGGGGGGGGCTTACTTGTACATGTAGATGTCTTTTCCAGGCAAGAGCTTTTCGTAGCAGAGAAAACACTGGTCAAGGAAAGTGGGTCCTGGAGGAATTAGCGAATGGAGGTTTTTACAGGAAGAGGAGGAGAGATCAGAAGGAGATAAGGGCTTGTTGATAAGCAACATGGCGGTCTTGTTGATAACCTGTGGGGTTTTCTTGCTAACACCACTATTTTGGGCTTCCAGTACTACACTCAGACCCACCATATCTCATTCTCTGATCTCTCTCTCTGTAGAGCCCAGAGTTCCGGCGACAGTGGTGGTGGAAAGAGAGGGTTTGGTTGACGAAACTCTCAGAAAATTAATAGAAGCGAGAGAGAGTGAGAGAGAGAGAGAGAGAGGGGCGATAGTGGGACCCCTATAACTATGGAGCAGTAATAAGGACAATTAGCGTAGCGAACGATTTGATTGCTTTTGCTGATTAACTGCCACGTCTGTCCCTTTTCATTTTCTTATTTTTCTTTATTTTTTACAGACCATACTTTATTTTTTTAATGTTTTTTATATTTTTATTAAATTAAAGAAAATTTTCTATTCCCCGTTCATGCACC
This sequence comes from Juglans cinerea, assembly GCA_961763995.1. Classification (NCBI taxonomy): domain Eukaryota; kingdom Viridiplantae; phylum Streptophyta; class Magnoliopsida; order Fagales; family Juglandaceae; genus Juglans; species Juglans cinerea. The sequence goes on from CAUIVZ010000010.1 coordinate 11,485,616, forward strand.
ACGTGTTTAATAAAAAAATAAAAAATTATTTATGATGTGTGACGTAGAAATGATTAATAAATTTTTTTTTTTTAATTTTTGGAGTTATTTTGTTTGTGGTTACATTTCAATTTAGGACGCTACGTCCGCATAGGATTTTTATAGAAATTCTTTACCGAACGCACAAAATTTTTATTTTATTTTATTTATCTTTTCTTTCACTATTTTTTTAAACCATTTAAATATTTTTTAAAAATAAAAAAAAATCATATATTCATTTAAAAACACTTACTTAATGATTAAGTAAAAAAAAAAATACAATAAAAAAAAGTTTCGGTAAAAAATTTCGGCAAATTTTTTCTATGGAAATAGTGTTTTTCTTCAATTTAATGGAGAACTTTTTTTAATCTTTGCCTTTATAATTATTATTTTTTATTCTTGTTAAACTAATTAAATATTTTACTTATCATTCATATATCACATATTTATTATAAAAAAAAATAAAATAAAAAATAAGAAAAAATAATATATAATATATTGTGTATGAAAATGATAAGTAGAATTATTTTTATAACGAAGAGGGCGCGGGAGAAGAATCATGGCCCAGTCGCAGGCAGAGCTGTCGTGCGAGCTTTTTCTTGGACTATTTGCATAGGTTGTAATCATGTGCGATTCATCATGTTTTGGTTTTGAAGGCGAGAGGGGCAAACGATATTTGCATGTCTCGTTCCCAAAGCCAAAAAATCTGTTCTTGGGCTTTGTATCTTTGGTTTTCAGTTTCCTGTAAATCCAAGTGTCCTGAAAACACACCAAATTGCTGTCATTTTTTAGGAGATATGAGCCATTAATAGATACCACATGATATGCATATCATAAGCTGATTACACATTAATATTGTAGCTAGCAAAGACAGTTTCTTTAATTGTTCTGGTTTGGTACGTCGAGTCTTTGTGTTTCTTAACACATTCGATCTCTTGTAAAACTGAAAAACACAACATGAAGTACTGCACTTGTCGTGAGTTTACAGAGGGAACTGAAATTCAGAGGCAAGCCCGGCCACATGCATGATGAAAGCCTTTTATAATCATGTATCATGTAGAGTGGATATGCATCATGTTCCTTTCTTAAACACAACAACTGCAGTACTTCATGCATGCATGTATAGTAGTAGATCTGTTTTACGCTAAAAAAGGTTTACCAATCTGATACACGAACAATCTAGCTAGTTCATGATATCAGTCATGAACTTTACTAATTTTGTAATATCTATTATTAGTGAATTACATACATACATATATACATACATACATAAAATATCCCACGCGGTACCTTATACATACCTTTTGCTGTTATGATCCTTACGTACGTGTAATCTTAACGTACTTACACCTAACCTAATCTGAGATGTTAACCATATGCAGAGTAACACATGCATGGCTATATTCTTCATTGGAGACTCATATATACGTATGGGTTTTATTTTTGCACTTAATTGGTATCATGACTGGGCCTAACCCATATATATATATATATATATGATGCATTTACTTTCATGATCAGTTCTTTGATCACTTTCATGTTTTACAAACATTTCCTGATCATTGATGGTCATGTGAAAATCGAACCATATTATAAATTTGAAGATATGGAAGATATATAACACACATACATGAAACCCAAGACTTCCGGTCCATTAATAAATACAATTTGAAATCAAAATATTAAGCATGATACAATTTTGGATCATTATTCGAAATTAGTAGTGTATTTATAACGTTATTCTAAGTGATTATATATATATATATATATACACATACTAGTAAGGGCAGACACGTGTGCCCACATGCATGCATTGCACGTGTGCCCAATTGAAAAAATATGAAAAATTTGCTACTGTCAATCCACAATGAATAACAAAATGACAATTTAAATTCATATAATTTCTTAATTTAAAATATCAATAGATAGAGTTTCATCTATATTTTAAAATTTTATTTCTAATCATAAAAAATATAACATATGTTGTGCAAAATATTGATAATCATAACATAGAAACTTTAATTATAAATTGGCAGATTTATGTCTATTTTTAGAATTTTTTTCTTATTTATAATACATATTATACACATGATATGTATAATGTTTATAACTATAATACAATAATTTATAAGAACTAAGTCACAATTTTGAAATGCATGCGACCAATTTTTATAATCGTTGAGTATCCCAACGATATTATTATAAACGGAAGAAAAAGTGAGGAAAAAGGTGTGGAATGGATAATGTATTAAAAATTGTGTTTGAATTTGGTTTGGTTTTATGTATATGAGCATGATTTTATTAGTGAAGTTATAGAAATGCAAAGATATTGTTGAGTTTTTTTTTTTTTTAATAAAATTGTTAAGTCTGTTTGGGTTTTATTTTCTGTCATATATATATGTATGATCTATTTGATCATAGTGCAAAAATTCAGAGATCATAGTTCAATATGATTTCATGTTAGAAGATAATATTGTTAGTCTGCAAAGGAAAACCAGAAAGTAAAAATGATTTAATTTGATTATAAAATCAGGAGTAAAAGAAGAAGAAGTAATACTGAAAAAAAAAAGTAACAGACTGAGCGTAAGAAAGAATGAGAAAAGCAAGGACATATTTGGAAAGAATGTGTACCAGAACTCTGATATAAAGCCCTTTGATATAAAGGCACCGTTCATGGAAATGAGGGGCAGAAACGTAAAATTATGAATAAAACAAAAACAAACCGATGGAAGAAAAGGGAAAACAACTAAAAAGTAGGGGCAAAATCAGTATAAATAACAGAGCTGAGAGACAGAAACGGGAAAGAAATACAAATGAAGGATAAAATTGAAAAAAAAAAGATGGACAACACCTGCTTATAGCCGCTTATTACATATAAGATATATATATTATTTAAATAAAAAGAGTCAATTTGGGATTCTCTCTTATATATATCTTAATTGAAAAATGCTAATCCTACCGCTCCCGCCCGCTTGCATTTGTTTTTGGTTTTTTGTTATTTTTTCTTACTTTGTGATTAAAGAAGTGTTTTTTTAATAATGTTGTAGATTTTTTTAAAAAAAATATTTAAAAGTGTTAAAAAAAATACATATAAAAAAAGCCAAAAAAAAAAACACCAAAATAACTAGAGTTACCAGCGGTGGCTGTAGTGTCTTGTTTTTCTATAATCTTTTAAGAAAAATGACACTCTCATCACCACTGGTTTTTACCATTCGGTGTTATCGTTGGAATTCTTTATTTTATTTTTTAAATTTTCTTTTTACTTAGTGATTAAAGAAGTATTTTTTTAATAATATTGTGATTTTTTTATTTTAAAAAAAAATATTTAAAAGTGTTAAAAAATACATGGGAAAAAATAACAAAACAAAAAAGATCAATTATGTCTAAATATGGTAACTCCCAGCTTAATTATTTCAGAGCAGTCCTAGTACTATATTTCCACACGAATGTACGTACTGCATGGCCTCCTGACTCTGATCTAGTACATGAGCAACTTCAAACCTCTCTTTCTCAAAAGATGAAATTAACTCGATCGATCGGCAAACAAAGCAAAACATTCTCGATCGGAGAGGGGTTTGCACTACAACAGAAAGGGTTTTTTGGGACGAAAATTTTCGTCCCAAAAGACCCCAATTTCGTCCCGAAAAAATTTCGTCCCAAAGTCGTTCCAATATCACTGTGCCAAAAGGTATTTTGGGACGAAAATCACCATTTCGTCCCAAAAAATTTCTTTTGGGACGAAATTGAAGGAAACCGTTCGAACACGTTCGAATGAAATTTTTTTTTTGTCACGGTTTAAATTCGTCCCAGAAAATAGTTCGAACAGAAAAAATTTTAAGTTCGAACAGTAGTGACGTGTTTGAACGATTTTGAAATATGTTCGAACAAACATGAATTCGTTCGAACGTTATGAATTGTCTTTGTGTTCGAATGTTAAATGGTCAGGTCGAACGGTATATGGGTTCGAACGGTATAGGCTATGTTCGAATACGACTGAAATTATTTACGTTCGAACGTTGTGTGATCGTTCGAACTCTACGAACATAAATTTCGTTCGAACATTATGTTTACGTTCGAACGCTATTTCATTACATAGAGTTCGAATGTTTTATGTTCGTTCGAACGAAATCTCTTTAATTTAAATCAATAATAGAAAAACAAATAGACATTCACACTGTTTAACACTCACAAAAGTGTTATAATAAGCGCAAACTAAATAAATAACAGTCGAGACGAGCATTGTTCGTACATAAATAGATAATCCCAAAATCTATCAGTTGCTTGGAGGCCTGTACTGTTGCATAAGCTGCTGCATTTGAAGTTGCATCTGTCTTCTGAACTTTTCTTGTTGTTCTTCATGTTGTTTGAGGCGCATCTCCATATCTACTTGTTTTGCCAATTGAGCCTCTAACTCATGCTGTCTTGCAGTCAATTCTTCGATTCTGGAATTCGCATTCTCTAGCGCTATAGAAGTCATAGATGCATTCCCAGAAGAAGAGGAAGAGGGACCAGGCTTTACACAACGACCCAAACCCCTCAAATATCCTGAACGTTGACCCAGGACTTGTGTAAAAATCTCAATATCACTTGTTGATGAATTTTGATCTGACGCAGATTCAGCACGTAGGGCAACCATTTTATCCTAGCCATATATAAGATAAAGAATTAATATCGTCATAAATATTCTAATATATTTAATTAAAACAGGTTATAAAACTTACATAATTTTCACGGGCATCAGGATGAGTCCACTCTCCATTACGATCAGTGTGCGATGCAGCATATAATTTTGTCAAATCATAATTAGTATCTGAATCTTGCTACAATAAATGTATTAAGATATAAAGTCATTATGATTCATCCAAATAATTAACTATATCCAATACAAAAAATAGCATGCAATACCAATTTCTTAGAAAGGCGATGGAAAGATCTTGAGCCTGTATGATGATTAATCTTCAATTTTGATCTATTTGTTTTGTTTATAGAACTTCGCTCCTGCAAAGAAATTGAAAATATTATGAAGCGAAATAACAGATAGGACAAGTAAAATAATTAAATTTCATTATACCTGATATGATGGATCCTCAAACATGTCACAAAGTTTTTCCCACTCAGAAGGTCGGACATCCTGGAAATGATGTTGGCGTGCATCTTCCTTCTTCTCAAACTGCATATCCAAAGAACAATGGATGAATCTACCAAAATCATAATGTTGGACGACAACAGATATAGTTCTATAGTTTGCGAGAATGATCTTACAATCCCAAACTGTCCACTCTGGACAATTCAAGAGTTATCAATCAAGCATTTATCTGGATTGATAACTCTCGAACGGGTCTAAGGTTTATTTTGATGAACAAACAATACAAAATATGCTAATATATGTCAAACAATAACAATATATTATTTATAGAACAATATTAGATTTATTACAGATTTTAATTTAAATATTAGTTTTACCTGTTTATAATTAAGTATTTTAATTTAAAGATTTAATAGTATTTTAATTTGAATATTAATTTTATTAATTTATAATTAAGTATTTAAGTATTATTAAATCTTAACTATTTCTATTTTAATTTAAAGATTTAGTAGTATTTTAATTTGAATATTAATTTTATTTATTTAGAATTAACTATTTAAATGGTAGTTGATCCTAATTATTTGTGATTTAGTAGTACATATAATTTACAACTATCCCAAACTATTTGTATTCTGTATATGTTATTGATGTAATGTCATTACCCGTTCGAACGAAGATAACCCATGTTCGAACAAAATGAGAACGTTCGAACGGTAATCCTAACCCGTTCGAACGTATTCATTCCAGATTCCAGTCGTCTTCAACAACGCCGAAAACTCCATTAATGACAAACTCTAACAAACACAAACAACAATCTCAAAGCATACAACTTTCTAACATTGCAAAATATTAAGTTCAAACCATACATTTCTATTTTAAAAGGAATACCTGAATTTTTGAAGATGAAAATGGAATACTCCGAGAATAATCCGAGAATAATCACAAACTGTCCTACAAGTAGTAATCCGAGAATAATATAGTGAGATGAAAATATTTTTGAACTTAGGGGCTAATTTGAGAAAGAATACCTCTGATATGCAACGGGCGACGGCGCAAGAGCAGGAGGAACGAAATGAATATTGTGAGGTTCTGTCGTGTTTTTGCAGAACATTTCATGTTCGAACGGTTATTTACTAACCGTTCGAACGTGAAAATATTAAGCGGGAGAAAATTCCCTCCTAATTTTCACGTTCGAACGTATAAAAATTATGTTCGAACGTTATTGATTTATTCCCGCTCAAAAATTAACTGTTCAAGATTTATTTATATTTTTTTTCTCGTTATACATGTTGAATAAAAGAACAACATCAATATATATATAAGACATATTAGATGATACTATAGTTTATTTGGCGGGATATTTTCCCACCACTGCAATAATCCGTTCGAACTATAACAAATTACGTTCGAACGGTAATCCAGCTGTCTTTAATTGGCGGGATTTTTTTCCCGCCATTGCAATAATCCGTTCGAATGTTTTTTATACGTTCAAACGTAACATATGTGTTCGAACGGTTTACGAGTACCATTCGAACATATATCATTTATGTTTAAATATAACTTTTTTCATCATTAAATGAAAAGTACTATAACATCATATGTATTAGTTATATATACTATCATATATAATGTAATATATACTATCATATATATAGTAATCTATACTAAATATATAATATATATAGTAATATATATTATCATATATATAGTGATGTATACTATCATATATATTATTAACATCATATGTATTAGTAATATATACTCACATATATATAGCCTCAAATATACAAAGGTCACATAATAAAGTATATAGAAATTTATAAGATAATAGTATATTAGTAAGCTATACTCTATATATATATGCTGTATAATATCATATATAACTTTAGTAGGTAAAGTATAATGGAATATATAATATGACATATGTTAGTTAAGTATAAACTCATACCATATAGTACCATATGCTATCATATGGTACTATATATATATTACAATCTCATATATAACACTTTGATAGTAAAGTATTATGATATATTACTATTATACTATAAAAAAATATATATAAGTTATTATGTTTTCATTTAAAGTATTCTACTATCATAATATATATTATAATATATTATAATATTACATATATATTACAGTATATATAATCTACTATAATAGTATATATATTATAATAATTTATAGGAATATAAATATAGTATACATTTAATACAATTTTTAATACACTTACAAAACTTCAATTCGAACGTATAATAGTAATGGTCGAACGGTTTTATATTAACGTTCGAACTTTAAATATTAACGTTCGAACGATTATGCACGTATAAGTTATCGCGGGCAGCGATTTCTCTCACGCCGCCGTCCCCACCGTTTGAAAAAGCGAGAAAACGTTTGAACGCACTACATTCACCGCCGTCTGCCGTCGTGATCAGCACATACGTCAATCACTTTTCCTCCCAATCAAAGGTATGTATTTTTAAACCCATTTTACCGTTTATTTTATAATTTTATGGTTTTATTTGTTTTTTTTTTTAGAAATTAGATTTTTTCATCAATAATTACCGTAGAACATCATAAATCTATCGTAGGATGTTTAGAAATGAAGAGTACTTTGTTTTTAGTCGAAGAAACCACGGAATCGATTATTTTTTGAGTGTTTTCATGGCCGCTGAGTTGACTCAGCCATGGACGAGTTAGGTCTGTTTCCCGTTCGAACGGTATTAACCAGTCCGTTCGAACGAGTAAACCTGTACGTTCGAACAAGTTTAAAATGTTCGAACGTTATTAATTGTCCGTTCGACCATATATTTAGACGTTCGAACGCTAATTGTTAAATTCAATCCATTTACATTTTATTAGCTTATTAAATTGTTTTCATCGTTTAATTGATTATATGTTCTATCAATTAATTTATTAAATTGCTATTAGTATATAATTTTGTAAATCTTTTAGTCGTAATTAGATTTTAATTATCACTAATCTTGAATGTATATTTTATTTTTAAAATTTCAGGATCATAATAATGTCTTATCGGGGCCGTAAACGTGGTAGATCAGGAGAACCTTCCATCCAAACAGTTCGAGAGCGGACAGTTTTACTTGAGCGACAGGTAAAACTGTCTGATTTTGTCGCTCTTATATGGGAGGGTCATTCTCTGCTATCAGTATTCAATGATCGTGGTTGGGCACCAATCTTAGATCAGCGAGAAGAAGGAATGGAGCTCGTTTCCTTCATTGAGATCGTTACTGAGTTCTATAAAGAGCTCGGTGCTGCCAGCCCAGACGATGGAGGGGCATATAGGATCTGTGTCCGAGGAGCTCCTGTTATATTTTCAGCGGACGGACTCGCTGCATATCTGGGTATTCCTAGGCTTCTTGATGCCTATCCAAACCTGCCGCCTAGAGAGTCTGGTCCTTCAGGTGATGCAGCTATGTCTCAGGACGAGGGACCAGATTACACAGATGAGATCGATACACTTGCTGATCACGAGGTCAGAGACTTGATTGTTGGTCCAGATGCTCCAGTGTACGATGGCTCCAAGAGTATCAGGCAGGCAGATTTATCTTCTTTCTTCAAGATTATGAATTTGATCATTGCCAACAATATTGACCCACGGCAGTACAAGACCGAGGTCGGCATGGATCGAGCGAGATTTATGATACGGGTCGCTCGTGGCATCCCGATCGACCTCGTTGGTTATATATTTGAGAGGATCCGATCAGAGGCACGGTTCATTACGACAGATATACTGCCGTTTGGGATCCTCATCACTCGATTTTTGCTACATGCTGGGGTTGTGTCCGAACCTGCCGAGCGTTCCAGATTTCCGATGGCACCGATCAACAGCACCACCCTATCACGGAGCACGGGACACTCTAGATTTCGTTTTCGTGGGGCTGTTCCTGACAAGGCTGAGATTCAGAGAGATGCGCAGCCGGGAGATACTGGAGTATCGGCTGGTGAGACATCTACACAGGCTGAGGCATCACGCACATATATTCGCGAGGAGATGGCTGACATATTGCGTGCTGAGATCGGCGTACACACATCAGCAGTGATTGATGCAGTGCATACTGCCATGTCTGAGTTGCGTACAGAGATTATGGCTACCGTCTCTGGGTTACGTACAGAGGTTAATGAGTTACGTACAACGATTAATGCCAATAATGCAACTCAGGTTACAGTTAGTACTCGACTGACACAGGTAGAGACACAATTAGCTGCAGTCGAGGATGTGTGTAGAGACCTCGCATCACAGTAGTTTTTATCTTTTATTTATATTTTCTTTTGTTATAATTATGAACAATATATATGGCATTTTGATAATTTACTTTATTTGGTTGATTAATATATATGTAGTTGATAATATTTATTTAACTAAAAATTTTATTTAACGTAAAAGAAATCATTAAAATATTTTAAAATTAATTACATAAAATTAATTAATGAATTTGTATATATGATAGATATTTTTTATATTTTGAGTTTCGTACCGAGATTAATATTATACTTTCGAATGTATAAATGTGGTGCTTGAATATGTTCTAACTAAATATATTCCGTTCGAACGGTTTAGAAACATTCCCGCCAGGATTTGCCACCAAATATTTTCCGTTCGAACACAAAAAATTATCATTCGAACGTTTTTGAACTTTCCCCGCCATAATAAAGTAATTATCCGGCAAATTTTACTGTTCGAACGTATTTTTTTATGTTCGAAAGGGAAAAAATTTTTTAGACGATTTAATTCGTCACAGAAAATATTGTTCGAACGGTTATTTTGACGTTCGAACGATTTTCTAAATTCATCGATTTTTTGGGGCGAAATTTAAATTTCGTCCCAAAAAATGACTATTTCGTCCCAAAAAATGACTTTTAGGGATGAAAAAATTTTCGTCCCTAAATAATTTCGTCCCAAAATCTCAAATTTGTTGTAGTGTTGTTTGATCATCATGACCAGCTTTCAGTTTCATCCACCACATGATCAATCTTACTAGCTATATATTATAAGGCATTGGTTTGGTTAAAACTTTTTGCAAAAAATTGATTGAGATATTATTAATTCGTTGTGAGTTAGTAAATGGTTAAGTATTTATAATATAGTGAAAATTGAAAATTCAAGTATTAATTTTACAATTAATTCCAAAATTATAAAGAAAAATGGATACAGTAATTTAATTTAAGTACTTGTCTTGAGAGAAATCATGAGCCTTAAAGTTTTTTAAAAAAATATTCTTTCTACGTTAAAATTCTTTTGGATTGTGATAATAAGTACAACGTTAAAATTCGTTAACGAATGACGTTGTTTTTATCTTAAATTCTTATGATTTTATTTACATGACTTGTTATTGTAATATGTTTTAAATAATTAATATTTAAAATTAACTATAATGTGTTATATTAGTAATTAGTGATCGAACTGATAAAATTTGAAAATAAAAAACTAAAAAATAGTTCATATTTAAACGATCGAGTGATGATCGTATGTATATACTAGTACAAAAAAATTGGGCTATTGCAGATATTTATTGTTTGTTGCAAATAAAATTGCGGCAATAAGTAACCTTTTACATCGATTTTCAAGTCGTCGCACACTTTTAACATTGATGCGCGATTTAAAGTCTAACTTTATTATTTGTAGTGATTTTGGACATTATAGCGGCGAAAAAGCTCGCCGCCAGAAGAAAATTTTTTTGCAACGGGATAACAATCGCTGGTATTGGGTCTAGGGCGCCAAAACCCGCGAAACATTTTATTTTCCCCCCTGAACCTTACCTAGTTTGTTCCCGAGTACACCCTTCGACGTTCTTCCCCATTTTCCTTAACCTGCAAATCCACCCACCCCCACACGACTGTTTCTCCATTTTCGAATACGTCCCACAGCCTCTACTCTACCACTTTAGTTTCCCTTCACGGAAGCTAGGGTCCTCGTTTCCTCTCCATGCAAAATCTGAGCCTATATCCTTCGTCTTGGATTGATTTGCTTTCTATGGTTTTTGCTTATTGGAGGTCGAGATAGTCCAGCTAATTTCCACTTGCATTTACATTCCGTCACCACAGGTATATATCTCTGCAACTCATTTGTCTATCTCCCCACCTTCATCCGTGGGTAGAAGCTTTACAAAAATTGGACTTTTTGTTTGTAGACTAATTTCTAGACTAATGAATCTGAAAGCATGTCCTTTTTTGCACGAGATTTTTTAGTATAACGTAAATTATCTGTGCGTGTTGATGTGGGTGTTAGATGTTCATAATTTTTGCATGATATTTTGCATTTGCACATTAATCTTCCTATGTGTTACTATGTGTATATGAATGGCATTATCTCTACCTTTCAAATGGTTCAATACTATATATTCATCTTTTTCAGGCTAAAAACTGAACATTTGAGAAATACCTTGATACAAGTATTTTGAAAAGTTCAAAAAGCAAACGAAATATATATATATATATATATATATTTTTTTTTACAGTTTCAATAATTATCTTTGGCATAACCCATTCAATACTACTTATAATTAGGTCCTTAATTTTTTTTTCGTTCATTGTATTCTTCTAATTGAGTTATTAGATTGAAATCATTTATTTAAAAATAGCAACCACAAAGAATTAATACACAATCTAATAACATCGATCCCAACACATAGCAAGATTACTGTGCAAGATTACAATGTATATATAAAAGCCCCATTTACCCCACAACAGACTGCATGTACCCAGCCGCTTTGTGTAAAAAATACTAGATTAAGTCCAAACATTGGCCCCTAGTCTGATATTCATTCGTGAGTACTAGATATTCAACTCTACAAAAAACCATAAAATACATAAATGATGGTTTCCATCTGATAAGCAAGCTTAATGAGTAAACTTACACAATACTGTACAAAAGTAAACTTACACTATGGTTTGATGTGTTACATTAAATCTATTTTACATGTACAAAAGTAAACTTACACAATATGGTTTGATGCCCCCCCCCCCCCCCCCCTCTCTTTTCAAGACTCTCTGCTCAGAGCCATTTGCTTACTCTGTATTTGCTTGGAAGAAACTCCCAAAAAAAAGAGCAGAGGAGAACCGTCTCTAGTGATGCCCTTGTAATTCACTCACCACATTTTAGCTGCCTCTATTTTCCAGGTCTGCTTGCAAACCTTTTTTTTTTTTTAATTTCTTTCCATTCTTGTGTCCTTTTGCTTGTTCCATTTGAGTTGAAGCTATGAGTAAAGAAGATTTTGTGAAGATCCAGGTACTCTTCCACTCGGTCATTGTACCATTTTATCTACTTTCTTGTTCTTTTCCTTCAAGGGAATTGCTTCAGTGTGAAAGAAGAAAAAATCTCTCATATTTCTTTCTATAGTTTGTGTTGAATACTCATCCTATAAAATGTGTGCTCGTTTCGTTAACAAATTTGGTATTTGATTCCATTTTAATAGTATTTATCTTTGCTTTATGTTTTTTTTTTTTATTATTATTTTTGGCTTGTTTGTGTATGCAGAAGTCTATTCTCAAAGTAGATAATTCCTTGTCGTGGATGTAAGCAGAAAGTGAAGAAAATCTTGCAAAAAATTGATGGTAAAAAATTTTGAATATGGTGGTACCAAAATTGGCAAGAATTAAATAGAACTTGTTGCCTTTTCCTGTTCTCTATAGATCATACAAGTCTTTATTCTATTCGACACTAACTCTTCTTTTTTACTCTTTTTCCTGCATATTTATATATTTTCAAACTTCTATCATCATTCGCTGCATCTCTCCTACGATTTCTAAAATCTTGTTCTTCTAGAAAACGTAAATATCAACCATCGCCTTAAGTATACCGTAGAAGTTTTATGTTAATAATTGAAATTAACATTATCCTTTGGTCAATTGTTTTGTTTAGAGGGTTCTCATATACTCTCGCTTCATTTTCTTTTTGTTTCGTTTTGACCATATGACCTGAAGGTTAATAGAACTTCTAATTATTCGTAAAATCCAATTTATAAAATTGCCAATAATGCTATTTATCTAAGCGCTAAGTTTCCTGCATATATTACGGTGAGGATAATTTATAATCGCTGGGAAAAAGATCTAATAATTTGCATCAATTTATTAAGTTTTTGCGGCGATATACATATCGCTGCAATTGACTTTTCTGAACGATTTAATGGTAAACATAAATGCTATTTTCGGCACATTTGCAACATACTAAAATCGTCTGGAATTGTAGCTTTTTGCGATGATTTTTTCCAATCTCTGAAATTGATCAGAAGTGGCGCTTTTATTTCGTCGAAAATGCAGCGATTTAGAAATCGCCGAAAATGATTAAATGCAGCGATTATTAGAAGTATTTGGGACGATTTTGAGCGCTGAAAAATGCCTGATTTCTTTTAGTGAATTAACTTGCTTTTGTTTTTTGTTTTAACCTTAAACCCTTTGTATAATTAATATACTGGAAAAAGCCATGCACACCAGTACAAGAATGTCATGTAGGTCCAAGAAGAGAAAGGGGTTTAATTAACAAGAATAATGTGTTACATACAGTCGTGGAGTGTGCAAGTGTCGTGCAGTCGGTTTGAAAAAAAGTGAGGTCCATTGTTAAAAAATTAATTTTTTTTATGTGGGTCTCGTATTTATTCACATTTTTAAAATGATTGTACGATACTTAAGATACTTTTTTCTTCTTTGTGTTTTGAAGGGATTTGGCTTCTCCCTTAGCTGGTGTGACCTTATTCTTCAGTGTATCTCCTCTCCTACCTTTTCGATTATGTTGAATGGAATTTCTAAGGGTTTCTTCAAAGCTTCCCGTGGTATAAAACATGGTGATCCTCTTTCACCTTATCTTTTTATTTTATCGGAAGATGTCCTTTCTAGATTATTGGATTCTCAATTTTGTATGGGCACCATTAAGTCTTATAATATTTCGAGATCTTGTTTGAAAAGTTTACACTTTCTCTATGCGGATGATTTACTAATTTTCATGAGAGGTGACAAACGGTCCTTGAGAGATCTTTTGAATACTTTGAAAACTTATGAATTAGTTTCTGGGCAAAAGATCAATGCAGAAAAATCAAGTTTGTTTTGCTCCAAAAAAATAAATTATGCTAGCAAACACCAGATGTTGGAAACTTTGGGCTTTAGTGAGAGTAAATTTCCTTGTACTTACCTTGGTGTGCCGTTACATACTGGTAGACTTACAGCTTCTATGTTGAAACCGCTTGTTGAGAAAATTAGAAAGAAGGTTGCAGGTTGGAAGAGAAATCTTCTTTCCTCCGGTAGTAGATTGGTGCTTTTGAAACATGTCTTCAATAATGTGTCAATTCATATTCTGTCTGGGCTTAAAATTCCTCTGATAGTGTTTACAGAGATTCAACGTATTTTATCAGAATTTTTGTGGGGTTCCAAGAGGGGAAAAAGAAAAAAGCATGAGTTTCGTGAAGGAAAGTTTGCCAACCAATTCAAGAGGGTGGTTTGGGGGTGAGATATCTTAAAGAAGTACAAGATTCGCTTTTATTCAAGTTTGCCTCGAAATTGACTATGAGTGATTCCCTTTGGGCTAATTTCTTTAGGAGTCGATATTTGAGAAATATGTCTCCTTTAGAAGCTGCTCAACTTCCTGATGGATCTAGCTTCTGGAAAAGTGTAATTCATAGAGTTTCTTTACTCTTTAATCATGGGCTTTGGAAGATTCAGAGGGTAAGGTCAATTTCTGGCTTGAACCTTAGCTTCCATCTGGTGTCCTAGCTGGTCAGGTTCAAGTGATTGAGTCCCCTTTGCTACATATTTGTGATTTATTATCTCCAGTTGGTTGGGATATTCCTCATCTTTCTACTTTGGTTGGGGCCGATTTATGCAATGAAATCCCACAATCTAATATTCGGTTGAAGCAAGGTTCAGATATTTTCATATGGATTTCTTCATCAGATGGCAAATTTTAAACTAAGGGAGCAGGGAATATTTTCAGACTTCATTTGAATCCTCCCCATTGGGTAAAATGGACCTGGTTTAGAGATATTCAAAGTAAAATCTCTTATATTGCTTAGAAATTTTGAAAATGCGCTGCCTGTTGATGCAAATGTTAAAAATCTTGGTATTTATTTACCATCATGCTGCCATTGTTGTGTGGATAAAGGTGCTATTGAAACGAAAGAATATTTGTTTGGGAATGATTTTTTAGC
The DNA here is from genome assembly GCA_961763995.1 of Juglans cinerea. Classification (NCBI taxonomy): domain Eukaryota; kingdom Viridiplantae; phylum Streptophyta; class Magnoliopsida; order Fagales; family Juglandaceae; genus Juglans; species Juglans cinerea. The sequence goes on from CAUIVZ010000010.1 coordinate 11,500,877, forward strand.
TGAAAAAATCTGGGAATTCTTCTCCAAGAGGTTAGAGGTGAGATATAGGAGAGGTCAAAGTATTTTTTATCGAGTTTTTTTTTTTTTTTGTGGTCGAAAGTCAAATGCTCTTCTCAGTTGGGGATAGTGCGTGGTCTTATTCCAACTATGATTATTTGGAGACTTTGGTTTTTCCGTTGTAAGATTCTTATAGAAAAGGGTAAATTCACTTGGGAGCATATTGTGTCGGCTATTCTATTGCGGATTCAAAATGTGTTTGTGGTGTCTATGAAGTTCATGTCTTGTTCTACTCGGGACCAAGAGATATTGTGGAGCATTAGATGTCCTATCATTGTGTTGTGGGTTACTATAGCTAAAGCTTTTGCTTGGCAACTTCCTGATTGTGGTTATTGAAAATTAAATATAGATGGATGTTCGCTTGGTAACCCTGGCTTATCTGGCGGTGGTGGTGTGGTTCGTGATAATAGAGGAGATTTATTTGTAGGTTTTTCTCGCTACTACCAAACTCAAACCAATATTGTAGCTGAATTTTGGGTTTTGAGAGATGGCTTTAAACTTTGTAAAGATTTAGGATTATCGAATATAATAATTGAGACAGATTCTATGATGATGCTTTTATGGATTTATCGTGGTGAATGTTCCCACTGGTACTTATGGGATTTTTGGAAAGAGATGATTAAGCTTATTTGGTCTCTTAATTGTTGTATTCGTCATATCTTTCGTGAATGCAATATGGTGGCTAATTTTTTTGCTAAAGGAGGAGCCCGTAATTCTTGTATGGATCTTCATACTCATAGTGTTATTCCTAGAAGACTTAAAGGTTTGTTGCGTCTTGATAAATGCTCTTTACCTTTTTTGAGACTAAAATTTGCTTAGTGCAGGTTGCAGGGGTCTGGTGCTAGGATTTTTCACTTCTACATTTGTTTTCTTATTATTATTCTTTGTTGAAGCTATTTGGCAAAACCAATTTGGATTATGCAGTTTTCTGTGTAGGTTTTATACAGGTTATTTAGTACACTATTCGGTTTTATGCATATTTAGTTGGTTTAAATTGATTCATTAAAATTTGAGTTCTGTTTGTTTATATTGAATAACTGTATAGGGTTTGAGTTAGTCTATATCTATTTTTGATGCCTAGATTTGGATTCTATAATTATATGTAACTCCTAAGAATTTACTTGTAATTACAGTATTTCTTCCCTATAAGTGATAACTATCAATAAAATTAAAATACTATCTTCTTCTTTTTTTTTAAAAAAAATATCATTTCTCAATTAACAAAGGTGGCCGCAAGTGTGTATTGTTTGGCGGTAGACGAGGCAATTAATAGTTTTTTCTTTTTTCTTTCCAAAAATGGAAGTTGAAGGAAGAGATGAAAATAAAGATAAGTACAGGACGTAGATGATGACTGTGATAAGGGTGATCAGAAGGAAGGTAAAGCTTCGTTTAGTTTCTAAACATCTCTCAATTCATTTTAATTTATCATTATAATTTTTTTAAATTTTAACATAAAATATAATAAATAATTTAATTTTTTTAAATTTTAAAATAATAATAATATTAAAAAATAATATTCTAATAATATTTTATCATTTCAACTCAACTCAACTCAACGTACAAATACAACCTAAATAATGGATAGCAGTACTGCAGGAAGCTGCTGTAAAGACGAAACAGCATTACGTTTTCTTTTCTTTCTTCCATCCAGTGAGTCCAGGTGGGTACAATGAGGAGGATGATGAGGTCATGTCGAGGCCAACCATACTCCTTTTTACCTACTCTCTCTCTCTCACTCTCTAAGAGAGAGTGATACTAAAGAATTATATGATATTTATAGTTAAGAGTAATACTAAAGAAAAATAAGTATAACATTATATATTTTATACTCCTTGTATGACTATTTTTAATTGATTATTTTCAATATTCAGAAAGATGTATGGTCTAAATGATATCACATCATATGTATAAAATAGATGCTCATAATAATAACTTCTATCTATATTTATTTATAAATAAATATCTAAATATTATTGTATTATTTTTAAAAGAATAAATAAATATGAGATTTATATTAAAAAAAATTTAAAAATAAGTCTCTCTCTTTTATAAAATAAATGTGTAATACTTGCCCAACTTATCTAACGTTAATTTATATCTAAAGAAAATGATTTGTACAGAGCATTTTTTATGATATTTTATATAATTATATTTTAAATGAGATGTATTATTATAAAATGTATTATAAAAATATATTATATATATATATATATATATATATATCATTATTCATATCTAAATTGCCAGCGCCACTAGGAATAGCTGGCACTTCTCCAAACATACCTACATGTACCCATCGGCCACCTCATCAATATTATATAATTACTTACGTCTATTATTATACAAGTTGTTTATTGGTTCAACTCAATTGAACTCATCCCGCATCTGGGTTTGGGTTTTATAATTATTTTATAAAGTTACCATTAATTTATAATTTAATTTAAGATGAAGGGTAGTTATGTAAAATATTTATTTTAAAAAAAAGTATAATTATATTGATAAATTTAAAATAATTTATAAAATAGTTATAAAAAAGTTATAGGCTTATCGTTACCTTCTAATTTTTGTTATGCAATTTCTGGTGATGTTTGTAATGTACTCAAACAAAATGCAATTAAAAAGAAAAAACTTGAAAAATATCTTTTGATGATTAAATCATAGAGTAGTTAACCTTTCTAATTAATAGTGGATGAATCTTTGGCCAACACCTGGTAAACTATTTATAAAGATTGAGGTGTTCCATGACAAAGCCTCTTCGGAGGTATGATTCTCGATACTCAATTTGATATGCTACCTCCTCGAGCATGATTCGACTATTGATAGCGTCCATCCGGTGTGAGTATCTTGCTTCAACTAATCTATGTATATTCATATCTTAATCTGGATATAGTTAACTGCATGGGTTTCATATTGATGAGATTTATCTCTATAGATTGATCTCGATATTAGAGGATACGATTAGTTGAGTTTATCCTTGACTCCATATGGTGCATTTGACGTATCTTTTATCATTTAATTGTCCTCTATCACGTGAGTCTCATGTGAGACTATCTTTGCTCCTCAGCAATTTGTACTCAACAGTTACCTCGCGAATTTTTGCCGCACGTGTGCTGGTAGGTCTTTCTTTTCATTCCACCTCACCCATTTCAAATCTAATACATTTCTCTAGACACATCCTTGCCTTCCATTTCCTCCATTTCGATGGCTCCCATAAATCCTTCTTGCAACCTTTCTTGATCTTCTCGTTCAACTCAACTCCACGGATGGAAGTCAACTCCACGGAATCCATCCATGGAGTTGACTGTTGAGTATTTGAAGTCTGGTCCACGCCGCTCGAGCGAAGCGTTTAGCCGCTCGAGCGAAGACAAGACAGAGAGCCTCGCTCGAAGGAACCTCGACAGACCGCTCGAGCAATTGCAAGTCAGAGAGGTTCGCTCGATGACCGCTCGACTCACCGCTCGAGCGGAGGGAAGTCAGAGAGCTTCGCTGGAGGTACCGCTCGACTCACGGCTCGAGCAATTGCGGGAAGCAAGTTCGCTCGACGCGGGCTCGACACGCCGCTCGAGCGAACATCCTTAATTCTGCAAAATTAGGGTTTCCGCCGTACAACATATAAATATTGTTTTTGTTTGTCTTGTACTGTTGCTGAGTGAACAGTAGCCGCTCTACACTGTTTGTATTGTGATTCCTCAAGAAATAAAAATTCTCTGCAGCTCCCGTGGACGTAGGCAATTTGCCGAACCACGTAAATACTGTGTCGTGTGTGATTGCTTATTTTTCGTGTGTTTACATTCACTTTATTGTCATCATTTTCACAACAATTGGTATCAGAGCCAAGGTTCGGGTCTGAGAAAAACAATGGCTGGAGAAGAAGTGAGAGTATCGGGGATCGAGAAATTTGATGGCACGGATTATGGGTATTGGAGGATGCAGATAGAGGATTACCTCTATGGGAAGAAACTCCATCTTCCATTGTTGGGGAAGAAGCCGGAAAGCATGTCAGTTGCTGATTGGAATCTGTTGGATCGACAGGTTCTGGGGGTTATTCGTTTAACTCTGTCGAGATCCGTTGCACACAATGTCATCAAGGAGAAGACGACTGCGGATCTCATAGCGGCTTTATCAGGCATGTATGAAAAACCGTCAGCAAATAATAAGGTACATCTGATGAAGAAGTTATTTAATTTAAAGATGTCGGATGGTACGTCTGTTGCACAACATCTGAATGATTTCAACACTATCACAAATCAATTGTCGTCTGTTGAAATTGAATTTGATGATGAGATACGTGCATTGATACTATTGGCATCATTGCCAAATAGTTGGGAAGCCATGAGGATGGCTGTTAGCAATTCTGCCGGTAAGTCAAAATTGAAATATGATGACATCCGTGATTTGATTTTGACTGAGGAGGTACGCAGGAGAGATTCAGGCGAGACCTCAGGTTTGAGTTCAGCACTGAATGTTGACTCTCGGGGAAGAGCACAAGACAGGAACTCATACAGAGGCAGATCAAAATCAAAGAATAGGAGCAAGAGCAAGTTGAGACCTGGCCAGCAGGCAATTTGTTGGAATTGTGGCAAAGCTGGCCACATAAAGAAGAATTGCAGAAATCCCAAGAAGACAGAGAATGATAGTGCTAATGTGGTAACTGAAGAATTACAGGATGCACTATTGCTTGCAGTTCATAGTCCAGTTGATGACTGGATACTTGATTCAGGGGCATCTTTTCATACATCTTCCCACCGAGAGATAATGCGAAACTATGTTGCGGGTGACTTTGGAAAGGTGTATTTGGCTGATGGAGAAGCTTTGAATGTAATTGGAATGGGAGACATCGACATCGTACTCCCTAACAAGAACAAATGGACCTTGCAAAAGGTCAGACACATTCCTGAGTTAAAGAAGAACCTCATTTCTGTTGGGCAGCTTGATGATTGTGGCCACTCAGTAGTGTTCTCAGATAGCACCTGGAAGGTCACCAAAGGAGCACTAGTACTGGCTCGGGGTAAGAAAACTGGTACACTCTATATGACTACTGGTTTGAATAACACTATTGCCACTACCGTTGCAGAGAGCACAGCAGACTTGTGGCATTGCAGGCTTGGCCATATGAGTCAGAAGGGTATGAAAGAACTTTTGTCCAGAGGCAAGCTACCAGAACTGAAGTCAGTTGATCTCAGTATGTGTGAGAGCTGTATTATGGGGAAACAGAAGAAGGTTAGTTTCTTAAAGAGTGGTAGAACTCCGAAGTCAGAGAGACTAGATCTTGTGCACACTGATGTGTGGGGACCTTCCCCAGTGGCATCTCTTGGAGGTTCTCGCTACTATGTTACGTTTATTGATGATCACAGCAGGAAGGTATGGGTTTATTTTCTGAAACATAAATCTGATGTATTTAGTGTGTTCAAAAATTGGAAAGCCATGGTTGAGACTGAAACAGATTTGAAGTTGAAATGTTTGAGGTCTGATAATGGTGGTGAGTACATTGATGGCGGGTTCAAGGAGTATTGTGCAACTCAGGGAATCAGAATGGAGAAGACTATTCCTGGGACACCACAGCAAAATGGAGTTGCTGAACGTATGAACAGAACCATAAATGAGCGTGCTAGAAGCATGAGGCTGCACGCTGGGCTACCACCTACTTTCTGGGCAGATGCAGTTAGCACTGCAGTATACTTGATAAACAGAGGACCATCAGTTCCTTTGGATTGTGCATTGCCTGAGGAGACTTGGAGCGGGAAAGAGGTCAAATTTTCTCATCTTAAAATATTTGGCTGTCTTTCTTATGTTCTTATTGATTCTGATGCTCGTAATAAGCTTGAGGCTAAGTCAAGGAAATGTTATTTCATTGGCTATGGAGACGAGGCATTTGGCTATCGTTTCTGGGATGATCAGGGTCGGAAGATTATAAGAAGCAGAAATGTGATCTTCAATGAGAAGATTGTGTACAAAGACAAGTCCAGTACAGTTGTTGAAGCAGCTCCTCAGGAGTCTGAGTTTGTGAGTTTGGATGATCTACCAGAGGTCACAGTGCAGTGCAGAGATGTGAGTGACGGGGAGAGTGGGTCCATCACACCCACTCCTATTATTCCGCAGTCAGATCCAGAGCCGTCCACTCCAACAGCTGCAGTTCGCAAGTCAGTTAGGATTATTCGTCCTCCACAGCGTTTCTCACCTTCCTTGAATTACATTTTGCTGACAGATGGTGGAGAACCACAAAGTTACCAAGAAACCTTGCAAGATGAAAATTCTAGCAAGTGGAAGTTGGCCATGAAGGATGAGATGGATTCCCTGTTAGGGAATCAAACATGGGAGTTGACAAAACTTCCATCAGGGAAGAAGGCATTACACAACAAGTGGGTGTACCGGGTGAAAACTGAGCATGATGGCAGTAAGAGGTACAAGGCCAGACTTGTTGTAAAAGGCTTCCAACAGAAACAGGGCATTGATTATTCTGAGATCTTTTCACCTGTGGTAAAGATCACAACCATCAGGCTGGTTTTGGCTATGGTTGCTACTGAAGACCTATTTCTTGAGCAGTTGGATGTGAAGACAGCTTTTCTTCATGGAGATCTTGAAGAAGACATCTACATGCACCAACCTGAGGGGTTTGTGGTGCAAGGAAAGGAAGGTTCAGTTTGCAGACTAAAGAAGAGCTTGTATGGCCTGAAACAAGCTCCCAGACAGTGGTACAAGAAATTTGATAGTTTCATGTGCAGTGCAGGGTACATCAGATGTCAGGCAGATCATTGTTGCTATGTTAGACAGTTTGACAATTCTTACATTATTTTGCTGCTATATGTGGATGACATGCTCATTGCAGGGGCTAGTATTGATGAGATCAATAGTCTGAAGAAGCAGATGTCAGAGCATTTTGCAATGAAGGATTTGGGACCTGCAAAGCAGATCCTTGGTATGAGAATTGTTAGAGATAGAGTCAGAGGCACGTTGAGACTTTCACAGGCTGAGTATGTTAAAAAGGTACTCAACCGGTTCAGTATGGACAAGGCCAAGTCAGTTGGCACACCCTTAGGAAGTCACTTCAGACTCAACAAAGATCAGGCACCAAAGTCAGAGGAGGAACAAGACTATATGAGTAAGGTTCCTTATGCCTCAGCTATTGGGTCACTTATGTATGCTATGGTTTGCACTAGACCAGATATTGCCCATGCAGTGGGAGTTGTGAGTAGATACATGAGTAATCCTGGAAAACAACATTGGGAAGCAGTGAAGTGGATTTTGAGGTACTTAAAAGACTCCTCAGAAACGTGCTTGTGTTTCTCAGGAGAGGGCTTAGAGGTGCAAGGCTATGTTGATGCTGATTTAGCTGGAGATATTGATAGCAGAAAAAGTACCACAGGGTTTGTTTACACTCTGGGTGGTACTGCAGTTTCATGGGGTTCTAATCTACAGAAGACAGTTTCTTTGTCTACTACAGAAGCTGAGTATATTGCAGTTTCAGAAGCTGCAAAAGAGATGGTTTGGATACAGGGCTTCTTGGAGGAATTGGGTAAAAAGAATCAGAATGGCACTCTCTACAGTGACAGCCAGAGTGCCATATTCCTTGCCAAGAATCCAGCATTTCATTCCAGGACTAAACACATTCAGATCAGGTATCACTTTATACGATCATTGTTGGATGATGGACAGTTGCTACTTGAGAAAATTTGTGGAAATAAGAACCCTGCTGATATGTTGACAAAGGGTGTTACACTTGAGAAACTGAAGTTGTGCGCAACTTCAGTTGGTCTTCTAGCATGAAGACAGGAGCTGTGAGTTGCAGAGGTGGAGGAAATCATGTTTGAGGCAGAGGGCGACAATGTGGGTGTACCAGTCTCCAAGTGGGAGAATTGTTGAGTATTTGAAGTCTGGTCCACGCCGCTCGAGCGAAGACAAGACAGAGAGCCTCGCTCGAAGGAAGCTCGACAGACCGCTCGAGCAATTGCAAGTCAGAGAGGTTCGCTCGATGACCGCTCGACTCACCGCTCGAGCGGAGGGAAGTCAGAGAGCTTCGCTTGAGGTACCGCTCGACTCACGGCTCGAGCAATTGCGGGAAGCAAGTTCGCTCGACGCGGGCTCGACACGCCGCTCGAGCGAACATCCTTAATTCTGCAAAATTAGGGTTTCCGCCGTACAACATATAAATATTGTTTTTGTTTGTCTTGTACTGTTGCTGAGTGAACAGTAGCCGCTCTACACTGTTTGTATTGTGATTCCTCAAGAAATAAAAATTCTCTGCAGCTCCCGTGGACGTAGGCAATTTGCCGAACCACGTAAATACTGTGTCGTGTGTGATTGCTTATTTTTCGTGTGTTTACATTCACTTTATTGTCATCATTTTCACAACATTGACTTCTCAAGGCCTGTCACTTTCGAGGGGAGTCAATGGAACGCCACCACTACTCAGGTAGAGTTGGACTTCATCATGAGAGAGAGAGAGGGGGGGGGGGGGGGGGGTGTATGGTATCCCTGAATCGATGAGGTTGACCCTTCCCAATTCTCATAGCCACATTGTCCACCATGCACTGAGGGGGTAGTCGAACATGTCAAGCTTTATATCGGCATGCTCTTGATGGGGTTGAGACTCCCGTTCTGTCGCTCGATCTATGAGATTTTGGACTATTTGAGCATGACCCCTGCCCAGCTTTTGATCAACGCTCAGAGGATCACACTATCTTGCTGTATCATTTGGAGGCAGGCCTTAAAGATGACGGGAGAAGAAAATTCTGACCTCACTGCTCGCAAATTCTTCCATGTCCATGGTGTAAGACAACATGACGAGAACTAGTGTTGTTTCCGTTCACAAAAAGGCTATCGGGTCGTACACTTGGTTGGTAATTTCCCGTTAGCGAGGCCAACTGTCGTGAGTTTCCTGTGAGGGTTAAGGAAAACTCAAATTCTGTTGGTTCTGATGTAATCATTACTTGAGAGGAAATCAACCGTTTCTTGGTGTTACTAGATCAATTACTTGTTGTGGATCGTCAAATTCCTAGTTCGGCGCATCTGAGGCACTCCCGGCCCGTAAGAGCAAGAGGTTTGCCACTAATTCATTGAACGTCAAAGGAAAATACCTTGTATCGAGGGTGAAAGAGTCTGTGGTGGTCACACGCTTGCCCTGACCCTGCTTGTCAAGAGGAGGCCACATAACGTCCTTGGCCTCCTACTACTCCTTCTGGGAATTGTCAAGTGACCCAACGTTCACCCCACATTGCATCCTAATCACCTTACTGATGTGATTAGCCAAGGGGCCAAGATCTGGACTCATTGTTACATTCTGCATTTTTTGACACGAATTCTGACATCTTTCCGGGCTCCTTTCTCGAGGCACTGCATGACAAAATGAAGTCATGGACGTCTTCTTTGGCCTTTAGTGGATCTGTTGAAGTGCTGAAAGTTGGTGATGAAAAGCTTCCTCCAAGCGTTCCTGAGATGTCGGTAGAGAGTGTCAAAGCTGCCACTTATTCGTTTGCATCCTTAGGACATCTCGTGGCTTCGGGCGAGGAAATCCTCTCTGCCATCGACGAGATTTTTGCGGGGTGGCAACTTCCCAAAACAATGCACCCTTGCCCATTGTCATTTCCGGGGAGGAGGTCCCTATAGTTGATGCTACTAATAATTCAACTAACGCTCTGAGGATTAGCGAGGATGATGGATCCTCTACCAACCTTCCGATGAATCAATCAGTTGTTCTCTACGGGAACATCTTTCCCTACAGCATGCTCCCTGGTGACTTCGCCTTTGATTCCTGATACGCAAGCGGAACTCCCGCCACTTGAGGTAGTCCCCCAAGAGCCTGGCACTTATGTGAAAGATTTCAATTCCTCCCAGGTCCCCCCCACACTATCTACGCTATTGGCGGGCGAGCCTTCTAATCCTTTGGTCACCTGAATTACTCAGGAAGTTGACCAATTCCTTTCTTTGATGCCTAACCCCACTACTGGTTTACGTGTTCCTTGTGTGTTATAATTAGTTCTGGTAGGATTTACTTTCTTTGGCCCAATGGGTTGCCGATCGCCAATTTATCTTAGATGAGTAAGTTTCATCTTCTTGTTCATTCATGGAGGTAGCCCAGTAGGTCATATATGAGGCGGTGGAGGAGAAAAAATGATAGAAGGAGGCTACTCTCGATTGGGTGCTCACTTGTGCATTTAGGAGGTGGAGATCATCGTGTTAAAGGTCGAAATATCTGGTCTCCAGCGAGCCTTGGCTTCAAAGAAGTCTTCTCTAGTGAGGGTGCAGAATGACTTGGATTGGGTTTCGGATCATGATTGGAAGGTTGGCTAGACCTCAGTGTTTTTGGAAGACATGTTGGAGACGGAGCATCACTGTAATGACAAATTGGAGGAGGTGTTGAAGTCTGCTTCTGAAGTGAGGAAGCATTGCTCCGCCTACTTTGAGAGAACTTCAAAGGTTGAAGTGTCGCTCGTAGCTTTTTTTAGACCTCAATCTTGCCTGGGGGAGTTGGCCTAAGCCGAGACCAACCATCAGACTGCTAGAGAAGAGTTTATCAAGGCTGACGGGCCTTACATTTGGCTCCAAAGTTGAGACCTTGCGGGAGAAACTCGCAAAGTCTAAGTAGCATGTAAATGAGCAGGACTTAATAGTATATGAAATACAACATAAAAAAATGGTTTATGCATCTAGTTTTCTTTTAATTTTTAATCTAGATTTGAAATGTTCATATGAGTAGACCTAATGGTGAAAAGTATAATCCATACAAAACCAGCGTGTAAAGATAGTAAGTTTGTCCCTGAGTTTCTTATACGGGAATTCTTACCAGGAGATCAATGACATCCACACCTTCTAAATCCAACACTAAAGAGTCTTATGCTCAATCTCCATCTTCAGCTAGAGCTATATTTCTCCCTCACTCCAATTCATCTTACCCTCAATCTTGTCAGTCCTAATATCACCTTCTCAATTCACCTGGCCAAGGGCACGCCTCCTCCGAAACCTTCCTATGGGCACGTGGGCGTTTTGAATTAGAGTGGTGCATTGTTACCGTTAGTTGTTTTTGTAATTTTTCTATTCACATTTTTTAATATATTTAAATATTTTTAAAAAATAAAAAAAATACACCAATACACTTAAAATCACTTCTTTTATCGTTAAGTAAAAATAATAATAACCACTGAGCGGTCAAAAGGAGCGGTAAATATTGGCGGCATAGTAGTTTTTTGTCTTTGAATTAAGGGCTCGAATTGAGAACGATGGAACTGAGGCGTGCAATTGAAACTGACTTGATATGAGGTATTTGATACTTGACCTTTTTAAAGTCATGTTTAAAAACAAAATTCTATAAAGTATTCTTTTATTTTTATTACCATGAGATGATATTTTTCATTAAATTTTAGATTTATTTATTTATTAAAAACATGATCCAAAGAGATAGAAATTGTCGTATTTATAAAAATATATTAAAAATAAGATAGTGGTATGGTGATCTGTAGTATTACTTTATTTAAAATAAAATTCATTTAAACAATTAATATTGGTAGATTTTTTTTTATAATAAAATAATTTTATAATTTGATTGATTATAACAAAGCGTGTTTAAGAACTTCATTTTATGAGATCTCTTTATAAATTAAATATTTTTCAATTGAAAATTATTAACAATGACACTTTGCTAATCATGCATGACTTTTTAAAGTATATGAATTAGTTGATAAATGAGATATAATTCCAAGGGGTAGGGTATAGATATCATTATCACCTAACTCAATGTGTTGTTAGATTAAGGCACTATTTAGATATGTAAAATATCTCAGTATATCTGCAAATATTAGTGAAACTATTTGTAAATCATTGCGAAATAGTTTGAGTTAAAATGTTGTATTGGATTTTGGAAAAGAGAGAGAAAATGTTGAATAAAAATATTAAAAAGTTAAAAAAAAATTTGAATATAATTTTTATTTTAAAATTTGAAAAATTAGTATTATTTTTTGTATATTGTTTTGGGAGTTTGGAAAAGTTGTAATGATTAGGTAATTATTAGATAAAAAAAGTTAAAAATTTGAAATTGAGAAGTGTTTTGTATTTAAGTGATGTTTAAGGCTTCGTTTGGAACTTCAACTCTTCTCAATTCATCTCAACTCATCATTACAACTTTTTCAAATCCCAACACAAAATATAATAAATTATTCAACTTTTTCAAATTCTAAAATAATAATAATATTCTAACAATATTTTATCATCTCAACTCAACTCAGTTCAACATCCAAACGTACTCTAAAAAGGAAATATCTGAGAATATTTAAGAATAGTTGAGATATGTTGTATTGCCAAACGGGACCTAGGTCTTGAGATTAATGATTGATGCATTCTAATTAGGGTTTGATGTAAAAAGAATACGTGGGAATTTACCTAGTTTCTTTTTTCATTTTATTAATAGTCCATTCTTTTTCCTTCTTGGCCCAATCTTTGTTGGGCCCCCTTTAAAAATAAGTGGATTAGGACTGGTCCACTAATTGGGCTCTATTTAGTTAGCCGAAGCTTGAATATGGGCCTTGACCGATTCAGATTTTTATAAACTTCCTCACATATTGTACGTAGTTTAGTTTAAATTAAATCTCAAAAATAGATTAAAAACTTGTTGTAGTTATGTTTTTCCTAAGCGATTTTTAGAAAATTAAGAACGCTTTTTTATTTTTTTATTTTTTATTTTTTTATCAAAATCTTATTATTACAAAAGAAAAGAAAACTTATCATTATTTTAAAAAAAAATTATTAAGCTAGGGTTTATTTCCCAATAATTTACGGCTATAGGTCATGGTCCTTCTTAGCAAAATCCACCATCTAGATCTCTGCTTCAACTGCTATCTGCAAGCTTGATGGCGCTATATATGTTACAGTTTATGATTATCAATGACGTGCATGGTTCAACGCATGATCCATCATTAAATTTCTCCAAAGCATGCTGATCATGTTGTACGTTATTCAAGCTTGCATGATCAAGTTGCTAGCTTGAAAGAACATGACCTTCTTTCTGTGTACATCCATGCACGTACCTGAAATCCAAGTTTATATACTCGGTCATATATCGATATTTTCATGCATTCATGAATAGTTCGCTCGGAACTTCAACATAAATTTGGACCTTTTCATCAATTTATTATATATATATATATATATATATATATATATATCAATGATCTATTCTCGATTCGTGCGTGCGTGCCTGCATATTATATATTGATAGATCATGGTGCACAAGTGCGATCCATGAGACTCGATCCAGATCAGTGTTTCAGGGATCGATTAATAGAACGTGCGTGCTCATGCATGAGCCTTATTTTAAAGCTAATTCTCACAGAACTTTCAAAGCTTGAAACTGTCAATTATGATGATCAGCACCCAATTCTCACAGACATTTGCGGCGAAAACAGTTGGCCGTGAAAAACTAAAGGAGCTGCGAAAGTGCTTTTTGCTGCGCCAACAAATCGACGTGAATTCCCTAATGCAGCAAAATTTGTCGCCGCAAAAAACTATTAAGACCATTGAATAATTCTCGACGGACTTAAAAACGCTGCTAAAACTCTATTGCTATGCATTTAGTCGCCGCTAATATTTATTACGACGATTTGTCATGTGACGCTGCCAAAATATTATTGCGACGATAATCGTGCACGCTGTAAATAATCAAAACATTTTGCGGCGATTTTGCACCTTTTAACGATGATACGAAACACTGCCAATTATTTTTGGCAGCGCTATAACGTTAATATCCAAATGATATTTGTAGCATCTTTTTAAATATTTGCGACGCAAAGTTTCGATGCAAATAAATTATTTTTGGCGACGATTTGGTGATTTAGCTGTTAAAACTTTTAAGTGAGTCAACAATTACGACGAATAGGCAACGTAGCATATTTCGCTACCAATGTATATTTGCGGCGAAGATTGGGGTTATTTGCAGCGAATGTTTGCGCCAGAAAAGGCCCTTTCTCTTGTAATGTGTAATGAATTAAACAAGGATATCGATGTTTGACACATATTTATATATATATATATGGAAACGGATCGAACCATATAATTTCACGACCTTTCATGCACACTACAAGAAATAAGTGTATTTGCTGCGGTCTAAACTCGTAGCAAAAAGTTACAAAATTGTGGTAAAAACTCTTTTGCTGTAGTTTCTTGACCGCAGGCAAACTGTCAAGAACCGAGCTGACAACAAGGTAAATGTAGATTTTTATTTCCGTGATTTTAGTTGCCGCAAATAATTATTTACGTAGATGTTTGTCGACGCTAAATATTATTTGTGGTGATCAAGATCGTCACAAATTAGTATTTCCAGCATGAAAAAGATATTAGGGGCGACTTAAAATCGCCGAAAATAGTCATATACAAATTTTTAAAAAAATACTAATAAAACTGTCTAGTTGTCTTATCCTAAAATACATAAATGATGTGAACAATATATTACAAATACTCTAAGCCCATATATTAAAAAAGAAAGGCAAAAAATAGTTCAAGAACGGGAAAATATGTGACACAAGAAAACAGTACTAAATATATATTTGAAATCTGAAGTATATAGGACTCTAGGTCTATTAGCTCATAACAACCTTGGGCATTATTGGTATGTCTTTCGGCCCTCACTAGGCTGGAAACCAATTCATAGAAATTAATCCGATTCCCATTTCCTCTACAACTAAGGGTGTAATCGGTCCGGTTTTTGACAAAATTTGAGACCGAACTAGCGGTATGCACCAGTTTTACATTTTAACAAATTAATTACGCACCGATTACCCCCCTAAACCGGTACTTCCGGTTTTACTAGTTTCGATCCTGTTCAGTTTGGTTTTAATATACTATATTATATATTATAGTTATATATTATAATGATATATTATATTATATTATAATATATAGTGATATAGTATTATTATTTTTAATAAATAATTGTTCTAAAGCATTAATCAATCAAAGTTGGCTTATGGCCCACTCACTTGGGCATAACATGCATTGCAATAAAAACCAGAATATGAGCGTTAAGCCATTTCTAGCCCCATATAATCAGAACTGCCATTTCTAGCCCCATATGATATAATCAAAATACAACATGAAACAACAGAGAAAACTAAGAAGTAAAAATAGGAATGATCAAAGCTTCGAACACTACCTAGTGCTGATGTAAAAACCAGAATATAATCATTAAGCCAATTGCATCGTAACAATTTGGAAGTATTGAATTGAAGTGCTCATCAATGACAACAAATAGACCTGATAATCTCAAAGAGCAAGCAAAGAATCACTAATCTATCCAAATTTTTTTTGGCACAAAAAAATAAACAATTTTCACAAGTTACAGTGCTCGTGAATCATCTTATATTCATATGAAGCTTTAACATATATAGAGGCAGACAAATGCCCAAATATATGAGAATGATATTTTATTCAGAGGAGAATGTATAATACAATATGAGTTGTAAACATAATGATCAAAATCTAATACAAGTCATCTCATAGACTGCCATTTTTTTTATATGTTGAATAAAACTTTTAAGAACCATCGAAACTCCATTGACATCAGTTGTGTCTAGAAACATTTAATGCAAGTAATGCAGAAATATGTATCAAAGTTACCTGCAAAAATTTCATAAAATATGGATTCCTCATCAAAGAAATCATCACAGAAATTATATTTGTAGAAGACAATAAAATGTAAAATGCTTATCACCAAAGGATTATAAGTCATTATCATTTAGAAAAGAACATAATGAGCAAACCCCATAGTAGTCAGAAATAGCAGTATCCATAAGCAGCTTGTGCAAACTCCTGAAGAGAACCTCGCGTGTAAGGATACTTGCTAGAACTAGCTTTGGCTATATATGGAATTAAAGCAGGTTCATCAATTTCCTGATAATTTCAGACCATGGCTACTGCAAACAATTAGGTCATAGTGTCTACCACAACTGTCTTAGATTCATTTATACAAAATATGGAGCATGCTTTGCTGGCAAATGCAATACTAATAAGCATTTTTTTTAATTCATACAATTCAATTTATTAGAAAATGGATGAAACTTAAATACATAGGATGCTTGTAAGAATGACTCCCTTGAGATTTAGAATGCAAAATTAAGCTCAGGAATATTGATGTATAGGTGAAATAATATATAGGAAGCAACTAATTAATGTTAGTCTACATAATAAGCATTTCATAGAGAATCCAAATATAATTGAAGCAGGCCAATGCCCAAAGAGTTGAAATTGAAATTTAAGTGAGCGGTTGCCAAGAGAAACTACATGCATTACTTCCACAAAACCATATTTCACAGCTGGCAGATAAATTATTTTTTAAAAAATATTTAAGAAAGCCTTCAAAATTTTTATCCTCTCCCCAAAAAGCGATTGATCTTCAAGGGTTCCCTTCCTCTTAAAAAAAGACCAATGCTTCTAGTCTTGCCCAAAGCATGCATGAGCAAACTAACTATTATCACAAATTAAAAACCAGCAAATATACATGTAGAGCTCATGACACATGAGCAAATTAACCAAGGGGGCTTAGACCTTTCTTGCGCAAGGACCTGGCGGAGGTGGCCGCTGTGACGTGGTGGTGCTGCAAGAGAGAGGGACAAGAGACGGGTTGGCAAACTGAGAAAGAGAGAGACACATAAAAAGAGAGAAAAAAGAGACAAATGAAAGGGATGGACGGAGACTTACCGGTGTGACGAAGCTACTATCAGCGACGGCGAGGGACTGCATCGATGCAAGTAGAGAGAGAACGAACAGAAGATCTGGGGCAAGAGAGACGTCAGGGGGTGGAGGTTCGGGGCGAAGAAGAAAGGAAAAAGGATTTAAAGTTAGGGATTAGGGCTTTCCCCCTTTTTCGTTTTTAATTGTGACCTTTTTGCCGAGATTTAATGTTGTCGCAAATAGTTAAATAATCGTCACAAATAGCTAAATATCATCTAATATAATTAGTGGCAAAATAATATCGCTGTAAAAGACACCAAAGGCCTCGTAATTGATTTTTTTTTGTCTATATTAATTGCAGCGATATAATCTTCACATCAAAAAATTTATTGTGACAAATTTCTAATCGTTGGAAATAAACGATGCAAATGAGAAAATGATTTTTTGCGGCCAAAACTTCTACTACCGCAAAAGAACTGGCCGCAAAAAATGGTTTTTAGCCTCAACTTTTGGTTTGCCGGAAATAAAGGAACGAAAATGTTTAAAACTTGAGTTTTTGCAGCAAAAATTAGAATCGCCGCAAAATAATTGGTCGCAAAATGTCTTTTTGCGGCAATTGTATTTGCGGCGCGAAATTTATGCTAGGAAAAGTGGTGTTTTTGCGGCGATTCGCCGGGATTGAAGCGTTGCAACAGTAATTATTGACTTATTGCGACGACAATATAATTATCTTGTGGCCGGCCATACTCTAACAAATTTGATATATTAACATATATAACCAGGTGCTGTCCACGGGCTTTTAAAGCAGTTTTTTTTTTGTAAGGCCAGATATATGCTGCGCGCTAGCTATGATCACATCGAGATAAAGAGTACCAATCTATGGAAGTTCCTCTTGCCATTCTTGTTCATAAACAAAACATGATCTATATATATATGTAACGTTGAAAAAACATACTAAACTCTAGATCAAGCCTATGATCAACATGATGTTGATAATAGTTGGAGCAGCAAACAGCTCAAACCGCACGCCCTCGATCGACAGCTTTTTACTCATTTGTCCGATCAATCTCTAACGGATTTTTCTAGAGCTTTTGCAACTGCATGGCATTTCACTAATCATTCTTCTTGGAGGGTAATAATTCAAAAGATCAAACCTTCAGGCCAATTTCTTATTTCACGCTATCCAAATAATTACATGATCCCAACTTGGTATATTTTAGCACCTATTTCCCATTGATGATTGTTACCTATTAATCAATCTAAAAGAATACTGGTACATTTTAACGATCTTATTTTTTTAACTTGCACGTACCGCTTGGGTTAAAGCATTCATATGGGATTTTAATTTGATTTGCGCGCATTAGTGTGCCGTTGCATATCTTTTAATATTAATATATTGCCATTATGACTTGAGAGCCGTTTAAAAGAAATTTGATTTAGTGCAGTTTGGAACATATTTTTTTTGGACATTAGAGCTGGAGTTGTCATTTATTTTTCAGCTAGTATGCATATGTTAATGACCACTGGGGGGCTGATTTTCTAGCCATGTTATTAACTCATGTGTGAACGTTCTCCCTCTATTTATTAGCCGAAATTGGACGTTCCAGCTTGAAAACCCCATCGACGTTGCAGTATATGTGTAATTATGTTTAATCCCCAACGTTTAATTTATTATGTTTTATTTACTGTGCATTAACTTTGTTATAACCTCTGCAGATTTTAATTCTTCGATTTCATCTTGAATAAATGTGCCATTATATTGTATATATTATGAGCAAGTTTTACCGGCCTATAAATAGGTCCTTAGGTTCAGTCGAACGATAGGCAGAGAAAAACTCATACTAATTCGCGTGTGCTAGTCTTGTGTGATTATTTGAGAGACTCCAAGTATAAGAGGTTTTTTTTTTCTTTTAATTTTTTTTGTGGAGCTTTGGGTCCAATCTCTTGTGCAGAGAAGGTTTGAGCCTTACGATGAACCGTTGGGTTGTATCCTGGAGGAGACAAATCAAGAGAAAGTTTGCTGCACCGGTGTTTGTACTTTGTCTACCATAGATGACTTGAATTTTCTTAAAAAGAGCGAGATTTCCATACCTCAGTCCAACCGGCTTCTTTTTGTTATTTTATCTTATTTCAATTTAATGTAATTTCTTTTGTTATTGTGATTTTTCACCAACAGTTTTAAGGAAATTCAAATGGACTCTATAATTGAAAAATCCAATGACAGCATCGGAGATCTCAACAAGCCATTCTACTTCAAGGGAGTCCATTTCAAGCAGTGAAAGTTCAAAGTGCTCTTTTATCTCTGCCTACTCAATGTCTCCTATGTGATCGTGGAGAAGGATCCAAACAAGACATCCACCGACAATATGACCGAAAAGCAACACAAAGCTCATCATGAGAAGGTAGCAAAATACACAAATGATGAGTATAAATGCCGGTGCTATATTTTCAATTGTCTTGCGGATCATTTCTATGATTATTACAATACTACTAATTACTCTCATGCAAAGGAAATTTGGAAAGCTTTACAGAGTAAATATGATACCGATGAGGCAGTTGTAAAGAAGTACGCGACTAGCCACTTCTTCCAATATCAGATGGCAGATGGAAAGTTCGTTGCAGAGCAAGTGCAAGATTTCCAAATAATAGCGGCGGAGTTTAGATCCGAAGGCATCAAAATTGGAGAGAACTAGATCGTTTGCGGCATCATTGACAAGCAACCACCTTTATGGAGGGAGTTCCAAAAATCGGTGCAACACAAGGAAAAAGAGACATCCTTAGAGACTTTGATCACACAGATTCATATAGAGGAGGAGGCTGGAGGCCAAGATGCTTTGATGACACAAAATGGTAATGAGCATACCACAACGAAGGTAAATTTGATTTCTGAAAATTAGAGCTTGCCCAAAAATTAGAATTCTAAAAATAGTCATTTGAAGCCTCAAAATCTTTTTTTCAAAAAATTTAGTAAACCTCACAACAAGGGCAATTTAAACCGAAAGATTAAGAACCAAGAACCCCCTTCACAACATCAAACTTGTTTTTTCTATGACAAAAGTGAGCATTTTGCTTGAACTTGCAAATTTCAGAAGTGTGAAAATGTTCCTCGAGATAATCTAACTGAGGAGGCTATTGTAGCAATGATTACAGACATAAACATGGTCTAATATGTTGAAGGGTGGTAGGCAGACTCCGGTGCCGATAGGCATGTCTGCTATGATAAAAGCTGGTAGCTCATGGTAAGTGATATTAAAGTTATTCTATGTTCCCATCACTTCCAATATGTATTCTCTTTCAAAATGGTGATGAGCATACCACAATGAAGGTAAATTTGATTTTCGAAAATAGGAGCTTGCCTAAAGGTTAGAATTCTAAAAATAGTCATTTGAAGCCTCAGAAAAAGTTTTTCAAAAAATTTAGTAAACCTCATAACAAGGGCAATCTAAGCCAAAAAAATAAGAACCAATGACCCCCTTAACAACATCAAGCGTGTTTTGTCTTTAGCAAAAATGGGCATTTTGCTCGAACTTGCAAATTTCAGAAGCGTAAAAATGTTGGTCATACTAATCTAACTGAGGAGGCTCTTGTAACAATGATTATAGACATGAACATGGACCAGTATGTTGAAGGGTGGTGGGCAGACTCCGGTGCCAATTATAGGCATGTTTTCTATGATCAAAATTGGTTCAAGAAATATACTAATTTTTTATGAAGATAAATCAATTGATGCTTGTGACTCAAGTAAAAGCAAGGTTCTTAGGAGTGGTGAGGTTGAGTCAAATTTTACCTCTAGTTGTCTACTTACTCTTAAAGATGTGATTTATACACGTCTATGAGGAAGAATTTAATATCAAGTTTTTTGCTCAACAAGGTTGGCTTCAAACAAGCTATAAAATCTTATCAATATGTAATCACTAAAAAGGAAATATTTTTGGGCAAGGGGTATGCTTGTGATGGAATGTTTAAGTTGATTGTTAAGAATAAAGCATTCAATGGTTCTGTTTATATGCTTTCTTTAGTAAATTTTTTGCATGCTTGTTTATGTCATATTAATAGTAGATACATTTCATTCATGAGTAGTTTAGGATTAATTTCCAGACCAACAAAAGATTTTCAAAAATGTGAAATTTGTAGTCAAGCAAAAATTACAATAAGGCCAGATAAAAGTGTTGAAAGAAATACAAATTTATTAGATTTAACTCACACTAATCTTTGTGAATTTGAAGGAATTTTAACTCGTAGAGGAAATAGATATTTTATCACTTTTATTGATAATTTTTCAAAATATACTTATGTTTATTTATTAAAAAATAAAATTGATGCTTTTGAAAAATTCAAAGATTTCATTCACGAAGTTGAAAATCAATTTGGTAGAAAGATCAAAAGATTTAGAAGGGACGCCGAGAGTATGTTACAAACGAATTCAACAATTTTGTTCAGTCTTTGGGAATGCCATGCTTATAGATTCAGGTGCTCCCCCAAGTTTATGGGGTGAAACAATTTTGACTTTTTGCCAGTGTTAAATAGGGTGCTTTATAAAAATTTAAAATCTACACTTTTTGAGTTGTGAAAATGGTATAAGTCAAATTTGGGATATTTTAAAGTTTGAGATTGTTTAGCTTTTGTAAGGATAACATATCCCAAAATACTCAAACTGGGGTGTAAGAACTACCACTTTTGCTTTTTTTTTTTTTTTTTTTTTTATGCGATACACAATACAACCTATTGGTTTTTTGACATTGAAAATAATGTGATTTTAAAATCAGGTGATGCAGTTTTTTCATTAAGAGAAATCTCATTTTAAATCCAAAAATAGTACTAGGTGTCAAGAATCTAGGCAAAATATTTTTTTTGAACCAAGTTCTTCTACTTCTTCACAAGGAGTAAAAGTCATTGTGAACTAAGGAGTAAAAGAGCTAGAACCGAAAAAGATTTTGGCCCAGGCTATTACATTTATTATATTGAGAAAAGTCCAAATACTTTACAAGAAGTTTTAACATCACCTGTTGCTGTATTTTGGAAAGAGGCCATGACCGATGAGATGGATTCACTAATTTCTAAAAAAACTTGAAAACTAGTTGAATTACCACCGGATTGTAAAACCATAGGGTGTAAATGGGTCCTTAGAAAGAAATTTAAACCTGACCGAACTATAGAAAAATTCAAGGCCATACTTGCTACAAAAGGTTTTAAACAAAAAGCTGACCTTGATTCTTTAGATACTTTTTTTCTAGTTACTAGAATAACTTCCATCACATTTTTAATTGCAGTTGCTGCAATATATGATTTAAACAATCATCAAATGGATGTTAAAACGACTTTTTTAAATGGGGACCGAGTTGGAAAAATTTATATGGACTAACTCGAATGTTTTGTAGAGCCTGGCGAAGAAAGTAAAGTGTGTAAGTTGACGAAATCCCTATATGGCTTAAAACAGGCTCCTAAACAATGGCACGAGAAGTTTGATTCTTGCATGATTGAGAATGACTATAGGTCAAATAAGTGTGATAAATGTTTCTATTATAAATCTTGGGATAAATCACATGTTATTATTAGCCTTTATGTTGATGATTTGCCTATATTTGGTTCTAATTTGCATGTTATTAGTGAAACCAAAAGCATGCTTCGAAACTATTTTGATGTGAAAGATCTTGGTGAGGCTAATTTTATTTTATTTATGAAAACCACTAAAACATGTGATGGTACTTTTTTTTATCAATCGCATTACGTAGAAGAATTATTAGAGAAATATAATTATGTTGGATGCAAGCATGTTGTTACTCATTTTGATCCTAGTGTTCGTTTATTTTCTATTGAAAATGATGATGATGTGATTAATCAAAACGAATATGCTAGCATGATTGGGAGTTATATTATGTGACTGATTGTACTAGACCTTAACATTGCATATGCAGTAAGGGTACTTAGTAGGTTTACTAGCAAGCCAGAGAGAGATCATTGATGTGCAATGGATCAGATAAATAAATATTTAGTTGGTACAAAAAACCTTGGCTTATTTTATAAAACTTATCATGCTGTACTCGAGGGCTTTAATGATGTCAATTGGAACACTTTATCAGGTGATTCTCTTTCCACTACTGGTTATGTTTTTACTTTGGGTGGTTGCACTATATGCTGGAAGTCTAAAAAACAGACCAATATCATTGTTAACTCAACCATGGAAGCTAAACTTATAACTTTAGCTTTAGCAAGTGAGGAAGCAAACTGGTTAAGGGATTTATTGCTTGAAATTCTTTTGTGGGAAAAACCAGTTCCACCCAATTCATTGTGATAATACTGCTATAATTTGTAGAGAACAAAATCGTTATTATAATGGTAAAACCAGATCCATAAGAAGAAAACACAATACTGTGAGATGTTATTTGATTGATAGTGTTATTAATGTGGATTATGTTAAGTCTTGTGATAATCTTGCAAATCCACTAACCACATCCATGACAAGAGAAAGTGTCTGACATACATTGAGGAGAATGGGCTAAAATCTATAAATTCATGAGTCATGTATGAGGATATCCAACTTGGAGACCAGAGATCCTGATAACCGGGTTCAATGGAAAAAATGAATCATATGATGGTAGTAAGAAATATACAATTTATCTTATTTTTCATTCTTATGATGTGATTGCATTTATCCTATAATGTTTTGGAGGATGAGTTTTTGAAAAACTTTTATAAAATTTTGTAACTTTTATGAGTAGGTTGTTAAAATTATAGGAGCACTCTTGATAGATTTCACCTATATGAGTGTGGGAGTGAAGTCGCTCTCTATGAGAATTTAGTTTGTTCTCAAATACGCTAATGAAACCGGGATCATGAACACAAGGTGCGTGTAATGTGCTGGCTAATAAAGCTCATGTCAACACCTAGGTTATTATGTATGAGTAATAATTCTTTATTTCTCTTAAGCAGTCATAGCTCAAGTCTGAGACTACTACCGACTCTAGAGTAAATGTTTTCATTTCACTAAGTGGGGATTCAATACAGAGCAAACTTTCATGATGTATAATGATGATCCATCTAATTAGCTTGGAAGTCTCTCTTCATATATTCTTTAAATTTTATTAAAATGAGTGGGGGATTGTTGGTACATATATTTTAATAAAAACTTATTGTGTAACGTCGATCCTATTTTTTAACTTGCACCGTTCGGGTTAAACAGTTGATTTGTGATTTTAATTTGATTTGCATTAGGGTGCTGTTACATATCTTTTAGTATTAATGTATTGCTATTATGACTTGAGAGCCGTTTGGAACAGATTTTTTGGGCATTAAAACTGGAGTTGTCATTTATTTTCCAGCTGGTATGCATTGTGTTAATGCCTGATTTTCTAGCCATGACATTAAGGTCCCGTTTGGTTTTATAGAAGGTCTCAACCCATCTCTCATCTTATCTTATCTCATCTCGACATCTAAATATCATTCAAAAATAAATATTTTTCAATTTCAAAATTTTCATTTAATCATTATCTAATCATTACAACTTTCTCAAGCTTTTAAATAAAACATAAAAAATAATTCAACTTTTTCAAATCTCAAAATAAAAATTATATTAAAAAATTATATTCTAGCAATATTGTTTTAACTTTATAATAATTTTATTTAATTTTTTCTCTCTCATTTCTCAAAATCCTATAAAATATTTTAACTAAAATTATTTCAATATTATTCACAAATTTCTCATCTCATTTGTGTAACACAAACGAGGCCTAACTCATGTCATGTGAACATTATCCTTCTATTTACTGGCGGAAAATGGATCCAGCTTGGAAATCGCATCGTTGCATTATCTTCAAAGTTTAATTTATTATGTTTTATTTACCGCTTGTTTTTAAAAAACTCACGTAGCCTGATCTACAACTTAATACACCCTGCGTTAACTTTGTTATAACCTCTGCAGATTTTAATTCTTCGGGTTTCATCTTGCATAAACGGCCATTATATTGTGCAACTTATGAGTAAGTTTTATCAGCCTATAAATAGGTCATTTGGTTTAGTCGGACGATAAGCAGAAAAATTTGTACTGATTCGTGTGCTAGTCTTGTGTGATATTTGATTGATTCCAAGTATAAGAGGTGTTTTTTATTTATTATTATTTTTATTTTTTTTGTGGAGCTTTGTGTTCGGTCTCTTATGAGAAGGTTTGAGCCGTACAATGAACTGTTGACCGGGCTATTATATCCTGGAGGGGACAAGTTAAGAGGAGGTCTATTGTACCGATGTTTAGACATTATCTACCGCAGACGACTTGAATCTCATTAAAAATAGCAAAATTTCCATACCTTAGGCCAACCGGCTTCGTTTTTGTTATTTTATTTTATTGTAATTTCTTTTGTTATTGTGATTTTTCACCCACACTACATAATCATGTTAAATGATTTTCCTCTTATCCCATTTGTTTGGTGGTATATATGATCCACTTGAGCACCATAGTGTCTAGAGATGGTCCCTATGGCAAAAGGCAAAACTAATTAGGACCATGTACTATTTTATATATGGTCACTATCAATTATAAGACGTTACTTTTGCCTACCAAAAGAGGAAACGAAGTAAGATCAGCATCCTCATGAGTGTATGATCTAAAATACAATTAGCTGTAAAATATAAAGAAATTTGGTCGAAAGTCAAGTCCATTAATAGATGTTGTATTTGACATTTATTTATTTAACAATATGCTATAGTGAACCCGCTAGATATGGAGTAACTGTTCACAACTCAAAAATATTTTTAATTCGATACCCTTATTTCATTTCGGCCACTCTTTTGGAGCACGTTTTTCCTGTGGTAGGCTACGGCTACTTTAATTGAAATAGATTGTTGGCTTTTATTTGGGAAGTTGGCTATTATTTCTTCAGTAGAAGTTGAAGCAAGCCGCGCATGAAATTGAGATCATGTTGTCTGCAGTTCATGAATGTTATGGATCTGTTCAACATGCATGATGTTGTTTTTAATTACCATTCAGTAGTACGTGTTATATCATTCACTACAAAAAAATTAGTTATTTATTGTCAGTTATTTTATGTTAAAATGAGCATATTCTCTTTACAAATAGTCATTTTTGTTGTAAATAATTCGTCATAAATATTCATTTTTCTTGTAGTGATTCAGCTGTACAAATTCATGCCTATTATATTGGATTATATGTTCTTGTATATGGGGTGACATTAATTGTAAATATCAAAAGATATAAGGATATCATTGGTAGTTATAGGACATATTGAAATGAATAAAAAATATTAAAAAAAAAAGAACATTTAGATGATGTAGATAATTTTTATATATAATATATAATTATATATAAAATAATTTTATATTATATGTTAAATTGCTAATTAATATAATTAATATAAAATTAAATTTTAAAATTCTATTATCAATGCATAATAATAATCTAATAATATAAAATTAATCTTATAAATCTTAATATAACATTTGATATAACATTAATGTCATCTGATATAACATTTTATATAACATTAACATAAAATCTTAATCTGAAACATGAACAATTGATCATATTTTATTAATATAAACTATATATATAAGGAAAAATACATTTTTTGGCATAATAGATTATAATATATTTTCTTTTTTATAAATACATTTCTATACATTTGATTATATACACTCATATAAAAGGTGTATAGTCTAACTTATATAGATTATAGTAGTATATGTAACCATCATATTATCACTAATATATATGTTACCAAGGATATTATCACTAACATATATAATCAAATATATAAATATGTTAGACACTAACATATTATCACTAGCATACATAATCAAATACTATATCATATAATACTATAGTTTTATTAATTATACTATATTATCACTAACATATAGTATTAGTAGACTATATACATATTATTATATCATTATATCACTATATATATAGTATCAGTATAGTATACTAATACTATATCACTATATTATACTATGATATTTATATATATATATATCATAGTATACTATATATACTATATATATATATTATATTTACTATATATATAATATAATATAATAATAATATATGGTATATTATATTAAAGGCCTTGGGCCTTTAGCCAAAGGCCCCAAAGGGCAAGAATGCCCACAACCCAGCGGACCAAAAAGCCTAGAACGAAATCCAAAGCCCAAAACTTAAAAATTGCGTCGTTTAATTGAATGGGAAAATATACAGCCACCATCTAATTAAAAGAGTGTCATTTTTAAGTGAGTAAACGACGTCGTTTTAATGTATGTTGGGGCTTAGGGTTACCCCCTACGCGACCTCACTTCCTTGGTTCCTCTACCATTCACTCTCAGCCCCTCTCTCACGCAACCCCTCTCTCACTTAGGGCTGAATAAAAATATGAAAATCCAACTTCGACTCTGCTCCGACTATTACAAGTCGGAGTCGGATTCAGAGTTTTTTTTCCCTGGGAAGTTAGAGTTAGAGGTGTAGGAAAACCGACTCCGACACACCTCCGACTTCGACTCTGATTTTGACTTTGCCCTCCGACTCTGCCTTCGATATTGTACATATTTTATAAAAATATATGTGTTTTTTTTTATATATTAATAATAGAAATTTTATATAACTATATCTTATATGGTTATTTAAACTCAATAATATACTAGCATGAGCTAAGTATTATAAAATAATATATTTATACTATAACATATAGACCATATTGACTAATAATAGTTTAGTGTATGTAAACATCATAATATTACAATATTACTACCATGTAACACTAAATTACTAATGTATATATATAATAACATGTAATACTAATGTATAATAACTAAAGTACTGACGATATAAATTTTTTATAACTATATCTTATATAGTTAGTTAAACTCAATAATATATTAGCATGAGCTGATTATTATAAAATAATATATTTATACTATAATATATATAAACTACATTGACTAATAATAGTTTAGTATGTGTAAATATCATACTATTACAATATTACTACCATGTAACACTAAATTACAAATGTATAAATATTATAGCATGTAATACTAATGTATAAACATTAAAATGCATAATAACATATAATACTAATGTATAATAACTAAAGTATAATAACATATAATAGTAATGTATAATAGCCAATGATCCAATATATAATAACATCTAATACTAATATATAATAACTAGTGTTTAATAACATGTATAATAATGTATAATCACTAGTATAATAACATTAAACATAGAATATTAAGTCTAGTATATAATTAAGTTAGAAACTAATATAAATAATATGTAATACTTTAGTAGAACAACATGTAATTAAATACTATAGTATAAGTCTATAATACTAATAGCCTATTAAATACTATAGGAATAACTTATAAGTTAGAAATTAGTATAAAATATTATATTGAGTTAGTAACATGTAATACTATAGTATAATAACATTGTAGTTTGACACTAGTTAAATAGTAATTGTTAATAATAAATACTAACAATTAAAATTAAGTGATAAAAGAATTATAAAAGCTATAAATAAAAAACTTAGGGTTAAAACATAGATTAAAATTGATTTAGAGTTTAGATTAGGCCTTAGGGTTTGAATTAGAGTTTAGAAAAAAAAGGGCCAACAACCCACCACAAAAGGGCCAAAACGTCAGCCCAACCCGCAGTCTACATAAAACAGTGTTGTTTTTATATTGTAAAATGAATAAGTTTTACGTGTAACTTAAAGCCCTAAGCTTTCGTATTCGCCCCCTTCCCCAAAACCATTCACCACTTCTTCATATGGTTGGTCAAAATTCTGAAATTTCCGACTCCGTCCAACATCCGCTCCGATGAATTTTTAAAAAAAGCCCAGATGTAAAAACGTCGTTTTACATCTGGGTTTTTTTTTTAAAAAAATTAAACGACGCCGTTCCACTTAATGTGGGACGGCGTCGTTTTATCACCCGGAGGGGGCCAAAACGCAGGAGCCCCCTCCCATTCCCTTCTTCGGTTCTTCCTTCTTCCTTTTCTCTTCTCTGTTCTCTCTCATCTGCTGCGTCTGCTGCATCTCATGTCTCTCTCGTGTCTGTTGCCGCCGTTCCTCGTTGCTCCTCCATGCGACTTCAAGCTGAGCTTCAATCTTCGTTCAGCTTCAGCCTACAGTGAGAGTGAGGGGTTCCGAACTTCCGAGCCCTAGAATTAAATCAAGTAGTTTAATTAATTAATTTTATGTAAACGTCTCTCACTCTCTTGTGAATTGGTATTTTGTTGTGATTCTTGTGAATTGATTTTCTAAATTTGTAGTAAGGAAATGTGTTTAATGAAATATATGATGTGTTTGTAAGTTGTGTTGTATGCATGCATAGTGTTTGATAAAATGTGTAAGAGATGTTACTCCAACTAATGAACACTTGCAAGTATAATTCTCAACACTCTTCTTTAAATTCACATATGTTCTTTACAATATAATCTTAATTTAGTAGCTTTCAAACATGAAATTCGGTCAAAGTGTAACTTCATGATTGTTGTGTTGTATTAAGCTTTTTTTCCTTTTTTCTTTTTTATCATTTCAGTATTATTTATGTAGTTATGTTTATGTAGTTACATTACATTGTGCTCGATCCGAGCAAAAACTGAAACAAAGACCCACCACATGGCACATGATACTCTTATTAGTCTTAATGTCTTATATTTATTTTTAGATCAAATCATAGATACACCTACCTCTGTTAATAGTGTTATGTCATGTAATGGATTAAATTTATTTTTGCATATAATTTATTTGACAAAAGAAATTGACTAAGTACTATTATTATTTTTATTATTATTAGTCCAATAGACGGGCAGAGCTCCGATCGGAGTCGGACTCCGATTCCGTTCGGAGTCGGAGTCGGAGCAAAAATTTCGCTCTGACTCCGGTCGGAGTTGGAGCTCTGAAACAGCTACTCCGACTCCGTCGGAGTCGGAGCTCAGCCCTACTTCTTCAGTTCTTCTTCACTCTCCAGTTCTAACCCTAGGGTTGGGTTCCCCTCCCCCTGCACTGCCTCTCTCTCAAAATCCCACTGACGACTGCATGGCCTCTCTCCCAAGGTCCCACCACATGACGTGTCTCTCTTCAGGTAAGCACCTATGGCCCTATCTCTCTCTTCTCCCTTCATTGTCTATATCTCTTCTCCCGTGACCCCATCGTGTTCTATCACTCTATGTCTCTTTTCTTTTGATTTTTTATTTGCTCATAAAATTTTACAGGTTCTCGGATCCCTTCGTTGTTTATATCTCTTCTCTCGTGACCCCATCTGTATATTGATTTGATTTCAACGTGCAAATGAAAAGAGAAATTAATCTATTTCATGATGCTTTGTGAGTCTATGTAGATGAATAGATGCTTTGTGAATCTGTGTACTTTGAGCTAGATGCTTTTTGGATCTGTGTAGAATCTAGATGAGTATATGCTTCGTGAATCTTGAAAATGGGTAGATTCTTATCATGCTTTTTGTGAATCTGATTGTGATATTCAACTTAATATCAACACTATGTTATAAACCCTGGAAAGATAAGTCAACACTATGTTAGTGGAGAAAGGTCTTTTGTTGCACTATCATATGCTAATATTCCCTTTCTAGTGCTGCTTTTGCCATCTAACTAGTAAAAACTTGTTCGTGCTTAAGCGCAAAGTGAATTAAAAACAACAGAAAAGTTGAGAGATTTTAGTGCCCACGAGTATTTGAAAATGGATGTCAAGACTAGTTGGACCTGGTTATTTCTATTAGAATAACTGGCACATACATGAAAGGGGAGAGAATATGAGTACACATGCAAAATTATAAGGAAATTGCTCTTAGTCTCTATTGACACATTTTTATCTCATGATAATTTGGCTTCTAATTTTACACATTCTTTTCTTTGTCGGGTTCTTAATTGCTGGGTTCTTTCACTCTCTAAATTCAGACTATTAATTAAAGAGTAATGATACATATAGTCGTGGAATGCGCAAACGCCGTGCAGTCGCTTTGAAAAATAGTGGGGTCCACTATTAAAAATTTAATTTATTTTCATGTGGGTCCCATATTTATTCACTTTTTTCAAAGCGACTGCACGGCACTTGCACACTCATGACTGCAAGTATCATTTCTCTTAATTAAAAATATCATGATTCCAGTCTACTAATAAGAGCAATTAAATGTGATTCTCTGTTAATACAACCGAGCTATGATTCCAGTCTATTAATTAAACTGATGTTTGGTTCTCAAAAAACAAAAATAAACATAAAACATGACAACTAAAATGTTGGGTTATAGCTGTGAAATGGGTAGAATGACAGAACAAAGTCAAGTGAATATGCACTGGTCTCCCCTGCTTAATTAGGACAACAAAAGGTTGTGTGCATGGTTTCCCATTAGTTGAGGGAGACAGATGGCTTAGTTGTACGTAGTAAGTTAGCTCTGTTCTTTCATTATTTAGCAGTTTTCAATGCTTGATATGCATATTTTTCACTGTACTTGTTAACAATTAGATGTAAAGAGCATAGTTTGAGGAAAGTGAAAGGGAGCCAGATCAGATTTATGATATGTATTATTAGTTTAGAATCAAACATTTGTCATCTGCTAATGATATTTTTAATCCTTGAAACGAAACTGAGTTCTTGACAGAAAAAAGTTTGATAATCTTATAAAAGTAAATGTACAAACTTCCATTTATAGAGGATGTCATATTTATATTGCTTTAGGACTTATTGTTGCAGTAGCTTATTCGTGGCATTATAAATTATATTTCTTTAGGACTTATTGCTTGAGAATGTCATTTCAGGTACAAGGCCATAAAAAATTTGATTGCATTATATATAGATGGAGGTTTTAATTTCTTGACCACCCAAAATGGTACCTATGTTTATGATTTTCCTGTACTGATATATCATGTAGGTCCAAAAATATTTTCCTCACTAAAATCTTTTCATATTTTTTTTTAGGCACAACTTGAAAGTTGGAATGTCACATGGAACATTTAATTTATTTTGGTTCATTTGTTGGGCATTGACATTTGTTGTTGTTGGAAGTTGTAATGATATTAGTTGGATGTGGATGATGGATGATGGGAGTATATGTAACAATAGGACTTTCTTTTTATTTTTTATTTTTGTTAATTTTTTGAAGCATGTTAGTATATGGTACTTTGTTTTTATTTAGTTGTATTTTTTGTTATGTCTTTAGTAATAAAAGTGAATTATTTAGTTTAGATTTTAATTTTTGAAAAATTTGAAATTTGAAAGCTCACACAAAAATTCTTTTTTAAAAAAGTGTGTCAAATATGAAGTTAAAAAAAAGCAAAAAAAAAGTCCAAAAAAAGCCCAAAATCTGAGAACTCCGACAAGTCGGAGTCGGAGGTCGGATTTGACCTTCGACAAAGTCTGAGTCTGAGTCAGAGAATGGGCATACCGACTCCGACTTGGTCAGTGCTCAACCTTACTCTCACTCTATGCGGCCGTCAGAGGCTACAACCCCTTGCTGTTGGCCACCACAACCCCTCTAATTGCCCCCGTCATCTTCCCTCTCGCCTTTTGGTATGTGACTTACGGTTTTCACTTTTCAAAATCTTACATTTACTTCATGAATCATTTCATTGTTTCATTTCATTTTTTTTACTTATTTCTGTTGGATTAAATCTCAAAATTGTGGAATGTTTTTTCATTTTTGGGACATGCAATTTTTTATTTAGGGTTGAATGAAACGAGAGCTTGAAAGTTGTGTTTACTTTAGGTTTTAATAAAATAGGGATTTCTACTGATTTGCTATTGGAACAAATTTTATACTTTGTCAATACATGTAGCCAAAATTAGGGTTTATTTAAGCTACAGATTTTATACTCTATCAATGGGTTTTGTTGGAACAAAGTCTGTGCTACAAATTTTTGTCATATGACTACAGATTTTATTGAAGGATTTAAGGATTATTTAGA
The DNA here is from genome assembly GCA_961763995.1 of Juglans cinerea. Taxonomy (NCBI): domain Eukaryota; kingdom Viridiplantae; phylum Streptophyta; class Magnoliopsida; order Fagales; family Juglandaceae; genus Juglans; species Juglans cinerea. Next base: position 11,533,515 of record CAUIVZ010000010.1, read on the forward strand.
CTACAGATTTTATACTATGTCAATTGGGTTTTGTCGGAATAGATTTTAGGCTACGAATACTACATATTTTGTGATTTTTGTCAAAGGGTTGTAGTTGTTTCCTCATTTATAAATATTTTTAAATTAGTTGTGTTGTTGTTACAGATGGATGCTTAAAATGAAACACTTGTCGATGTTCAACCTTCAACGAAAAGGATGGAGGAATCAACAACGACTAATGATCCACTTTCACCCAAATCTAATGTAAGTAAGACACCTACTGGGGCTAGTAGGAAAAGATCTATAGTTTAAGAATATTTTACAAAGATTAAAAGTGAAGAGAAGTCAAAACTTAAGGCTACTTGTAATTTTTGCTGGGCTAGTTATGCTTGTGATCCTAATATAAATGGCATACGTTGTATGTTGTAGCACATAGAAAAACAATGTAAGAAGTTTCCACTTAGGAAAGTGGATAAGAACCAATCTGTATTAGGTTTCATACTTGGAGAAACCAATTGGGGACTTGAGCCAATTGCTTTTAGTGTTGATGCTTGTAGAGAAGCCTTAGCATAAATATTGATTATTGATGAGCTGCCGTTTAGATTTGTGGAAGGGGAGGGATTTAAGAGACTTATGTTTGTTGTGCAACCTAGATGGGTTGGGATTCTATCACATATAACGGTTGCAAAATATGCTTATAAGGTTTATTTGAGAGAGAAAGACAAGTTGAAAATTCTCTTAAAGGGCATCGAAATTGTCTTATCACAGATACATGGACATTCGTGAAAAATTTTAATTACATATATCTCACCGCACATTTTATTGATGAAGATTGGAAAATGTACAAAGGAATTATCAACTTTTTTAAGGTGAAAAACCATAAAGGTGAGACACTTGGTATGAAAGTTGAAATTTGTTTGCTTGAATGAGGGAGACAAAAAATATTTACATTTACACTCGATAATGCAAGTTGGAGAGTGTTGGAGATGAGGATAGTGAGGATGATGACGACGGTATTTAGTGAGTTCAGTAAGGGAGTGGCATTCAAGTTAGGGCCTCCAAAATTGGGATAAGAGTAGTTTGGTTGTAAATTTTCTTAAATTTTTTTATGATGCAACCTTGCGTTTCTTGGGCTCCAATAATGTCACTTGCAATTCTTTTTTCATAGAGCTAATAACAACTTAAGATGCAATTAATATGGAGTGTGTGGAAGGGTCGCATAATTTGAGGTCAATATCATGTAATTTGATGTCTAAATTTGAAAAGTATTGGGGTAATTTTGAAAAAATGAATCTCTTGTTGTATGTTGGGTTGGTTCTTGATCCTCGATATAAATTACGATATCTTAAAAAAAAATTTCAAAGAAATGTATGTTGATAATAATTTGATTGTTGTTATGTTGGTGCCTCGACTCATTTATAAAATAGTTATTGTGAAAATGACAAAAGTGTTGTTAGGGCACAAGTTCAAACCATAGTCAATCAAGCAAGGGAGGGACTAGTACTTCAAGTTCAACTACTTGGGTAGAAGATATGACGTCATTTAAGTTGGCTCAATTCAAGAAGAGTTTGGAGTCAGAAAACTCTTTGGAAAGTAAATCCGAAGTGGAAAGTTATTTGTTTGAGAAATGTGAAGAAAATGATGCTAAATTCGCTTATTGAGTTGGTGGAATGTTAACTCCATTAGATATCGCGTGCTTTCAAAAGTTACGCTAAATGTTCTTGCAGTTTTAGTATCTACAATGGCCTTTGAGTCGGCTTTTAGCACAACAGGTTGAGTACTAGATCCTTTCCACAGTAGCTTATCTCCAATTATAGTAGAAGCCCTTATTTGTGCACAAAACTGGTTCCTTTCTTCTTTCGCTCTGATTAAAATTTGTAGTTTAATGGATGATGTTGAGGATTTTGAAAATTTTGATATAGGTATATAGCCTCTTGCACCCTTTTTTTTAGTGTCTCTATCTTATATATAATATTTTACAATTGTTTTAGTTATTATGCTTCCACTTTCCTTTTTCTTTTCTTTTTTTCCTTTGTGTAGAGCTTAAGGAAGAAGTTGGAAGTTCTTCAAAACCTGTTTCAATTGTTGGAGATGATTAAGGTGAGTCATCTTTTTACAATTCTTTCCTCTCATTTTTTTTTCCCATTTCATGTAATTAGTAACTTTTAATTGGAATTAATGGTTCTTTGATTTATTTGAATAAAATTGCAAGGTTTATTTGAATGGACTATTGGAGTTGGTGTATAAGGGCATCTGGTTGTGTTTTTATAATCCTTGTTTACTTTAAACTCTTGGTAATGTATTTTTGTTTTTGTGTAATGTAGACTCTTGGTAATGTATTTTTATTTTGTAATCTAGATGCTTGAACTTGAGGAGACTGTACGTTACTACTGTATTTCTATATTTATTTTGTAATTTGTTGGTGAAAGTGCAGTCCTTTAATTATGTTGGAATGATTCTTGAACAATATTTATTTTGCTGAAACACTGTTTATTTTGCTGAAATAGTGTTTATTTTGCTTAAACTGTTTATTTTGCTGAATTTATTTTGTTGAAAAAGTCAGAAAAATGGGTAAAATTGGAAGTTCCGTTTTAGGGGTATAACTAGTGCAATATTAGTTTTTCAATTCTCAAAATCAGTATATACCAATTCGGTCATAAAATATGTCTAAAATCGGACCGATTTCACTCCTATGTTGCATGCATGCATCCTCGGCCTCAAAGTATTAAGGTATCTGGGAAGGCTCTAGCATGATTGATTTAGACGTGCCAATAATTAATTAGACAATTTAATGGGGGAATTGCAATAATTTATAAGTTGGATCATTAGGTAATCCCATGTATCTGAATACCCAAGAGATCTAGAGTGCATGCCAGCTACAGCTAGCTAGGTCACGTGCAGGCATCTTATAATTGATTAGGGTTATAATAATAAGATGATTAACTAAATCACCAGCTGTCTATGAACATATATACTACTTCTCAAAGGGCATTCAGAAGATTATAATTATTAGGCAATTCCCACTAAACTTGCATATTACATGATGATCCATGACGTTTCCTAGCTAATTGTGTTCTTATCTTCCTTTGACTAATGCTCCATTAATTAATTAATTAATAAGCCATAAAACTAAGAAAAATAGTATTAATGCATGTTTAATTGGTTGAACAATTAATTAATGGGCATGACATGACGAGTTTCAGTACTAAATATTAGCACTAATTTATTCACCATTAATGTATATATAAAACCCAAATAAATTCCTGATCATGAGTGGCTGCGCGCGCGCAGATAATCTAAAACTTAAAGGGCCACGACAATTAATTAAATGATCGATGTTAATAATTTATAGATCTTAAATCTGGCCATGGCAGGCCAATTGGCTACACAGCTAATTGGCTGACAGTTGATGATGATGATCTACCCTTTCACCAATAAATTAGACGAGTACCGAGATCAGGTTAGAGTTTAAAAAATAAATTAAAAATAGAAATAGATGATCTCTCAATCGTTTCTACCCTTAATTCCATTTTCAGTTAAAATTAGGGCCGAACAAAAACCGACGCAACCGGCCGCCACTGACAGAAATTAACAAACATGTTGTGGAAAATTCAAGGAACGGACATTCAGCGGGTTGGTCCCGATTTGAAGTTGGGCCGGACCGTTGAACTGACCGATAAAATAAAACTATATTTTTTTTAATATACACTAATCAAAACAACGTCATTCCACTTAATTTTAAGTGGAACGGCGTCGTTTTTCACCTATAAGTATACAAAACATAATAGAAACGACGACATTTGGTACTAAACCAAACGGTGTCGTTTTATTTAATAATTAACACATAAGAAAATATATATATGAAACGACGCCGTTCCACTTAAACTGAACGGCGTCGGTTCGAGATGGGGTCGTCTTCTTCCCTAGTCATCCCCCGCGTTTTACATATCTTCAACTCTCTTTCTCTCTCTCTCTCTCTCTCTCTTGCAACTCTCTCTCTCTATTCTCTCAGAAGAATCTCACCGCTAGGGGAACAGAACTCCAACCGAGAATAGTCAGAGAATCGCCTCGATTGGTTTCCTCCTCCCCATCGACCGGTTACGTTCGGTTGCTCCACCCAATTTTCTCTCATCAGTCGGCGTCAATTTTGCTAAAAAATCGTGCCGAAAGGGGTTGGTTTTCACCCTTAGTTAAACCGAACATAATTATAATTAATATATATATATATATATCAAAATATAATATATTTTTCTCGAGATATGGTCAACGTCTGAGTTAGGTTATATCTAAACAATTGAACCAATTTATTAGATCAGATTGGTAAAGCTATAAATTAAGATCATCAGTGGTCCACGAAAAAGAATTGCTAGAATTTAATACGTGCTAGAATTTATAATGTATAGCACATGACAATTTCTAAGTGATGTAATTTAATATTTTACATATATATGTATTGTGTATATATATTATATATATATATATCCATAAAATGATTGCATAATATTGCTAATTAAATGACAATTTGGACATGAATTAATTAAGAGATTAGGTCTCTTTAGACTCTATATATAAATATATAATAGCCACTTTAATTAAGGCTATATATATATATATATATATATATATATATATATATATAATATGTCATGCATGACCGCATGGAAGTTGAAATCAATTAGCCAAGTAATGCCAATTATCTAGAGGTCCAAATGTCTCCTAATTTCCATTATGAAAACGAGGGGAATGCAGATCATAAGAGAAGTTAGGTTCGAACATGCATGCATGCATGCATGCATGGAGTACTAAATTAGGCTGCTTAAAAAGTGCTAAGGAAAGTGGATGCATGCATGCATGAAACCTGCATGGGATGGGAATTAGTTTTATGCATGCATGCTAAAGGATCAGTAGTCTTCTTTTATTGGCTGGATTTTGCAGAATCAATATTATTATATATTCAAGCTATACAATATTGATTCAGAAAAAGAAAATACTATAAGAAAAACGGGTATTTGTGATATTTTTTTGCAACGACAAGGACTATTTGTGAAGAAAATAAACTCATTTTAGCTGAAAATAATCATTTCGTTGGAAATAACTGGCCGCAAATAAACAGTTTTCTATTAGTATTAAAGAACCCAACAAAAAGAATTAAAGATTCCCTTTAGCACGCAGATCAACCTAGTAGATTAGATATAATATATAGGATTATCCATTAGTGGAGTTTGAACCTATAATATTGACAATTATGGATAGGATGAATATCCGTTAATGGAAGATGCATTGGCCTAACATTAATTAATGTAGTGATACTTTATAGCTAGCGAGCTTCTTTAGTTAGGTTTAGAAATTAAAACCAATTACGTACATTTCGAAAATTTCTCTTAGATCGAGCTATTTCAATAATTGGACATGCAGGGATCTTTAGTTAGGTTTTGCATTTAACTACTCTATGAAGTTTCATGTGCATGTCCTGCTTAATTTTTATTCTTCTTTTTCACTTTGTATTTGTTGATGTCGTGTTTCGCAGCTTAAGCAACTTCACTGTTCTGGATTGATCCGCTCCTGCAATGAAGGGGAGAAATATATAATATAACCTCGACGTGGTGGGAGATACCTACGATGCCTAAGTCAGTTTTAGTTTTGTGTGCGCTTCTAATTAATGTGTGTATACCTGGTGGAGGTGGTCCCCTGTCAAGCTGTTCGTGGTGCGTCGCTCCGAGGTCGTGTTCTCCTGCCAACGCCTTGCCAGGTGACAGGCTAGACATACCTGATCATGGTGACAGCTGACAGCCCTGAGCCTATGTCGTGACGTGCCCACCTCCATTCTTCATTAATGTGGCAAGATCTCGGTCAGGTGCTCCCACCTCCCCAGTCTTGTCCAGTCGTGGGCACTTGAGGACCTAGGTGTCCTTGACTCTGTGCGTACAATTTGTTGGTCAGTTGAGGTGTCAGGCTTCCTGTCTTAATCCCACGCTCCACGCGTGCCACTCCCCCATGTGGGCCTCGTGGGCCGCTGCCTCTTTGGGCTTGGCCAGAGTCACCCCATCCTCATACGGACTTTGCCTCGCTGGGCTATTCCTAGGCCCTCCTGTACCCCATGGGCTGGGCTTGCTTTGTCGGGCCCATTACTGAGGACAATTCCCCTTCTCAGTATTTGTTACGTAGATTAATTAAGCTCTTAATTGACTTCTTTTTTACGTGAGACCACATGCATGCATGCAATGATTTCTTCTTGGTTATACCATACAGAAAATCTCTGAAAACATAGCCATGATTCCATACATAATTTATAAGCAAGTATGACGTTACATCCTTGCATAATTATTAGCTGCCTGCAGGTGTTTTATCAAGTAAAAGATCTCCTCAAGTTCTTGTCCGAATTTCAAAATCTCAAGTAGCAGCGATATATATAGATAAATAAAATGAGTTTTACAATATTTATTGCTCATTTAATATTTTATGAAATATTTATACAGACATTAATAAATGTTGTAAAGCCTAGCTATTTTATATATCTATCTCTCACACTTGAGGCCAGGCCAGATCTAGACCTAGATCCGTATTTTCAGAAATCTCAACTTTATAATTTACCATTATCACCTACATATAACCTAGATAATAATTGACTCATGTATTATACACAAGTACATATATATAGGAAGTCCCTATATATCTTGAATCCTCCTATGTGTGATCATTTAATTAAGGATCTCTATGTTCCAAATTCCAAATTGCATTTACGAAATTGGAATTTACCTGATTATTTATTGAATTTTGAAATTATAAATAGGTCAGGCTTTCCAAAGATGGTCATGAGGTTTTGGCTCTGGAGATCTTTACCCATTTTCATTATCAATTTCTTACTTTTGAACATGAATTCTTCTTGGATTAGATACAATTAATGGCGCCAATATTGCTGATGATCTGTACATTAAAAGAAGTAAAGGAAAAATGATAGTCTTTAGCATAAAGTTTCACTACAAGAAATTCAATTTTTAGGGACGAATTAATTAATTTCAACCCTAAAAGTAGTTATTTGAGATGAAAATTACATTTCGTCCCAAAACATGGAAGCGGTTCTTTACGTGTTCGGACAAACAAATATTTGTTCGAACTAGAATTTATGGGATAAAATATAGCGTCTCAAAAAAGAAAACCGTTCAAACATTTCCAAACTCGTTCGAACAGTATGATATTTCACATTCGAATGTAATTTAGAAAGACAAGATGGCATGTGGGTTATAATTAACAAGGGGAGATATATATATATATATATATATATATATATACAATATTTAAGTTGAAGCAGTAGTTCTCTCTTAACATATGTGTGTACTATTATATCATTAAAAAAAAAAACCAGATCCACAATTCATTTCCTTTTACTTTCTAGTTTATGAAAGTTCTTTCCTTAAAATAAAAATGAGCTGGGATACGTTGTAAGTGGGGGAATACCGTATAATCGATCACATGCACCTTTTTAAGAAGAGCATTGCTATATACTATATTCATATTCCACTTGTGGCACTTTCCATCACCTAGCTAGCTTGGATCATTTCTTGACTTTTTTAAAAAAATAATTCAAAAGTTAATGGGTAGTGTCACTTCATCATAGTGAGATAAAAATAGGATGATGGTGTACGTACGTAGTATATAGAATTTTCCTTTTAAAACCCTTCACAGAATATCGGGATCTACATCTACATATATATTATATATATATGCAACAGTTTTAACACTATCAGAACCAAAACAAAATTCAGCACTTACTAACCCTATCTTCACTCATATTTCTGTTGCATTTCGTAACACATACTCCTGGTCCAACCTTGTACCTACTCTTGCCCTACGCACACCTGGCAAAACTGGCTTACATACACGGTTCTAAGAAGTCAATTACAGACGAGTTGGAGCTAACAGAAACAAGAATTAAACAAGACCGAGCAAGTACGAAGCTGATATTTTGGAGGTAACACAATAAGCAAAATGAAGAGAAATAATCAATCTACCAGGATATGTTTAATTCGTCATACTATTCCCCCTAAATGGTTAATTTTCTAAAGTTACTATTATTGTTTGTCATGAATTTTAATTTTCTGTGATTGCTATGATTGACTCTAAATTGGATATGAATTGTATCTAGGAAGGAATAATTATTAGTAAATATTATGAGAAATCTACTGAGAGATTATTCTCGACAAATGAATCTCAGATGAAGATCAAGTATGAGCTTAATAATGCTCATATTTGTCAAGATAATGTATGTTTTAAAATTCCTTCTATGCTTGTTAAAAATATGATTGATAAGGTCATATTAGGAATTCCTTTTATTTCTGTTTTACATCCATTTCTTTCTGAAAATTTCGGACTGAAAATCAATTTTAAATTTACTTCAAAATTTGAAATTGATACTGACAAAAGTTTGAAATCTTTTGTTATATATATATGAGATAGCGATGATGATCTGGTTTTAATCGCAATAAAGGCTGACGCCAAAATATAGCTAGCCACACTATAAGAGATTCTGTTTTTTGAGACAAAAAATTGTCTCAAAAAACACAATTTTCGTCCCAAATTATATTTGGAGATGAAAAAATTTTGTCTCAAATTTTTCTCGGAAAGACCGCCTCAAAATGTTTTTGGAGACGAAAATGGGCGGATCTAGTCAAAATCGTTCGAACGGATAATTTTTATTTAGACGAACCGATTTCGTCTCAATATATTGTTCGAATGAAATATTTCTCCATCCGAACCGAGATGTCCATTGAACAATATAAAATATTCATTCGAACTAATGTCTATATTTGATCCTGTTCAAACGAACGGAGTGTTCGAACAGATTTTATGCATTCGAACTAATAAATTTTTCAAACGACTTGTGTTCGAACAAAAATTATGTTTGTTCGAACATAAATTTTATTTTCAGAAATTATATCCATTCGAACGGAATTTTGCACATAACTGTTGTTCGAACAAATAATTTATTGTTTGAATGTCCGTATTTCTCTTTTGTCATTCGAATGGATTAGTTTTTATTCGAATGGGTCTGTTTTGGTTCGAATGTAATTACAAATAGTAATTTACCGTTCGAACTGTATTAATCATACAAATCAGAATTTAATTAAAAATACCATAATAATATTACACAATTTGTAATTCAAACATCAATTGTTCAAATGTTTTGGAACATCATAATATAAATGCAATGAAAGAAAAGATAAATTTGAAGACTATGGTGGTAGCATAGAGTTTTGGGACATCATTGACTGGAATTGCTCAAACAGTTTTTGGTTATTCAACTGCATCCTCTCTTTTAATCTGGCCTCCAAATCCGCTACTTGATCTAATCGGGCCAGCAATTCGTTTTCCTTGGACCACAATCGTTCTATCTCAAGTGCTACTTCCTCTAATTCCTTAGTATTGTTGTCATTCGATCTGGCTCGAGAATATGATAATGATGATGAGGATGATTTTACGCAATGTCCTAAGCCCCTCAAATATCCAGAACGTGATCCAAGAACTTGAGAAATGATCTGAGCATCGTTGACAGATGATGCATCAGATGGATCCGCAACAGTTTCCTTAAGAGATATCATCTTGTCCTACAAAAACAAAAACATGAAAGGTAGTATAAGTAACAAAAATATTATGTGACAATGGAATTAAAAAAACTTAAACTTACATAATTTGCCTCTACTTCGGGACTGGCCCAAATACCATCACGATTTTTATGTGTTTTAGCATATAATTTGGTCAAATCATAGTCAGCAGGACTTTATTCTTTCTGCAAAAGGAATATTATATTAGAACTTAAATCAGAAAATGTATATTATATGTTAATATTTTACGGGTACTAAAATAACTTACCATTTTGTTAGACAAACGATGGAAAGATCGAGAACCTGCATGATGATTTATTTTTAAATTTTATCTATTTGCTTTATTCACAGTACTCCGTTGCTAAAAAAAATATTAGTCTATATGTTTAAGACATCTGTGATATACTATTAAAAAAATATAGCAGCGATATTACCTGATAAGCAGGATCTTCAAACATATCACAAACTTTCTCTCATTCGTTTGGTGGAATTGCTTGGAATGGATTTTGGCGCGCCTCTATTGTAGTACTGAACTTCTTATAATGTGCATGACATCGACCTTTGTACCTCCGAAATGCATTTGACATCAGTTCCTCAACCGTTAATCGATCATCTTTTCGGCCAAAATTAAGCTCAAACTCATCCTTTCAAAATTATAAACAATTAGTATAAATACAAAATAACTTGAAAGTAACATGTTATATACTTAGTTGCTTGAGATATAACTTATTACCAAACAATGGTTTTTTATGTGGTCTTTCACATCTTGGGTAACTTTAGACCAAGAGGATGTAACAATCGGTGCATACGTGCGAGTAAGCGTACCAACATAAGAAGCAAGCCACACTGCCGAATCTCCGAAGTCACCGGTGTAATCATCAGGAATATCAACCTTGATTTCACCAACTTTCCTTACTTTTTCTATGCAAACACCCCTCGTAGTGCCTCTACCTTGGCGCTTGTTTACAACAGTTATATATAGAGTAATTAAAGCATAACATTTTAATTAAATTAATTTATTTTATAGATATATTACTTAAATTGATAATAAAATATAATATTTAATTTGATAAAATACCTTGTTCTGGGCCTAGTGATGTTGGCTCACTATTCATGACAGGTGAACCACACAGGGAGTCAGTAATGGATGGGGATGGCACACGTGTTGTTTTGCGTTAGGGAGGCATATCTATTTGAAATTGTAACAAATTATTATTCAAACAAACGTTATCATAACTTTTATATGTTAATATTACTTACAAAAATTCATGTTTGAAATTCATATTCTATCCGTTTTGCTAGACCAGTCACCCTCATCCTCACTAGACACTTTAGTTAATTCATCTTCTTCCGATATTTCACCCTCAATTACTTCGAGTTGAATATCTTCTCTAGACAATGAGACCATATCATATTGGCTAAGATCAACAAATAGATTGATGCCTACTTTATTTTCTTGATATGCTTCTTCATTTGCTGGACTATCAACTTCTTCATGTTTTTCCTCAATTATATTTAATTATTTTTATTTTATAATTAAATCTTTTATAAGTATTAAACATTAATTTAACTATTAACAATTGCTATGTTATATCTATATTTTAAGTTTCTAATTTAATTTTAGTGCTTTTATAAGTATTAAACATTAATTTAACTATTAACAATTGCTATGTTATATCTATATTTTAAGTTTCTAATTTAATTTTAGTGCATAATATTTTGTAATTATATTTAATTATTTTTATTTTATAATTAAATTTTTTATAAGTATTAAACATTAATTTAACTATTAAAAATTGCTATGTTATATCTATATTTTAAGTATATATTATAATTATATTATATTAGTTTTTAAGCAATTACTATATTATATAATTATATTATATTATAATTTAAGCAATTACTATAATGATGGTCGAACAAGATTCTTATCGTATAGGGTCTCGTTCAAACTAACATTATAGCGTTCGAATGGGACAAACTCATATTCCAGACACAAAACAGAGACAAAACATTTGCCACAAAACACAATTTTCACAATCACAATCTCATAAGGTGTATATTGTCAGAGTGCCCATTTTAAATGGGATTGCACAAACATAAATATACCAAAAATCTTAACATAATTAATTAAAAACTATAAATTATCAAAAATCTAAAAATTATAAATATTACCTCGAATTTAAGCAATCCAAACAAAAATATCAATCCACAATACCTACATAAGCATAAAACACATTATGATAAAACCTAAATCATGTGCAACAAACTAACATTAATGAAACTCGAAATACAAAAAAACATAGAACAAAAAAAATAATACCTTTTATAAACCTCTCCTCTCTCTCTCAAGAATCCCTTCTCTCACTAAGTCTGTTCCTCTCTCTCTCTCCACAACACTCTCTCACACACACAAAATCGCCTGCCTCCAAATAAATTTTCATCAACTGTGAAAATGAACTGGAGGTTGAGGTATTTGAATATGTGAAGTCCCGTTCGAACTGGACATTTACGCATTCGAACAAGAAAATTTTGAATAGGCGGCAAATCTGCCACGATTTATTTCACATTCGAATGTGTAACTTTGTTGTTCGAACTAACAAATCAAATTATTCCTTGGCATATTCTTCAAATGCAGACAAGCTCAAAGGGTATTTTCGTAACACTATTCAACCAATGCGTTCGAATGACAAATTTTCACGTTCAAATAAACAAACATTCAGAGTATTTGGCGCGAAGTTTCCCTCCAAACACATTCCACGAGATAAAACCGTTCAATCGGGACATTATTGGGTTTGAACCAATCACAAAAATATTTTAATAGTATATAGTATATAATAACTATATATTATAGCAACTATTTTATTTTATAATTGATAATATATAATGTACTACAAGTCTAATAGTTAATATAATACTAATATTGTATACTAACTATTAATATATAGTACTTATTAATATATATATATATATATATACTTTTGGAAATATAACTTACTACCTTGTAATATAAAATATAATAAGTATAGTTATAGTAACTTATAATAGTAACTAGTAACTATGGTAACTATAGTAACTAGTTACTATACTTATGATAACTTGTATAGTTATCATAACTTATAATACTTACACTATAGTACCTATATAACTAATAGCTACTATATATATATTAATTATTTTAACTTGTATAGTTATCATAACTTATAATACTTACACTGTAGTACCTATATAACTAATAGCTACTGTATATATATTTATTAACTATATTAACTTGTATAATTATCATAACTTATAATAGCTATAGTTATATAGTAATTATATATATAATACTTACACTGTAGTAGCTATATAACTAATAACTACTATATCTATATTTATATTAACTTGTATAGTTATCATAACTTATAATACTTACACTGTAATAGCTAAATAACTAATAGCTACTATATATGTATTAACTATATTAACTTGTATAGTTATCATAATTTATAATAGCTATAGCTATATAGTAACTATATATATAATACTTACACTATAGTAGCTATATAACTAATAACTACTATATCTATATTTATATTAATTATATTAACTTTTATAGTTATCATAACTTATAATAGATATAGCTATATAGTAACTATATATAATACTTACACTGTAGTAGTTATATAACTAATAACTACTATAGTTAATAACTACTATAGCTATATAGTTAGTGTTATAATATTATATAAACTATACGAGTATAGTTATCATAACTTATATATAGTAGCTATATAATTAAGCCATTGTAATTATACTAAGTACTTAGTATGTACTTAGTATAATAGAATAAATATATTTACAAATAATATACTAAATATATTAATTAAAAGTATTATAATACTATTTTTAGTTTTATTTTTATACTTTTGTACTTTGTAATATTAGTATTATTATATACTACTATTAGTAGTATAATTATAAATATATTAATATAATAACCGTTTGAACGAATATTTATCCAGTTCGAACGAGACGCCACGGTCATTATAGATGTAGTTCGAATACAATTCCACAAAACTCTCTCATTCAAACCAACAACCGCCGAGAGCCTCCGAGTTTGCCCCTTATCTCCGCCGCGAAAACTGCCACTCAACTGCCGTAGCAACCCCACATTTGAACTTCTAAGAGGTATGGGTCAACTTTCCACCTCTATTGTTTAGTTTTTTGCACGAATGGATTGTGTTTGGGGGATGTGGATTTCGAATTCGAAATCCACCCATTTTGATGTATTCCGTAGAAATAACATCAAAATAATCGGTAGAAATGATTGGACTTCACTCTTTAATCATTTCTACCAATTAAAACAAAGGATAACATCTAGATAGGAAGTTTTTCAGTTCGGAGCTAAGTCGACTCAGCCATGGCTGTTTGGCTTCTTCCTGTTCGAACTAACTCTAGTCCGTTCGAATGCTTAGTTTCCAAACAACATTATTTATGTTCGAACAAAATAAATTTGTTTGAATGAACAAAGTTTTCCGGTTCAAATGAACAGAACAGTCCATTCAAATAGATTTGACTAGTTCGAACAGAATATGTTCCGTTCGAACGAATTATCTCAATTCATTTCAATATACTATAATTCTTCAATAATATAATTTAAATATTATGGTTAATTATATTCTTACTTTCCTTATGGTTAAACAGTTTATCAATGGTATCCAGGGAAGAAAACGTGCGAGAGATCAGCCCAGCCAAAGTAGTGGAGCATCTCATGCTCAGGAGACGAGGCCGATACTTGTCGAGCGTCCAGTCATTTTGTCTTACTTCTCCGATCTTTCATGGGAGGGATGGAGCATATAGTCCATCTTCACCGAGCGGAGATGGATATCGATCTGTGAGCAGCGAGGGACTGCATATCCAGAGATGGTTGGTGAGTTTTACTGTCCCATGGGAGAACTTAGCGTTGATGCTCTATTCTACACCCTATCGATTCGGGGAGTGAGTATTAATTTCTCTTTCCGCATTATTGCTGAGTTCCTTGACATCCCGCTCGTGGTCGACGCATATCCTGCAGCGACTACACAGGGACCAGCGGCTGCACCATCTGATTCCGACACACCGGCCGCATCCTCCATGCTAGCCCCGAATGTAGATTCGGATACTAGTTCGGATGATAGTGAGGATGAGGATCTACCTGATGATGGTATCACAGACGATCAGGTGCGTCAGCTAGTGCAAGACCCATCGGCTCCTCCATATGATGGGAGCAAGGTGATCCGACAGGCCAATTGTATAGCATTTTTTAGAATGCTTAATTTGATTGTTGGCTATAACATCAATCCGAAAAAACACAAGACTGATTTCTGGACCGATCGAGCCAGATTTTTGCTGCGGATAGCACGGGGGGATCCCATTGATCAGGCATTGTATTTATTCCTCTGAATTCGATCGGAGTCAAGATTTTCCAGTGGAGGTAGTCTACCATTTGCACTGCTGATATCTAACCTCCTACTCCGATCGGGGTTACAGTGTCGGCCACTGAGCGGAGATCGCCACAGATGGGGCCCCTTAACAAAATCACATTCAGCAAGAGTAAGGGGCACTTGCAGAAGACTGCACCAGAACAGCCTAGTGATCCTCCCACAGATCCAGCTTCTAGTAGTGCTTCTGCTGTTTAGAGACAGCCTCCTGGTGCTACTTTAAATCAGGTACGAGCTCTGTTTGTGGAGTTCGTTGAGCCCATCGTGAAGAAGCTTAGGGATCTAGAAGGATCTATTAAAATGTTGCAAGAGGATGTTGATCTACTAAGGACCCAATGATCATTTTAGTTATTATTTTTCTTTTTTATATTGTATTGAGCATTATATATTTGAGATGTAATTAATGTATGATTTTTATTTTTCGTGTTTACTACTTTGTTTATTTTTTTCATTTTACTTGCCGTTCATGATAATATAAAAAATGATAATATCTTTAAAGTTATATTTATATAAATTTAACATAAAAGAAATCACTATAAAGTTTTGAAGTTAATTACATAAAATTAATTTATAAATTTATAAATATTTTAACTCACTGCAAATCATAATATATAATATATACACATTTTTATATTTTGAAAATGATAACAAATTAATGGGAAAAATATTTATTACTTTAATGAAAAAAATATATGCACAAATCCATACTAATAAAAAAATTAATTGAAAAAACTTCCATTCGAACAAATAAATTTAAGTTCGAATGGTTATTAACTTTCCCCGAGAAAAATAAATTAATTTCCCGGCCAATATTATTATTCGAACAGATTATATTAATTCCATGTTCGAATCTATTTTGTTCCGTTCGAACGGTTTTCTTTTTTGAGACGATTTTGTTCGTCACAAAATATCTTGTTGGAATAGATAGTTTTCCGTTCGAACGAATTTTGTAGCTCGGGCATTTTTAGAGAAGAAATGTGTCTCCAAAAATGACTTTTAGAGACAAAATTTAATTCGTCCCTAACAAATTTCGTCCCTAAAAGTCAAATTTATTGTAGTGCTATTGGGTTTTATTTATATTAGGGATTTTTTTTATCAAGAACCTGAGTGAATTAATAGGGTCGTATTCGTCATTCCACTCATTCTATATACATCGAATATGAACATCATGATCAATTCGGATTATATATATGATCGATCTGTACGTACGTGATCGATGTTGCAAAATCATTAATTGCTTTGGCCATCTCTAGCAAATTAAGATGGATATTGGAATCCGTACGTATAAGCTCATTTTTTAAATGAAGAAAATTATATATACGACTTTTATTACATTAATCTCGTGCATGTACGTGTACGTACGTAATTAATTAGGGCAATACATATGTACGTGAGGTGCATGCATGATGCATGCATCGATCGATCAATCCTCCAGTTATTGTAATTATCGTACTCATGGCATTACAGATCATCGATATATATAATCAATGTCCTACGTATACGACGTTCATGAGTTAGTTCCATATTGACATCAAAGTACCATATCTCTAGATCTGCCTACTCACATGCATGCATACATATCGATCCGGCCACATGTGCACGTGCTTTAATTTATTAATTCACTACTGTTCCACATGTGTTTTCGGTTCGGCATTGATTTTGTCCTCAGGATCGATATATATTCATGCACACACACGCGGCATATACACACACACACACACAATTAGAAGATCACTAGCTATTTTCCATTTTCGGATAATTACTAAGTCGCATGCTGCATATAAATATAAAAGAAGTTGATTCATCATGATCTTTAGCTGATCATGAAGACCTTTTGATGGGCATGCAACATGTTATGCAAAGGAGTGGAAAGAAAAGGCTGTTACATTTGCAATTAAAGTGGATCGAATGAGTCGACCTAATTATAAGTACCCCTTTTTGTGACGAAGGGAAAAGAGGCTATATATATTGCTATCTTGAACATTACAAAAAAGATATCGTAGCAACTTCATCATGATGCGTCGACATTGTAGAATCAAACTTTAACCGGACTAATGATGGAGATTGGTAAGAGAATACATAATTACTAATTATTTAAAAAAAGAAAGTGTATGTGTCTATATATATATATATATGATATATATATATATATATATATATATATATATTGATTAATTAGTCCTACTAGCGGCCAGTTAAATTCGAATGATTTTATGATCTCTGTTCAGTGGCCACAAAGTCGATGATCTGTTTTCCATCTTTCAAAATCGGTCATTGTCTCGAATTATAACTTTAACAAAAATCAGTAGTACGACCGTCTTCACATTTGACTGGTTGGTCAGCCGTCGACGCAAACGCATCATTACCCTTTCCGACCAAGTTTTGGGCTTTCAAGCACTCTCCCTTCCAATCTGTGTTGAACACCACTGCTAAGATGGAGACAGCACATGCAATTTGAGCAGCCAAAAGCCCATAACAAAGACCCACAAACCCTAGCTTCCAAACAAAGGCTAAAACTACGGCCAGTGGCGCACCCACCAAGTAGAATGAATAAAAGTTGATCCCGGCCCCGATCCCTGGCCTTGCGCTTCCTCTCAGAATCCCACAACTTGTTGTTTGTGGACAATTTCCCAACTCACAAAGTCCAATTATCGGTAGCACAGCCATGGTTAGCTCTAGAACCTCGCACTCTTTTGTGAACAATCTTCCCCATGCTTCTTTCCCTAGAGTGGTCCAAAACAAACCCACTAGAGAACTCATTAGGGCCAACCCTACCGCCACCTTTGTTGCCAGGCGGGCCCTCTCCGGCCGGTTTGCTCCCAGCTCGTTCCCTACACGAGTTGACACCGATGCGCTGAGTGCTGTTGGCAATGTGTACATGAGAGCCGTGGTTTGTATTACTATGGCCGATGTTGCGAGTGACACTCGAGGATTGTGGAGGTAACCTGCTAAAATTGTCATGAACTCGTACCACCACCACTCTAAACAAACAGCCAGACAACTTGGTATTGCAAATCGAAGCAGCACCCCCCATTCCTCCCCTGGTGAAGAAGAAAGTGGGAAAGATTGCTTTGAGAGTGGCATGTACAAAGGCTCTTCAGGGGTGCGAGTGTAGACAATGTAACACAGTAGGAAAAAAAGGATGTTGAAACTAGTTACACAAGTCGAAATTGCTATTCCTTTTACCCCAAGACGGAGAGTGAAGGCCAAGAAGATGGTGATGGGAACGTGCAGAGTGACTCCTAATAAATTGCACCACATCAAAGGCCATGTTTTCCCTTTACTACGCAGGTAGATACGAAGAGGATGAATAAGGCTGTTAGCAATAAGATCCGGGATAGCAAAGCGGCAATATAGGCTAGCGATTCGGGTTATATCTGGGTTTTGGTGGAGGCTAAGCATGAGAGGTTCCAGGTTAATCCATAGCAAAGCGATGGAGAATGAAGCAAGAAGTAACATGAGAATTGTTCTGTGTAAAGTAAGGCATAGGATGGAGAAGTTTCGTGAGCCAAAGGCCTGGCTGCAAAGGGGCTCCATGCCCATGGCCAGCCCCGAGAGGACCGAGTAGCCGGTGATGTTGGTGAAGCCAATGGCTAAAGCCCCGCCGGCGAGCTCTAGGCTTCCCAGCCTTCCCAAGCACATGACTAAGATCATGTTTTTCAGATAGCCCACAAAGCTCATGGCCGCTACAGGGAAGCCTATGCCTGTCAGTGTCTTTAGCTCCTCCAGCACCTGATGTGAAGAAGATAAAAAAAAAACAAATGAAATTGTGTCAGAGAGAGATAGTACCGTGCATTAAATTTATTAGAACACTTTGTAGATGGCCAGGAATCGTAAATTAAGATTTTGTACCTCTGGCATTGTCGGGTACTTTTCAGGTGTCTCCGCCGCAACCATCTTTGTTTCTTTTTGCTTAAACTTGTGTTTTGGGTGTCTGAGGAATATGGAGATATTTCGAGGGGTTTATTTGATGGTGGGATCTCCTTTTGCTAACGCACTGTTGATCCCACGCACATATACACACAGCGAGAGAGAGAGAGAGAGAGAGAGCAAAGTGAGTGTCAGAAACGAGCTAGAGAGAAGAATTTATTGAGGGGCAGGAGATGGTGGGGTTTCACTTTTTTACAATACAAGTGCTGCATCCATATATTCGTATTTTGTATTTTATACGGTATCACTTTTTACGAGTGAAATTCGTACTCTTAATTTATAAGTGTATGTTACGTACATACCTTTCACCGGATCAGCTACAAGAATAATATTTGATAGAGATCATGACAGATATGTTATAAAAGTATGTTTACATGTTAACTAGATTTAAAGAGATAACGTTATATATCTCTATTTTATAATAAAAAAATATTTTACAATCTAACATAATATATCAATTTGTAAATAGAAATTAATTAATCAAATAATGTAATTAAATAAAAAGTAATAATATATATGGATTTTGAAAACGATTGGCCATGAATCTAGAGCTGTACTGAGATACCGAGGCCGCGGGCATGCATGGCTAGCGCTGCCAAAGTACTACGTACATGACCCTACAGTACCCTACTTCTTTCGATCAGTTTCTTTGTTTTGTCATTTTCCATAACTGATGAAACATAACGATCCACTTCCTCCTCGCAAAAATCATACACATACGTACGCTATGCTATACTATCAGAATCTTTCTTCAACGTGAGGATCATATATATATATTCGATCGGTGTGGAATACTTATTAGCTAGGGAATATCGTTCGTTTATAATTAAAGCTGTATCTATTAATGTTCTTGATCTGGTCTTTCTTATAACTTTAATATGTAAAAGTCTTCGATCGAGTACGTACGTAGTACTGTCTCCGGAGGGCCGGCGTTGAATATTTAGCTAGTATTTTTGTGAGGATTGATCGAAGGCAAGCTAGCTGTACGTACTGCTAATCCCATACGTGCAGGGTCAATTAATTGGTCGTCTTATAAGATCGTATTATGGCCTTCATCGACATGTACTATCTAGCTAGCTTGAAGATGATGATCCAAATCTTTCCGGTCTAATTATATATATATATATATATATATATATATATAAGTATTATTAAATTGGTACTAATTGCGCGCATGGTATCTACTAAAGTGTTTACTTGACATAATTTCATAATAAAATAACTCTTTTCTATGACTTGCACGCATACTGTTCATTGAGACGACAAATATTAATGGTTATAAAAATTTCCATATAAACTGGATGGATAAAGATCGTTAGCTAGCTAGACAGGTTTATATAATATGATCGGCGTTGGGATCAGGGGTTGTGGGTACCGCAAGCTAGCCAGCTGCGCACGTACGTCGCCATCAGAGACTCGAATTAGTTTAAATTGTATTGGAAGCAAGAAGCTTTTTTGCACATGAGTTCCGAAGATTCCTTGGAATTAGCAGTCTCCACATGAACCACAGCTAGAATATAGGACTACACACCAGCCAGTTTGGAATAGGAACTCACACACCCTGTCCATAAAAGTTACAACATCCAGCAATTCCTTTTCTCATCTTATATCATATGGTTATATATTTTTTTTTTCTTTCATCATCTCGATCGGCTTTGATTCAAAAAACAGTTCTCAGCTTGAAACACAGTACAAACACATAAGACATGCACTCACAATAATAATAAACTCAGATCGATGGTTTTACATTCGCAACAAAACATATATATGATCTTGTTCAGTTAATGATCATTGATCAATCAATAAGAATCTTGATCAGGCTGAACAAGTAAAATTATATTTGCAAGTCGGTGCAGATGATATATATAATGCCCTCGGCTGGATTGTTGAAATTGCAATATTTGATTTATAAGAAAATTATACTGACAGCTTGTAATAAGTAAGGCCCAGTTGAATATATATATAATGCCCTCGGCCTTCTTCCATCGACATTGTGTTCCTTTTTCTTTCTAAAATAAATTCTAATATTTTTTCTTGACTATATAGTGGCCAGAGAATGGCTTCGGTTTAGTTCCTTCTTCCAATCTGGTTTATGAGGAGATATATATTGATCTGCCTTGATCTTGATGCCCTCAATAACTCATGATATAGATATATAGTTCTTGGTTTAATTTATCTTTTCACTCAAATAAATAAAATTTGTGAGGATTCTGATCATCACTAATGACTAATATATAAACAAACCAAAGTAATTCTATACTTTCTTATAAAAAAAAGTTCTACTTATTGTATGATGTCTCAAAGTATGCTAAGGTATATATAATTAATAAATTAATAAGCAATTCATGTGAATCCATCGCACCATTTATATATCATAACACAGCACTCCCTCTACACAAAACTTGCAAAAGATATATGCTCTTATATATGTAATATAAATAATAAAATCTATTTCTTTCTGCCAGTTTAAACTTTTGGAACAAATGGTAATTTCACATGTATCATATATAACAGATATCCTAATTAGTTCAAACTCTAACTCTGCGCTTCATCCATTTAATTAAATATTTAATGTGTTCGGCTGACTCATTAAGGGGGAATATAACCCACACGTGGAGGGGAGTATTAGGACATAAATATAAATAATAAAATATACCTCTTTCTATCTGTATAAATTTTTAAGATAAGTGGTGACTTCACTCTTTTAGAAATAATATTTAATTATATATAACAATCAGTACCTGTAGAAATTTTCTTCTTGTCAAAGTTATATGGGACCTCATGCATGTGATCTAGTTTCACGAATCACTAAAGTTATATAAATACATCTATATATATGATCTACAAATGTATATCAATCCACATGAAAAAATCATTACACCCACTTTTAATAATAATCTTGTTGGCAAATTGCATCTCAATCACCTTTTCTCTTTTGTATTATGTCTAAGATGGGATTTCATACAATCACCAAGTGGTTGTTAGAGTGGGAAATGATGGTGTAGCAAGTGGTCACATCGTCCATGCATCTGCTTTATATTATGGAAAATGCTTCTCCCACCACCGAGAGAAGCTACCGATCGAGACAACTATCGATCGATTCTGTGTGCGTTTTTTTTTTTTTACTGTATTTTTTAATGAATTTATGAATTTTTTTAAAATATTTAAAAGGGTTTTAAAATGTTTGAAAAAAAAGTAAAATTTATACAGAAACGTACACCTTTTTCTATTGTACATTGTGCTGCAGTAAAAAATTCCAGTCCCACAAAAGCCTGATAATAATGAGCTGGCGTTGTAGCGATCGAAGAAGAAGATGATGAAGAACCAGATTAACAAATAGCATCTTTTTCGATTGACTATAAAGTGATGACGTAAAAGTAATTTCACAAATTGATGTAACTTGACGTGGTTTATCAGATTGTAAAGTTACTTTTATTATAAAACAGATTAGACGGATCATATGAAACCACATCAAGTTGTGAGATTACTTTTATATAATTACTTTGTAGTTATAAGACTCCTCTTTTCTATTACTTCTCCGAGCTCTTGAATAATGATGGGGACAAAATTATTATATAATTATTATTCAACTATTTAATAAACTATATAATATTATTTCTTAAATTTAGACCCTTTGGAATCATGTGAAATTTGAATAAATTGAAAAAAAAATATTTTATTATAAAGTTATATAAAAATGGTCATGTAATGGTTCTAACTTCTGTTCATATCATTTTTGCTCCCCTGTTAGTGACATTAGAGTATTCATTATATCCTCTGTCATTTCATCGGTGAGTCGGATGTCAAATCCCTTCAAATTTTGATAAAGAAGGATGGCACCAAGAGCCAATCCCCATACAGATCATGATCCATTACTCCAATTTGGTCTAAAAGTCGCTTATGCAGATTTTTATTCCACAATTAATTGTACCATATATAGTTGAGATTTGATTGCCTTCTTCCTTGCCCCACCCACAAACATTCATTTGTTGGTTTGTTGGTTGCTTGCAAAACGCATAATTATGGGATGCAAAAGGTAGTTATGATATAAATTATAACCTAAAAAGAAAAAAAAATTATTTCTTCACATGTCAATTATTGATATGCTGAAAATCATAAAATTCGAATTTTAAAATTTAAATTTTAAAAGAAAACTAACAAAATGAGTTTTGTAAGTAAAATTGTACGTAAAAGTATAATTACATCTAATACTACTCAACGGAAAAAAAAAAAAAAAAAGTTTAGACATTATGAGTTTATTATATACTACGTGTTATCTTGTTGTCATTAATCCATTATGTTAACGGAGTACTGTTCAATAGTCTTTGGATGATTAATTTTTATTACTAAAAAAAAAAAACCAAAGGATTTATCATGAGTAGTATTACAATCAATACGATGAAATGAAAGCAATATGAAAAATGATATTTTTTAATTAGCATTTATATATGCTTGAATATAAGCTATTATAATTAATTAGCTTCATATATACACCCAAATAAAGAGATTTCGTGTATCTTAATTATGGTAATTAATAATACTCCTTACTTGGTGGGGCCTATAGGTTTGACACTTCTTACTTGACATAGCACTAATTTCTCTTTTGTTCGATTTAGTCAACATACTTTGATTTGTAATAAACCCTAATTACATATGATGGTACTACTCCTATAATGGGATAATGATAGTGGAGTTGTAGGATCTGCCTCTACTAGATTGTCCACGTTACTTGGTCTGTTCTTCATGACCCTTATAGTGCCCATCGAAGACTAGAGATGGAATATCTTTGAGTCAAAAGACAAGGTGAGAGAGTTGCGCGGACCTTTTGACCGTTAATATATATACCGTGTGTGTAAGAAATATGTTAGCCACAAAAAAGTTTTATAAAAATAAATAAATTCACAAATTGATATAGATTGATATTGTAGTTGGATTGTAAAATTATTTTTAGTATAAATTAGATCTAACATATCATATAAAGTCATATCAGTTTGTGTATTTATTTTTAATTATAGAATCTCTTTCTGACGGTAGAACCTCTCTCTCTATATAGTGCTAGCTAGGTTGAGCATGGTATATAGAATGTGGCTACATGCTTTATCTAACATCTTAGACTCCCATTATTTAATTTATGGGAAACAAAAGTTCGGTAGATTATGTTATTTGAGATATCTTTTAAAAATAATTATTATTTGAGTCTACTAATTATCATTTTTAAAAAATGAAAAATCTATCTATACGGATTTATTATTTATGATAAACTAAAATTTATCATATCTGTCGTCTTAGAAAATTAATATAATTAATTGAAAAATTAGTTAATTAACGGTTTTTATTATGGTAAATAACAATTTGCAAATAAAAAAAAATTTCATTCCAGGGAAACTCATTTTTTATATCGCCAAATGGTAAGAAAAATAAGAAAACTTATTTTTGTTAACAAACAAGCTAGCTATATATAAAAAATAAAAATGATATAGAAATTAAAGTGACAATGTTCAATACAAAATAAAACTACTCTGTAAGATTATCTAGGCCCTCCCGCATCACAGTAATGAGTCATTCAATCTCTCGCGGTCGAGCCATGATTGGCGCATTGATCGTCTTCAATGCCTTGGATCAAAAGTGCATGATGCTCCTCGAGCAAGGATCGCATCTCCCTGGTTGTAGTCCTTATAAGCTCCGTATCAGCATCGACACTCAGTGCAACCGTGTGCCACTGCAACATTAATACGAGTCTTCTGCAAGTGGTCCTAGCTCTTGCTAAAAGTGTAACACCCCGCTCCCCAGGTTTAAGAATAAAATCACTTTTAGAAGTTCTCGGGAAAGCCGGAGTGCTACTACTGAACCTGACTTAAAAATATATTTATTTATTTTTCTAAAAGAAGTGCCAGGTACAAAGATTCCTTATAATAAATAAAGTCGTTTTGAATTAAAATACTGAAATCGTAAATGAAAGTGCACAGAAGCATTTATTAAAATTTATCAAAATTTGTGTCATAAAAAATCATAACTTAAAATCTATGTACATGATCTAGGCCACTGTCACGCATGTCTGGACTAAGTCTCATCCTACAGCTCTACCTTTACAAATATTTTGACCTAAGTTAGTTTAAAAACATAAAACAAACAAAAATGAGTCGATGACTCAGTAAAAATCTCATTATAACTCAAACATACTAACCATAAAGTTTTTCATAAAATATTTCATGTTGAGAACTTAAAATCACGATTGTTTATACGTATGTTTATGACATGCATGACTTATCTTTGCTTATCGGACTTATCTTACTTATTATATTGGCCCATACTCTTAATCTTGTGTGCAAGGTTGTGCACTAGCCCCACATCGCACGCCTGCAAGAGGAGTCGCTAATAATAATCTAGCATACTATGGTGGACCACGCTTAGCTTTGTAGCTTGCAGATCCACCCATAAATCGCATTATTACCATGCATCTTAATGGCCATCTTATTTACTGATCTGATCTTATCTAACACTTGATTATAAGAAAGCTTACGTGTCTTATGCAACATGAGATAAATGAGATGCATAATACATACATAACTATAATATGTGGGATGAAATATGATGAATGACATACTTGCAAATATCATGACATGCATAGCACATAAATACTGGCTTCCAAAGAACTGGCTTTAATAATAATATATATAACTAACTAAAGTATGTTAATCCTAATTTATTATCAAACTATTTATCTCGTAGCGTTAATCTAATATTTTCAGCATGGAATCGATCACGTGAACTAGAAGGAGAGAGAAAATGTGAGGGGTGTTGTGAGAGGAATGAGGTAGTCAGTTATTGGCGTGGTGAACGTACGGTGTTAGATTTGGTATCTTGTGTTCGACCACAACACTTATAGGGGTTTATGATTTTTTTTTTTCCAAATAACACATGGAATGAAAATATTTATAGAGAGATTTGGGATAGGGCGTTGACGAATTCGAGTTCGAGTTGGACTCGGTCGCGATCATTCAAGAAGAGAGTTTGAATTTAAAAACATGATCAAGTAGTTCATTCAATGTAAGAATAGCAGTGACTGAGACTGCGTAGGTGATTTCAATCAGTGATGATTTTAATTGAAATAAATTTCTAATAGTCGATATCTAAATTCTAAAATGAGTTTAACTCGTTCATTAAATAATAATTGGATTTAACCTAGTTATTGGGCCTAATTAAAACTCCTAATCAACCTCAATAATTTATCGCTCATGGGCACAGGGATCCCAGTCTCGAACACGTCGGCTGTCGGTGGACTGCTCGAGCTGCTCCCGCGACGAGAGCGTGTCGCCGCATGCCGGAGAGGGAACGGACTCAGAACGATCGCTTTGGCGGTCTTCCCCGGGCGTCGAACAGTCGACTCAAAACACTGGTACAGACAAGGGGAATCCTACTGTTTAATTAAAACAAAACATTGCGATGGTCCCTGCGGATGCTCACACAATGTGATTTCTGCCCAGTGCTCTAAATGTCAAAGTGAAGAAATTCAACCAAGCGCGGATAAACAGCGGGAGTAACTATGACTCTTAAGATAGCCAAATGCCTCATCATCTAATTAGCGACAAGGGAAACTTTTGAGGGAACCAGCTACTAGACGGTTCGATTAGTCTTTCGCCCCTATACCCAAGTCAGACAAACTTTCAATATTTATCCAATATGGCCCATTAAATATAATTTAGGCTGCTCGACTCAATAATTTATCCAATATGGGCCATTAAATATAATTTAGGCCCAATAAATATTTTCAGTATTCTGACCTTATAATTATTAAGTCGGATCGTTATAGAAAGTAATCTTGTTAAAAGGTCTGATTTGTGGTTGTTTGTACTCTATCAATAGCACATCAACCCCCGAATTAACTAGGAGGTTGGAGATCATCAATGCATATAGTAGACTACCTCTAGTCGAATACCATGACTCAGATTGGATGCGGATGAGGAAGTATAGAGGCAGATCAATTGGCTCTCCTCGTGCTATCCATAATATAAATTGAGCCAGTTTGATGCCAAAATCTATATTGTATTTTCTCATATCGATATTGTGTGAGACAATCAAATTCAGTATGCAAAAAAGGCTCAACAATCAACCTATTTAAAGACCTTGTTGCTATCATATGGAGGAGCCGAATCTTCATGCATTAATCGACAAATCTCATCATGTGCTGGACCATTGTCTACTGGAGCCTTATCCTCGATGGCATGGCCACCATCCGTCCCTATAGCTAAGTGTTGTGTAGGATATGCACCCACCTGACGAGGGACCCCTAGAAACTCAGCAATATTGTCTGCTAAGATAGTAATACGAACTCCCCGAATATCAGAGTTCTCATCAACCCTTATCTTTGACATAGCCCGATAAATTT
Source organism: Juglans cinerea (assembly GCA_961763995.1). Classification (NCBI taxonomy): domain Eukaryota; kingdom Viridiplantae; phylum Streptophyta; class Magnoliopsida; order Fagales; family Juglandaceae; genus Juglans; species Juglans cinerea. Next base: position 11,560,871 of record CAUIVZ010000010.1, read on the forward strand.
CACAAACCATATCAGGAAAGGCCACCCCCCTCTGTTCATAGATCAAACACCATCTTCTATCGCTGATTATGGAAGACTGGCTCTTCCCCTCCCAGAAAAAATTCTGAAAGTCTTCTATAATGATTTCTCGCTCAACTAATATCGGCCTCCTTAACTCACTAGCTTCACCACTAGGTTGCCCTGCCCTTCCTCACTTTCTTCCAACGTATGTCATTAATTCACTGTTCATAAAACAAAGAAATAAGGAATATAAATAAAATTTGAAGTTTTAATTATGTAATACTGAGTAGTGCTCAAATAGAAAATATTATGTTCGAACTAACAGTTAACCCATTCGAATGTTAAATGAAACCATTAGAACTAGTACAAGGCTCTGTTGGAACAGTTAGATTTTATTCGAAAAGATAAATATATAGTTCAAACAGCATCATCATATGGCCATGAATCATGTGTATGAAATACCGTTCAAACATCTATTTATTTGTTCAAATTGAGTCAAATTGATTCTAACGAATATTTGACTCAATTCTTTAAGTTTGAGCGTGTGGTGCCACGTTCGGATTGAAAAATGATTGTTTGGAAAAAAACAATTCAAACAGCTTTGAAGCCGTCGAACGAGCAAACCTCAGCCATGAACATCCATGGCTGAGTCGACTCAAAATCGAATGTAAAAACCAATTATTCATGAAGAATCTTTGGTTTTAAGCATACATATCAACATGGAGTGAAGCCTATATCTCACTCCATCATTTCTACGGCCAAATGCCGTGTGTGACAGTTAAAAACCACCAAAAAGGGGTCAGATTGGATTCAAAATCAAAATCTCATTTTTGCGAATAATAATTTATTACAATTTTAAACAACTATGCCTCCCAAACATAAAGCAACTTGTTTGCCATCTTCATCTATTACTGACTCTCCAATTAGTTTGCTTGCCACGGATGGTGGACCAACATCACTAAACCCAGAACAAGGTATGTTAGATAGAAACTTAAGTTTATGTGATGATTTAAGTAATAGTGTTTTCATAATAAAATAATATTTTGGTATTATATTTTTTAATTATTGTATAGATGTTGTACGCCATTGTCAAAGTTAAGGTGTTACTAGAGGTGTCTGCGTAGAGAAAATGCGGAAAGAGGAAAAAATTACAGTTGATATTCCTGATGATCACGCCGGTGGCTTTGGGGATCCGGCAACTTGGCTTACTTGTTATGTTGGTACACTTGCCTGGACATATGCACCCATGGCTACATCCACCTGGGCCAAGGTTTCCCTTGATGTGAAAGACCACATCAAACTAATAAGTTATTTAGAAATTAACTTTATTCAATTATTACTTAATTTATAAGTAGTTTATTTTTGTTCTTATCGTTCCTAATTCTTTCAAGGTTGAGTTTGAACTTAATTTTAGCCAATGAGATGATCAAGTAACGTTTGATGAGCTGATAAATAATGCATTCTAGTAGTACAAAAGTAGATGTCATGCATACTATCAAAAGTTTAATTGGGCAATAGAGGCACGTCAAAATCCATTCCAAAACATGCGCCTAGACGAATTGGAGAAACTTTGTGATATGTTTGAAGATCCATCATATCAACTAATTTCACTATTATGTTTCATTATGTTATAGGTTAGATACATCAAACAAATATAGTAATAATGTTGTTTCTTTCCTTGTAGTAACGGAGTATTATCAACAAAGCAAATAGTATAAATTTAATGATACACCATCATGCGGGTTCTAGATCTTTTCATCAATTATCAAAGAAATTGATAACATTATACTAGGCCCCATTAAATATTAACATATGAACGTTTGTAATTGAAGTTATAACATATATTTTCCTTTTGCAGGAACAAGATAGTCCTACTAACTATAATCTAGCCCAATTGTATGCTAAATCACATACAAGTCACGATGGTGTTAGCAAATTATGTAAGTTTATTTTTTCTGTATTGCCTAATAATATTTATGTTATTTATACTATCTCTAATGATTTGGGGGGTTTACACTGTTGTGTGAAGCCTTCCTTTTCAACCTCATTTTATTCTCAAAGCTAATCAAATAACAACTCTCGGTCCTTAGAAGAAGCAAGGTTTGAGATTGAATAGTTGAAGTCCAACCAATGAGAGTTTGAGCTTCAATAACATCAGGCAGAAGATATGAAGGCGCAATTACAACACGACATGTGAAGGGAGATGGAAATTCAATCACAAAAAAGTTCTAACAAATGAAGTTAATGATGTCCTAGAACTTTATGCCACCACCAACTTAGAACTTATTTTCTTACTTTATGTCTTTCGACTTATTTTGACTTAATGCAACATTTGAACAATTGTGATATTTTAATTATAATTTTTAAATATAGTTTTAAATTTGTTATTTACTACATCAGTGATTACTATTTGAACGAAAAATATTTAGTTCGAACGAAAATTATTAATTATTATCGTTTGAGCAAATTTTTCGCCGTCATTCGAACGAGCAACCCAAAACCATTCAAACGAAAATGAGATCGTCACTCCGGTTCAAATGGATTACTAATACGTTTGAACACTCTGCATGTTTTATCATTCAAACACATACTATTATGTTCGAACGAATTTATCATCAATTAAATGGACGACAAACCGTTCGAGCAAAGTTCGTCAGACTAACGTTCAAATAGATTTTTTTAATTCGAATGTTTTTCAAGGGCATTCGATAGGATTCTTTATATTCGAACACAAATCGACATGTTCGAACAAAAAGAAAGCGTTCGAACACTTGCTTCATTCGAACAGGATCAAATAAACTCTTTTCATTTGAATTAAATTACCAATCCATCCGAACAGCTACTCGATATTTCAAACCGAATTTATTCAAAGCTTCAAACGGGTCAGCCACATTTTTTCCCTGAAAGTATTTTTCAGGGACGAAAAAACAATCGTCTCCAAAAAAATTTCGAGATGGACTTTTTGAGATGAAATAGAGATGAAAATTTTTTGTCTCCACTTTTCAAGACAAAAATAGCATTTTTGAAACAAAAAATTTCGTCCCAAAAAGTGTCATCTCTTGTAGTGGTAATTGTAAGTTTATATATGTTAACTGAATAAATTAGCTACGAAACAAAAGAAGATTAGAGTAGATGATAATTCTAAGAAATACTCCAAAATAAACATTAAAAATAATGGATTAGGTCTCGTCACATGCAACTCTTGGCAAAGAGATATATAAAGAGTACTGACTCATGTTGGTGACAATCGAAAGGTAGATCGATGAGTTTGTGACAGAATGCGTGAGTTGGAAGAGGTGGGAAGAATGCGATAGATCAAACTAATAATGAAGAAAAAGGACGGGAAAGATAAGATAGAGAAAAGAAGAAGGAAATGGAAGGCTCCTAATCTCTTCTTCAACAAGTACTTATCTAGAGCTATAGTGACTAATCTATTGGTGAATTCAAAGACAAAAAAATGAGAGAGAAGAAAGATCATATTGGTGATATATATATATACACACACATATATATATATATATATATATATATATATATCTGTGTAAGACTAGAAGAAAAGGGAAAATGAATGGAAAACTAAGAGAGAGAATTGAAGAAAAAGCTACGCATTTCATTCATTGAATGCCTCGTATTATATATTGCTCCTACCTATATACTGAAAAGAAAAACAACCTAATCAACTTCAACTAAGGAATCGAAGAATATTCATCATATTTGTACAACTCAATAACTAACTCTGAAAATACAAAAAAGTACACGACAGCTCAACTAAATGGAGGGCTTTCTAGTAAACCAACTATAATAGTATCATCAGCAACAAGTGCATCATGTGATGGCTACATCTACAAATCAGCTCCATTGGTGTTGTCACGACTAGTTGATCCTTCATGATCTTGCAGCTTCAAGGTGGTGGTGCCATGTTGTGCATACCCCCCCCCCCCCCCCCCCGAAGATGGAGAATTGATGTTCATTATTCTCATCTTGGAGATGTGTCAATAAAGGAGATAAGAGGGTAGTGACTTGGTGAAGATATCAGCAAGTTGTGAATGAGTTGAAACATGTGGGCAGTTTTGATGTTGCCTTCTAGGATTTTATCTCTGATCAAAGTGACAATCCACTTCAATGTGTTTTTTTCATTTCGTGAAAGATTGGGTTAGCTGTTACATGGAGTGCAGCTTGATTATCACTAAACAAGTCAACAGCTTGAGGATGAGGAATGAAAAGATCAGAAAAAAGTTGTCTTAGCCAAGTGAATTTTGTAGAAATGGAGACCATGGCACGATTTTCTCCTCAGCAGAGGATTGTGATACAACAGTTTGTTGAGCCAAGAGATAAGAGTGTCCCAAAAATATGCAATAGCCAGTGACTGAATTTTTGGTATCACCGCAAGAAGCGCAATCAGAATCACAATAACCTCGAAGATGAAGTGGTGAAGTGGAGGACAACAGGATGCCTTGACCAGGGGCATTTTTTAGGTATCTTAAAACCTTGTGAGCTACAGCAAGATGGGTGGTAGAAGGGTGATCCATGAATTGACTGGGATAGCTGATGTCTAGTTTGGTTATGGTGAGATAAAGAAGGCGGCCTATAAGACGTCTATAGACAGTGGGATCATCTATGGAGGTCTAGAGGTTTTGTTGAGTTTGTGATTTTGGTCCATGGGAATTTTTCAAAGGCTTAGAAGCCAAATGTCTTGAGTCAGCAAGTATGCCTAATGTGTATTTTCTTTGGCAAAGATGGATACCAGATGGTGATCTAGCAACCTCAATGCCAAAGAAATATCTTAAAGGGCCAAGGTCTTTGATTTTGAAGTGATGATTCAAGAAGGTTTTGAGAACATAAATGGAGTCAAGAGAGTTACTTTCAACCACTATGTCATCAACATAGACAAGTGAGGCTGTGAAGTTGGCACCATTAATCCAAGTGAAAAGGTTATAATTAGCATTAGATTGAGTGAAGCGAAATTGAATTATAGAGGTAGAAGACTTGTCATACCATTGGCGTGAAGCTTGCTTGAGACCATAGAGGCTTCAAAGTAATTTGCATACCTGACCAGGTTTGCCTTTCTGGTAGCCAGGAGGCTTTTTCATGTGAATTTTTTCTTTGAGTTCTCCATGGAGGAACGCATAGTTGACATCAAACTGTTGAAGGTGTCATCCTTTTGATGGCTACTAAGGCTAGAAGTGTTCTCACAGTGACCATTTTAACCACTGGTGAGAAAGTCTCATCGTAGTCTATCCCTTCTTACTGAGTGAAGCCTTTAGCAACCAATCTGGCCTTCTTTCTCTTGATAGTGCCGTTGGAGTTATATTTGGTTTTGTACACGTACTTGCAATCTATGGGAATTTTAGCAGGGGTAACTCAGTGAAGAACCATTTGTTGTTGAGTTCTAAAGCCTCAAGCTCAGTTTCCATTGCCTTACACCAGTCTAGGTCTTTGGCAACTTGTTTATAGGTATGTGGATCAGTGTCTTTAGACATAGTGGCAAAAAAAAAAAAAAGAGAGAGAAAATAGAAAGTGGGTGATAAATGATCATAAGAAATAAAGGCAAACAAGGGAAATGATATACCTGAGGGAGAAGATGTCGTAACCATAGATTGAGTAGGTGAGACTGAAGAAGCTTGTTGACAATGAAAGTCTTTCAAATATTGAGGAGCTCTTCTTGTTCTGGTTGATCTCCTAAGAGTAGGTTGAGGTGCAAGGACTAAAGGGGATGATAGAGGAGAAGAAGGTGCATAAATGATAGGCTTAGAAGAGAGAGGTGGTGAAGGGGAAGATACTTGAGGGAGTGGCATAGAATTTATATTGGCATGTGAAGGGGGTGAAGAAGAAGTGGTAGGCAGATTAGAATAAGAAGGAAAAGTGGAAAAATTATCATGAAGTGGCAACTGTGAAGGAGGTGAGGGAATACTGTGGTGGTGAAAAAGGAAAATGTGCTCATAAAAGGTGACATGTCTGGAAATAAAAACTACATTAGTATCAAGGTCAAGGAGTTTGTAGCCTTTTACCCTAGAAGGGTAACCATGAAAAACACATTTCCTGCCACGAGGGTCAAATTTTCTCTTGTTTTGAGATAAGGTGGATGCAAAGCACAAGCAGCCTAAGATTTTCATGTGGGAATATGTAGGAGGAGAATTGAATAAAAGCTCAAAGGGTGTTTTATTGGATAGCAAAGGACTATGAACCCAATTGATAATATATGCTGCAATTAGAATGCAGTCACTCAAATATTGGTTTGGAAGGTTAGATTGGATTTTAAGGGCTCGGACTATATTTAAAAGGTGTTGGTGCTTCCTCTTGGCAATCCCATTTTATTGTGGGGTTTCCACACAAGTTTTTTGGTGTATGATCCCTTTCTTATTAAAAAAAAGTCCCTCATTTGAAACTCAAGGCCACTGTAACTTCGAAGAACTTGAACTTTGGTGCGAGATTGAGTTTCTACTAAGTTTCAAAAAGCTTCAATGCATGATATAGTATTAGACTTAGCTTTGAGTAGGTAGATCCAAGTACTCCTAGAAAAGTCATCTACAATAGTCAAAAAGTATTTGGAACCATAATAAGCTTCAACTGAGTTGGGTACCCATATGTCACAGTGTATAAGTTCAAAGATGTGTTTGCTTTTATGATTGCTAACAGGAAATGGGAGCTTATGATGCTTCGCAATGGGACAAACTAGACAAGGGTTTTCATTAGAAACAATAGATAAATGGTTATTGATAGAGGGATCTAAGAGTACATTTAATTTGGAAATGGGTGTATGACCCATTCTGCAATGCCAAAGATCTTAAATTAAGTCAACATTTCTGAAAGTAGTAGAGACAGATATGTTTTTTTATGTAAAGAAACATAAAAGTGGTCAAGAAGAGTTGTTGGTGACACTGCATCAGCTAGCAAGTGGTATAAACCATTCTTCACCTCACACATGCCAATCGTGGTCCATGACAAAAGGTCCTGAATAAAAGAAATTAGTGAAAAAAAATAGAAACAGCAACAGAGGGAGTTAGCCAGTTGTTTTGCTGAGATCAAATTAAAATTAAAAGAGGGAACACATAACACATTATGTAAGATTAATGTGTTAGTGATGTTGACAGTGCCGATGTGAGTAACAGGTGCTGTTTGGCCATTGGAAAGTCGAACCACGAAGGAAACTTGAGATGTAATGGATGAAAAAAATTAGATGTTACAAATCATGTGATCTGTAGCACCAGTATCAATAGTCCAGGATGAGTGTGTGGGTGGTTTGTATGCTTGAGTAGATGAAGTGAAGCAAAAAGGAGTACCATTCATGGTGGAAGGGTGGGTACAATCTGCCTGGACATGATTGACCGAGTGATTGGTAATAGAAGCCTACTTTGACTGCAATAGAGACAAAAGCTACTGGTATTGATCCTTTGTTAAGGTCAATTTCTCATTTGAAGAGTCCTCTTGCTCAACTGAAGTCAGATTTCCAGAAGAAAAACCATGTTGCTTACCCTTAACATGTAACTTGTGCCCAAGTGGGTAGCCATGTAGTTTATAGCATTTATTTGTTGTGTCTTGACATGTTACGATGAGTGTAGATTGGGGCATGGGCATTTCCTGCTTTGAAGCAGTTTTCTAAAACATGGCCTTGGATTTTATAGTGTGTGCAGTATGGCCTATCATGTTTTTGTGGGTAAGTTGGTCTAGGAGGGGGTTTGTATGAGGGATATGCCTACTTAACAGCAAAAGCCATTGAATCAGGAAAGGGGAGACTAGAGAGCATAAGATGCTGCATCTCCTGCTACTGGATCATAGGAAAAATTTTATTCATGGGAGGCAAAGGATCCAACAACATTATTTGGTCACGGGTGACATTATAAGATTCATTTAAACCTATTAGGAATTGTATTACACAATCCCTTTGATATCTATCTAGTAAGACAGTAAGTTTTTTGTAGGTACAGTCAGTCATATGGTCATATATAGTGAGTTCATCCCATAGAGTTTTATGCTTGCTAAAATAAACACTGACAGAATCATGTTCTTGTTGTAAACCTATCAAGGCCTTTTTCAATTGAAAAATTCAATGTCCATTTAATTGAGTAAATCGATCATTTAGTTCTCCCCAAATCTACCTAGCATCATCCACCAGTGCAATGTTGGATTTCAGAGTTTGGCTGATGGAGTTTTGAAACCATGAAACAACCAGATCATTGCAGTGTTCCCATGCATCATATAATGGATCAGTAGTATCTTTTGATTTTAGCAAAGTGTCATAGATAGAACCAAGTTTATTCTTAGCACAAAGAGCTCTGCATGTAGCTCTTGACCAAGTAGTGTAGTTCATGGTGAGCAGATTAGGGACCAAGGGGATGTAAGTATTATCCCCATGATCAAGTCGATATGGGTTGATAATGTTGGTAAAATCAAGAAACATAGAATTGGTTTGGTCAAAAGCCATTTGAAAACAATTCTCACTCTATAGCTCTGGTACCATGTAAGAATATAAGAAAATGGAAAAGAATGAGAGGAAAACAGAGAGAGAATTGAAGAGAAACATAGAATTGGTTGGGTCGAAGACATTTGAAAACAATTCTCACTCTATAGCTTTGGTACCATGTAAGAATAGAAGAAAATGGAAAAGAATGAGAGGAAAACAGAGAGAGAATTGAAGAAAAAGCTATTGCATTTCATTCATTGTATATCTCGTATTATTGATTGCTCCTACCTATATACTGAAAAGGAAAACAACCTAACCAACTAACAACTAAGCAATCAAAGAATATCCATCATATTTGTACAGCTCAATAACTAACTCTGAAAATATAAAAAAGTACACAACAGCTCAACTAAATGGAGGGCTTTCTAGTAATCAGCTACAATAGTATTATCAGCAACAAGTGCATCATGTGATGGCTGCATCTGCAAATCAGCTCCATTGGTGTTGTCACGACTAGCTAATCCTTCATGATCTTGTAGCTTCAAGGTGGTGGTGCCATGTTGTGCATGCTGCTCCTATTACGGTTACAGATCAAGATCAAGACCCAGTTCAAGATAAAGACGGAAAGAATTACTCCAAAAAAGATCAAAATAAAATCCCTTAATTATAGGAAACAAATATAAATAAGATATTAGAGTAATTTGTATTTGATTTGGGCTTAGCAACGTGTATATGAAAACACAATTATAAATACAAAGGATCACCACCCAAAATATTTACAGTGGTTTTACAGAACCTTTTCATGGTATCACAGAGCAGTTTTTTGGATTAACATCCTCGTCGATCCCATGGCCTCCGTCAACCCCACTCTGCCTTTCACCACCATGGTCCACATTCTCACCATCAAATTATCCTTTTCAAACTACCTTCTTTGGCATAGTCAAGTCTTGCCGCTACTACAATGCCAGAATCTTCTTGGCTATATTGATGGTTCACTTGCCGAGCCCTTTGCCACCATCGTTTCTGGTGACTCTGTCTCTGAAAATCCCAAGTTGGCCAAATGGAAACCAATAGATCAGCTTGTGCTCAGTTTGCTACTCTCCACCCTAGCAGAGGAAGCCATGTTCGCTGTTGTTGGTTTACCGACGTCTCGGGCCATTTGGTCTTGGCAGGAAAATACCTTCAGCCATCGATCGAAGTCTCGAGAGCTTCAACTCAAAGATGACCTTCAAACCATGAAAAAGAACGATAAAAGCGTTCCTGAGTTATCCCGGGATTTCAAGGCAATATGTGATCAACTCGCGACAATGGGACGTCCAGTTGATGATCTCAACAAGCTCCACTGGTATTTACGTGGTCTCAATTCCTCCTTCTCTATTTTTTCTACCACTCAATTGTCTCTATCTCCCCTCCCTATCTTTGATGACGTTGTGCCCAAAGTTAAAAGCTATGAAATTTTTGTTCGCTCATTGGAGTCGACTTCCCCTCCGAGCTCCACTACCGTTGCCTTCACTGCATCTCGTAGCTTCAAACCCGGTTCACATGCGGGTGGTCGTGGAGAGGGTCGTTCCTCTCGTGGAGGACATGTACGTGGTGGCCGCAATAATTGAGACCGAAATCACCCCATTCGCTGCCAGATCTGCCATGGTGAAGGTCATTATGCCTCAACATGCAGCTCTAATAGCGACTAATCTATTGGTGAATTCAAAGACAAAAAAAGGAGAGAGAAGAAAGCTCATATTGGTGATTGATATATATATATATATATATATAGGTAGCTTAATTATGTGTAGAACAATATGTATTCTTAATCATGGAATACATCGAATTAGTTATAGCTTGTTCAACCGATTGATTGCATGCATATATGCATGTGTACTCTATAGCCCAATGTAGCTTATAGTTATCTTTTGACTTTTCTTTTTCTTGGATGCAAGGGGATTAAGCAAAAATCTCAAATCACCTCAAATCATGGATATTGATCATGAGATACAGCTGCAGCCAAAGGTAAGGCCAGTTATGCGCTGCATGCATGCTTAAGGTCTCCCATCACAAAGCCATTAATTACTCCTTGCCAAAAAAGATCAAAAAGAGCAGTAGAATTGGGACTCATATATGTATAAGAAAGCAGTAGAATTGGGACTCATATATGTATAAGAAAATAGTCTAAGTGGCCTGTATTTATGAATGGACAATGCTAGGGTGACCACTAGGGGCCGCGTCTAGAACTTGGAAGTTAAAAGATACTGAGATCAATCCAGTTTAGTCTAATTTTAAGTTAAATCTAACATCCAAATACCCAACTCCCAAATCACTAAACATCACTCAATTCAAAATCTCTATACACGTTAGACCCACAACTTTTTTCAACTCAACAACTCTTTACACGCAGGACCCACAACTTTTTTCAACTTTCTATAAATACATATAAATTCATCTTAACATCCAAACTCATCTTAGGTGGGCCCCACAAACTCATCTTAGGTCAGTTTTTATAAAATTTAATTTAATTTTAATTAAATTACATGATTACGGTGGTTAATTGAATTTATTTTCTTCTCGATTATGCAAGAAGATCATATTCTGGGATTTTTAATCCAGATTCAAATGCAAAAGTAATTGGATATTAAAGCAGTAGTAAAAGAGTTGTAAAGGTATGATTACCCTTGAAATATATATATTATATTTAATTATATAAGTTTTGTATTATTATTTTAGAATTAAATGGCCTCACTTAAAATGTACATTTATCTTGAAGAAAATTATACACATACAACTTTTTTAACAATCCTTTTCACAATCTTGTTTTAAATGATGGACATTTTTATAAAAATAACTTCAATTTTCATGAATACCCTCAAATATTTAAAACATGAATGGGTGTATAAATTAGAATTAATTGTAAAAAAAAAGGTTATACGTATAATATCATTACTCTTATCTTTAGCCACTTATTATATCGGGTCACCTGACCCTGATCTCACATCATCAACATGTCACTCGAATTTGGACAAATTTTTCAGAATGTTTGTATCCGATCAAGTACTGTTGATTTTTACGTAAGGTTTTCCTTACTAAATCATGCGTACTTAGTCCTCATTATATTCATCATATAAATTATAAATTATGTTTTCAAATTTGAATAATCAATAGGAATACCAGACCATACCTCATTTAAAATTTTCAATTCAATAGTTGTGGCTAAAGAGCAGCTAACCAAATAGCAAGTTATGTTGACCATAATAGCTCCACTTTAATCAGTGTACCGGAACCCAGAGAATCAAGAGTGCCCAATGAAATAATATTTTTCTTCAAATTTGGGATATATCAGACGTTAGACAATGTTCTGAAAATCCTATCAAACATATTAATCTTAATTGAACCAATTCCAACAATTTTATAAGGCATATCATTCCTCATCAGAATAAAACTACCATTGACTGGCTTATAGGAAGTGAACCAGTCTCTCTTGGGACACATATGAAAAGTACAAGCTAAGTCCATAACCCATTTGTCACCTGTTGGAGCTACTAAATGCTAAGGCAATATCCAAGTCGTTAAACTTATCATTAGCAACGCTAACGGTATTAGAGGAGCTATTGTCTTCCTCCTTATTTTTCAGTATAAGACAATCATTCTTGTAATAATCGAATTTATGACAGTAATGATTTTTAACATTTTTCTTGTTAAACTTTTATTGTGAACTGCCCCCAGATTTATCCATGTTTTTCTCTAAACCCCTCTCACTGGATCTACCTCTGCTAGAGGAACCCTTAACAAACAAACCACTGGCTTGATTATCCGTGCCCTTCACATTCAATTTCGTTCTCAATTCCTTAGAATTCAAAACAGATTTCACATCTATCAAGGAAATAGTATCTCTACCATACAACATTGAATTCATAAAATTGTCAAATGATATAGGCTACGAACACAAAACAATTAAGACTTTATCTTCTTTTTCAAGCTTAATGTCAATATTACTCATATCTATAATAATCTTATTAAATTCATCTAAATGTTCAAAGATAGGAGTATCTTCTTTCATTTTGAACGTGTATAATCGTTGCTTCATATACAAATGGTTTGTGAGCAATTTCTTCATATACAAGCTCTCAAGTTTATTCCAAAGACCAGTAGCGGTCTCCTCATCAGCAACCTCTCTTAAAACTTCATCAGATAGTGATAGCAAAGTAGCACTATGTGCTTTCTCTTTTTCTTCTCTTGTCGGTGCAGGAGAATCATCAGACACCTTTCCATCCAATACCTTTGACAAACCTTGTTGTCACAACAAAGCCTTCATCTTGATGCTCCATAAACTGAAGTTGTTCTCACCGTCAAAAATCTCCACTTCAAACTTTGTCATAGCCATCCCTTAAGATCTCACACAGAGCCTGGCACTTTGATACCAGTTTGTTGGGATTAACTAGTTATCAACGGCTAAGTTAAAGTGAAATAGGGGAAACAAATCAAAAGAAAAATCAACAATCACACATAGAATACCAAGATTTAAGTAATTTGGCTTAGTTTGAGCCTACATCCACTGGCGGAGTCGGTCTCAATGAGTTCACTATCAACAAAAGTGGAGTACAAGAGACCAATCGCAGAGCCCAAATACACCCAATGAACTCTCAAGAATCTCACAAAATGATCTCTCTTTTCTCTCTATGTATTATGGCTACTCAAAATTTCAATACAATGAAAAATAACATGTATTTATACTGTACGGCTTGGGAAGCCCTAATTACAAACATTCGTTTGAGCAATGTGTCGAGCAAGGCTCAAGCAAACATTAGAGTTGGCTCTCGCTTGAGCAACATGTTAAGCGAGTGACGAGCGAACTCTCTGCCTGGATCTCACTCGAGCAAAGAGTCGAGCAAACTCTCTGTCTGGATTCCGCTCGAGCAGCAGAACCACCGCTCGAACGAACAATCTGTAGAGGCATCAACATGTCACTCGAATTTGGACATGTTTGTATCCGATCAAGTGTTGATTTTGTACGTAAGGTTTCCCTTACTAAATCATGCGTATATACGTAGGCCTCATTATATTTATCATATAAATTATGTAGTTTTTTTTTTATGTCTAGAATTTTCGTTAATTAATATTGTCTTTTCACCCACCTTTTTCATTGAAAGTGGTACTTTGTTTTCAACGGTAATTCGAGATGTTGATGTAACCTAGCTAATTATCGACCAACATGAGATGGATGTAATCGATTCTAAATTAAGTGTCATGGAAAGATCATGTGTGTGGGCCTTTTTTATTTGTTCTGTTATTGTCTTTGTTACCAACTATATATATATATATATATGACTTCTTTTTAATTTCTTCTTTTTCTTTAGATACAATCTGACTCAACATCGGACGTTGTCCAATAGTTTTCTCAACCATGCATGCTACTCCCTCTAAGTAATATATATGTGGGAACAAACACAAGATTAATTTGGCTGAATTTTTAAGAATTAACAATATATGTAACTTATATATCTATGTATATACAGTCCGTCCCCTAGCTAGGTGTACAATCTAGAAAACATCTTAATCAAAACATTTCACTACTATTCACAAATCATTTCCTAATTAATTAACTTCCTCCCAATCAAAACTACTATATATAAATGATCGGCACAACACAATACTACTGATCATGCAGCTACGGCTACAAAGTCAAACGTTGTCATCAAACTTCACCTTAATTTGTACGAATTTTTTGTAACAATTGCAATTGGAAAAAGCTATATATATATATATATATATATATATATAAATCTATTCACACGGCAAGATATATAACACTTTATCCTCTTTTCCTTATAACCATTTATATTTTTCGTGATATGATTGTTAAACTATATATCAAAGTTGTCATTTATTTCACTCTAATTTACTATAAAAGAAGTTGCAATTCATCATATATTTTGGAAATATTTTTAAAATAATTAATTATATATTATATCTATTAATAATATTTTTGGGTTGACTTTGGAAGTTGTGAATTATTTTGGAAAGGGAGAAGTTATGGAAACTTTATGATGGTTATACTATTTTGTGTTACCTTTCTCTCACTATTTATTGTTTTGCAGCCCCTTTGTTCCAACATCATATCGTAAAGATTTAGCCTCATTTGTTTTCAAGAAGTATTTCAACTCATCACATCTAATCATTACAATTTTTTCAAATTTCTAAACAAAGCATAATAAACAATTCAACTTTTTTAAATTTCAAAACAAAAATAATATTAAAAAATAATATTCTAACAATATTTTATTCAACTTTCAACTTTTATCTTATCTCATTTCATCTCAACTCACTATCCAAATCTCCCCTTAACAATTTAGATCGACAAAAAATGTAGTGATCTTAATGGTAAAATATTAAAAGAATAGAAGAAATTAGACAAACAAACCGTAATTATTTGAAGGCATAAAGTGTGGTTTTTCATTTCATTATATGGTACAAACATTAGCGAGTTTGAATGTATCGAGTTAGGATTAAAAAAAAAAAAAAAAAAAGAATCACATGATCTATATATGGTTCTATACATGATTATGATGTCACATAAGGCAAATACTCTTGGCTTTGCCCCAATACCGCTTTCGATGTTAGGTGATAAATGTTGACTAATATTAAACCCTAAAAAATTCAAAGATATGAATGATTAAATCAATTTCCCATATTTGGCTAAAAATGTTACACATGATAGTTTAATTACAAAAGGCCTTTTGATAAACACAACTCATAAATTTGGGGTATTTGTGAAAGAAAATGCTTTAGGGACACGTAATTTATAAACATGGGAGTGTCATGAATTGACATTAACCTAAAGCTCACCACTTTGTTTAATGATGTTTTTTTTTTTTTTTTTTTTTTTCTATTGTGGGAGAGAATTGACATTAACCTAAAGTTCACCACTTTTGTAGAGTAATGAGTCCAAATTGCAATCTGAAAGGTTGAAAAATGCAAATTTTGCATAAGCTAGGGAACATGGATAATATTGCTTAGAGAGAAAAAGGGAAACTCCTAGTCATGCCCTGCATTAGGCATAGATATGTGCCGATCTGCCAAGCTAATTGGTGGATGGAGGAATTTGTGTTCGTTGGGAGATGATGTGAAGTCCACTCAACACAAATGCATGTGGTGGAGAATACACTTATCTCCGTACACGAGGCATATGTTGCATGTCTCTTTTTTTCCTATTTTTTTTTAAACAAGCATATATATATATATATATATATATATATATATATATACACACTAATAGCATAAGGAAAATGAGATACAAGAGGAGGGGTGGAGTTCCCCAACAAACACCCCATCCCCATTACAACAACCATAAAAAAATAAAAATAAAATAAAAAAATCGGATTTTGGGATCAAAACCTTGGTCCCCACTCATACCTTGCAAAGAGGGCATCACTTTAAATGACGGTTTTCAACATCCAATGCCACTGCTGGAGGCATTGGATGTTGAAGGTGCATTGGACTTTGTTGTCTGATATGTTTCTTGAAGAGACTTGTATTCCCTTCCTCAAGATTATCAGGCAAAGCGGAAACATAGTAGAAAGACCGGCATCAAATGGCCTGAAATGCAACTGACCAGGTTTTTTCACGCTCGCCTGTGACTAAGCGCAGAGACCACGCACCAGTGATTGTGAGATGGGATGGGTCAAATCTAATAGATCTTGAGGTGGCGAAATTATTGGTACGGTAGCTGTCGGGTGCATTTTGACACGGCGGAGCATGGCAGCCATGCACGGAACAAGCCGCGCGTAATGGTGTAAATAATTTGGTATGGATCGGCAAAACCGACTGGACCGAAATTTTTGATTCAGACCAAATTCTGGACCGGTCAGTCTCGGTCCCAAAATATGTGGACCGATGACATTTGGCCCGGTCCCGGGGTCTACAAATTTTGGATTTGACCGAACTAAATCGAACCGAACCCCTATATATATTTTTTTAAATATATTTTTAATAATTTAATATATTATTTTTATATAGTAATTATATAAGTTAATGATGTAATTTTCATCTAATTTGTTATTATTGACCATATAAAATATAAAATAATATATGCTATCAATGAATAATAAATCATAAATCATGTGATAATTTATTTCATTATATGTAAATAGTTAATACATTATACATTCATACATACTCTAGTATTTATACTTAATTAAGATAATTAAGATTATAAATACCTAAGTTGCAAGCAAGCATGAATAATCTATGTACAATGAAATTATTTGATATTCATTAACTATATATAAAATGTATGACATTATTAATAATTATGCATACTAAAAAGTAAAGTCTAAGTTATAAGTAAGTAGTAACTATCAACATCATAAATATAATTATAGTAAAATATTTTTTTTAATGAGTTAGTTACATAATTCACATTAATAATTCATTTAATTCTATTTTACTAATTTAAATAATTTTTTTATTAATTTATTTGAAAAAGAACAAAAAAAAATAATAAAATAATTAGGCCGGATCGGACCGAACTAGACTGGACTGATAGCTACCAGTCCTATCCAATCTCTATAGATGTTTGGTCTGGTCCAATCCAAAAAAATGATGAACTGAAAATACATCACCGAACCAATTCGGACCGATTTACAGCCCTAGCTGCGCTTGAGAATCATGCACCGAGATTTTCACCACGACTCTGCTTCATCCCGTAGATCGGATGGAAATGCCATCGCCGTGGTTCTGCCGTTTTCCTATTTATTTGTTGTGTTGTGGTCTGATGGGTTTTTTTTTTTTACAATGCTATATCACACTCTACTGTACATCACACTCTCCACACACTTCACATAGTTTTTTTTTTCTTTTTTTTTCTTTTTTTTTTCACTCCAGCACATTAGGTGTGCTGGGGCTGCTTCACACAGTAGAGTGTGAAGCAGATTTTTTTCTTTTATTTTTCTTGGTTATTTGTTTCCTTTCTGTGTTGCGTTCTGAGATGGGTTTTGTTTTCCTGTTTTAGATGTGAGATGGGCTTCTGATTTGACTGGAGAAAAGAGGGCTGATTTCTGGAAAACGTGGGTTTCATTGGCTGGTCTGGTTCATTGACAGCCCAGAAGTCCTGGACCAATTCTATAATATTGCCCAAAACAACTGGGCCCAAACAGAGCAGAAAGCCCACTTTTTATTATTTAGAATAGGATCTCTCTTTTGCAATTGAACTGTTCCATCCAACATGCGGCTGCCTAGCTACCTCTCTTGCTGCATTTCTCTAGTTAGTTGCTAACTTGCTGCTGTTCATGCATTCCTGGTGCTATTGTTCCATGTGAGCTTGCAGGTCAGATGGGCATCTCACCAACATCTGTTGGCTGTTGCGCAGTCATCAAGCACAGGAGGGAGGGAATCACAATGTTCAGTTCAGACTCGTTCCTAGCTACTCTCAGATTCTTCACTTGGGCTTTAATTTCAACAAACGTGTCAAAAAGTAAAGCAGTAAAAATGGGATTACAGGGGCATGAATCCAACCGCTTCCAAGTTCCAACTGCCGCCAACCGCTTCAAAATATCCAGCTGCCACGATTACTCTCAGAACAGTGCACACAATTGTTAAAAGGTTTGGCGGTCACCCTTCACTCTCAGTTTTCTCGGCCTACCCTCTCCTCCTCGGTTGACGGTTACCATGGCGGTCCTAATGCATTTACACATTGTCATTTATTTGGTCCTGGCTCTCTCTTTGTTCACAGCGACTGGTTCTGACCCTGCAAGTTCAGGCAATCGCTAAGAAAAACTTATTTTTTCCTTTCCTTTTTTCATACGGTGGCTTTTTATAATATGTGTTTTCAATTTAATTTGTGGCAGAGGAAGAATCATTGCCTAAATTTGCTTTCGGTTGGTTGGATGATAAAGACACGTTCCGGGCAGGTGATATCGCAAACATAAAGATTAAAGTACTGGAGCACGCTGACAGGCTTGATAGAAATGCTTTTAAGCCCATTCTTACTGTCAACGGAAAGATGGGGAATAGTTCTTATGTGTCGGGTGTTCTTTTGGATTTTGCGGGAGATCCTAGTGACTGGAGAATTTCCTTCACTGTGATCACTGTCGGGTTATTCAATGTGTTCATCGAGGAACACAATTTCCATGTGTTTGACTCTTCGATGCATTTCCAAGTTGAACCAGGTAGTGTTTGTAGTCAATTGCGAGATCGGATTGCTATTTCGCTAGGTGTTTCTGCATTAACGAGGTGTGTTAACCCAAGTTGTTCTGTTGCCTGATTGAAGGTCAAATGTACCCGTCTGCCTGTGTTGCTTCATGGATGAATCTTATGAATGAGTTTGAAGCGGGGATGAGAGCGACAATTCTGATACTTTTAAACGATGCATTTGGGAATAACATCTCTTCAACCGGTGAAGACCCAAGTTTGTATAATTTTACTGTGTCATCACTTTATGTAAATGGCTCTGTTGCAAGTGTCCCGAACATCAGCTTCATGGGCTCAAATGAATTGGGTTATATCATCATTGAATTTATTGTTGTGCAAGCTGGAGACCTCTTATTACGAGTTGAAGGTGACAACGAAACTTTGAGGGGCTCTCCACTACCGTTTAAGGTGAACCCAGGTGATGCAGTATTGCTTTGTTATAAGCTTTAAATTTTTGTTGAGTGGCACTAATATTAGTATACCCTGATTTTGATTTTGACTTTTTTTTTTTTTTACTTTTACTGGTGATTCTTGTCATCAAGTTCTTGCACTAACTATCAAGACATGGGCATCCTATAATTGGAAAAATATGTCTGGCTGTGACCTTCTGCGATACCCCCATTTTGATAAGTGACAGGTGTAGGTGGTGTATGGGATCCCACATTGCTTGGAAATGAGAAGTTCTTGCTCTTTATAATATTCCAATGGGACTCCAATTGTATCATTAACTAGTCATTTGAAGTATAGGCTACGTGGCTTGGGCCTTCTATTGGGATGTTACACCTTGATCTTACTTAATAGTGTGTTCTTGGGGTAGAAATAGCTCTAATACCAACAAAAATCTTGTTTGTTTAGGGCTATCATGTCTGGCATATGTTTGGTTCTACTGATGATCTTGTGTTGGCCTTTACCAGGACCTCTTGAGGTTTCCAATTGTATGGCCACATGGAACTTCGAACCAAATGGATGGCAACTATTCTCAAAGATGGAGATCTTCATATACCAGAAGGATCAATATGGGAACCTTGTTCCAGGATTGTATGAATTTGATGCTGAAGTTGTTGAAAAAGAGACGAACTTGTCTATACCCATCGCAGATTTACACTTTGAAGAAGTCATGGCAGGAATTCAGTTATTTTCTTTTAGCAATTTGGAACCGGGGAACTTCTTGCTCACAATATATGATATCAAGCATAATAAATGCATTTCCAATATGCCATACGCCTACATTGTCTTTGTAGGTGTGTATTATTATGTTGCTAAATTTGGTAATGGACAATCTGTCAGTGTCCGTGATTATCACTTGATTGATTTATTAGCTATTTCCCTCTACTACTTTGTGAACTGTTTTGGCTCTCTTTCTTTTTTGCTTGCTCTTTTACTTCTTTTGGCACCCAGGGGGTGCGTTTATAGATCTAGTGCAGTACATGTTATACTAGTTTCTGATTACATATTTACGCTTGCTGGTACATATAATTAAAGCAAGAGTTCTTATGGGGTTAATATGCCTTTTTTGGCATTCTAAATTTAAAAATTCACTTGAGTCAGAGTGCATTTATGGGAAATGTTTGGTGTGCTTTGTTCTGTCTACGAAGCCATTTTTTGTTACTTAATTGCGGTTTTCATGTTATGTCTGAATTTGAATTAGGCTATTGTGATGGATTGAAAAGTGTTGTCAATGGATCTGGTTTAAATAACTCGATTGCTGGGGAAGTAG
This sequence comes from Juglans cinerea, assembly GCA_961763995.1. Taxonomy (NCBI): domain Eukaryota; kingdom Viridiplantae; phylum Streptophyta; class Magnoliopsida; order Fagales; family Juglandaceae; genus Juglans; species Juglans cinerea. The sequence goes on from CAUIVZ010000010.1 coordinate 11,581,165, forward strand.
CAGAGTTCACGGTTTATTTGAAGGATCTTTATCAATACCCCTCAGCAGTTGAAGTAGAAAGGCTTCAAGTACAAATCGTTAGGGAAAGTGATTCCTATTATGTATCTCCGACCATATCTCCACTGCATGTCATCAACGGTATATGCAGTTTAGCAACTTTTCAGATGTTTGATCATTTTCTGGTGTGCTATTAATTTTACAAAGAGAGTATTTCTTTGTTGTAGGCAGTGAACCCACAAGAAGATTGAGATATGGTGCCACCAGCCAGATTGAAATGGCTCCTTCACCATCTTTTGAGCTGAGTAACAGTGTAAGAATTGCAATCTTATATTTACTTTAGCCTGATATTTTTTTTCCTTCTGATGATGTGCTGGTTCTGGATTTAGTCTGCCGGCAGCACAAAAGTTCAGGCCAGTTCCTTTAATGTGGTGTATTCACCAGATAAGAGTGGGATTTATGAAATTCATGTATTTTGTGGAAATGTTTTACTGAATGGTGGCCATTCATTTCCAAAGGAAGTTATAGCAGGTACCATTCTTTATTAATTTAATATTTCCAAAGTTTGGCTCCCTTCCTTAAAGTATTAAACACAATAAAATCAATTGAATTGCGTACAGTTTTCTTGATTAGCATTTAAACTAAATATTATTTACAACCTTTAATGATTTATTACAAAGGTCCAAAGGATCAAGCAGTCTATTATTGTGATCTTTTAGTTTTCAGTTTCATATCTGATCAAGGGATTACTCACCTGCAGGTGAAGTTAATACATCATTGTCAGGGGTTCTGAGATTTTCTCCCAAGGTGCCAAGGCTGATTAAAAATGAAATAATAGTGCAGCTCCTGGATTCATTTCAAAACCCTGTTTTCTCACAACAATCAAGGCTGAAATTAGAGATTGTGTCACGCAACAATTCTGAGTTTTCAAGTTGGATGTTTGTGGATAACAATGATGGGTCATACACTGTCCATTATCTTGCTAAGGATGTTGGCACTTATGAGATGTGTGCTTCTTTCAATGGCATATCATTCTCACCCTGCCCCTTTGGGGTCAATGTGTACAGTAGTAAGACCAACAGTTTACTTCAGCACTTTTCAAAAGAGAATAATTCAAGTTTATATATGGTTTATGGGCTGGTGGCTTGTGGGTTATATAAATGTCAATGGGATTTATGCTTCCCTTTCCCTGACATAATTTTGAATCATCTGCAACTTTGCCAGTGGCTTTACATAAAATTATATGCACACTCAAATTTTTTATGTCGAGATTGACTTTCCAATGTCTTCAGGTGAATATTTTCCCTCTGCCTACTCTGACACAATATCAGTTTGGGAGGATGAGTCCATTGCTTTTGATGCTTTAGCAAATGACTACTTTGCTGGTGATAATGCAAGTATTGCCGAATACACAAAAGTAAGATAAAAAATAATCAAAGCAGTCTCTACAACCCCAAACCCTCCAACCTCTCAGTCATCCAAACTTCATTATTTTTTTTCTATACATCGTTAGAATCTCTGCATCAGTTTATTTCGGCATAATCAATAGCTCAGTTACACCATATCTTTTTAAAAAGAATAGAATACCTTTAACTGAAATTCTTCTCAACTGTTTTTGCTACACGACATAGGAGGGGTGAGTCGAACCCCAGCTCTCAAGGTCAGAACTGGACTCAGTGCCTGTGATACCCCATACTGACTAATAGGTGATAAGGGTAGATGGTATATGGGATCCCACATTAGTTGGAAATGAGAAGTTCTTGCTCTTTATAATGGTTCTAATAGGGTTCCAATTGTATCATTGACTAGTCATTTTGGAGTATAGGCGCAGATGTGGCTTGGGCCTCCCTTGGGGCATTACAGTGCCAATGTGGCTAAAGGCCACTGGCAAAACTGATTTAGTCTGATTATTGTAAAAGGGCTTGATGCGTAGATCTTTGTAACAATGAATTCTATTTATGGACTATGGACAGTTGACCTAATTGATTATTTTTTAATTTTTCAGCCAGATCACGGTTCACTCGTAGAGCATGGAAGGCATCTTAGATACACTCCTTACAAAGACTATTATGGGAATGATTCTTTTTCATACACAATGTCTGATATAAATGGCAATCTTGCTAGTGCTTCTGTAAATATTTCTGTTCTTAGTATCCCACCTCAGTTTGTTTCCTCCCCAAGTCAATTGCAAGTAACTGAAGATGTGTTAAGTCCCAGATTTGGGTAAGGAAATTTATATCCTTTTACCCTGTATTGATATGTTACATATAAATTCTGGTCATTTATGTCCAGGAATTTTTCTATCTCTTTGTAGGGGTTTCTTTGGGTTTGAAATAAGATATTCAGATCAGATGGAGAACATCTCTATTATTCTTACTGCACAAGCTGGGACTGTTTTTTTGTCTCCAATGCTGATGCAATTTTGGGAGCCAATGTGGAGTGGACTTTCTGTAAACAGAGGGGGGGAAGAAGCGAAGGACTTGATCTTAGAAGGCCGTGTGGAAGTGATCAATTTTGCAGCTTCAGTCAATTCAGTATCTTGGGTATGTATTACTAAACCTCGATTTGTGCTCCATATGTGCTCCACAATATTGTTGGTAACTTGTTCTTTTTTCTCGTTTATCTCCAATCAGAAATCAGAACTTTAGTGGCAACGATACAATTCGAATCTCTACAAGGAACAAGAATGGAAAAAATGATTTGGATGTTCCCGTTATTGTGGAACCCATTAATGATCCTCCATTTATTCATGCTCCTGAATTTATCATCCTGAAGGGTAACGAAGATGAGTCACTGATCTTTGACAGAGAAAGGGACGAGTTTGAGTTTTGCATTGGGGATCCTGATCTTCCTACATTCCCTGGTATGGTTTAGATTGTTACTGTTAGATAGATGGAAATTCTTAACAAGAAAGTCGAGAGACTTCCTAGGAGTGTGTAACTTAACTTGTAGCAAAATTAAAAGCATCACACTGCAAAGTCAGAATATCTTTAGTATATGCCAATGTTATTGTTGTGTTCCTTTTCCACCATAAAAATAAAAAAACTGGTACTTTTCATTTTAGAATCAGTTCTGTTATAAGGTGTTGGTTTGAGAAGGATGTCTGCATATTTATTGTTCCTTTGGAAAGATTGTTTTTCCTAGTACAAAATCAAGAGGCATGCCATGCTTGAGCCATTTCCAACTTAGTTGATAAATATTATAGGATTTTTTATGAGAAAGTTCCTGGGGGTGGGTTTCTCCTATAACGTGAAAAGCACAACAGTGCCCTGTTTGGAGGAAACAGACACAAGAATTATTATCTGAACCTTTTCATCTAAATATTTTGGCTTCTGAATCGTGTAAAGTGCCTGGGTATTTACTTCATAATCTTGTGCTTGACTTGGCAGACTTCTAATTGCTGGACATTCTGCTGGTGGTTTATGTTTCAGGTGGTGATATTAACTTCTTAGTCACATTTTCTGTGGAAGTTAATGATGGATTTTTAGTCACTAGTTTACCAGCTGACCTCATCGATACAACTGAACTGAAGCTAAAGCATAGTTATATGTGGCAACCTCTGCAGACATATGTTGCTATCTCAAAACATTTTGCAGTTAAAGCTAGTGGTATAAGGTTTCGAGGCTCGGTTAATGACTGCAACAGTATTATGCAACAGCTTTTTTATCATGTGAGAGTGAGCTCCTTTTGCTCCAAATTATTGTATTTCTTCAAGTAGTAAAAGTTAGTGGTAGATAAAGCATATGTTTACACAGACTTCCTCTTTGTTCAATTAGCCTCCACAAGCCCCTGTCCTTCTGAAAAATCTAATAATAATGGTAATTGTAAAGTTAACTATGATAGTAGCAAGAAAAAACACATAATATAAATGAAAAGAAACAACACAAATTGGGTAGGGAGATAGTTATCTTAACCATCAAAAAGATATTTTTTTTACTAGGATAATTACACACATGCACTTAGCTTAGTTTGGTCTTAGGAAAAAAACATTGATTGGACCATCACCATGAATTAAATCTTTTTTTTTTTTTTTTACACTTCAAGTTGGACTCTGTTTTCTTATGTTTTGTGGTGTTCTGCTCAAAAGATGTGAAAGCCGTTGCATGTCAATACCACAACTTACTAGTGTCATAATTGGCTAGCATTATGCTTGAAGACGATTTTTCTGGACAGAGAGTGTCAAACCATGCAGTCAGTTATTCAGATAGTATTTTTTTAATCCCAGGGAGCCCACTAATACAGTGTTAAGTAGCATCAAGAAATGAAAGGACCAGGTTGTATCATAAGTTCATAACTCTCTGAACTCAACATATAGTTTCAAAGCACAATAAGGCTTAAAATTGAGGAAAGAAAGTGTTGCATGTAGGAACATTATACCATTCTTCAAGTAGCAAGTGTTTATCTAATTGGGAATCTTGTACAGGGTGGAGAACATGGTGCTGTTTTGACAATAACACTAAATGATATGGGAAACCATGGGTGTTATCCAGATTGTGCTGAAAGGGTTTCATTGCCTTTATACACTAAGGCTGCTGTAAATCTTATAAGAAAAAGGCCAATGAGTTCCTTCGTAGCTCATGGTAAATGATATTAAAAAGTTATTCTGAGTTCCTATTGTCTTTGCTTTCAATATGTATTCGCTTCAGCCTTTCATTATTAGTTTTTTGGATAGTTGCTTGAGCATAATGGCAGATCTAACATGTCCAAGTTTGAAGTCCTATATATCCTACCAATACTTTTTATTTTGATCATCTATGTCTCTCTCAATTATGATGATTTCCTTGTGACTTTTCTTACCTGTAGAAAAATGTACCTAAAAAAATGCTTTCATTCTGCATTCAAGTTTCTGTTATGGATTTGCAAAGGAATTCCTTTTCTTGTGATGGTGGTTATTGGTCTGACCAAATCAGCAAGCAAGACCCCATTACCTTAGTGCTCTTAGGCATTCAACAGAGAATTTAATTGTTGCAAGAACTTTAAATATCTTTCAAAATGATGTTACTTAGAAAGGGCTCAGAAATGGATGAAGAAAGTTTAGTTAATCCTTGTGATTTCAGACTATATGTTGTCACATTAATCATTAGTACAGAAGCACGAGTCGTACCTGTATATATATATATATATATATATATATATATATCTCTAAATGCTTGATAAGTTTTTATCTTCTCTGAGGTGTACAGCCCTCGGATCAGCTATCGTCATCGAATTTCTTGTGGTATTTTCTTTTGGGGTGTTGCTTCTATTCTTTATATGCAAATGTGCAATTCTCCTAGTAAATGAAAGAAGAAAGCGGCATGCGAAGACTTCTGAGCCATCTATTGTGCAAAGCTCCTATGATCGAACTGTAAGTATTCATATTTTTCTGGTTTTATTATCATGACAAAGCACATATTGCCTCATCCAAATTGTACCTTTTTTGTTGCTAACATAATGAACTAATATCGATACTATTGATGGATGACTTGTGTACAAAATCGCTTTTTAAATGTTGCATTTTCTTATTAATGTGCAGCCAAGTACAAATTTATCTCGGGATGCAACTCACTTCACTGGTTGTTTTTCAAGCTCCTTCTTGCCTGGTAGCCAATTGTCCAACTTTCGTAAGCGGTAACTACTTAAGTTTCAAAACCTTTCAAGCATGTGAGTATGAGAAAATGGGTTTCCTGTAAATAAGGGTAACAGAAAGGCTGGGTGAAATTTGGGACTAGGGAAGGTTTTTAGAGACATTATCACAATCTGCTCTTCTGACTTTAGATTAGCTTCTCAGAAACTGTCTTCTGTTAAAACGCCACTTATTCCAAAAGCTTAAGTTGATAGGAATAGAAAAATTTAATTATTTAAATTAGAAAACTGCTACAGCTACAAAGGTATTACAAAAAAGTAATTTCACAAACTGATATGGTTTTATCTACTCCGTTAGATCTACTTTACAATAAAAATAAATTTACAATCTGACAGACCATACCAAACCACATCAATTTGTAGGATTACTTTTGTCTAATCCTTTCGTGGTTAAAGTATTTCTCTTTAGATTATATTTTAGGAGCACCATAAACAAGCTCTTGGAGAATCAATGTAATAACTTCATGGGCAGGACAACTGGTCACCGTGAAAAATAGATGGATGGCTTGGAATGGTCTCTCGTTTCTGAGCTTATTCTTTTGTTGAGCTTTGTTAGTAAATCAAATTAATATGCATAGGTTTGAAAGGATGTGTCATATAATGTCAATGAGCTTGTTCTTTTTGTTTGTTTTAGGCTCCATTAACAAAATATTGTGTGCAAATTGTCAGGTCAAGCCGTCGTCTATCTGGGAAAGGAGAATCTAGCAGGCAAGCGTTTGGCTCTTGTGATCAAAGCCAGCGGACTTCTCTACCCAGTTTCAAGCCACTTGCTGTCGAGAAAGAGCATAGTGAAACTGCTTTACAGATTCAACGAATCTGAACTGCGCAAACAAATTACAGATTTTAAACTTGTTGGAAGACATTTCTTTTCTTTGGATTCCACCAAAAAGAAAAGGAGGGCTCTGCAAATGAATTAGCGGTCACCGGCGGCGGGCAACATAGCATTTCTTAAAAGAAAATAATAGTATGCTGTTTTGTCTCCTCATTATAGTTAAAAAAAAGTAATTATTAGTGTATTATTATTTTTTAATATTTAAATATATTCTTAAATAAAATACATGAATTTGCACCGAAACACGCTAACTGTCAAAGCTGGACGTGATAGTAAAAGACCCTTTCTCCCAAAAAAAATTTCTTTTATATTTTAAATAATTATAGACTTACTACTCTTACTATTTGTTTACTATTCTACAATGTAATTAAAATTTTTATTATTTTCTTTTAATTATTTTATTAACATCATTAATAAATAAGAAAAAAATTAAAAAATATACAATTTTATTAATAGTATTTTTTCAAATTATAAATTAAAAAAAAATAAAGGGAGAAGTAAAGTAAGCTGATGGTACACGTATCATTAAATATATATTAAAGATATATTTTTTTTTCGGTGGATCTACTTTTTATTTATTATTATTTTATTTTTTTTAACAAAGGACCGCTTTGTAAAGCTCCTTTTACATGCACTTATAGGTCAACCCCATAACTTTTTCAATAGACAGAAAACACCAATTCTCCAAGTGTCAAAAACTATCTTCTTCATTTTAACTAATTACTTGCATAAAAATAAAATATTTTTATGACTTTTTTTGTGATAAGATGAGTATCACTCTCTATCATCGGGGATAAACTAATAATTATTCAATATAAAGAGTTTTCATGAGAATATTCTAATCTTGTTTGGAAGCAGAGAAAATGCTAGAGAATGTTTTAGAAAAAGCTTGAGATGAAGTTTTATTGATTTTAGTGACAGAAGTGAGGGTAATAGTGAGCAACAAACACAAAAGGAGGAGGATCATCCTACTTTTCCTCCCATAGATCAAACACCTTCAGCAGTTTAGAAAATCATGACATGTACATACAAATCGATAGTTTAATAGTTTGAAGTGCCATAATATATATATAAATATAAATATAAATTTTCAGGTAAAAATATAATAAAAGAGAAGAGATAATACATATGATATGGTGCCCTGAGAAATTGCTAAAAACAGAGAGAGGTTCAAGCACTTTGTGCTTCTCAAGTAACCAAATATATGGGCATTGCAGAGGTCGAGCACCTTTGCTGCTGCTCCATGTTAAGATTCCTCAGGCTCAAATAAGGTATGTCCGACTCATCCTTCCTCACCGGGGTAAACATTCCGGCGAGAGGACCTGAGGAGGACCGGCTAGTATCCGTACGGGGGTACGGCGTGGCAGACCCACTTGTGCTCTCGGTGATGTACACGGGGCCTGATATCGAGGCCCTAAAGGCACGAGCTCGAGCGTGATGAACGTCCTCGTGATCATGATCACGATAACGGTCATGACCATGGTGGTGGGGCATCCACTTCCATTTGAAGAAGAGAAGGGCGCTTCTCCACCACCGCTTCTTCTTGGCCTTGTGGTTCTTCTTGGACTCGTCTTTGGATACAGGCTTCTGGAGCTTGAAATGGATGGAATCTATAGACCTTGCTGTCTCGCTCTTGTGCTTCCTTGCTTCTTCTAACACCTTTTGTTTTTTAACACAAAAAAAGGGTCAGATTTCATCGTCAAAAAACTTCAGCACAGAGATGAGATAAATGGGTTAAAACACCGGAGTCTGAAAGAAGACGAAACAGAGACCTGAAAATAGTCGATTTGAGGATCAAAGCCATAGTCGCTGAAGTGTAGGGGCTCTGGCATCGGAAATACTGGGGACTTGTTGGACATTTTTGCTATTCTTTCCCCTCTCTTTCGAAGTAGTTTCTCCTTGTCGAGGAGTCAATTCAGCGTCCACCCGCGTTGAGGGAAAGGTGGTGCAGTGGTCAGCTGGGGAAAAGGAAGGTGGAAGTTGCAGGGAAAGTAGGGGTGGGGTGGGGAAGTGGAAAAAGAGGCTTTTGAGGGGCTCAAGAATCAAATGGGTACGTACTACAGGACTACTACATACCCAATCAATATTAAACAACATTTATTATCTTTCACGTATTTCATTTGTATACATTTACGCGAGATGGAATAATTAATCAGATAATACTACTTGCATTTGTGTAATGTCCAAGGGTTGTACAGTTATTTAAAAAAAAAAAAAGTAAAATTCATTATTAAAAAAATAATTTTTTTTATGTAAATTTAATATATATTATTTTTTTAAATTAATTATACAAAACTTGTACACTCCTAATTACAACTATAATTTCAATCTAAAATAATGCAAGATGCATGACCCATTAATATCATCTGGCTCTAAATTTTTATATTGGTATTAAAAATTTCCAGTTTTGCAACTTTAGAAGGAAAAAAATAAAAAAACCTGCAGTTTTGCACATGGCAGATGTGCCATAAAGCCTGCACATATTGAATGAGATTTTGCACGAACACTACGGGGGAAAAAACGACGTCTCACCGGAAATAAATTGTAAAGCCGTTGGAAATGGTTGAAGTAGACTTGAAGAAAACATCTAAAATGATGTTAAGAAGTGACGGAAAAGTGAGTTTAATGAGTTTAACTGCAACCGTCTGCACTGCAACCATGATGAATTTAGAATAAGATATTATTAAAATATAAATTTTATTTTAAAATTTAAAAAATTAAATTTTTTATTTTATTTTATATAAAATTTATAATAATAAAATGAAGTGACATGTGAAATACATTAATTTTGACATTAATTTAAAACAAACGAGGACTAAATTAATGTATGTCACCAATTCAGCTATTCGTGTATTGTCATTCTCAATCCGCTTTCAAGCACAAACCGTGTCAGTGGCGTGAAGGGGTGTGGAATCTAAGCAGACACGATCCCCTAGGAACGGATAAAACCCAAGATTGGGGTCAATTGAATGAAAAGCGCGTCCAAGTCAACAGAGGCGTCTGTTAGGCCGCAATAGTCCACCACCTATCCCTCGATCCTCTTTTTAGAGCGACCTCCCACCCTTTCCCCCTTCTTCAATCTTGATTTCACTCTCTCTCTCTCTCTCTCTCTCACTACCGGAGTACAATGGCCGACAACGACATGAGACGGGGGGCGGTAGATTACCCTCGGAGTCCCGAACCTGCCTACGCCCTCAGCGGCAAGATCATGCTCAGCGCCATTGTTATATTATTCTTCGTTGTTATCCTCATGGTCTGCCTCCATCTCTACGCCCGCTGTTACCTCCTCCGCGCACGTCGCCGCCGTCGCGAAACCCAACTCGTTTTTTATGTGGACTCCGACAACCCCAACCCCGCCGCCCCCAACGTCTCCACCCGCGGCCTCGACGCGTCCGTGCTCAATTCTCTTCCGGTTTTCCTTTACTCCTCCAAGACCCACCCGGAGCCAACCCCTGATTGCCCTGTTTGCCTCTCCGAATTCGAGGAGAACGAGAAGGGTCGGACCCTACCCAAGTGCGGCCACACCTTCCACATTGAATGCATCGACATGTGGTTCCAGTCCCACTCCACTTGCCCACTCTGCCGGTCCTCGGTTGAACCTGTCCAAGTATCTGAAAGCCCGGACGAAGTGGTCCTAGCCGTCGGTGGACCTGAGAGAATTGATGCAGGTTCGAGTTCGGGGTTGTGCTCGGATTGCGAGCACGAGTATGAGCAAGTGGGTCAGCCTTCGTCGTCGATTGCGGCCCGGAGAAAACCCATGGAGTTGGTGGGTGTCTCCATTGAAGTCCCGAGGAGGAACGAAAGCTTCGGGGACGAGTCGAACTCCCCAGCGAGTCAAAGAGGTTTCAAATCGCCGCTGAGTCGCATGTTGTCATTGAAGAGAATACTCGGCAGAGATAAGAGAGCGAGTGTGTCACCGACCTCAGCAAACACAGCGAGCTGTAGTTCGGCGACCGAACCGGATATTGAGCGAGGAGCCGTCGATGATAGCCGGCAAACGCAGGTCTGAATCGGAGCAAAGGACATTCGTTGACTACGAGTCCCAAGTCTGTGGTCCTACACGTGGCAAAAATCATTTTGGCACAACTTTCTTGCAGTCTTGGGTTGACACTTGACAGACATTTTTTTTGTTTTCAGAAGAGGCCGAGAATTTTCTCATTTGATTGATATTTTCTTTCTTTCATTTTTAAAAAAGAAATATATAAAAGTACTTTTTTTTTTTTTTGCCCTTTTCATTTAAAGTTGAATTTTATTTTTATGTGCTCAGTGAATTACCACTACTTGTATTGATTCTTGCAAAATTGTACATGAAAAGTGCTTGGGAAGTTGATTAATTTATTTTTCCAATTTTCTGTAGGCATTTATATATTTATTAGTTGTGGAGTCACTTACAATGCACGTTTTCTTAGTTAGGAGAAAAAACTAATATTTCACAAAATGTAAAAATATTATAATTTTTTAAATAAAATTAATTAGTCAATAATTTAATGCATAAGAGCTGAAAAACAAATTTTAACAAGCATCAATAACCAAAATGTTACAGTAATATGAAAATTAAAAGATTTTGGATATTTTAGTAATAGTTTTCTTAGCAAAATATATAAATTGTAGAATTCAATCGATGACTCAGGATCGCTGAAAAAATATTGTCTTTTATTTCTCTATTGCTCTCACGTTTTTTCATCATTAAAATAAGTCTCTTTTATTTTGAAAATTCTAAAAATATTATAGTGGTAGAAAATCATTTTATCTAAATGATTTTAGTTAATTAAGAATATTATGAGATTTAAATTATATTAAAAACTCTAATTATTTATATGGTTTTACTTTCTTAAAAATATTTAACAAAACTCTATCATTTATTTAATGATGAAATATTAATATTTTATAAATTAAAGTTGAATTTATATTTTAATTATTTATTTTAAGTTAGTTTATTTTCAATATTTTAACATTTACTGTTGGATCAATTCTGAAGATTCAAAATGAAAGGTTGGGATTTAAAGTCCCAAATCCTAACTTTTTCCCTCACTTTTCTCTCTTCCATCTCTCTCTTCCCTCCCTCTAGCCGCACGCCCCTCTCTCTCTCGATCTCTCTTCTCCTCGACTCCTCCCAGCGCCGCCGGCCGCAATTACCGTGCTACCACCAAGCCTAGTCGCTGGCAACATTCCCCACGCTGACCTCCTCCGCACAGACCTCTCAATCTCCCCCCACAACAGGCTGAAACCCGTAGCCCTATCCCTCTCCCTTTGATTTCGGCATGATAAAGATGATGCATGGAAGAAAATCGTGGTATTCTCCGTGTTTTGAGTGATCATCAACTTAATTGATTGAGTATTCTCCATTTGATTTCCTTTGATTTTATAGGTAAATAATAATCTGTTCTTTTTTTTTCTTTTTTTTTCTTTTTTTTTTTGTTGTCATTTTAGTACATCTTCGTCATACCTTCTCTTCTGTTGTTTCCATCCTATCTGAAACAAAGAAGCATGATTCCTCTGCCACCGTTAGCCACCCCTATACCACTGCACCACCACCAGCAGTTTCGTCCTTCACCGACGACCCCTGATTTGTGATTTGTATGGTGATTTTGTGATTTGTGTGGAAACTTGTGTGGTGATTTTGTGATTTGGGTGGTAATTTTGTTATATTTTGTGGGATTTTATGGCTTTGATTTTGCTGTGAGGAGAGACGTAAGAGAAAGAAGAAAACGTAAAACAAGTTTATTGTTCATATTGTTCATTGGCGATAGGCACTTTTAAGTATAAGGGATTTTGTGGCTGTGATTTTGCTGTGAGGAAGTAGAGAGAGACGTAAGGGGAAGAAGAAAACGTAAAACAAGTTTACTGTTCATACTATTCATTACTGTTCATTGATTAATTAGTCAATAATTTAATGCATAGGAGTAGAAAAATAAATTTTAACAAGCATCAATAACCAAAACGTTACAGTAATATGAGTAATATGAAAATTAAAAGATTTTGGATATTCTAGCAATAGTTTTCTTAGCAAAATATATGAATTGTAGAATTCAATCGATGACCCAGGGAGCACTGAAAAAATACAGAGTCTTTTATACTGCTCTCACTTTTTTCATCATTAAAGTAAGTCTCTTTTATTTTGAAAATTCTAAAAATATTATAATGGTAGAAAATTATTTTATCTAAATGATTTTAGTTAATTAAGAATATTATGAGATTTAAATTATATCAAAAACTCTAATTATTTATATGATTTTACTTTCTTAAAAATATTTAAAGAACTCTATCATTTATTTAATGATGAAATATTAATATTTTATAAATTAAAGTTGAATTTATATTTTAATTATTTATTTTAAGTTAGTTTATTTTCAATATTTTAACCTCTACTGTTGGATCAATTCTGGAGATTCAAAATGAAAGGTTGGGATTTAAAGCCCCAAATCCTAACTTTTTCCCTCATTTTTCCCTCTTCCATCTCTCTCCTCCCTCCCTCCAGCCGCACGCCCCTTTCTCTCTCGATCTCTCTTCTCCTCGGCTCCTCCCAGCGCCGCCGGCCGCAGTTATTGCGCTACCACCAAGCCTAGTCACTGGCAACATTTCCCACGCCGACCTCCTCCCCACAGACCTCTCTCTCTCCTCCCGCAACAAGCTGAAACCCGTAGCCCTGTCCCTCTCCCTTTGATTTCGGCATGATAAAGATGATGCATGGAAGAAAATATTGGTGTTCTCCGTATTTTGAGTGATCACCAACTTAATTGATTGAGTGTTCTCCATTTTATTTCCTTTGATTTTATAGGTAAATAATAACCTGTTCTTATTTTTTATTTTTTTATTTTTTTTTATTTTTATTTTTTATTTTTTTTGTTGTTGTCATTTTTGTACATCTTCGTCATACCTTCTCTTATGTTGTTTCCATCCTATCTGAAACGAAGAAGCATGATTCCTCTGTCTGCCGTTAGCCACCCTTATGCCACTGCACCACCACCAGCAGTCTCGTCCTTCACCGACGACCCCTGATTTGTGATTTATATGGTGATTTTGTGATTTGTGTGGTAATTTTGTGATATTTTGTGGGATTTTATGGCTTTGATTTTGTTGTGAGGAAGTAGAGAGACGTAAGAGGAAGAAGAAAACGTAAAACAAGTTTATTGTTCATACTGTTCATTGGCGATAGGCGCTTTTAAGTATAAGGGATTTTGAGGCTGTGATTTTGCTGTGAGGAAGTAGAGAGGGACGTAAGGGGAAGAAGAAAACGTAAAACAAGTTTACTATTCATACTATTCATTACTGTTCATTGATTAATTAGTCAATAATTTAATGCATAGGAGTAGAAAAATAAATTTTAACAAGCATCAATAACCAAAACGTTACAATAATATGAGTAATATGAAAGTTAAAAGATTTTGGATATTCTAGCAATAGTTTTCTTAGCAAAATATATGAATTGTAGAATTCAATCGATGACCCAGGGAGCACTGAAAAAATATAGAGTCTTCTATTTCTATACTGCTCTCATGTTTTTTCATTATTAAAGTAAGTCTCTTTTATTTTGAAAATTCTAAAAACATTATAATGGTAGAAAATCATTTTATCTAAATGATTTTAGTTAATTAAGAATATTATGATATTTAAATTATATTAAAAACTCTAATTATTTATATGGTTTTAATTTCTTAAAAATCTTTAACAAAACTCTATCATTTATTTAATGATGAAAGATTAATATTTTATAAATTAATGTTGAATTTATATTTTAATTATCTATTTTAAGTTAGTTTATTTTCAATATTTTAACCTCTACTATTTGATCAATTCTGAAGATTCAAGATGAAAAGTTGAGATAAGTCACAAACCCTAACTTTTTCCTTCTTCCCTCTCTCTCCTCCCTCCCTCCCTCCAACCGCATGCTCTCTCTCTCTCTCTCTCTCTCTCTCTCTCTCTCTCTCTCTCTCTCTCTCTCTCTCTCTCGATCTCTCTTCTCCTCGGCTCCTCCCAGCGCCGCTGGCCGTCGTAACCGCGCCACCACCAAGCCCAGTCATTGGTGAATTTCCCCACGCCGATCTCCTCCCCACAAACCTCTCTCTCTCCCCCCGCAATATGCCGAAGCCCTCTCCCTCTCCCTCTCCCTCTGATTTCGGCATGATAAAGATGATGCATGGAAGAAAATCTTGGTATTCTCCATATTTTGAGTGATCACCAACTTAATTGATTCGGTGTTCTCCATTTGATTTCCTTTGATTTTATATGTAAATAATAGCGTGTTCTTTTATTTTTTATTTTTTTTTATTTTTTGTCGTCATTTTTGTACATCTTCGTCATACATTTTCTTCTGATGTTTCCATCTTATCTGAAACGAAGAAGCATGATTTCTCTGCCGCCGTTAGCCACCCCTATGCCACTGCACCACCACCAGCAGTCTCTTCCTTCGCCGACAACCTTTATTGTGATTTGTGTGATGATTTTGTGATTTGTGTGAAAACTTGTGTGGTGATTTTGTGATATTTTGTGACTATGATTTTACTGTGAGAAAGTAGAGAGGGACATAAGGGGGAAGAAGAAAACATAAAACAAGTTTACTGCTCATACTGTTCATTGGCGATAGGCACTTTTAAGTATAAGGAGATATTTCTTATCTATTATCGCTATAACATATTCATACTTGTACAACTAAAGTCTA
The DNA here is from genome assembly GCA_961763995.1 of Juglans cinerea. Classification (NCBI taxonomy): domain Eukaryota; kingdom Viridiplantae; phylum Streptophyta; class Magnoliopsida; order Fagales; family Juglandaceae; genus Juglans; species Juglans cinerea. The sequence continues at coordinate 11,596,278 of CAUIVZ010000010.1, forward strand.
AATTTACGTTTAGGTAGTGAGATATTTTTAGATATTTTGTGAATAATCGTAAAAAAATAATGATAAAATATTAAATAGTTATAAAAAGTATGTAAAAAATAATAAATAGTACCCAAACTAGGCTTGAAACACGGGCTTTACATTTTTTTTTTCTTGTTATTATAAAAATAGAATGTATCAATTAAATTACAAATCAATCCATATTTTAATAATCAATAGGGAATAAACTGTACTTGGGATAATTAAGAAGAAATTCTCCTATTTAGATTTAGAGCTTTTATTCCATTCTAATTTTATTTTGTCCTTATAATTTTTCTAGTTTTGAATGTTTTCAATTTGATTATTTTTATTATCTTTAAGGTTGTCACGTTTAGAGATACATGAACCATTCACTTAAGTTATCCATGACACTTTAGTGATTAATAGAAATATATAATCAATCGATCAATCAATTCTCAAATTAAGAGCTCCAATAAAATTTATAATAAAAAAAAGTATTAATTTTACGCATAAATCTTACTTCAAGAAATCTATATATTGACATAATTTAATATAATTTATAATAAAAAAAATTACAATATGATGAGTCAATAAATTATTTTCTGCATGTGATATCCATCCATCCCAAACAACACTCTTTTTTATTTATTTAAAAAAAACACTCTTTTTTATTTATTTAAAAAAAACACTCTTTTTTATTTATTTAAAAAAAAACACTCTTTTTTATTATTAATATTCGTCTTCAAAACTAATAAATTAAGCACGTTTATCAGATGAAACGCAATGCTGATCAACGTCTCCAGCACCAGCACGTCGGCATAATTGAAATTATAATTTCAATATTATTAATTTAAAGATAAGAATAATAGAAATAGATGGTTGAATAAAGAATGCTTATGCAACTGCTTTGTGATGGGAATATCACTAATTTTATAACTTTTTAATTTTTTTTTTAATTTAAAAATATTTTAATTTTGTCTTTATTAAATTTTTCTTTTATTCATCATCCATATACCACATACTTGTTACGGGAACAAAATAAAAAATAAAAATAAGTGTGGTATAGAAATAATGAGCATAATTATTTACATGATATATAGGCAAAGAGATTTGCAACTTATCATTCCCACATACCACACTTTTTTATTATTATTATTTTATTTTTCTTAAACTAATTAATTTTTTTACTCATAATTCATACACGAGCAGTGCTCGAGAGATGTAGCCCGAAAGTGTCCCGAACAGGCACAAAATTTTTTTTATTTTTTATTTCTTTTATTTCTTTTACTTCATATATTTTTTTAATCATTATAAATATTTTTTAAAAAAATAAAAAAATTCACAACATCATTAAAAAATACTTTTTTAATCACTCGGTAAAACAAAAACAAAAACAAAAAATCTCATTCGGGACATTTTTTTGATCCAAAATTCGAGACCTAAAATATTTCTCTTCATACACTGTACATTTGATATAAGAGAAATAAATAAAAACATGACATGACATAAATATTCAGACAACGTGACGGGAACAACCAAAAGAAAAAAGACATGACATGAATCTCAAATTGGTATCACGTTTAATGCAACTAATACCAGATTGTTTTTTTAGTAATTTGGAACACTAATAATCAATAATAGTGTAAAGTTAGATTGCTTTTACAAACTAATATTGCATTTGTGAGATTAATTATGTAATCCATTTTGGATTCTTATTTTGTCTAAATTGGTGTGATTAGGGTTGATGAGATTATTATGTCTTAAAGCAAACATTTTGATTTATATGATAACATTTGATTTGTAATAATTAAATTTTAAAATTTATCTTTTAAATTAAATTATGTCATGTAAGTATTTTATTATGTGTGCTTTACACATCAGCTTGGAAAATATGTTAACATCTATGTGTGCTGTACTCTTTAAAATATGTTTTTTTTTTAACCATTTTGAAAAATTTTGGAAGACGGGGCAACATAAAAGTAATTATAGATACAATTATGAGTTATGCAAGCGTCGCACTCTTCTTTTGAAAAAAAGTGAAATTTACTATTAAAAAGTTAACTTTTATATGTAGATCTTATATTTACTGAACAAAGTGTGAGAAGTGCATCGCTTACCCACTTTATAATTATAAATATCATTTCTCTAATATGAATATGAGGATTCACATTATTGATGTCTATAACATCTTGAGCCATATTGAGAGCTTCCTTTGCCACTCCATTTGCTTCCCTATTTTAATTTATTTTTTTTAAAAGAAGGCAAGTGATTTTATTTTTTTGCAATATTTTTAATTGAAACTCTCTCGTGTTGTCTCGTTTGGTTATACGATACAAATTATTTCATTTTATCTAATTTAATCATTATAATTTTTTCAAACTCCCACATAAAATAAAATAAATAATTAAATTTTTTCAAATCCAAAAAAAAAACTAATATTAAAAAATTATATTCAAATAATATGTTATTAAATTTTCAATTTTCATCCCATCTCATCTGTTTAACCAAGCGTGAAATTCTTTTGCATTGGACTCCCCTTTTAATCCAGTCCAACTTCTACCCAGTTGAATTATATTGATTATATAACACTAGTTTTAATTAGTTTAATGTTTTAATATAAAAAATAATTTTACACTCCTAAAACTTACATCCTTTTAAAAAAAAGTTATTAAATTTAAGATTTCTATAAAAAAAATTAATTTTTTAACAATATACCTCAAATTTTTAAAAAAGAATGCAAGACTTGTAAAACATATATAACATTATTTTTTTAGACAAATCTTATATAACGTGTGCTTATTAATAAAAATTAGTTTTTTATATAAGATGGAGAATTTTTTACAATAATTTATATGGATTTATCTATTTAAAATTTGATTAAATTAGGAGGAGTGTTGACTGACATAAGAGGGAAGACTTGGATTGAGAAATTAGGAGGAGTGGGCCAAGTAGTTGGACTGGACGCGACGTAACTCAACAGTCGAAGACTGACGACTGATCGTGTTTAACGTATACGGCTTTCCTAGACCATAAATTTAAACATATTTCGACAGACATCGTGTAAAGTGTAAACCACGTTGCGAATGGGAATTTCTCTACTATTTATTTTATTGTTACATCTATAAAAAAAAATTATATAAAAATAATTCTACAAATTGACGTAATTTCTTCTAATTTATTAAATTTATTTTATAATAAATATAACTTTACAATCTAACAAATCACATCAAACCATGTCAGTTTGTAAGATTACTTTTATATAATCACTTTGTGACTAGAGTATTTCTATTTTTTTTAAGAAGTACTTTTTTATCACTTAGATAAACAGGTGGTATATATATATATATATATATATATCTTAAAAATAAATATTTCTTAGTAATTATTATGAGATTTATAAGGTATTTATCTATATTCAAATTGTAAAATATGCTTAGAATTTGACAATTATGTGGAATTCTCTTCCGTATCACTGAGGTTAGGGGTGGAAGAAAAAATCCAAAAAAAGGACCGAATCAAACCGTTTAAACCGAATCGGATTGGGATATATATTTTTAACTTTTTATATTATATATAATTTTTATATTATTATTATATATATTATATGCTACATTTCTAATTAGAGAAATACTCTAGCCACAAATTGATTCTATAAAAGTAATCTTACAAATTGATGTAGTTTGATGTGTTTTGTCTTATTGTAAAGTTACTTTTATTGTAAAACAAATCTGACAAATCACAAGAAACCACGTCAGTTTGTGAGATTACTTTTTTGTAATTATTTTATTGCTATAACACTCCTATTTTAATTAATATAACATGAAATTATAATATTATTATTCAAGTTTATTAATCTTATAACATAATATTAATATACTAGTATAATTAGACACTAATTATACTATTTTAATCTTATTATTCAAGTTTATTAATCTCACTAATAAGTTAGACACTACTTATATTATATATAATTGAACATTAAAATATTAGTAATTATTAATAATAAATACGAAATTCTCACAATTAAGTTTAGCATTAAAAAAATTATAATATTAAATACATATAGTATCACGTGTAAATGGTAAACTGAAAAACCGGAAAAATCGAAAATTTTGATTTTGGTGATGAATCGGTTTGTATCGGTTTTTAAATTTCAAAAATCGGTATATACCGATTTGGTTCCAAAATTTTTCTAAAACCAGACCAAACCAGACCAGTTACACCCCTAACTAAGTTCACGTTTGGATTTTGAACTGAGTTGAGTTCTTTATGAATAATAGTGAGTTGAGATGGTAGAGTGAGTTTTATGGAGCTCACATAATATGAGTTTAAGGTTGCATTTGGATGTTAAGTTGAGCTGAGTTTTTTATGAATAGTAATGAGTTGAGTAGTTGAGAGAGTTATGTGGAGCCCATCTAAAGTGAGTTTAAAGTGTGTTTTGATGTTAAGATGAATTTAATATTTTTTTATGGGAAATTGAAAAGGTTGTGGATCCCACGTATAAAGATATTTTAAGTTGAAAAATATTGTAGATCCCATGTATAAGAAAGTTTTGAGTTAGAATGAGTTTAGTAATTTGAGAATTGAGTATTTGGATGTTATACTTATCTTAAAATTAAACTGAACTCAACTGAGTTTGGGAGCCAAACGCAACCTAAATATGTTTAGATGTTAAGATGAGTTTAGATATATTTATAGAAAATTGAAAAAGGTTGTGGATCCCGCATGTAAAGAGTGTTGAGTTGAAAAATGTTGTGAATCTCACATATAAAGAGGTTTTGAGTTGAGATGAATTTAATAATTTGAGAATTAATATTTTTAGATTTAACTTAAAATTAGACAAACCAAATTCCAAACGGGGACCTAAATATGATGAATTTGAAAGTTTGACTCGTAAAGTCTATATTGTTATTTTATAAGCAAAATGTTGTACAAGTAATTATAATAGCCCCCACGGAAGTCTATTGAAATGAGCGGCCATCACTATGAAAAAGTGTGAAAATTTTATTTTCCTTTTAAACAACTTTATTTTCAAAAGACTTCGTATGAAACTTGTACAATGTCCACGTTTGGATGTTGAGATAAGTTGAGTTGTGAATAGTAATATTTTGTGGATCCTATTAAGATGAGTTTAACTTTCCAGATTAAAATGTATGAAGTAGATTAATATGAGTTTAACTTTTTTAAAGAAATAAAAAAAGTAATGAGTCTCCATCAACAATTGATTTAAGATAGTCCAGCTTGCAAGAGCCTAAAGGGAGCATTCATAGGGATAAAAGGAAAAAATAAAATCAATAGCAGCTGCGGTGTGCTTCAGCTTCTGCCACCATTATTGACCCCATAATATCAAAGCGAGCTAGATGACTCTTAAGAACCACCCTAAGTTCCTAACCACCAACTTTAACACTCTTTTAGAGAATCATTAACAACCTCCTCAGTACGACCTAAAGACAGTGAAAACTTTGGTAGAAGCCAACCAACTGCACACTAGAAACTCATGCAGGACCACAATCAGTTGCTTATTGTAAAACCTAATTAGTATGACAATTAATTTGCATACTTTTTGTACACCCATGCACGAGTTCTTCTACTTGCATGCTGGTGTATACATGCACAGTTATTGTGACACCGCGCTGATCATAGCTGATATGATGATAGATGGAACATCTGTGATATATTTTGTTAAATGGAACTTTCTTAATGAACAAACTAGTAAGCCCAATGGAACTATTGCTCAAAATCTATAACATGGGTCTACCCTAACCAATTGAATCAGAGGAATGAAAGGAATGCATGAAACATGTTAAAAGGATTTGTAAAACTATAAATAACATCTTGATATTAGTTCTCAATCACATTGGGAATGAAAGGAGGTGAACATCCAAGGTCTTCCCATTGAGTTAAAGCAATTTGGTCTTCTTTCATACCCTAAAATAAAATCGTTGCACATTGATAAAATTACACCATCTACTTACAAGAACATACATGAAATAAGGTTAATGGAAAAAGAGTACAGGCAACGGCTGATCATGGTTAACTAGAACTACAATGACGAGGTACCTACAAGAGAACTCAAGCAATCCAACAAGTGCTGAATCGCGATTAATATAGAAGAGTGGCCAACTTATTGATGGTGTCATTTTTACCCTGCAGAGTGTAGGTCAACTGGCTCAGTAAATCTTGACCTTCGTCTCCTCTTGCCTTCAGGAGTGCACCGTACACTGCCGATTGTTCCTAGCTTCCCAGAAAACTTGCAATTTGATCTATATCCCCTAGAGGACGAACGTACAACTGGGAATTTCTCTTTTCTGGACTTGTCCATGTTGCTTTTGGTGCATTCTTTCCCAGTTGGAGATTTAGCTCTCTTTTTTGTTACCCGGAGTAGGGTTTCCTCTCTCTTCTTGTCATGGCTGAGGAGACGAATGTGAAAAGGATTCACATCAGTGTGACATATAGACTTGCCATCACATCCACTCCTATCTAGGCCAACATCTCCATTGTTTACCTGAAAATCACATGAACTGAATTCTCATTCCTCCAGAGAGTAAGTGGTATCTACTTTCGGAATCATTTCATCATCGTACGAGATTATACCAGCAATTTGGAAAGTGGTATAAAACCATTTTTAAGATTCAAACTAGTTTTTAATTACTTGACATTTTATCTAGAAACAATTTCTGCAAAAGTATACCACGCACACCAGGCAGATGTTTCTGTTGATAATGGAGTTACATTTTTTTTTCTCTTAATAGATAGGGATTGTTACCAATTGAAGAAGCGCAGAAAAGCTTCGAGCCACATCATACTTCTCCTGTCCCTTCACCACATCACCAAAAGACATGACATCTCCACTGCATGCTTCAAGGGATAGTTTGTCTAGAATCCTATCACCATACTCATGTATATCAAATGGAGGGCATGATTCCTATAAAATCACAAAGGCTTAATTACAAATATTACGAGGAAACTTTAATAAACACATTTGACTAACATTCTCATTGACTGTATCATGTATGCTCAAATAAAAAGTTAATTATGACACAGAAGAGAAGCAAAAGTGACAGAATTTACTTGCTCCTCCAAGTTGTGCTCTATTTTCTGTTTCCATGTCAAAACCCGGGCAGCCAATTCAGTCTGATTCTCAGTTTCAGCTATGCTAGCAAGTAGAGCATCCTACATGAGAAAACATGGTCAACCAACTGAGCAAAAAAATATAAGGTAAACGAATGTGCAAGTGACAGCGAAATTATAAAGGACCAGACTCCATCCATAATCTAAATGCTTCAAGTCATTGTTTTGGCAACACAGTTTTCTGGAATAGGCAATAGTCAAGCATACATTTAGCATACAGACACCAAAAGTGAAGTTGCAAAAATTGCTGAAAAGAATATTGCATAGAATTGAGAACCTGAAAATCTACCACAAAGAAAGAGCAGATATTATTAATGCTCACATTCTACTGAACTCAAACAGGAACCTAACAAGTACATAGATACATAGGTTAAAGCTGCACTTGAAAGTGACCCCTTGTTTTAGACTAGTAGTTATACAATCTTGTATGTTCTGATTGTCAATGCAAACGAGACACTTTCACAAACTACCAAAATCTAGCTTATGGGTGGATATTTGGCAAGCCACAAAATGAGGCTAGTTAACAAGTATAACGGATTTTAATTTGTAACATTTATCCATTAAAAATGAAGCTAGACTGAACCAAATTCTAATATTGTTAAAGAACTGATAAGTATTGATGTATATGGCCACATGCGTTAGCAAAACTCAGGAGAGCATGAGGGAGAAAGATGATCCCCAAAAAAGTATCAAATTAGCAGTTCCAAAATGCAACTTAACTATATACTGTGTAATATCTCAGAGGCAAAGTTGAGGACTCTGCTTACCAGGTGAGACCGACAAAGATCTTCTAGGCTTGTATGAGAATTTGGATCTTGTCCAAAATCTTCATTGGTATCAAAGTGAGCAGCATCATCATCACCCTGTGTAGAGATCAATAAATAAGTACTCTAAAAAAATTTCACTACTTTTATTGTGAATATATATTACACAATCATGTTGCTGGTCTGCCTAACCTTTTCATTGTGAACAGGTATATCTTCATGCATACACATATTCTCAGGCAAGTCGTCAAAATCAGGTTCCCCAAAATCAGGGATCCCACTATCATAGTGATAGTTCTCTTTCTCATCATCAGGATTACAAAAGGTATTAAAAGTTTCATGCCCTCCATCTATAAGTGACTGACGCAACTGCAATTAGAACATCAGGAATTATCAGCCAAACAGACCAATTTAATTAATACAACCTTTGAAAAACATTACCTTTTCATATAATGGAGGAGACTGGGACTCCCTTTGTCTTTCGAAAGCATGATGTCGCATCTCCCAGATTTCTGTGAGCTCTGGACTAATGGCACCATGCAATCTAGCGAGCGGAAAAATTGTAGTTATAGAAGCTCCCTTTGAAGAATTAAACCCATTCCTTTTAAAAGCTTTTACTGCTAGAATAAGAAGAAAATAAAAATGCAATGTTACTTGCAGTTGAAAATTGCAGGAGTAAATAAACGAGCTAAAGTAATAAATCTTTGAACAACCTTTTCTAAAAGGCTTCACTTTCAAGTTCCCAGGTTCGTGGGGATTCAAGGGCTTCCAAGGATCATTGTCATCCTCATCATCAAAATCCCCAGGTTCTGAATATCTTTCATCCATATCTAATCCCCAATTGTTGCCATTTAAATTTTCACAAGCAGGAGGATCTGCCCCAACATTATTATTATTAACATCAGAGTTGCTATTAGGCCCAGGAAATTGACTGATGCTAGCATCTTGGCTCTTTCTAAGAGATGACTTATGCACTGTTCCTCCAGAATGTCTTGTAGGAGATTGGAAGCTCCTGCGAGCTGAGCTGCCTCTGTGAGTACCATTCTGGCCTTTACCAGCCTTATTTCCCTTCAAAAATTCATCAACTGCTACAGCATCACATGGATCTAATAAAATAAAGTCCTGGTATAGATCATTGGTGGCCAACTGCAACAATATACAGGTATGGTTCAAGGGTTAGACTCCAAAAAAAAATGATTCAAGGGTTAGATTATAACTAGTATGCACATTGATAAAATAACAAATGGATGCAATTACGGTACCAGATATGACTCTAATTCCCCACCATCAGCATTAATGTCTAAGCAATCACCTTCAAGAACAACTAGATTTGCAGGGGGCTTCAAAAAGTGTTTGAAAGGAGCATCTTTGCCTGCTGGACTATCTAAGCAATTCTTGGCTTCCACTGTAAATGAAAATAAGTTTTAGTTGTGTTTGCAATATAACTTCTCGATGATAAATCCAAAGTAACATGCTACCTTGGACATCATCTAAGCCCCAAAACAGATCATTTTCTACATCAGCAACTGGATGGAAACCACTTTCTTCAGGCTGGGTTGATGTGTGCTCCAACTGATCCTGCTGCCTGTATTGTAAATATAACGAAACGGAAACACAACTGATAAAATGGCTGTAACTTGAGTTCTGTGTGGCGGGGCATGCTTCTAAAGATGTAGTGTCATTTCATATTTTTTGATTAGCAATATATTAAATTTTAAGGGAAATTATAGTGCAAAATTGAACCCATGATGTTTGAGTGTTCAAAGAACCTGCCCTTTTAGGGGAACTTAGACAGCAAAAAAGGGCAGGCCGTTTGACCACTCAGACATCACATATATATCTCAGACATCCTGAGTTCGATCCCACATAACAGATACATGATTATGGATTTTGAATCGTGTACTGGGGGTTTACTCTAGTGCGAAGAACCTTGCCTTCTTGAGGTGCCCCATAAGCATAAGAAATATTTGTAAAAAAATTATATCCCAGTCCATTTGGCCAAAATGAAGATTAGATTTTAAGCATTTAGAGGCATACAACGTAAAGCAGCAAACTTGATTCAACTACACCTACAACCCACAATTACCCGAAAGTTACAGAATAATCTAACCTATAGAATCTTAAAAATTTGAAAAATAAAGAGTATAAGACGCAAACCTCTTCTCAGAAAGGAACTCCAAAGCACGCAAAACCAAAGAATAGAGGTATTCGACCTTTCGACTATACACCTGCACCGAACCCTGAAGTAGCAAAGCAGCTACATTTCACATATAACACCAAAGTCAGAAAACTAATGAACTTTCCAATTTCTTAAGCCAAAAACAAAAATTTATTAAAAAACGGGAATGCACAAACTGGAAAAGTAACCTTCGGCGAAATTGATTGGGAGTTGACCGTCTTCTGGGATCTCACCGGAGCAAATCTTCAACAAGTACTCTTCGAGTCTGTTGGCGAGGTCCACCTCCCAATTAGACTCCAGGTCACGCTCCGGATGCACCGTATGGAAGCCGCTTGGTTCTTCTCGAGGATTAGTCATCTTCTGCAGAGAGGATACGGTCGTGCATTATAGCGGTGCCGAATTTCATTAGGGAAATACTAGGTTTCCAGTTTGGACGGGGAAAATTCGATAATGGACGATTTGGGCTTTTGATAGTTTCTAAAGAAAATGGAAGAGAAAGTGCGAGAAATTCAAAGAATCCGATTGAAGCATATGGTCACAGATTCACAGAAGGGGTAGGCCGGTAGGGTTCAAAATTGCCGTTTTCCCGCTCGCTCGTAGAAAATTGGGCCTCTCGGGAGTTTTCTACCTATTGGGCTGAAATGGCCCAGAAAGAACCCATGAATGTTGGAAGGAATTTTGCCTACTTCTAATCTTAGATCTCGTTTGTTTTAAAGATGAAATGAAATTAATTGATGTAAAAATTAAGAGTAATTCTATATACAACCGTGAAGTGCGTAACCGCCGCGTAATCGTTTTGAAAAAGGGTGGAGTCCACTATTAAAAAATTAATTTTTTTCATATAGGTCCCATGTTTTATTTATTTTTTTTCAAAGCGATTACGCGGCGGTTATGCAATTCACGGTTGTAAGTATATTTTTTCAAAAATTAAAAATTAAAAATTAAATAAAATATTATTAAAATATATTTTTTAATATTATTTTTATTTTGAGATTTAAAAAAATTGAATTGTTTATTTTATTTTCTATGAAAATTTGAAAAAATTGTAATGATTAAATAATATGATATGAGATGAGATGAATTGAGAAGTGTTGTGAAAAAAAGAGACTTAATGGAAGAAAAAATTAATAGTTATTCTTAAAGTATAGACAATGTGGTATTTTCGTTCTATCCTAATATAAATTTATTTTAAAATAGAATGTATTTTAAAATGCCTATTCACACCCTCAAATTAGAAGTTGACAGTGTCAAATTTTTGTGGATGAATAAAGTGGTCACCACAAGATCATACCAACAAAATATTTAAATTCAAGAAAATTGGACTTCAACCACATTGGGTGTTTCGGCCTCCTAAGGCTTGCAGCTGGCCATCACATGCAAGGTGGCCTGAGGTGGTCTGCGACTACCATGGGTGGGGTTGCCATTTTTACTTCGGCATGGGGTGGGTCACTGCCACCATGCATCCAAGTGGTTTGGAAATTAAGCTATTGGTTGGTTGAGTAATTTCAACTCATCTCAAACTAATCATTTATGAGACTCACTACTTTTTCAATCTTCCATAAAAAAATTAAACTCATCTCAACATATTTCATATATCAACTTTTTTACATTTAAACACATATATCAACCTTTTTACATTCAAACACATCTCAATGAGCTAAAAGCCTGTGATATGATTGGCATAACCCTCAGTCTCCAAAATAGAGGTCTGGAGTTCAAAACTCTCTTCCCCCAACTCAAAAAAAAAAAAAAATCTCAATAAAACTCACAAAATACTATTACTCACATATCAACCCAGATCATTTAAAATTACCTTAATATCCAAACGCAGCCTCACATATGGTTTGATCCATATTTAAGTTTAATCTAATAGCCGCTAGTGGTCTTTGGCAAAGATTACTTTAGTATTGAACCATTCTTTTTAATCATATGCCTATCTTAAAATAAAATGAGAGTCTCATGAGTCTACCATTCCAAAACTACCTAATAGTTAGCTCGTGGTCGGCAAGAATGAACAATATCTCTACAAGAGTAATGCGAGATAAAGTTATAGGTTGTGTTAGTGTTATATATTCATTTTGAAAAAGAATAAAGTCTTCTATTAAAAAATTAATTTTTATATGTGAATTTCATATTTACTCATTTTTTTAAAAATAAATATGATCCTAACGCACTATGCATTACAAAAAATTTGCCCATTTCTTGAAAAATCTTTTTCCAAGACATAAGCTGGTAGAAAATACTTACCCAATGTTACAAACACCGTCTGTGGAAAAAAAATTAACTTTTCACCACGAAATTGCATTCGACGACCAAAAAGTTGGCGGTAAAACTAACTTTTTGTGGCGACTTTGTGTCGTCGCAAATAAGTATGCACATCACGCTCTAGCGAGAATATACTAACTTTTTGCGGCGACTTCTTGTCGCCACAAATAAGTATGCACTCCCTTCTCCTTCTCCCCCTCCCCCTCCCCCTCCAGGCACCGTCTAACCCCCCTCCCAAAAGCCGAAAACTCCCCAATGCCCCACCCTGCAAACCAACTAGTGTTGCCATCGCTAGCAGCTTCTCTGGATGCCGTCAACGACCAACCACCCCCATCCTTTCCCTCAACCTCTCTCTCTCTCTCTCTCTCAACCGCCACCACAACGCGATGCCACCACCACCTCCTCTCATCTCTCTCGGTCTCACTCTCCCTCTCTCAGATCTCTCTCCCTTCCATTCTCTTCTGTCTCTCTCTCTAGACTAGCGCTCCACCGCCGCCATCCTCCATGGCACGACACCATGGTCCGGATGATCAGCTTTTAATTTCGACTTCCAAGCGTAGAAACTGTCAAAGTAATACAAGGGTAAATCCCAAGATCGAATTCACAGGGACAATGAGAATTTAGCAAACATTTCATTTTAGCAAGACAACATATTACCGTTTGTAGTGACACGAAAGTTTAAAATGATAAGAAAAGAGTGAACTAAATGAGCTAACTATGAACAAAAATAATAAGAAAAGAAAAATAAGTTTTAGAAATTAACCGCTAACAATATTAACACCAAAATGGGGCTATTTACTAAGGGAGTGTGGAATGAATTATGAGAGAAATTGTCGGGAAGTTCAAGCATAAGTAAAGCTAAAAATAAAAGTGAATATATTTTTCTAAAATTGCTAAGAATCAAGAGATTTAAAGAAATTGTGCGGAAGTTGACTTAAACTTGTAAGAAACAATTAAACAAACACTTGGGATGCAATTTTTGCCCACTAATTTGGTGATGGATTTACTTCTCTTTTCATTTTCTCTCAACTATTCTCTCATTCCTAAAAATCATGGTCGGATAATATAGCAATGAACCACAATTTTTATTTTAATAAAACTACTTGACAAATTATATGACAATCATAGAAAAGTGAAAGAAAAACATCAAAGTCATGTTACTTGTTCAAGCATCAATTGTGCCTTTACGTCTACAATTGATCTCAACCAAGAACAAAGAACTCTAATCTTTTCTAGATGCATATTGAAATATAATCCATCAAGTTAATCATCAAAAGCACTAAATATTGAAGAAAATCCAACCCCAAATAGTCATGAGTTACTCATTGAATTCCAAGCTAAAAATCTAGCCTATCATCTCTAGATTAACAAAATGCTCAAGAAGATTAAAATCTAACATCACTAATTACTGCACTAAACAAAAATTGCAAAATAAAAATACTGTAATCTCGAAATGTGCTGAAAACCCAAAAGCCGAAGAAGAAGAACCAGCAGAAGGAAATAAAACCAAAAGAAAAATATCTCAGAAAAAATATGCGGAAGAAAAAAACAGACGAAAACGAAAACTAAAAAGGAGAGACGGCGCAAGAAAAAATTCTTTTCTTTTTATACTCTCTGCGTTTTGACTCTCAGCCCGTTTGTTTCGCCCCTAAGCTTTGCGTCCCCAGCCGCATTTTACATTCCACTTCAGCCCAGCGTTTTGAGTCAGCCCAGTTCTGCGTTTCGCATCTCGATTTCCTGCGTTTTGAGCGTGCGTGAGTCAGCCCAAGTTCGCGTTCCAGCTCCCGCGTTTCACGTCTACTAGCTGCCCGTTTTGATCTCAGCTCCTGCGTGAGCGTCCGCGTTTCACCTCTGCAGTGTGCTCGTTTTGAGTCTGCAGTTTGCATCTCCAGTTGCTGCTCGTGTGAGTGGGTCTGCCCGCAGTGAGGCCACGCTGTGAAGCCATGATCGTGCCTCCTCTGCAATGCGTGAAGCCCTCTTTCATTTCTTTTCTTTGTTTTGTTTCCAATCCCTAGCTGCTGTACATTTCTTTTGTTGCTGTCATGTCATGCTAGTTGGGTACTTTCAATAATACTCATATATTTTTAATATCTTTTCCACAATGCCCTGCAACATAAGTAAATTATCAGAATAAAATTTGAGATATTAATCAGAATTTAACATTAAGTCAAGTATTAAAATTTACTATATAATTAAGTCCTTACTTATTTTTTGGTTAAACAAATCATTCATTTAGCAACTTAATAATGTAATTTTTAAGACTTTATCACCGGACAGCTCCTCCGCATCCCTCTCTCACTTTCCCCTATGCCAATCAACCCACACTCGATCAGCCACTTCTTCCTCTGCCGTTCTAAGCTGCGTTGCCTCGTGGCTGGCGTCTTCATCAGTTTGTGTCACTCCGTCGTCAACTTCAAGAACCGAAGTAAGTTTTTCTGGAGATGTATCGACTAATGGCTATATGGCTCAAAGAAACCGTGAGGTAGTTTGTAGTTTCCCAGGTTCGCAATTTGTAGTTTTCTTTCGTCATGGCTTCTAGATGCTATTGATCCGATTGGGGTAGGAGCTTTCAGTTAGACAAATCTATTATGTGTCTTTGGTTCTATAGGTAGATGGAAATAATCTATTATGTTAGATTCCCATTTTTTACTTATAAAAAAAAATTTCTCCTGCCATATGTCCTTCAGAAAAAAATTTCTGGCTGTAGGAAGAACCCACCTCTGATTACGATATATGTGGCTTTATTTGTTGTTTCCATTCTGTTTTGTCTTAGATGTCTTTATATATCTCATGCATTTATCT
Organism: Juglans cinerea; assembly: GCA_961763995.1. NCBI lineage: Eukaryota > Viridiplantae > Streptophyta > Magnoliopsida > Fagales > Juglandaceae > Juglans > Juglans cinerea. Next base: position 11,611,419 of record CAUIVZ010000010.1, read on the forward strand.
CATTTACCTAAACTTTTGAGACAATGATTTATTCGTGCATGTATTCATGAATGGTGCATAAGATATTTGTTTGTATTCATTTACCAAAACGACTTAATCTCCCTGCTCTAAACAACCCATTTAAACCTTTACAAGCTGATGATTTGGAATGTAAAACCATTAAACAACCTTTACAGAGTTTTACTTATAAAAAAATATAATCTGTAGTCTGTTTTATATGAGCCTATTTATATGGAAAGTTCAATCATTTTCATATTTTTTTTTGTTTACGATACTTATGTGTAGATTCAAGGGTTTAACGATTTTTGTCCAAGAAAAGAAAAAGAACTTGAAATCTGCTTTAATATTAGCTCTAAGATTGTATTTTCTTATTTAGTTCCAGCTTTGCCTAAGTAGTTTATCTGGGTCTGTTTTGCTCATAGTTTTTTGGTTTGTTTGGATGAGTTACGGAGATAGCTAGACATCAATGTTTTCTAAATCTGATAATTAAAAATTTTAGCAGAGATATGATGTTGAAAAGTTAAAAGTTTGAATTCTTTGTTAACAAAAAAGAAACAAAGTTTGAATTCTTGCTTGAATAATGAATGTGTTTGATTTAAAATAAAAAGATGGGCAAATACAACACTGACTATTGGAGGAATTGTAGGTGCATTAATATTTGTGCAGTTGTTAGTCTTACTATACCTTCTTAATCTAAAGCAGCTTTAATCGTGGTTACTACTTTGTATGTCTAGCAAGCAGTGGTTGTTTTTTTCCTTTTATTTGTTTAATGCTTCATATTCTTTATTTTTTCCCAAACTCTTGGCACTTATCTGTGTGTAAATTACAGTTTCTTATTGTTTCTTCTCTGTTTGTGATCATTCGCTGGAGGTGGCATTTTTTACTTCTATACTCAGTATGCCCTCCTTTGACCCATCTTTGTCTTTCATTTGTGTAATTCGGCATACTTCCATGTAATATAGGTTTCAAAGTGACATGCTCAAATAAGAAACCTCCTTTAAAGAAGTCTCCTCTAAATTATATAATATTTTTTAGATGTCACCATTTTATTCTTGACTGCTTCAATTATAGGGTCTACATTATTTTTCTATTCTCACAAAACCCAAACAGACATTCTACATTTGTTTGGGGGCTCTCTTTAGCATGCTAGAAATAGAGGATGGTATGCTTCTACCTACTTCAATGGAGCACAACTTTGATCTATGGATTTTTGAAAACCCCTGGAACATAAGTCTTGGTTTAATGGCATCATATCAGTTACAAGTGCTATGTAATTTCGTTATGGTGCTTGATGCAGAATAACTGGACCTCTGTTTTATTGGCAACCTATCTACTCAGTATGCTTGGGCTTTTGTTGGTTTGTCAGTGACGGAAATTATTACTTCAAGCATCACTTATAATATGGGTCCCTTTTTTTTTTTCCAGGATAATATAGCATTGATTCTTCTGCTGAATCTAAACCCATATATATACATATATATATATATATATATATGTATTGAAGTTTGGCATTGCTAGTTGAGTGATAAAGTCAGTGGCTTAGTATTTGGCTTATTTTGAATGTGTTGTGTTGTGAACTGTGGATTTTGAATGGTGTGTTTGTGGTCTGCTTCATAGGATTTTGTCAGATATTACGCTGATATGTTATACTCTCTCCTGATTAGGTAAGCAATGCTTCTCCTGATTGAGGCTAATATTACTTTTTTTTTTAATCAAGTTAGTATTTCTTTGTACGCTTGCAACTGATCATTATAGTTTCTATATTCCTTGATATGTTTAAAGTTTATTTTTATACATGGTTGTAGTTCTTAGGGGCAAAATACCTGCTATGTTTTTCTCTTCCACAGATTTGGATGAGTCCTGGAGCTAGTCTAACTCAGTTAGTTACTTTGGTCTGAATTTACTATCACATGCACTACAGTGCAACTTGTTGGATGCATGGAATGATTATTGAAAATTCCAAAAGCTTCCAGCATTCTTAGCTCAGATTTGCTTATTACCAAATTTAGGATCAATCAGAGATTGCTTAGTAGAAGAAAGGGAAATTGCTAAATATTTTCTGGCTTTTCTCAACTTAAGTGATGAATATCAATCATTTTTCTTCTGTCATCTCTCATGACACTTGTCTCCTATTCTTAATCAGGTAGGTTCAAGCATATTTAATTTCCACTTGAATGTTCTCATTAGAGCCAAAGTACTAAACTCTTTCTTGCTCTAGGATTTTCATTAGGAGTTTTTCTTGTAAACATGTTAGCACAATTTTAGTTATTTTTTTAAAATTGTTATTAGTGTTATTTTGAATCTCCAAGATCCGTATATATTTTTTTAGCTTATATTAGACAATGTTTTATGATTATTTTTGGCTTAGTCTCATCTTTTTTTACTTCTACAATTTTTTTTTTCAGAATTTTTAGCATTTGCCGCGAATACATCTCGCAGCAAATACTATTTTTTTGCCAGAAGAAATTTTTCCACCAAATGTTCTAGTGGGCAATACTAATACCCACCACCTCTCGCGGTAATTGATCATATTCTCACGAGCAATGATGAATGTAAACATGCTTTTGCGGCAAACTTAGTAGGCTATTGCCACGGGATTTGCATTGGGAATAGTCTGGTATTTTCCACGATTTCGACTTTTCGTGTGATAAAATACTTTTTGTAGCTACTTATATCCTACGAGCCTTTCACGAATGAAATTGGTGGGAGTAGAGTTTTTTTCCACAAAAATGATGCTTTTTGCCACCAAAAGCATTCATGGAAAAACATGGTATTTATTATAGTGATGACTGCAAATATCATTTATCATTTATCAAAGAAAGTATGTTCTACACTGCACGTGAGGAAACTATCATGATATAAATTAAATAATTGCATTCATCTATTTTTTAGCATATAATAATTAATAAAAAAATAGAAATAGCTATACAAATAAGAACTTATTTCATGGAATCATGAGACTTGTAAAAAAAAAATGGAGTGAGTCAGAGTTAAAGGTCTAATTAAGGAGGATGGGTACATAATTATTAATTATATTGTCCACTCTCTGGGGCGTAAAAAAATAAAAATAAAAAATCGGCTGAATCGGTGTGATGCCTTGACTTCTATGTACGGAAACACGAAAATCGTGACGTCGGGATGATGACAACATGGGTCATGCATCCAACGATAAGTGCTTAAGTATGTGCAACATGCAAAGGTGCACAACAAAAGTCGCAGCGGTTAATATATAAATAAGTCAACTAAGTACCAGAAATTTAAATACAAGTATTCAAAATAAATTACTTTTAAAAAATTATACAGTTATCCCAAAATATATTACAAAAGGCAAATACATAAACAAGTGATAAAACGAATCTCGATACACGAGAGCAATCCCAGATCACTCTTCCAACGAAGCCAAAGCCTAAGGCTCGTCGTCCTCATCTGCATCAAAATCTGCGATACCATAAAACGGTACCGCAGGTAAGTAATAATCCAAACAATCTTCGAGATAAAAACGCATTAAAACAACCAACTAACAGATCCCAAAACCTCATTTTTTCCAAAAATAATTATTTTCCAACACACGCCAAAAACCTCATTTGACCATAAACACGCCATGAATAATATCCATAATTTTCCCAGAAAATGTGCTCGTTACCAATAAATCATAAACCGACAACAAAATCATTTATCGGACACCGTAGACGGGAATCACAGGCGGGACTATACCACCATCTCTGCTTACCACCATCCATACAATCTCTTTTCATTTTTCTCAAACCAGTCAATCCAATCATTTCAAACATACTCAAAATTCTTTCTCACATGAAAATCCAGTTTTCAAATAAACACATGAAAATGTATGCAATCATGCGAAAACTCAGTTTTCATTTACAAACATGAACATGAGTGCAAATGCAATGTACATGAAACGACGCATTATCCAACAACCAACAAATCACAACACAAACCAATCACACAAACAATTCCATCCTCCAATCCATCTGACCCCCTTACTCCTCGGACTCAATCCGGCATAACCAATCAGTTCACAGTAAAATGAGTTAGTGCAAAAATACATTTAAATCACGAAAATTCTTTGAGAAAATACTTACAGCGCTATATAATAATTTCTGAAGGATCATGGAGCTGCAAGAAGTGACGGCACAGTAACGGTACAGTGCAAAATGCACTGTGGCCGTGGGTCTCAAAAATCCACTTTTGAACGGGGACAAACCAAGACCCGAGATTGTTAGGGAAGAGCTTAGGGATGTCGGTGAATCCAATGGTGGTGGTGGTTGGCCGTGGGTGGCGGCTTAGAGAACGATTGAAGGCTAAAATGCTCAAATCGGAGATGGAGATAGATGGGCTTTACCGGTGGTAGATCGGAGCCAAGGATAGGTGCATTAGGTAGTTGGGAGATCGAGGATGAAGTGGTGAAGAAATGGTGGCCGGAGGTGGCGCGACAGCGGCGCTGGAGCGAAGAGAACGCCTTGGCTTCAAGCCGTGTGTGGAGGAGAATGCCGGTGAGTGAGGAGCTGAAAACCGGAGGGGGAGGTCGTCGGAGGGTGGGGAAGGTCGTGGGCTGGGTGGTGTCGCCAGATGGAGGCGTACTGCAGCGGGCTGGGGAGGAGAAGAAATCGCACGGGGAGAGAGAGGGAGGGACGTCGCGCGTGGAAGAGGAGAGAGAGAGGAGAAAAGAAATGGAGGGAAAAAGAAAAAGAGGAAGAAAAGAAAAAGAGGAAAAAGAAAAATGAAGGGAAATAAATGAGATCTAATCCTCACATCTTGGGTCACAAAAATGATCTAACGGAAATGATTTCAAACCAGCAAGTAAAATAAAATAATTCAAACGTAATGATTAAATAAAAATAAAATAATTAAATCCAACAATAAGTTAATTTAATATGAAAAGTAATTTAAATGCATAACAATAATTAATATTAAGAAAGCACTTCAAAATATTTTTCACAAAATTAAAAATCATAAAAATAAACCAACTAAAAATCCAACTTTAAAACAAGAGAATAAATTTTTGAATAAATAAAAATAATCATTCAATAAAAATACACTAAAATATGAGGTATCACAACCGGACTGGTAGATTCAGTTTGGTTTGTAAGCGGTTTGGTTTCTAAGAATCGTAACCGATCCTAAATCGGTGCAGTACCAGTTTTAATATTTTAAAAACCAGTTTAAACCAAACCAGACCGGTATATATATTTATAATTTTTTATATTATATTATATATATATATTATATGGTAAATTGAGAATTAATATAATATGAAATTTTAATCTTATTATTCAAGTCTATTAATCTTATAACATAAAATTAATCTTATAATTTTTAATATAACATTTCATGGAACATATAAATTTTATTATCAAACATAAACATTAATATTAAGTTATTAATATAAACTTATTTTTGATATATATACATATATATATAAATGATATATAAATACATTTTTGGCATAATAAGTTATAATATATATATTCTTTTTGTAAATACACTTTTACACATTTCATCTTATATATTCATATAAAAAGTTTAGAACTTATATAGACTATAATTAAATTCAATATTATACTAGTATGCGTTAATTATTATAAAATAATGTACTTATACTATAATATAAATAGACTAATAGTTTAATATATATAAATATCATTTTATTATTAATATAAATAATCTATAAAACAGGAAAAACAAAGAAGTTTCGATTTCGGGGTGAATCGTTTTGGTATCCGTTTTTAAATTTTTAAAACCGGTGTATATTGGTTTAATTCTAAAAAATATACAAAATGGGATTGAACTGGACCGTTTACAACCCTAGGTAGTCTACATGTGAAACAAATCCTAGCTACCATTAACAAGTCGGTACGTGTGAACACGTCATCGACGGTGGAATTCATTATTATTATGAAAAGTAAACAATAAATAAATAAATAATGATGTAAAAGATTTTTCCAATGGGTACTAGATGTGTCAATAAGTAAATTTACAAATAATATCTTTTCTAGATGAAGGTGTGTTTGTGTGTGGGCTTACTTAATTACAAGGATCGAGGAACTTTTATAAATATATGTAGTACCGAACTTGAGACTCTTAAATAGGAGAGTGATAGATGCATAAAGTAAGTTCTATAATATATATCTATTATTATCCTTATAAATATTTGAGTATTGTTATATTTATAAACGAATTACATAAAAATATTCTTATAAATTGATGTAGTTTCATCTGATATATTAGATCTACTTTATAATAAAAGTAACTTTATAATCTGATGAATCACATCAAACCACATCAATTTGTGAGATTATTTTTATATAATTCATTTGTGACTAGAGTATTTCCCAAAATATTTTGGATAGTATTAATGAGTAATAAATGTTTTATTTTATGTGTTTATCTTTATTTCACTCGAAATCTTTAAATTTGGTCAAAAACATCAACAAATATTTTTTCGCATTTACAAGGCATGGATACTAGCTAGGGATATTGCTTTCTCACAATAAAGGTGATCACATTTTAATTTCCCTAGCTCATAAATCCTATGTAAAAACCATCATCAAAGCCACATACACATGCACATATACGGAAATTAAACAACATATATATACAGTTGTGTACATGTGGTGGGAATTGTGCACCATATATATATATATATATATCATAATTAACTGATGAGTACACGATAGTTCTCTATCCGGTAATTATCTCAACATGAGATTCACAAAAGCAAGTTTCAAAGTTCTCATCTCTCTCTCTCTCTCTCTCAATTCATTAAAAGGCATGAAAAATAATAAGGGAAAAATTAAAGGATTTAAAAAAAAAATCATAATCTTGGAGAAGATCAAGAATATGCAGATCATGGTCTTTTAGTGCTGAGCACTAGAGTATATATGAACTGCTGTCTTTGCTTAATTAAAGCAAGCCAGGAACGTAGGGCACCCCCGAGGGTTGGATCCAGGTATTGCCACCAAGGAAGGTACCGGGAGTAAATTGTTGGGCTTGGTTCAGATTGAGCGTCTTGATGCCTCGCCATTTAACTCTATTTGCGAGGCCGGCACCCGGACCCAAGTTGCCGAACTCAGCATAGAAGCAAGTGTCGAGAGCAAAGTTACCCATCCATGGCAACCACCCCTCAGGCTGGATGATGCCTTCGATATGGCTTTGCATAATGATGGTTCTTGAGTATTCCCTCCATGGCCTACCAAGGAAAGCCTTGTTCGTGTCCTTCATCGGCAAGTACGCTGGCTCGGCGGTGATGGTACATCCATGGAGGACGATCCCTGTGTCCTCACGCTCATATGACCTTCCTTGGGCTGTGACGATGCACTGCTGACTCTCCATTGGCTTCCTGATGATCATCGTGCAATTTTGAAACACCGCAGATGCGTCACCAAAGATGAAGTCGATGGTCCCAGAGATGGTGCAATCGCGGTAGAACTGGCGGTGGGTGTGGACATAAAGGGTGTCTTGGTACCCATCCATTTGGCAATTGTAGAAGATGGACAAGTCGGATTGGACGTTCAGTGCCACAGCCTGGTGTTTCGCAGCTCCTGCAGAGTTCTCGAATCCAATGTTCTTGGCCATGAAGTTGTTTCCAACCACCGCTGCAACAACCAAAGATTAAAAAAAATAAAAAGCCCATTAGTGCATAAAACATTTGGAAAGAAATGGAAGGCATTGGCTCAAATTGGATAGTCGAATTGAAATCTGATAAGATTGGATAGTCTAATGAAGACACATATATTCTGTGAATAGTAGTACAAAAGTAATGAAAAATTAATGATAGAATATTATTGAATAGTAGTGAATAGTAAGTGAAAAGTAATAATAAAATAATGAATAATAGTAAGGTATTCTGAAAATACCTCTCAGCATCCAAACTAGGCTCCCGTTTGGATAATGAAAGTGTTTCATCTCATCTCATCATTACAAGTTTTTTAAATTTTCATATAAAATATAATAAAAAATTATTCAGTTTTTTCAAATTCTAAAACAATAATAATATTAAAAAATAATTTTATAACAATATTTTATTCAATTTTTAACTTTCATATTAATTCACTATCCAAACAGTGCCGTTTGGGGTCGATATTATCCCGAAAGTCCTACACAAACATGAACAACTAGTACTATGTCTATCTTTTTGCTTAATTCGATTATCAAATTTGATAGCTTAAATAATTAAAAAAATATCTATGCTTAATTAAGACCAAGGCTCAAAGATTTGTCTCTTTTGTGCTTATTTAAATTAGAAATGGGAGGGAGAGAGAGGCACAAAATGACATATACTTACCAACTGTTGAAGTCTTGAATGTTGGGGTTCCATCGACGAAGTTCGCGTTTCCGGTGATTTTGGTCTTTGTGGGACCATCTCCAATCATAGTCACAAAGGTCTTGTCCTTGTCAAGAATCAGAGTCTCCTGATAAACTCCTTCCTTGATATAAATCACAAAGGTTTTGCTGTTCTTTTTGGGAATGTCAACAAGAGCCTCATTGATAGTCTTGTATTTGCCACTTCCGTCCTTGGCCACCACCACGTCAGCACTAATGTTCGTCGCCGCGAGGAGCTTCCGTTGCCCTTCCTTGACCCATGAAGGGACCTCATCGACTTCGTCACGATCCTGATCTGTTTCTACTGAGAGAAGCCGTTTCATCCCAGGAATCTTAAGATCGGTCAAGATAGTCGAGGTCTCTGCTACCATGGCAAGGCCATTCTTGGTTAGTTCTTGTGATGTCTTCAGGATAGTCTTCATCTTGTCCCCGGCATCACCAGTCGTGTTCTCGAAACCATCCAAGCAAGTTTGCTCGTAAGTGATTGCACCACTGAGCCAAACCTTGAGGTCAGCAAGGTAATCGTCAAGCTTGCTAACTTCGAAGGCACCGATCTTTTCAAAAGATTCTTGGAGATCATCTACGGCATACTCAAGAAGCTCTTTGCAGTTCTCCAAGGCCTGTTTCGCTCTGGGGTCGTTAGCCAGCTCTTTCAACGTGGTAGAGTTTGCCATTGCTGTGCCAAGTTCCTGCATTGCGACATGGAAGCCGACCTGGATTAGCTCTTTGGGGTCGGTGGTGTTCCCAGCTGCGGAGGACAGGCTTTTCTCGCAAGTTTCTTTGTAGTCGGTGGGTTGGCAAATGGCCTTGATTGACTTAATGGATGTTGAAACCTCTTCGGTACTACTGGGTTTAGCATCAGAATGCGAACCGCGGTTTGCACCAACAGCCACAGCTACCACCATGGCCACCATAAGAGCGGAACACAAGCCGATAATGCTGTACTTCTTGCTCTTATTCTGGTTTCCACGGTTGGAGACATCGTTGTATCCTCCGTGCGCCATTTTTTCTATAAACCAGCTTAATCTACCCTAAAAGAAAAGGAAAAAGAAGAACAATTAGAATTATATTTGTTTTGTATTTTCTATATATATATATATATATATATGTGTATTATCTTTTGGTGTAATTTTTCGTTTGATACTAGATCGAAGAGAGGTTATACATACGTACCCACAAATGAAACAAGCGAACAGAGCTGTTGGAGTCGTCTTTTTCTTGGCAAGGTACGTTATTTATGCCCTCCGGGCACTGATATATATATAAAGTAGATTTTCTCAATGAAATTTATACACATCTATATAAGGAAAAACATGAATTTGAAAGATGATGGCCATTGTTGTTGACAAATGTGAGGTAGGAAGGAGAGCCCCCACAAAAATCGATCCTTTTGAATCATGTTTTCCAAATTTGAGAGCTTCCATGCACCATTAATCAAATACTTTGAATTGATCACCAACCTCACTTTCTTAACCATTGTTTACTTTCGTCCATTTTTTGCGCAAAACTGGTCCGATCATGCGGAGATTAAATGCATGGTTACAATTTTTAAAATTATGATTATTATATTTGGATTTTTAGTAAATTCTACTAGCCACGTCCTTAATTTCTTAATTTGATTTTATACTAGCTAGGCTGCTAATTAATAATTGAAGTATTTTATAAAAGTAATTTATATATATGTTTGGTCTGGGAATTTCCTGGTGGAGATCTAAATTAATATTAATTACTGACCCAACTTAAAAGAAAGAAAAATACAAAACTAAATTATACCCATCTGGAGACTATATATATTATCAGCACCCTTCCCACAAATTACAACACCAAGGACCCGTTTGATATTATTTTTAATTTTATTGGGTGTTGGGTTAAGATGTTTTAAGATAAAATATTGTTTTGAGTTAAAATGTTTGATTGAGATTAGGAAACGACAGAGAAAAAGTTAAATAAAATATTATAAAATTAAAAGTAATTTGAATATAATTTTTTAAAATATATTATTTTAATTTTAAAATTAAAAAAAGTAATATTATTTTTTATGTTTTGTTTGGAAGTTTGGAAAAGTTGTAATGATTAGATAAAAAAGTTGAAGATTTGAAATTATATGTGTTTTGTATTTAAGTGATATTTAGGAAGGAAATATATAAGAATATATATTTGAAAAAAATTGTGTTACCAAACAGCGAACGTAACCTAAAGGCTTGTTTAGAAAACTCATCTCATCTTATCTCAAAACTTTTCAAAATCTCATTTTCAAACATCACTCAAACACAAAATACTTCCATTAATTTCAAATATTCAAGTTTTCATCTAATCATTACAATTTTCCTAAACTTCTAAACAAAACACAAAAAATAATACAACTTTTTCAAATTTAAAAAAAAAAATTATATTTTAACAATATTTTAACTTTATAATATTTTTATTTAACACTTTCTCTATCATTTCCCAAAACACAATAAAATATCTTAACTCAAACCATTTGATCATTACTATTCACAAACTATTAATTTATTACTATTCACATATTTCTCATCTCATCTCATGATCCCTCAAGCATCCCCTAAGGGCCCATTTGGGTATTTAGAATATCACAGTATATTTCTAAATAATGATGAAATAGTTTGAGTTAAGATGTTTTATTAAGTTTTGGAAAATGAGAGATAAAAAATTGAATAAAAATATGATAAAGTTAAAATATTATTTTAATATAATTTTTATTTTGAATTTGAAAAAGTAGTATTATTTTTTATATTTTGATTGGAAGTTTAGGAAAGTTGTAATGATTAGGTAACGATTAAATGAGAAAATTGAATATTTGAAATTGAAAGTATATCACTACAAGAGAAATAACTATTTGCAGCACCTAAAATTGTCGCAACAAACATTCTAAGCGTCCCAATTGTGTTTTAGCATTGCTTGCAAATCGACGCAAGATGGTCGGTAATACTAAGTCTCAAAAAGTTTGTCGCGTCGAACTGAAATATCAATGCAAAAAATCAGTTCTATTGCGATGATATTTGTCAACGCTAAAGGAGAACAACTTCAACGAAAAATACATTCCAAGTGGTAGGAAAACACCCTAGTAGCGACTAGAGTCTAGTGTCGCAAAAATAAACCTATCGCCGCAAATAACTTCATTTCCATCACATATATTCCGTTGCGAAAGCATTTGCTTGTCATAAATGGACTATTTCTTGCGTCTCTCTCTATATTGTCGCAAAAACTAAATAGCGTCGCAAATAGCTACTCATTTCCGTCCATATATCCCGTCGCAAAAGCATTGGCTTAGCGTAAATGAAGTTTTTTGCGCCACTCTATATTGTCGCAAATAGTTAATAACCAGCAGCAAAAAAATAAGTTTATTTCAGTCGATTGCTATAAGGTCACAAATAGTTTGGACTACTGATGCATTAATCAAAATGATGCAAATACACAAGATCTGCCGCAATGGAACAATTTTGGGATCTCCTTGCCGCAATTTGTTGGCCAAAAATAATTTTAAAGAGTAATATTGCATTTATGCTCAGGAAACATACTGAAAATTAGTTGCATTATAGTAAGATTTCACATTCCAAAAAATGGTTTAAATAAACATTAATGTTTCAATTTAATTTTTACACACCGTCAAATTGATCATCATAAAAAACTCATGAACCTCAAATCAATCCTTGATCATCAAAAAATCAAATCAAACATTAGTATTTAACATGAATTTGTAATGATCAAATGAGCAAGTTTCCCAAAAGAAGCTCATGACTAAGAATATGGTTGATTTGTTTTACAATCAGTAATTAATGGCAGTGGAATACTTAATGTAAACACAATTTCCAAGTATCAATCATTATGCATATAGGCCTAGTAGAAAAGATCTAAGAGCATTTACAATGGATGCAGTAAAATACAGTTTTTTCTTAAAATATAATTTTTTTTTCAAAAGTGCCCTCCAATGGATCTTGTATTTCATCTTTACTTTACACATTGCTACAGTACTCCCGCTACATGTGAAGGATAACTATTCATGACTGTAAACATTTTAAATTAATTTATCTATCTTCTGTTGCTGATTTTTCCCATTTCTTCGAAAGTTTCCTATTTTCATTTTAGACTCTCTCTCTCATTCCCATGATTTCCTTTATGTTTGGCACCAAAGACAAAGTTGTGGTTGGCATCTTCCTATCGACTTCGTTGTTGCTCGTCGACTCCATCACCGATCAAGGTCGTTCTCATGCTTTAAGCTCTCTTCTCTACGGTTAAACATTCCTAGAAACCCATAACCGAGGTAAACATTGGGAAATTTCCTCTTTGCTCCTCTGTTTCAGAGTAATCTATGGGTCAAATACGTTGGCTTTTGGGGAAGCTTTCTCTGTCTCTCTTTCTATCTCTCTCCAAAATGCATTAAAGCATTGGCTTTATTCTTCTTCTTTGTTTTTCCTTCGCTCTGTTACTGTAACACCCCCTTCCCGTAAGCTAGGAGTGTCACGTATTTTTCATGAAAATAAACCCGGCAAGAGATTCTCAAATTTCATAATTGAAAAACTGAACTTTTATTATGCGGAAAAGGTCTAATAAAACTGTCTTCCAAAACATTAAATGAAATAAACTGAAATAAATTCATGTCATAAAGACATGTTTTATTTTAAAAAGTCTGAACTAAAATAAAATGCTCCTTCTACTCCTGGCCTGCCTGCTCGTAATCCTCATCTTCACCTGGGTGGTTAAAAACATGAAAACAAATTAAAATGAGTCGATGACTCAGTAAGAAATCTATCACAACGTAAACGTAATAAACATAAGATTTTCATAACAACTTTCATGCTGAGCTTAAAAATTCATGACTGTTCATACTGATGCTTATGCTATGTATGACTGTTTTAACTGAATTAACTGACTGATCTGACTGATTTAACTGATTTATCTGACTGGCCAAACACTTAACCCTGTGTGCAAGGTTGTGCACCGGCCCCACATCCCGCTGCAGCAAGGGGAACCGCTGATAGTATTCTAGCATACTATGGTGGATCACGACTAAGTTCATGGCTTGCACACCACCCTGAACTGAACTGCATTGGTACCATGCATCTGAATGACCATCTTATTAACTGATCTGATATTATCTTACACTTGAACTTAAGATGGCTTACGTGTCTTATACACATGAGATGCATGACATACTACATACATAATCATAATTTCTGAATCTAAACATGATGCGGAATGACATGGTCGTATGCTATGCTAGATGATATGCTTGCATATGACATGAGCGGTTCATAAATAGTGGTTGTCAATGAACTGGCTTGAATAATACATACATATAAGCTAACTGTGATGATCCTAATTTATGATCAAATTTACTTACCTCGCTGCGTTTCTTCTTGAATAATACTTCCTAACTTGAGATCTATATTCAATAAATAACTATCACTAAATAGTTTGAGAGAGGGAGAGGGGTCTGCGATGGAGGCTCACCGAGGGAGGGCTGAGGCGATGGCGGCGCTGGGTGGCTGGGAGTGACCGGCGATGCGACTGGGGTGTCCCTAAGGTGGTGCGACACCGAGTGAGAGAAAGAGAGAGAGAGTTTAGAGAGAGGACGTGTGAAACCGAAACAAAAGAGAGAGAGAGAGGGCTGTGGGGGTCGAGGCTTTACCAGAAGAGAGTGGGTGCGTTGGGGCTGGCCTGGTCGGCGGGTTCTGGCTCCACGGTTGGTGCTCCGACGTCCTATGGTGGTCGGTAGCGATTGGGCAGAACCTATGGCTCAACGAAAGCTCACGAGTTTCTCCTCTCATGTACGAGTAAGCATATTTTATAGATGATAGAGAATTAGATAAACCCTAGAAGAGTAGAGACGTGCACGTGCAAGAGAGTGGAGACGTGCATGTGTAGAGGAATACTCGACAATAGAGTTGGTGTTCCATTAGAACATTAGCAAATTCACCAAGAGAAACATACGGGTTTGGTGGTTAGGGTTTCAAATTTGAAAACAAATAGGGATGAAGCTTTACGGGTTTGGTGGTTTGAAGTTTTCAAACAGAGGCTAACAACATAATGAGGTTCGGTGACTAGAGGAAAAATTCAACTTTGAATTTCAAACCATGCCGTAAAAATAAATGAAACCTGATACACTTAGAAATATTTATTAAAATAAAACTCTAGAAAATTTTAAATAACAACTATAATAGAATTTATAAAAATAAAATAAATATAGATTCTAATTTAATTATAATTATAATACTATTAGAAAACTAAAATTTTTACTAGTAATTTACTTATATACCCTAAAACAATAACTGGTATGTTACAAATCTCCCCCCTTAAAAGAAAATCTCGTCCTCGAGATGGAACGTACCTTGATTTAAATAACTCGGGGTATTTCTCTCTCATGTCTTCTTCGTGTTCCCAAGTGGCTTCTCTCTCGCTGTGGTGACTCCAAAGTACTTTGACCATTGGAATGGTTCTGCGTCATAGCACTTGGGCCTTCTGTGCTAATATTCTCACTGGGACTTCTTCGTAGCTGAGGTCGTCACGAATCTGAAGTGGCTCATACTCCAAAACATGAGCAGGATCGGGGACATACTTCCGTAGCATAGAGACATGAAACACGTTATGCACTGCCGATAAGTGAGGTGGAAGTGCTAGTCTGTAGGCTGCAACACCTATTCTTTCTAAGATCTCAAAGGGGCCTATGTACCTCGAGCTTAGCTTCCCCTTTTTACCAAAACGCATTACCCCTTTCATCGGTGCAACTTTCAAGAATACTTTATCTTCTATATCAAACTCTAGTTCTCGTCGTCTCTGGTTGGCATATTTCTTCTGTCGCTCTTGTCACTACAAGAAATCTAGCTTTTTCTAGCGCTCAAAATCGTCACAAATACCTTTTGGAATCGCTGCATTTGATCAATTTCGGCGATTTATAAATCGCTGCAGGTTCGCCGCAATCCTAAAGCCATTTTTGATCAATTTCGGCGATAGGCAAAAATCGTCACAAAGACTACTATTTCCGGCGATTTTAGTCTGCCGAAAATGTTAAAAAAATTGACAGAAATGGCCCTCCGGTTTACCTTTAAAATCGCTGAGAACTACTATTTCCGGCGATATTTATCGTCACAACAACTTAATAAATTGCCGCAATAACTTATTATTTTTCTTAGCGATTTAAAATAATCGCCGTTATGAAGTATTTGCAGCGTGTAATTTTCGCCGCAAAAAACTATTTGTGGCGATTTAATGTCGCCGTATTTCTGCTATGAAAAAATTATTTCCGGTGAGTGAAAAGCGCTGGAAAAGATGTTTAAGAAAATAAAAAAAAATGCACAAAACAATATAGAGAAAATATTATACACATCCAAGTTTTGCAGGCTTCACAATTTTATCTTACACTATGGATTGCCCTAATATTCTTTTTACATACTCAAAAAAGATCCAAAGATCTATAGTAACTATACTAAGACTATATTAAGCATATTAAGGTAATAATCATGAGAAGGAGAGACCAGTTCAAGGGACAAGCAGCAGAATAAATCAAATAAGCTCATGGATATGTCATCCTAATATTTTAAATGACAATTCTCTCTCAAAAAAATGATAACAGGTAGAACAAGGGCAACGATACCTGTAGAGGCCTCACAAACCTTCATTTTTGCCTATTTCTCGAAGGGTGTGAAATACACTGTCATATTGGTTCATAGATCCTGGAATCTGCATAACATCCACCAAGAAGCAAAAACAGTCATGTGTGAATGGTGTGCTAATGAAGATATAGAACATGAAAATATAAACATGGTTGTATTGGTTTGAAGCATTTTATAGGATCAATCTATAATGTCACCTAAACCCGCCTTGTTGGCCAGGCAGGTCTATTTCTGAACTCACTCATCTAGGCGTACAATAAGAGTTAGGCATTGGGATATGACATTAACAGAAAAAAGCCAATCTGTGGAAAGTCTTACAGGGAGGAAAAAAAACTCTTTCTAATCTAGCCAAAGAATAAATTAATCTGACTTCATACTCATCTCACAAAACTAGTCCAGGAAAACAGCATAGATAATGCTCATGTATATTTTACTGAATGGTGTGCTAATTGCAACAAAAACTAGCCTGAAAGAGCTCCATGAAATTTCTACAATCAAACAGACCTGTGTCTACAATCAAAAACTAGCCTGACCTTGATTATTGAGTGATGAACATTCCTGCAGAGTACTACTCCACCCAGCATACAATGAACGTAAACCACCCTTTCCAATAATTCCAAGCAATGCATTCCTGCAAAAACAGAACAATGAGTAACATGGAAATAGCAAACTACCAAAGCCAACTCTCTATTTTTTTTTTGTTGGGGGGGGGGGGAATAAGAAAGAAACGTGGCAGAACCAAAGCATCATATAAAACAAAACATATTGGATTTTAATCTTACAATCTGAATAAATAAATAGCAAAATCCAGAAATATACAATATTTTACCAATGGTTGAAACAAACCAATCCCTCAGTTGAATGAATTCGAGATTAAAGACAACATCAAAATCAATGCATAGTAAGCATAAAAGGATGTACTATTAATAAAGATAACACCAGGATCTTATAGTTATACCAACAGTTCTGATAGTGTGAACCAACTTGCATTTGTTGTTTTATACGCTCGCTAGGAGTAAAAATGAATGAAGTAGCAATGCTTGCACAACCACCAGCCATACAATGGGCAATAGAGTAATACTCCTGCAGGAAAGAAGTGGGTGAGACTTGAAAGCAAATTAGTGTTACACTTACAATCAGAACCAACAGCCAACGCAAAATAATTGAAGACTTTCCATAGGCTTCTAAATGTGTTCAACTCAGCTTTCTCTCCAACCCTACCCCATATAACTTTAAAAAAACAACACTAAATGAGGGGATAGGAAAGGCACAACTACCTTTGGGAAAAGAGGAATTCTCTAAATGCACTATTACACAAAGCTAAAGAGGTAGTTTTTATCTCAGAAACACCAATATCTGACATATGATAGTCTGTATATATACTAGAACCTGGGCTCTGTGAAACACAAATATCTGCCTGACTATCCTGGATTGACTGAAGGAAATAATCTTTATACAGAGTGGACATTTCTGTGGCATTTACTGCCAAATCTATAGTATTAGGTGATGATGAATCATTACATTTGGTTAAGTCAGAATCACAGTTGGCCAAGTTTGCAGGACAACCCATATCTCTTGAAGTGCAACTCCCACCAGTTTTCTTGTTCTCAGTTTCAGTGAGTTTTATGCGATACTTTAGTCCAACAGGAATGGTTTCACTCATCCATCCATATATATTTCCCAACTCATATGAGATCTTTACACTTGAAAGCCCCTTTTCCTTCCAAAATTCACTGAAACTGAATTTCAGTTTCAGTTTATAACAAAAAAAAAAAAAACATTAACAACAGTATTAGAATTTCAAGGATGAAATCATAAGTTAATGGAAAGTTATTGAAACATCCTTTGTGGACCTTTCAAATGTGCAACAATTTATATATATGTCTGGAAACATAATAGAGAGAAACATTACAAGTATATTCAGAATTTAGTACCATCAATTTTTTGCAAGATTTTCTTCACTTTCTGCTTACATCCGATATATTGACAAAAAGATTTCTGCATGCACAAGCAAGCCAAAAATAAAAACATAAAGCAAAGGTAAATACTACTAAAATGGAATCAAATACCAAGACTAAGATGAGTACTAAATGAGCACCTGGAAAATGGAATCAAAATGAGTACTAAATGCCTGTTAAATGAGTACTTGGAAACGAGCACTTGGAAAATGGAATCTAGTTAAATGAGTACTAAAATGGAATCAAATACTACTAAAGGCCTGTTAACCAAACGAGGGGAAAACCTCAGTTGCCTCATGGATGAATATAGAAAAATGTTGTCCAAAGCAATATATAAAGACAGAAAATTAATAAATATTGTCCAACGCAATATATAAAAACAAAAAATACCCAATAAAATTGGCAAGCCTCAATTGCCTCATCTGCCCTACTCCCTGTGCCTCCTCCTCATTTGGTGGCAGTGGGTTGAAAACAGAGCAAGGGAGGGCCTCGGGCTGCTGGGCTAGGCGTAAAGGAGAAGGGGCTCCGACGAAGGACTGGCAACGGTGTCGAGGTGTGGGTGGTTGCGAACGGCGACCCCAGCGACGGCGATATAGAGAGATCTGAGAGAGAGAGAGAGAGAGAGAGGTGAGGCCAGAAAGAGATTGGCGTGGGGGCTGGGGGAAGAAGGAGGGGGTGGCCGTCGAGGTGAGGTCGCGGTGGCATGCTGGGGTCGTTGGCGACGGGCTGTGCGCGGCGGAGCTTGAGGGAGAAGAGGGACTGGGTCGAGAGAGGTTGAAGAGGGAGAGATGGCTGCAGGAGGGAATGAAATGAGGGGAAAACTTAACGCGGGGGTTTTAAATTTAATGAGCTTTTCCGGCGCTTTTGACTCGCCGCTAATAAGTTTAAATGGGCGCATTCTTTTTACAGCGACAATGTTCGCCTTAAATAGTACATATTGTAGCGATTTTATTTAATCGACGGAAATTTAATGAGGCTACAGTTAATACAACATTGTTGCGACGACACAAATCGCCGCAACAGGTACAAATGTCGCCGCAAAAGTAATTTGTACATTTTCCCTTCATGATTTCCAATCATCGCACCGAAATTAAGCGGCGACTTAAAAATCGCCAGAAATAACCTATATTTGCAGCGATTTTTTTTGCGACGATTTTAAAATCGCTGGAAAAGGCCAGATTTCTTGTAGTGTGTGCTATGGCGAGCTTCTTTCTGATAATTGATATTTTCTCACACATGTCTTGTATAATCTCTTGTCCCAAAATTCTCCTCTCCCCTACTTCATCCCAGTAGAGTGGTGACCTGCATTTACGTCCATAGAGAACTTCATACGGCGCTGCCTGAATACTTTCCTGGTAACTGTTATTATATGCAAACTCACTAAGGGGTAGATACTTAATCCAACTACCCTTAAATTCCATCACGCATGCTCTAAACATATCTTCTAGGATCTGAATTGTCCTCTCTAATTGACCATCTGTCTGAGGATGAAACGCCGTGTTGTATGTCAATTGAGTTCCCAACTCCTTCTGTACCTTCCTCTAGAAAATTGAAGTGAAACGGGTATCTCTGTCAGAGATGATCTTAGATGGTATCCCATGTAATCTGACAATCTCTCTAACGTACAATTATGCCAATCTATCCAAAGAGTACGTCATCTGAATGGGAATAAAATGGGCTGATTTTGATAGTCGATCAACAATCACCCATGTTGCATCTTGTCCTCCTAGCGCTTTTGGGAACCCTGAAACAAAGTCCATCCCGATCTCATCCCAAGTCCACACTGGTATAGGGAGTGGCTGTAGTGTACCTGAGGGTCTCTGATGCTCTGCCTTGACTTGTTGACATGTCAGACACTGTGCCACATATGTCACTATCTCTCGCTTCATCCCACCCCACCAATAGTGTTGTTTCAAATCCCGATACATCTTGGTGCTCCCTGGATGAACTGTGTAGAGTGAACGATGAGCTTCTCTCAAAATCAAATCTTTGATTACCCTATCATTGGGTACACATAATCTTCCTCTAAATCTCAAAGTGCCATCATCTGACACTAGAAAATCAGGTCTCTTACCCTCTGCTATTTCCTCTTTAATCTTAATCAATTCTGTATCACTTGCTTGAGCGACCTTAATTTGATCTATCAATGTTGACCCTAGGGTCAAACTATTCATCTTAGCTTGAGAGTCCTGGATTATCTCAATGCCAGCTCGCTCCATGTCTAGTAGTAAATGCTTCTGAGGAGTAAACATCGTAGCCAAAGTACTGGAGGATGACTTTCGACTAAGTGCATCTGCCACGACGTTTGCTTTACCAGGATGGTAGTTAATATTGCAGTCGTAGTCCTTCAGAAGTTCCAACCATATCCGTTGTCTCATATTCAGCTCTTTCTGTGTGAAGAAATATTTCAGACTCTTATGATCAGTATAAATCTCGCACTTTTCACCATAAAGATAATGTCTCCATATCTTCAAGGCAAAAACCACTGCTGCAAGTTCTAGATCATGGGTCGGGTAATTCTGCTCATAACTCTTTAGCTGTCGGGAAGCGTATGAAATAACCTTCCCATTCTGCATTAAAACACAACCTAATCCCTTTAGTGAAGCATCACTGTATATAACAAATCCTGCATCTCCCGAAGGAACTGTAAGAACTGGTGCCGTCACTAATCTTTTCTTCAATTCTTGGAAGCTGTCTTCACAATCATCTGTCCATACGAACTTCTCATCATTTCTTGTCAACTTTGTCATCGGAGCTGCAATACTTGAAAAGCCTTCTATAGTAACTAGCGAGGCCTAAGAAACTTCGTACCTCATTGACATTACTAGGTTTGGCCCATTTTACCACTGCCTCAACTTTCGCTGGGTCTACTGAAATCCCTTTTGCTGATACCACGTGTCCCAAAAAGGCAATCTCGTGCAACCAAAATTCGCATTTCTTAAATTTTGCATACAACTTCTTTTCTCGCAGTGTCTGGAGAGCAATCCTCAAATGTTCCTCATGCTTTGAGCTACTTCGAGAATAAATGAGAATATCGTCGATAAAAACTATCACAAACTGGTCCAAATAATCCTTGAATACCCTATTCATAAGATCCATGAATGCTGCAGGGGCATTAGTTAGACCAAACGGCATAACAAGGAATTCATAGTGTCCATATCGTGTTCGAAAAGTCGTCTTCTGCACATCTGTCTCCTTAACTTTCAACTGGTGGTATCCAGATCGCAAATCTATCTTAGAAAAAACTTGGGCTCCCTGAAGTTGATCAAATAGGTCGTCTATCCGGGGTAGAGGATATCTGTTCTTGATAGTTACTTTATTTAACTCCCTGTAGTCAATACATAAACGCATAGATCCATCCTTCTTCTTTACGAAAAGTACTGGAGCACCCCATGGAGAAACACTGGGGCGTATGAAGCCTTTATCTAGTAACTCTTGTAATTGATCCTTGAGTTCTCTCAACTCAACTGGAGCCATGCGGTAGGGTGTTTTAGATATAGGCGCCGTTCCTGGAGTGAGGTCAATTGCGAACTCTACTTCTCTATCCTGGGGTAACCCTGGAAGATCTTCAGGAAACACGTCTTTGAATTCTCTAACTACCTTTATGTCTTCAATCTTAAGTCCATCTTTTGGTGGTAAGATCAAACTCGCTAGGAATCCCATACACCCTTGCCTCAAAAGTCGGGTGGCCTGCAAAGCTAAGATTACACGAGGAGGGGAACTTCCTCGTACTGACTGAAAACTAAAATCCTCCCCATTTGTGGATTTAAAGACTACTCTCTTATTAAAGCAATCCACACAGGCATGGTTCCGGGATAACCAGTCCATTCCCAGAATCACATCAAATCCGGACATATTGAATATGATTAAGTCCGCAGGTAGAATCCTCCCTTGAATCTCTATCGGACATCCAATTAGCACAGAATCACAAATAATATGATCTCCCGAGGGCGTAGCAACAGACATACTAGGTTCTAGTGGTTCTGGTATCTTCTCAGTCAAAGGTGCATAATGATTTGAAATGAAAGAATGAGTAGCACCAGAGTCGAATAATATGGAGGCATGACGTGAAAACAACGATAATGTGCCTATATGAATGTCATAACAACTTAGAGCTATCAGGATCATGCAATTTATTCATCATTCTATATAGATATCTAAATTTAAGAAAACGAAAGGTACCTGTGACCACATCATTTGATGCTTCAGCATCGACAGGGGTAAGGGTATAAACCCTCGTTGTAGCCTGCGTCTTCTGTCCTCTGCTCCTTCTTGGTTCCCCAGGTTTCTTAATTGGGCAGTCCCGAGCTAGATGGTTTGGCTTCCCGCACTTGAAACACACGTTTTGGCCATACATACACTTTCCCAAATGTCGCCTCCCACATGTTGCACACGTGGGGTACGCTTGCCCTGCTGGTGGTTGCCTTTGACGATTCTCGACGTGAGGCCTCTTGTCCTTATGCAACACTACTTGGAGTTGTTGTTGTTGCTGGTGCTTCCTTTGGTTGTTGTACTCAATGCTTTCTTGGAGGTCTTCTTCAGCAATGGTAGCTCGGGTGACTAGTTTTGTGAAACTCCGAATCCTGAGAGTACGGACACGCTCTCGAATCCTACGATCCAGTCCATGCTCAAAATTTTCAGCCTTCTTTTCCTCATCCGGAATTAAGTAACTAGCGAAACGAGAAAGCTCTATGAATGTCGCGGCATACTGTGCTACTGTCATTGATCCCTGAGTAAGGTCTATAAATTGGCGAGCTCTCGACTCCTGAAGAGTTCGTGGGAAAAAGTGATCCAGAAAGATTTTCTTGAAATGCTCCCAAGAAATGGGGACTGCTTCCCCTAATTCCAGCTGAACCAAAGCCCGAGTTGACTTCCACCACTTGATTGCCATGTCAGTCAAATGGTAAGTGGCATATTTCACCTTCTGATCATCCGTGCAATAGAGCACTTCGAAAATCTGCTCCATACGCTCAATCCAGCTTTCCGCATCCATGGAATTCAATCTGCCATCGAAAGTAGGAGGATGCTGGCGAGAAAATTGCTCCAAGGTACAACCGGCCTGTGGAGCTCTAGGCGCCATAAATTGGCCACTAACCATTGATTGAAAGAATTGGGTAGCAGCTGCGACCAGATGGTCCGGGTTATCATTCTGATTAGATCCAGAAGATCCCTCTCGGTTTGGGTGATTTCTAGTGCCGGGGGCCATGATCTACGTTAAGATGTCATAATAACAATTATCTAGTATTTAATAAGAACATAAAAACAATGACAATGAATAAACTATACTGATGGTTCTAACTAGTATAATCTATAAAGGGTTAAAACCTACACAAACCTTGATTACTCGCGAGCAGGCTAGGAGCATCCTAGGTAACTTAACCAAAATTTATAAAATCTTTTTTTTTTTTTTTCAAAAGTCTACAGAATCTCTCGACCGGCTCTGATACCAAATTGTAACACCCCCTTCCCGTAGGCTAGGAGTGTCACGTATTTTTCATGAAAATAAACCTGGCAAGAGATTCTCAAATTTCATAATTGAAAAACTGAACTTTTATTATGCGGAAAAAGGTCTAATAAAACTGTCTTCCAAAACATTAAATGAAATAAACTGAAATAAATTCATGTCATAAAGACATGTTTTATTTTAGAAAGTCTGAACTAAAATAAAATGCTCCTTCTACTCCTGGCCTGCCTGCTCGTAATCCTCATCTTCACCTGGGTGGTTAAAAACATGAAAACAAACCAAAATGAGTCGATGACTCAGTAAGAAATCTATCACAACGTAAACGTAATAAACATAAGATTTTCATAACAACTTTCATGCTGAGTTTAAAAATTCATGACTGTTCATACTGATGCTTATGCTATGTATGACTGTTTTAACTGAATTAACTGACTGATCTGACTGATTTAACTGATTTATCTGACTGGCCAACACACTTAACCCTATGTGCAAGGTTGTGCACCGGCCCCACATCCCGCTGCAGCAAGGGGAACCGCTG
The DNA here is from genome assembly GCA_961763995.1 of Juglans cinerea. Lineage (NCBI taxonomy): Eukaryota > Viridiplantae > Streptophyta > Magnoliopsida > Fagales > Juglandaceae > Juglans > Juglans cinerea. The sequence continues at coordinate 11,635,350 of CAUIVZ010000010.1, forward strand.
ATAGTATTCTAGCATACTATGGTGGACCACGACTAAGTTCATGGCTTGCACACCACCCTAAACTGAACTGAACTGCATTGGTACCATGCATCTGAATGGTCATCTTATTAACTGATATGATATTATCTTACACTTGAACTTAAGATGGCTTACGTGTCTTATACACATGAGATGCATGACATACTACATACATAATCATAATATCTGAATCTAAACATGATGCGGAATGACATGGTCGTATGCTATGCTAGATGACATGAGCGGTTCATAAATAGTGGTTGTCAATGAACTGGCTTGAATAATGCATACATATAAGCTAACTGTGATGATCCTAATTTATGATCAAATTTACTTACCTCGCTGCGTTTCTTCTTGAATAATACTTCGTAATTTGAGACCTATATTTAATAAGTAACTATCACTAAATAGTTTGAGAGAGGGAGAGGGGTCTGCGATGGAGGCTCACCGAGGGACGGCTGAGGCGATGGCGGCGCTGGGTGGCTGGGAGTAACCGGCGACGCGACTGGGGTGTCTCTAAGGTGGTGCGACACCGAGTGAGAGAAAGAGAGAGAGAGTTTAGAGAGAGGAATTGTGAAACCGAAACAAAAGAGAGAGAGAGAGGGCTGTGGCGGTCGAGGCTTTACCGGAAGAGAGTGGGTGCATTGGGGCTGGCCTGGTCGGCGGGTTCTGGCTCCACGGTTGGTGCTCCGACGTCCTATGGTGGTCGGCAGCGATTGGGCAGAACCTACGGCTTAACGAAAGCTCACGAGTTTCTCCACTCGTGTACGGGTAAGCATATTTTATAGATGATAGAGAATTAGATAAACCCTAGAAGAGTAATACTCGGCAATAGAGTTGGTGTTCCACTAGAACGTTAGCAAATTCACCGAGAGAAATATACGGGTTTGATGGTTAGGGTTTCAAATTTGAAAACAAATAGGGATGAAACTTTACGGGTTTGGTGGTTTGAAGTTTTCAAACAGAGGCTAACAACGTGATGAGGTTCGGTGACTAGAGGAAAAATTCAACTTTGAATTTCAAACCATGCCGTAAAAATAAATGAAACCTGATACACTTAGAAATCTTTATTAAAATAAAACTCTTGAAAATTTTAAATAACAACTATAATAGAATTTATAAAAATAAAATAAATATAGATTCTGATTTAATTATAATTATAATACTATTAGAAAACTAAATTTTTTACTAGTAATTTACTTATATACCCTAAAACAAAAACTAGTATGTTACAGTTACTGGTCTGAAAAAGATAAAATTTTAAGGATTTTTTTTTCTTCTCAGAATATGGGTCAGGAGTTTGCATGCCATTTCATTCATCGAGTTCTCTATTTCTTCTCTGATTTCCTTAACTTGTATATACATATATACATACAACATAAGCCGCGTTCAATTTAGTTATGCCAATACGTTTTCTGGATTTTTTTTATGTTTCTTTTCTCTTGTACTTGGATTTTGGATCACTAATTTTAGCTGTGATGCCGTTTGATTTCTCGATTTCCATGTATCAATGATTTGGGTTTTTGGTGATCTATATTCTGTTGGTCGTGGAAAGTGTCATGGAGGGGCCGTGTGTAGATTTAAATTGGACTAAAAGTGTTTGTGAATATGTCAAAAACAAGAAGTGTAGAATAAGAAGCAGTGCCTAGATTACTTTCTGATTTTTTCTGCTATTTATGGATTACTTTCTTGGTTGTAGACTCATCTAGTCGAAGATATCCTAATTCTACATTTTTAGAGCCTCAACCAAGAAAAATTGCTTTAGGTCTAATGGCTACTAAAACTTGCTTCTAAATTCAACCAAGTAATGTAATCTTATTATAAAGTGCAAAGGGGCACAAACCTAGTACACGGGACATAAAATAGAAGGATAGAATTATTTGATACCCTAAGCTCGTATATAACTCCTTATACAGTCCAAATCCACTTGCTACACACCAACAAGCCTGAGATTTTTATCCATGCTACACCTTTACCATTGACATTGTTCGACTTATGAAACAAGTATTGTTTTTGGCTGGGATAGGACTGTTTGGAAGTACTGAAATTTGTTAGTTTAGCTTGCTATATGTTTTAGTTTAGCATGTTCATCTATTCTGAAATGTGCCTAAACTAAATCCTAAGTTTTTCCTGAAACAAGATTTATATATCCAAGTACTAGCACCATTCGTGAAATCAACTTCCTTTGTTTTTTTTTGTCCACCACTAATTAACCTGCCCTGTTACTATCCCCATTTGATAAGATGAGTAACAAAGAATGTCTGACTTTGTTTGAGTTTTTATCAAAACGAGTGGTACTTATCAAAATTTAATATTTCACAAACTTTTTAATTGAATTTGATTGAGTTCCATGATCCCATTTTTTTTTCCTTTAAAGGATGGATTTACAACTCCATGGAGTTCATTCTTTCACTACCCTCTTACAGGAGGGGGAAGAAAGCTACAATGACTACCTCCTCACATCTTTGAATGACTTAGAATCCCAAGTTACTCCTCCCAACCCAAAACAAGCAACTGCTAGAAAAAAAAAAAAAATCTAGACAAGGAAACTTTAGTCCAGAAGAGGATAACTTACTAGTGTCAGCTTAGCTTAATACTAGTTTGGACCCAATCAATGGGGTTGATCAATCTAAACATTCATTTTGGGCTAGAGTACATGAATATTATGTGAAAAACAAAAAATCAACATCTTGTGAACGTAGTTCCAGCTCTCTCACAAATAGATGGTCAACCATCCAACATGCTACAAATAAGTTTTGTGGGGCCTTGGCTAAAATCGAAGGAAGGTCTCCAAGTGGGGTTACTGAGCAAGATAAGGTGCACAAACAATATCTTTTGATTTCATCATTTAAATGACATTGTATTAGATATATTTCACATTTCATTTATTGATTTTTCAGATTGAGAAGGCAAATGAGCTCTATCAAAGTAATCAGTCCGCAACATTCAACTTCCTTCATTATTGGACTATTCTAAGGCACTATCCAAAATGGAAGCAGACTGTGGCTGAGGGCACAGTGAAAACTAAGAGAAGATTAGTAACCCCAAATGCTCATGTGCCAGAGTTTACTTGTCTAGATAAAGACACCCAATCTCTATCTATAGATATGGATCTGGAGAGACCCATTAGAAAAAAAGCTGAAAAGAAGCGAAAGAGGCAAGATAGTACATCTTCCAATCTTGTTGATTTGGTGACTGAGATGAGAGAGAAGAAGAAAAGTGCAAATGTTGAAAATGGAGAAGATAGGAAAGAGATTATCCGACTTATAAAAGAGAGGCTTGATTTGGATCAATGGAGAGAAGATAATGAAATTATGAGGATGTAAACCTCAAGTTTGCCTCCAATGCAGTAAGAGTATTCCCGTAGCCTCCAATTGGAAATACCTGAGAAGCAAAGGTCTACAAAACCATGACTGGGTTTGGTATGGGTTGCAAATGAACATTTTTTGAAAGGTAACAATGCAACCACTTTTGGGAATGCTCCTTTAATAGTTTTTTGTATAGAATACAACACAAACCTGAAGCCATAATTGCAGCCACATTTGGAAGTTCTACTTTGATAGTTTTTTGTATAGAACAACACATCACAATTCGCACACTTATAAACTGTCTTAATAGTCTAATGTGTTCTCTGTTTGGAAAATTATGATGGTGACACACTAAACTATGAGTTCTTATGAGAACTAAAGTGTTGTTGTGAATGATTTGAGAGTATTATGTGAATGAATGAGTTGCTTCGTGTGTTATGTGGATCATGGAATGAATATTATTTGGCGAGGTGCTTCGTGAGTTTCTTGATGGCTGCTTCACTCTGTTCGTGCAGATGTCACTTTAACTTTTATAGAATATGGATAGGCTCTATGGGGTGAACTTGCATGCTTATTCTAATGTCCTGTTTCTACTCAATTAGAAATGTCATCATGTATAGCATTTTTCCAGGATAATGTAGGCTTCTCCTTTCCCAGATGTCTGGGATAATGTCATAATGTATAGCATTTTTTTTGTTTCTACTCGTCTAGGCAAATGTCATGGAATGAATACAATCCTCCTGTTTTAAAACTTGTGATTTAGTAGATGGGAAAAATAGGAGCAGTTGTATGTGATCCACCCACGCGCTTTAAATTCTTAATCATGCTACTGCACAGTCTGCACTTGCAATTTGGTCTGGATAATTTTGACTGCAAAGAGTCCAGCGTTGGTTAACTACAAAATGTCTGTTGAATGTATTCAAAGTAGTATGTATATACCATTTGATATTTTATTGATAAGGATTAGACACTCACCAGGATTGATAAGGATTATTTTAATGGCCAAACTTTTAGTATCTATTGTCTTAATGGTCTAAAGGTAGGTTGGTGCAGGAAGTACTATGTAATAAATTGTACAAAATTGAAATTGAGTCTCACATATCACTTATTTAATAAAATGACAAGTGGGCCGTACTAGAATACGCAAGTATGGTTCATATGGTTCGACTGCAGCTTGAATACACAAGAAAAGATGACGTTGCATTCGGAACCTCCTACGGAATAAATTCGGAGGATATATGGGTGATTCAACAAAATAATCTGCGAAAAGGCGTTGGTGGCCTTAAAACGAATTTCTTCTAATGAATATACGACGCATAATAGAATTACGACGTGATGGGTAATTAATTTAAGATGAGTAATTAATTTAAAATAGAACATAATTATATGACATTTTATATGAGGAGATATTGTCAATATCAAAAGATATGAGGATATCATTGGTAGTTAAAGAAAATATTTGAAATTAATAAAAAATATAATATTTAAATGATATGAAGAAAAAATAGATAAGTTGATGTATGGTATATTGTAAAAGTCAGTATGCAAAATAGAAAAAGTGGGTTTTGGTGATGTATTTTAAAGGATAGGATGAAGAATCCATTGAGAATGTTCTAAGATTGTACACAGATCCATATCAACTAATTAAAAGTATTGAAATTTCATTTAGATAGAGAAAGCTACATATGCACAGAAAGATGTTCAGAAGTGCTTCTTTCCACATACACGTGAGTCAACTAAAGTACCAACATATATACATAGAATGTACCTAACACACTCCAAATCTAGCAACTTCTTAGTGTTCTTGTGCACAAGCTTCTTGCTACATATCATACAGACAACTTCAGTATGTGCTATGCACACTACATATGTGGAAAACTACAATATTTGAGTCATTTATTCATTGATACATGGTCAGAATTTGTCCAAGTAAATTCTATGCGCTGCATCCCATCTTGGAAGGATCACCCATCAGGTTGTTGATTGCTTTGGTACATTTTTCCTACATTCATTTCTTCTTACAATTAAATAAACCGAGTATAATTAAACTTGGATTGAAAGACTAGTAGTCAAACATGTATCAAGTTGTTTATACATGTATTATCTTTCCTCCTCAGATTGTACTTGGAAAAGCTTGAAAAGTGAGACAAGATAAGAATTTTGTAAATAATAGTAAGATAGTTTGTGAATAGTAGTTTGATAGTTTGAGTTAATGTTTTATGGGGTTTTGGGAGAGAAAAAGTTGAATAAAAAATATTATAAAGTTAAAATATAGTTTTTTAATATTATTTTTGTTTCACGATTTCAAAAAGTCTAATTATTTTTTATTTTTTGTTTGAAAGTTTGGAAAAATTGTAATGATTAGTTCAAAAGTATTTGTGTTTAATTGATGGTTGGGAATGAGATGAGATGAGATGAAAATTTTGAGATGTAGACTTTTTCCAAACAAGCCCTAATTGAAAATAATATCCATGTATAGGAAAACCTAAAAAAACTATAGAGATAAAAATGTAAACTCTTATGAAGTGCACCAAGAAAACCTCCACCCCAACTACCATGTTGGTCTTTTTAAACCTTTTCATTGTACTGATTGTATATCAGTGGAATTGTGGAAATCCTTTGGTTGAAATACCATCACAAGAGCAAATGACTAAGTTACTTGGGAGAGAATATCATTAACACTACTCACCAATATTCAACAACGACTATAGTAATTATAACAAACCAACTTTCCCTTAGTCTATCTATATATCATTGTAATCTACAATAATCTTTTAGACTAGTCTTTAACAATGTAGTATTCAAAGCTGATTGTAATATGTTAACCCCCAAGGAAACATATCTCAACCGACTATATTAGCAACAATAAACATAACAGCCGTAATTTTTAAATAATAATTATTAACTAGCATATGATTAAACAACCCTAAATAATTATTAAACAACCCTAAATAATTATTAACCAACAGACAACAGATAATTATTATATATCCAACAATAAGGGATGAGCAAAGGCAAACCATCAATTTACGGAGTACTTATAATGTGCCGGTTCTAAATACTAATCATCATTGCAACCTATTATGCATACAAAGGAAAACAGAAGAGGAAGGGTACCTGTTTATGGTGTCTGGCCCCACAACAAGCTGTATGAATGGAGCTGCAGAAACACATCATCAACACTTCCCCTCTTCAGTGGTCCATGCCATCCGATGTTGATAACAAGAGCCCACTTCAGCCCTATCCCATCTAGAGTTAAACAAAAAATTAGTTTGATAAATCACCAATCAGATAAACAACATTACCCCATGTTATGAATTCCCACATTGTATCACTGCACCCTCACCACACAACAAAAAATTCTAAGTAGTTTTCATCTTTCACTCACTTGAGTGCACCCAACCATGCCTACAGAAATCAACTCAAATGAAAAATCTTAGTAGGCACCAAAATGGAGTGTCTTGTTGCCTCTCAAAATTTAAAAAATCTCAATAAAGGAAAATCTACCATAGTTACTTAACTCCCTGAGTCTCCCTTGGAGACTCTCCATGGGATTGCTGCTGGGACATCAAGTACGTCATGAATTTATTGAACTCAACTTGCTTTTCCAGAATTTGGCAAACATTTGCTTTTAGTTCCTCAAATTGGTTCTTATAGTATTGTGCATCAAGTGACAATGCACATGCATTTTCACCACTTTACGCTGTATGTGCTGATCATTCATTCACAATCTCCCACAAAACCCTTCCATATCCTGGTCTTTTGCCTACAACCTCCCTGAAGATGACAGCTACTGCCTCCTTAGTTCTAACTTTCGGTTCCATTGCACTCAACTTCTCCCAAAATTCAGTTCCAAGCATCAGATTACAAAACCATGGTTACATAGATAATAGTATATTTAAATTACAATAAAAATAATGTACAACTTTATGAAAGTGTTTAATGTTACTCACATATGTATCTTCAGTTAGGTCTGTGACAAACTTTCCTTTTTTACTCAACCATCAAGACTCTTTAAAAAATCTACTAGATTTGTTACATAGATGAGAAGTTCCATTGTATGGTCATTAAATATATTATTATGTTATTGCAATTGGAAGTGGTTACACCCAAACTACTATGCGGTGTTATAGTATAGTTCAGGGTGTTGATCCACATGGAGTCGAAAGAAAAGCTACAAGAATGCAAACTTAAAAAGGAAAAGATCAAATGAAAAGATGACAGGAATCGGAAAAGTGTTTTGAAATCTACCTAAAACATGTAATTAAAATGAGATTAGGATACAGATAAAAAGGCAAGTAAAGCTTTGGACTTGTATCGACCGGATCCAATACTCTAACTTTTCCAATCTAAACTATATACACAATTAAGAATTATAACACCAAATTTCTAATTGGAAGATATGACAATATATTCATCTACTTTCTCAAGTTTAATTCTAGAAACTATTTTCCCTTTACAAACCACAGTTTTCATGTATAAAATGGAATATCAGATCTAAAGATGACACTATGTTCACAAACAATAGTGTAGCAAAATATCACATCAATGGCATGAAAAACCTATTAGGTCACAATCATATATTCATAATTCTATAACTCAACAAAATTAAACCATAGCAAGATTTAATATAATTGTCTCAAATTTATTGTATCCAAATCAAACAGAGAATTCAATCCTAGAATCTTAAACAATAAATGTTAATCTGTAAATTGAAATATAATCAAAGCATTTTCACCAATCAATTTTTGTCCTAAGCTTTACCTAAGCTTTAGTTCTCCATGGGAGCACAAAAAACATAGCCTTTTTACTTTTTCTCCCCACTCTCCCGTCCATCCCTCCAAAACTCTAATATTGCTATCTTTGAAAAGTTCCCACACGTTGATGAACCCTACTGTTGAAAAGAGTCATGCTTCCGTTAAAAGTCTTGCCCAACACATGTTAAAAGTCATGCTCGTTGAAAAGTCTTCTCGCGGTTGAAAAGTCTACTACATTTGAAAGTCCTCCCACTTCAAATATCACTATCCCTCCAAAGCCATGCTCCAACCCGATAAAGTTGGGATTTATCCCACTGTTGATCACTTCAAGTTTTGTATATCACAACTCACCAACCCCGCCTCTTTATGGACTCTGAGATTAAACATAAAAATGTGCTTAGGAATATCTCAAAATAAATAGAACCTGAGTTCAAGAATACAAATTAATTCCTATGATTTTTATTCACATTTTAGCATTTTAGTCCAATAATAGGGTATTTAGAGTGCACTTTCATACACTCATCACACGCCCCAACTTACTTATTGCTAGTCCCTAGCAATTTCTATGCAAAAGAAATGAAAAAGACTAAAGAAAATCACTAAAACAGGCCACCAATTCATACTTTCTAGATTCACATATCAAAACAATCTAAAGAATCCAATAACCCCATCAATATTAATCTACCTATAACAATTCACAGAGTGTATGTGTGTTCTCCAAACCATAACCATCTTACCACTAACCTTAACACATGCAACATCAAGAACGTCTAAAGCAAAATGTTCAACTCTATAACTCACAAGTATAATAGTATTTCGTATAAGGGCTCTTTCTATGGAGTTGACAAGTGGTATACACACAATCACATGGATATTTAAGAAATTATGAACAAGCAACAAGCAACAAGCAAGCATTGATCTTATAATAGGAACACTAACAAATAAGAATTCAACCATTCTTTCCACGGGTTTACTTGGGATCAGATCGGTCAAAACAAAAGGTTGCAATGTGGCTTAGGTTAGGCTATATGAAAAAGGAGGAAGAAAGAAAATGATTCAAAAACTTCCAAGTACATACCTAAGGAATCTTATCATACATCTCAATAAACCACATTCCTCCTTGATGTACTCTTCAGCCTTTCAAGTCACTGAATAATGCCTCTTTTTTTTTTCTTTTTTTTTTCATTTATAATTTGGTGAACAAGTATATGTCACCCTGGTATTCTGCTATTTCTACCTACCTTTGGTATTTCTGCCTTTGAAGCTAACTCACTTGAACAATTAGTAACTCATGTTCTTCCCTTTGTTTTTATTCTTCGCAAAAAAAAAAAAGAATTTCACATCTAATACACACTTGGAAGTAAAAAGGATAGGAAAAATTAGTGTATATGTTATACTCTAATGTGGAGAGGTATGTATAATGTATGTATATGAAGGGAAAAAAAAGCTATATGTGTTTCCTGGCTCAAAGTTGGCTACTAGAGGTCTATAATTGAAAGGATTGGCTTGAAAGACTCAAACATTAATCCTAAGTTGACCTTTATCATATTCCAAGTATATCTGTTATCACACCACAAACCATGCATTGATATTCTGAAAAGAAGTGTTCATTTCAAATCGTATGTAAAAGTGTCACAGAATTCCAACAAGCATTTGTAAATGCTGAATTTGCACCACCCCCAACTTAAACGAAACATTATCCTCAATATTTAAGAATCACAACTGAATGGACAGTAACTGAAAAGGGTAGAATACACTTGATGTGTGACGTGGGCTACCCAGTAAGCATAAGAGATGGCAAACTGAAATGACAAAATGGACACTATCCTGAAAATAAAAAAACAAAGATAACAACAACAAAAAAAGAAAAAAAAAAGAAAGAAAAGGAACGAAAAACAAAAGAAAAAAAATACCTGCAGGGTGGGGTCAACATTGATAGAACGAGTATGCAAGTGGAATGTCTTCCACTTCAGGCACTTGTCTATCAATAAGGATTTTTAAGGCGTTGACCATTTACTTTAAAGACCCTGCCATCCCTAGGATCCTCTATTTTTACAGCCCATTTTTCAAAAACATGCTTCACTACAAAGGGGCCGGTTTACCTAGACCGAAGTTTTCCGTGATGCTTGTGAAGTCTAGAATCATACAAGTAAATTTGCTGACTTGGTTGAAACATTTTCCTAAGGATATTTGTGATACCCCATATTTATGTATATTTTGACTAAGTAAATTATTGCATTTACTAAGATTATGGGCTTTCTTGTTTTAAATTTTAGATGATTTACGTGATTATTTTAATATTTTTAATTGTTAATTCAATGTGTTTTCTTGTTATTAATTATTGTTGAGCATTTAAATTCCTCTTTATTTTAAATTAGTTTGTTGTTGGATTTAATTATTTTATTTTCATTTAAGCACTACGTTTAAATTATTTTATTTAACTTGTTGTTTTGAAATAATTTTCGTTGGATCATTTTGCGACCCAAGTTGTGAGGATTGAATCTCATTTCTTTCCCTTTTTTATTTTCCTCTTTTTCTTTTCTTCTTTTTTTTCTCCGCATTTTCTTTTTCTCCTCTCTCTCTCTTCTCTCCCGCATGCGACTTCTCCCTCTCTTCCCCGTTGGTGCGTCGTCCTCCACAGCGCCGCCGTGTGCCACTCATTGCCGTCACCGCCCCTCCCATTTTCTTCTCCTTCGGCCGGTGACCATACCTTCCGGTTTTCAGCTCCTCTCGCGTCGCCGTGAGTCCCCATGCACGGCTTCAAGCCGCGGCGCCCATTGAGCTCGCGCGCTGCCGTCGCGCCACCTCTAGCCACCATTTCTTCACCACATCTTCCTTGACCTCCTAACAACCTAACCCACCCATCCCCAGCTTCGATCCGCCACCAGTGAATCTCCACCATCCACATTTCCGTTTTGAACATTTTGGCCTCCAAACATCTCCCACGCCGCCACCCACGGCCAACCACCACTACCATTAGCTTCACTGTCATCCCTAAGCCATTCCCTTGTAATCTCAAGTCTTCGTTTGTCTCCATTCAAAATCTAGCATTTTGAGATCCACGGCCATAGTGAATTTTGCACTGTTACGTTGTTGTACCGCCACCTCTTGTACCTCCGTGATCATTCAAAAATTATATTATCGCACTGTAAGTATTTTCCCAAATAACTTTTGAGATTTAAATGTATTTTTACTCTAACACATATTTACTGTGGTTTGGTTGGTTGTGCCGGACTGAGTCCGAGGAGTAAGGGGGTCGGTTGGATTGGAGGATGGAGTTGTGTGATTGGATTATGCTGGGTTTTGTTGGCTGTTGAATATTTGTGTTATGTCATATACAATGCATTTGCACGCATGTTCATGTTTGTAAATGAAAACTGGGTTTTCGTGTAATTGCATTCATGTTCATGTGTATATTTGAAAATTAGATTTTCATGTAAGAGAAAGGAAAGAGACTGTAGGGATGTTGGTAAGTAGGGATGGTGGTAGAGTCCCGCTTGTGATTCCTGCCTACGGTGCATGCGGTAGGGATGGGGGTAAGCAGGAATGGTAGTAGAGTCCCGCATGTGATTCCTGCCTACGGTGCACGCAGTAGGGATGGTGGTAAGTAGGGATGGTGGTATAGTTCCGCTTGTGATTCTCTCCTACAGTGCTCTGATATATACTTATTGTGTGGACAGGAACTGTAGGAATGGTGGTAAGCAGGGATGGTGGTAGAGTCCCGCCTGTGATTCCTGCCTATGGTGCACGCGGTAGGGATGGTGGTAGAGTCTCGCCTATGATTCCCGCCTACGGTGCACCCGGTAGGGATGATGGTAAGCAGGGATGGTGGTATAGTCCCGCCTACGATTCCCGCCTACAGTGTCCGATAAATGGTTGGATTTTGTGTGAATCATTTTCTGGGAAAATAGTGGATTATTGTTTTGGGCCATTTTCGGGAAAAATGGTGGAAAATGTTTTAATGGATATGTTTTAGCCCAAAATGGGATTTTGGCGTGTGTTGGAAAATATTCATTTTCAGGAAAATGATATTTTGGGTCTGATGCATATTTCATCATATGCATGCATGTTGGTTGCATTAATGCATTTTTATCTCGTGGGTTGTTTGGATTATTACTTACCTGCGGTACCCTTTTTTGGTACCATAGATTTTGATGCAGATGAGGACGAAGAGCCTGATGGATCGGCTCCATGAAGGGAATGACATGTGGTTGCTTTTGGATTATGGGATTTGTTTCCCTTTTGTCTATGTACACTTTCTACATGTACACACACTTGGCACTTATCGTTGGGATGCGTGACCCGTGTTATCATCATCCCAACGTCACGATTCCCGCGTTGCCGTACGAGGGGGTCGGGGCGTCACAATATTTCTATCATGAAACACTTTCATCTTGGCCTTGTAGATTTTAGAGTTCTCGTAAGCATCATTCCATAGCTCCTCAAGCTCGATCAACTATAATTTTCTAAGATTACTGGCTCCCATTAGGTCTGAATTGAAGGTCTTAAAGGCCTAATATGCTTTATACTCTAGTTCAACCGGTAAATAGCATAATTTTCCAAAAAGAATGGTTACAAAAATGGGTACCTTAGTCGCTAATGATAGTGTGGCGCCCCCAATCCCCCTTATAAAAATACACGGGGATCGAGACACCAGGATGGTGACAACACGGTCACACATCCCACCGAAGTGCCAGTGTGTGTACATGCAACGGTGTACAAATAAAATAACGCAGCGGATAGTCAACTAAGTACCAGAATTTAAAATACAATTTAAATATCCGAAGAGGTTTAAAAGCAGTTATACAGTCATCCCAAATATATATTACAAAAGGTAAATACATAAAAGACTAGGATAATAATTATTGATGCACGAGAGCAATCCCAGATCGCTCTCCCAACGGAGCCAAAGCCTAAGACTCATTATCCTCATCTGCATCAAAATCTGCGATACCATAAAACGGTACCGCAGGTAAGTATAACCCAAATAACCACGTAATAAAAATGCATTAAATGCGACCAACATGCATGTATAAAAAGAAATATACATTTCTCTCAAAACATCATTTTTCCTCGAAAACGATTAATTTCAACACACGCCAAAAATCCCATTGGCCCAAAAATAATCCGTAAAACATTTTCCCAGAAAAATGATTTACACCAAACTCAACCATTTATCGGACACTGTAGGCGGGAATCGCAGGCGGGACTATACCACCATCCCTGCTTACCACCATCCCTACCGCGTGCACCGTAGGCGGGAATCACAGGCGGGACACAACCACCATCCCTGCTTACCACCATCCCTACCGCGTGCACCGTAGGCGGGAATCACAGGCGGGACTCTACCACCGTCTCTGCTTACCACCATCCCTACAGTTCCTTTCCACACAATGAATACTTAACACACACAACGAATACTTAACAGAGCACTGTAGGCGGGAATCACAGGCGGGACTATACCACCATCCCTGCTTACCACCATCCCTACCGCGTGCACCGTAGGCGGGAATCACAGGCGGGACTACACCACCATCCCTGCTTACCACCATCCCTACCGCGTGCACCGTAGGCGGGAATCACAGGCGGGACTCTACCACCATCCCTGCTTACCACCATCCCTACAGTCTCTTTTCCCTTTTTCTCAAATCAATCAACCCAAACAAAACCAATTTCTCACACATGAAATCATAACTTTTCCAAATCACACATGCACATGAATGCAATACACGAAAACCCAGTTTTCTTTACAAACATGATCATGCATGAAATATTGATATATACATGCACCAACACAAATTCACAACCATCAATATTCAAACCAATCAAATCCAACCAAACCAACTCAATCATCATACCAACTAACTCCCGTACTCCTCGGACTCAGTCCGGCATGTCAAACAAATACAGTGAAATATGTTAGTGCAAAAATACATTTAAATTACGAAAGTTCTTTGGAGAAATACTTACAGTGCAATATAATAATTTCCGGAGGATCACGAAGCTGCAAGTGGTGATGTCTGAGCAACACCACAGTGTAAAATACACTGTGGCCGTGGGTCACAGATGCCCACTTTTCAACGAAGACAAACTAAGACCCAAAAATGATAGGGTAGGGCCTAGAGAGGTCGGTGAAGCCAATGGTGGTGGTGGTTTGCCGTGGATGACGGCGCAAGGGGCGGTTTTAGGCCAAAAAAGTGCAAATCGGAAATGTACTTAGTGTGGCTTCACCGGTGACGGATCTAAGCCGGGGTTGGGTCCATTGGGTTGCCAAGAGGTCGAGGATGAAGTGGTGAAGAGATGGTGGCCAATGGTGGTGCGACGGCGGCGCAACGGCGGAAAGAATGCCGCGGCTTCGTGGGGTGCGTGCGGGCTACCGGCGGCGAGGTAGGGGCTGAGATTTGGGGGGTGAGGTCGCCGGCCGGTGGGGGAGCTAGTCGGCCGGGCGGTGTCGCGCACGGCGGCGCGACGGCAGTGGGTTGGGTGGAAAGACGAAACGCACGGGGAGAGAGAGGGAGAGGCTGGGCTTCGCGCGCGGGAGAGAGGAAACCGAAGGAGAAATAAGGAAGAAAAGAAAAGAAAGGGAAAAGAAAAGGAGGAAAGAAAAATAGAAGGAAAAGAAATGAGGTCCAATCCTCATAACTTGGGTCACAAAAATGATCCAACGGAAACGATTTTAAAACCACAAGTTAAATAAAATAATTTAAACGTAATGGTAAAGTCAAATTGAAATAATTAAATCCCACAGTAATTAATTTAAATATTAAAAGCAATTTAAATGCATAACAATAAATAAATATTAAGAAAGCACATAAAAATAATTTTTCACCAAATTCAAATCATAGAAATAAACTCACTAAAAATCAACCAATTTTAAAATAAGAGGATAAAATTTTGAATCCATAAAAATAATTCCTTCAGTAAAAATACACTAAAATACGGGGTGTTACAGATAGCGCGAGGTGTACCAAACCGAGATAACACATTTTCTTTAAGAAATTTTATCATCGTCTTGTTGTCATTAATCCTACAAGCTGCTGCCTCTACCCATTTAGACACTTAATCTATGGTCACAATTATGTAAACATACCCAAAGGAAGGTGGAAAGGGTCCCATAAAGTCTATGCCCCAATAGTAAAAGATTTCTACAACTAAGATCAGTTCAAAGACTTCATATTACACCAAGACAAGGATCCTAACTTTTGGCATCTATCACAAAAACGACAATAAGCATTAGTGTCACAGAATAAGGTAGGCTAATAAAATCCACACTGCAAAATTTTTGCAGCGATTTTCTTCATAGAAAAATGGCCCCCATATGCTTGAGAATGACGAAGTTTTAAGACGCTAGCAATCTCCTTATCAGAGATGCAACACCTTATAATTTGGTTTGGACAATATTTGAAAAGAAAATGTTCATCCCAATAGAAATTTTGTACCTCATGAACGAATTTCTTCTTGTCTTGTGCCCTCCAATCTGGCGGTTGCTCATCTGCAGCCAAATAATTCACAATATGAGCAAACCATGGTAAAGAAGTAATGGAGAATAAATGCTCATCTGGGAAATCATCTTGGATTGGCATGTCATTGGTGTTGTCCATAAAAGTAAGTCTTGAGAGGTGGTCGGCCACTACATTCTCCACGCCTTTTTTTATCTTTGATTCTTATATAAAATTCTTGCAAAAGCAAAATCCACCTAATTGGTCGTGTCTTAGCATCCTTCTTTTTGAGAAGCTACTTAAGAGCGGCATGGTCAGTGAAAATAGTGATGGGTGAACTAATCAAGTAAGCACAAAATTTGTCCAAAGCAAAGACTACGACTAATAATTCATTTTCAGTAGTAGAGTAATTCATTTGTGCATTATTCAAGGTCCTACTAGCATAGTAAATGACAAAAGGTTTCCCTTTCCTTCACTGTCCAATGATGGCACCTACATTATAATCACTAGCATCACACATAATCTTAAAAGGAAGAGTCCAGTCTAGTGGTTGCATGATGGGAGCATATGTGAGCTTACCAATTAGTGTTTCCAAGGCCTCTTGGCAAGCTTTGGTCCACTCAAAATTGGTATCCTTAGCTAGGAGGTTACACAACGGTCTAGACAAAATAGAAAAATTCTGTATAAACCTCCTATAGAAACCGACATGGCCAAGGAAAGATCTAACATCCTTAACAGTCTTAGGCACGTGAAGCTTAGAGATTAGTTCAATCTTTGATTGGTATACCTCTATTCCCTTAGGAGAGGCAATATGAACTAGGACAATTCCTAAAGATACCAAGAAATGACACTTCTTCCAATTTAAAACAAGGTCTTTTTGTTCACACCGGGCCAAGACTCTTTTCAAATTCAGCAAACAATAATCAAAGGAATCACCAAAAATAGTTAAATCATCCATAAGAATTTCTATGCAATTTTCAACCATATCGTTAAAAATACTCATCATGTAATTTTGGAAGGTGGCTGGGCATTACACAAACCAAACGGCATACGCTGGAATGCATAAGTCCTAAAAGCGCATGTAAAGGGAGTCTTATCTTGGTCTTCTAAAGTAATTTCAATTTGATAATAACCAGAATAATCATCTAAGAAATAGTAGAAATGATGGCTAGCCACTCGCTCTAAGATTTGGTCAATGAATGGCAACAAAAAATTGTCTTTTCGGGTGGAGTGTTCAACTTCCTATAATCAATGCACATTCGCCACCCAGTCACTGTCTTAGTATGGACTAATTCACCTACTTCATTCTCTACTACAACGATACCCGATTTCTTAGGAACTACTTGAGTAGGACTAACTCACTTACTGTCGACAATTGGGTAAATAATACCCACATCCAACAACTTTCTTACTTCAATTTTCCCAACTTCTTTCATGCTAGGGTTAAGCTTATGTTGGGGGTTTCTACGAGGGTTGGCTCCCTCTTCTAAGTGAGTCCTATGTGAGCAAATCAAAGGACTAATACCCTTTATATAAGCTATGGTTCAACCAAGTGCAGACTTATGCCATTCAATGTTTTAAGAACTTTTTCACCTTAGAAAACACTTAATTCTAAAGAATCATAACAGGAAATGTATCACCTAGACCCAGGAAGGCGTGCTTAAGACCCTTGGGTAGCGGCTTGAGCTCAAGTTTAGGCATTTCCACACATGATGGTTGCTATTTTTTACTCCTAGCCGGCAATTCTCCATACTTTGGCTACCACGGTGATCCTCTATTATCCTGCAATTTATCAGAAATAGCATAAATTTCAGCAAATACATTAGAATCAATGGTAAGTGAAAATTCAGAATTAACAAGGAAGTGCTCAAGAGGATCCGAGTCAGTTATCAAGACTTCTTCCTCTTGAATAAGCGCATCTATCAAGTAGGTTTGTTGACACTCAATTTCTTCCCGTGGTTGCTTACTAATATCGAAAATGTTGACCTCAAATGTTATGTCCCCAAAAGAGACCTTCATCAATCAATTCCTGCAATTTATAAGTGCATTAGTCGTAGCAAGGAAATATCTACCTAATATGAGAGGAATCTTGGAGTCAAAATCAACAACCGACTGAGTGTCCAAAATTAAGAAATCAATAGGGTAGTAAAACTTTTCAATTTGGATCAAAACATCCTCAACTATTCCTCTTGGTTTCTTAACTGAACGGTCAGCCAATTGAAACACAACAGAAGTGGGTTTAATTTGACCCAAACTAAACAACAAGTAAATCGAATATGACATGAGATTTACACTAGCTCATAAGTCAAGCAAGGCTTGTGCAAACTCATGACTACCTATGATGCATGAAATGGTAGGGCAGCCTAGATCTTTGTATTTTGGTGGGATTCTTTGTTCAATTACAGCACTTACTTGCTCAGTCAAGAATGTTATTTTTAAACGTGGTGCTTCCTTTTTACCATGCATAAATCTTTTAGAACCTTAGCATATGCAGGAACCTGAGTTATGACATGTAATAGGGTAAGGTTAATCTTTACCTGCCTAAGGTTTTCTAAAATTTCAGCACTATGGTCAATAGCTTTCAAGGTAGACTTGAGAGCTTGGGTAAAAGGCACCCTAGTTGAAATTACCACCACCTCACTATCCTTTGAGTTGTCTAGTTCTCCGGTACTCGAACTTCCTTGAGTGTTCCTATTTCTAGGTGTTCCTTCTATGACCTTACCAGTTGGGGTGGTTATGGCATTTACCTCCTCAAGATCTTGACTATTATAGTTAGAGGTTTGTGCCATATGCTGCCCACTAGGATTGGGTTGAGCTTGGGATGGAAACTTTACACGCTCACTTATGGTCAAAGCACTAGTCAACTTAGAAACATGGTTCCTCATCTCTTTGTTCTCTTCTACCACTTGGGTGATCATTGACTCAAATTTCTGGTTTGTTTTATCTTGAGCCTCAATAAATGGATGTAAGGTGTCCTCTAAAGGGCTCCCAGAAGGTGTGGGCTGATATAGAGGCATAGGGTAAGTTCTAGGTGGCTGTGCAAGTTGCTGGTTTTTAGATTTTCAGCTAAAATTGGGGTGATTACACCACCTCAAATTGTATGTGTCGAAGAAAGGTGTAAAAAGCTTCTTGTACATACATAGGACATAGGACATTACATTGTTCCTCATACATTTATCTCATTTTAACAAATGTGGAGCACTCTTGAATTAGGTGATTTACCCCCACCACACAGTCCAAAGGACTCCACATGAGTAGCCATGTGTGTTGGTTTTAAATCCTTAGTTTTTAACACCTCTAACTCCCTAGTAAGCATCACCACCTTAACTTTTAGGTTATCCTCTTCCCTAAAATGATAAGTTCCACCACCATTTGTATTACTATTAATAAGTAGGAGAAAAAAAAACATATGAATAACAAATAAATTCTTCACAAAATAATCATTTTATGTAAATAGATTCTTATTTCTTTTCTTTTATTCAACTTCAATTAAATACTACAAATATGATATGATTCTCATGATCTCATCCAATTCGTGAGGAAAAAAGTTGGCCTAGTAACTTATAAAAAAGTGTATGGACTAATGTTTTTTTTTTTTTTTTTTTTTTGTTTCTTAGATGAATGGATGGGCAGATCAAGGACCTTTCACAGAATAATTGGCAAGAAATTTCTAGTTCTTTCAACATAGTTGCATAACACTCCATATTTTTATCACCTCAAATATTTTTTTATCATATAAGTACATTTAACATTATATCTTCATGTCTTTTCTTTTTGGTATGTGTGGAAGTCTAGGCTTAACAATCTTCATAAAGCTTATATATATATATATATATATATATATATATATATATAATATATAGAAATAAAAGAAGGATTAAAGAATCTTACTATAAAAATTGGAAGTCTAAGCATCTCAATAAGGTGCAAGACCAGACAGAAACAACCAGCAAGCCAACGATTCTACAATTTTCCAACTCCAACCTAGCCCCCAATCTTCTATAGAGTTCTGCCCAACTACTACTGATCAGACTGTATCCCTCGATTAAGTTTCAGTCAAACCACCTAGTTTGGGTATGGTTCTCAGATAGTGGAGTTCACTTTCACTTGCTACATGCAAATAATAAAAAAGCATGTGTAAACTAAATGCAGGCAAAAGTTAAGGTAAAAGGAAAAAACCAATTACAAATCAGTAGTCAGAGTGGTGTTCGATCGGTAAATATGATGATTGGTCATGAGGTTTCTGATCAAGTTATCGATCATGTCTTGGACTGGGCAAAGTACTTTTGGATAGATTGCAATTAATCTCTTCTTGGTCAAGATCATGATCAGTTGGCTAGCTTCTCAAATAAAGTTCTCTATTGTTATAAAATGATCATCTGCTTCTGGTATTCTTCTTTGGAAGGCTGCCCAGATCATCGAGTTGTTATTTTTCCTATAAAAGTAGTATGTAGGAATTTGATCTTGAGATCAATCTCGATCTTGATCAACAAGTAGTACCTTGGAATATATGCATTCCAAAAAAGATTTCAATCTTAATTAACTGAAGAAATGTTCTCCTACCCTTTAATTTGATTAAAATGATCAGAAGTTACACGGCTTTTAGCCTCAAGTTGGAATACTGAGTTAGTTGGTAATTAATTATTATATTTGGAGATTGTTTTCTCTGTTTTGGTTGGCATAAGCTGGGTTACGTTGTTGATCAAAAGCCAAACCTAGAAATAACCAAATTAAATGTCACATAGTCTCCTCTCTGGGCTGCTCTGAGAGCAGTTAGAGGTGGAGTGTGAGAGTCCTGCGCCTGCTTCGTGAGAGAAGTAGGGGATGTAGTCCTTGATTCCGTTGGTGAATCGAGGAGGAGGATGGAAGATCTGGAGGAGATTTGGGAGCGCTTACACTTGAACGATGAGGAGAATGTGCCAATAGAGCTCAACACCGAGAGCTGTGAGAAGTAGGAGTGGGCTGGGAGAAAGGAGCTTGGTGGGAAGGATTTACGTCAATCAAACGATTGGCAGAGACATAGTGAGGAAAACGATGGAGAAGATTTGTAAGGTTAGTAGCAAGGTTGAATTTCATGAATTTAGATTGAACTGTTTCATTCTTACTTTTGCGAATCTGGGAGATAAGAAGAGGATTCTAGAGGGTAGACCCTGGCTATTTGACAATCACATTTTTGTCCTTAAGCCATTCGACGGACTGACCCAATCTCACTTGATGCGATTTGAATCTGAACTGTTTTGGGTAAGATTACATAATCTTCCGTTGGTAAGTATGAATCGCCAAACAGGGGAGGTGGTGGGAAATTCAATTGGGAAAGTAGTGGAAGTGGACGTGAGAGAGGATGATGTTGGGGGGGAAGAATAATGTGTTTAGGGGGGAAGAATATGTGGGTTCCACTGACCTATGAGAAACTCCCGAGGTTGTGCTTTAAATGTGGAAGAATTATACACCAAGAACAGGGGTGTGATGGTAGTATAGGGGGACAATTTGGCCTTTGGCTGAGAGCAACACCAATTACACGTAGAGGATCTGGGAGGGGTGGAAAGGGGATGAGGAGAGGGGTTCAAGAGAGGGTAAAGGAGCTGAGGGCAGGGAAGGTGAAGGATGGGGGTATACTCTGAAGAAGGGGTGAAGAAGCTGTCTGAAAAAGGTAGGGAGAGAGGCAAGGGAAGAGGAGGGAGGGGGTGGAGTTGAGGTAGAAGAGTTTACCATGAATATCCATTCTCTTTTATGGAGCAAGTGGTATTTAATAAGTTTATGAGTGCAAACACTCCATATTGGGAAAAAAATGTCTCGAGCTACTGAAAAAACGAAGTTAAAGGCTTTTTTTCGACTTGTTAACAAAGTTCATAGAATCATATCACAACTAATATGTGGACTTCTTGTAAAAAATTTTCATATATAGTAGTGACTTGTCATTTTACGGTTATTTTATTTCTCATATTTCTTGTATTGTGTTAAAGATATTACATTGATTGTTGAGATAAATTAAATTTTACATTCCTATCAAACATCCCTTGACAATATTACTAAGTGTAAATTACTTGAGTAATCATGCAAGAGATTAAAAATTAGCTTAATTTTTTTAGTGGATTAGTGTATTTGTAGACTATATATGTAGGTTGGTGATTTGGTGTCAAGATGGCTGAATGGGGACACTTGTATTTGCTGAAGAAATCTAGCTCCATTTGATACTCCCACTTTTTTCGGTTTACTCCACCTGAAGGCTTGAATCGCTTGATGATGTACTTTGTTTTTTTTTTGGTTAATTCCTTAATTTGTTTTATTTTCATATTTCTTTGAGATATTCATAAGACTATAATCGAGTCGAGTTCGAGCGAGCATATGTTGTATGAGCTCGGCTCGTTTACAAATATGGCGAGCTTGGACTCGGCTCGTTTATAAGCCGAGTTTGGAATCTCTTTTGAGCTCGGCTCGTTTACGTGCAAATTGAACTTGAGCTCAGCTCGAAGCTCAGTTAGTTAAAGAGCCGAGCTCGAGCTCAACTTGACTTGGCTCAAGACGAGGAAATATTTTTCCCCAAAATAAATTACAATACTAAATAATTTACAAAATATACTGATACTCTAAATTAAAAAATACAAAATTAGGAATTAACACAATACTGATAGACTAACAAGGAATTAACAAAAAAAAAAGAATTAACACAATTATACACGTATAAGATATATCAATTCATGACATTGGACTTGCTCCCAATAATTGGCCTCTCAAAGAATTAACACAAGTATGGAATAGTGCTTTATTAGTAATACAGATAATGAAAATCTAGCAAAGAGAGCATATTTGTAGCCATTGGAGAGAAAAGCTAGCGCAGCGGTATGGTCTTCCACATCCAAAATTCACTCTTTGGAAAAACTCACAGCAATGAGATGTGTAAAGTCAAGAACATGAATCTGGACTGGGGACCATAACCCATATATAATATTTGAATTTCAATTTTATCATAAAATAATAGAATTACATGGATCTTTAATGGGTCTCTACTCATAAATTGGGCTCGTACCACTTTATACTCATGATTAAACCAAAATCATTGGCTTCTAGAGATGTGTCAATGACCTGGTTATATCACTTTGTTAATCACATTTATTAGGTCATACAAACATTATCCAAATTTTATATTTGTCAATTATACAGTGTAAGATTGATAATCTATGTAGGTCCATTAATTTAAATAATGCTAATACTTCAGACAAACTGAAGTAATACGTAGAAGCAATACAGGTAGGAAGTTCAAGCAAAAATAAGTTAGCTATATATTTTGCTAACTCTACGACTGATCAGACTGTATCCCTCAATTAATCAGTCAAACCTCCTAGTTTGGGTATGGCACTTCTCAGATAGCCGAGTTCACTTTCACTTGCTACATGCAAATAATAGTAATAATAATAATATATGCTAAAAATTAAGCAGTCTTCAAGCTTCTTACAGTTAATTCCTCAGATAGCATGAAAAAACATGTATAAACTAAATGGCAAAAAGGTAAAAGGAAAAAACTAACGAATCAGTCAGAGCTGTGGTGTTCGATCGGTAATTAATATGATGATTGGTCAGGTTGCCGATCGAGTTATCATGTCTTCGACTGGTTGGAGTACTTTTGGATAGATTGCAATCATTTGATTTTTGGAAGGCTGCCCAGATCGAGTGGTTATTTTTTTCCTATAAAAGCAGTATATATGCAGGAATCTCTTGATCAACAAGTACTACTAATGCCTAATGGAATAAATGGGTTTGGAATATATGCATTCCAATAAAGATTTCAGTCTTTACCTGGAGATGTTTTCATGATCATGATGGTCTAGTACCCTTTGATCAAAATGTTAAGAAGTTACAGTACGGCAGCTTTTAGCCTCAAGGTGCGCATGCTTGGGGATTGTAATTGTACGTGTTGTGCGGCCTGTTGCTGAAAGCTAGCAGCTTAGACGACCATGCATGTTTTATGCTGGAGTGAGTTAATAATTAGTTGGTAATATATAATAGTTGGAGATTTTTCTCTCTTTTGGTTGGCATAAGCTGGGTTGCTGATCAAAAGCGAAAACTAGATCATCTGGCAGATGATGCTTTTCTGGTTTTAATATGCTTATTATAATTATAAGGAGCATTCACAACTTGGATTAATAGTTGTACGTACGTGGGTTATTCTCCGATTAATTTATGGTTATGAAGATAATGTTTTGCGAGGATGCATATATGCATGCATAGAAGCTGGCCAGAAAACTTGGACACAAAGTATGACTGAACATTAATTTGGAGGATAAAGAGCCCTAGCTAGCTAGCTGATTCCCTAATTGGTTAATAAACTAGCTAGGCACCTTTGATGTAATAATTAATTATGTTTGGAAAGCTACGTATTCCTATTAATTATTCCTTGCAGAAAAGAAATATGTTTATGTTATTAATTAAATGGATCAAACCCGATCAGCCTAGTTACATGAAGCTCAACAATATTGAGGGAACTACTTCGTATGGGAATCTGGCCAGGAGTACGTCTTTGTGGACACCACATGAGTAGATCAGTTGGGTTTCTAAAAAATTTGTTGGTAATATTAGTCAGTTTTTTTAGGGGTGGCAAATCGTGTTTTTTTGTCGTGTTTGTGTCGTGTCAAGTAATAAACATTCGACTATATAGGTCAACCTAAACTCAACCCGTTAAGGTAAACGTGTCAAAACCCTAACCCAACTTATTTAGATAACGGGTCGTGTCATGTCACCCATTTTGAGTCGTTTAATAATTAATTAGAAATATGTTAACACGACACGACTCATTTAAACCCGTTTGTTTCTTGTAAATGGGTTGAACTAAAATGCATAACTCATTTGACCTAATTAACATAATTTTACATAAAAGTTAAAATCTATATTTATTAATAACCACAATATCTTAAAAAATATATATCAATATTTTTAAAATTTTAACATGTAATAAAACCAATATTACAAATTATACAATAATAAAATATATGAGCATTAGTCTAAAATTACAATCTCAACAATAAAAATAATAAAAACATAACCATACTAAGAAATACCAATATTACAACTTAACAATAATACAATTTTAATTTTGAAATAAATTCTAAACGGGTCAAAACAGGTTAATTTCGTGTTAAACAAGTTGACCCGTTATTAACCCGTTTATAAATATGTCTTAACGGATCAACCCATTTTGACCCGAACCCGTTAACATCAAACTTAAACCCGCTAATTTCATGTTGGATTCACGGGTCGTATCATATATTATCACTCCTAATTTTTTCTTGCAAAAAACCAATTGCAATGACTTAATTATTATTTTAGTTGACAAAACATTTTAATTTCGTTGCTAATAATCTAGTTTTGCAAATATTTTTTTATCATTGCTATTTGAATTTATTGTCCTCGATATTCATGTCCTCCTCATAACATGCTTAGTCATTGCCATTACTTATGTTATTTTCAACGGATACAATATTGTCGTTGTTAAGTACTGTATTTTAAATAAAAATCAGTTTGTTGCAATCTACATTATTCCCAACCAATGCGAAAGATAAATGTAAAGATAGGGTTTGGCAACTTGTCAACCCTGAACATATCTATTGATTTATATAGAGTCTGTACAAAGTGTTTCAAAATAATGTAAACTTATCTAAGTGTACATTTGAATCTGAGTTATCTAAATCTCAACAGAATAAATTCAAATATATGCTATCTTAGAGAATAATTATCTTGCTCAACATCCTTATCAATAGTTATACATAGAGCCTTATCTTATAGGCACTTGTGCTTACTTGAGTAGTTGGGTTTGACTGGACTCTGTTCTTCAACAACCCCTGGCAAATTGATGGGGGGAACCACCATGAGTCTGGACTTTAGGTAAAGAAATTGAGGAGATGGAAGTCCCTTGGTGAACACATTTGCAATTTGATCTTTGGATGAAATAAACTTGATTAAGATGTCACGGTTAGCTACCTTCTCTCGAATGAAGTGAAAGTCCACTTCGATATGCTTGGTCCTTGCATGAAAAATAGGGTTAGATGCAAGGGCCAATGCACTAATATTGTCACACCACATGTGGGAATAGACAATAGGGGAACTTGGAGTTCCTTGAACAACATTCTCAACCAAAATAATTTAGCAGCAGTGAAGGCCAAATAGCAATACTCAACTTTTGCACTTGAAACGAGAAATAACCGATTGCTTCTTAGCACTCCAAGAGATCAAGCAATTGCTAAGAAAAATTGAAAAATCTGAGGTAGAGCGGCAATCATCTAAATTTCCATCCCAATCAAAGTCACAATAAGCTGATAAATGCAGTGGACCTTTGGTGTAATGCAAACCATGATCTGTTGGACCCCTTAAGTAACGTAAAACTCTTATAGCCGGAGACTAGTGAGCTGAAGTGGGAGCATGCATATTTTGGCATAGTTTGTAGCACCTGGACCTAATCAAGCTCAATTTTATTTATTTATTTATTTTGTTTGATTTTATTTAATTTTTTTTTTATATCCACTCCGCGCACGTCTCCGACTCTATTTTTCCATGCACACACACGACTCTATTTTTAGCTCTCTCCACATGCACCTCTCCCTCATTTCTCTAGGGTTTTTTTTCTGTTGCCTATATATATACTTGTACTCCTCTCCTGAAAAGTATTAGCCGTAGCAACCCAAGCGTAACTCCTTTTCGTTCACTGCCTCTCCACATTCTCGACTCTTGCTCATCAACTTTGCCACCATAAACCTCCACCGTAAATGACCATCGCCCAGGGCTTAAAGCCTCACCATAGCCACTTCTTCTCCTCATTGTGAGACCTTCCCCTCAGCGCAGCCGTGCAACACCCAATCACTGGCCAAGCCCGTAACGCAATACAGGTTGTTTCTCCGTGAAGCCGCTGCCCTGCCACACGAAGTCGGGGACAACAACTCCTCTGTGCAACATCGCACCACCCTCCAGCCTTCCTCACCACCACTAAAATCCAACCACCGTCGCCCAACCGTTGAAGGAGGAACACACACGGCATACTCTGTTTTAGCTCCCGAGAACAGAGCATCAACAGCTCAGTGTTCTTCTCGTCCGAAGCCACCACGAGTCGCCACCGTACAACCCTCTCTTCTTCTCGGTATTACCTTCTTCCTCATGCCGTGATCACTCTCTCTCCGTTCTCCCATCACTTTTTGTTTTGCTTATCACCCTCTCACTCTCTCTCGGTTGCTCTCTCCCTTTCTTTCTCTCGTGCTCAACCCAACTCGATAGCATCTCTGCAGCACTCCTGCTCCTCAGCCGCGCCACCACAGTCCCTCCAGCCAACCCCGTCGCACATTACCTTCTTAGTGAGTCCCTACCGTCGCTGCATTTCTATTATTCATGTGTATGTTCATCGTTAGTTTTCTTCATAGGGGTATATATATATATGGAAGGTAGTTTTAACCTAATGTTTTCAGGTGAGAATTCTTTTTTGGGTTTATATTTAAATGGGATTTTGTTTTAAATTTCAATAAATATTATATTGTATTTTGATAATATTGTTAGTTAAAGGAAGTAAACTTATTTTTCTTAAGAGATGAATTTCTCATGACTTACTTTATGAAAATTTTAGTAACTAATGTATTCTTTTTATTTATAAAATATTGTTGGTATTTTAGATATTTTGAATATTAAGTTTTATTAAGTTCTATAATTATCATAATACTTATTAGATAAATTTTCTTCTTCAGTACGAATTCGATTACGTGGATATTGATGGTCTTAGAAAATGATGGTATTTTAAGGTTATGAGGATTTTTAGGTATTGAAGGATTAAAATAGGTTATTTTAGAAACTTAGAATTAAATATCGAAATGTGTTATTAATTGGAAATTTACGAGAACTACGTGATTATTTTATAGGTGACGATTAATTATTGTTCGACATTTTGAGAAAAATTCTGAAAAAACTAAGAAGTCCAGGTAAGCGGGGTTCCTATGCTAGATTTTGCATAAAAAGAAAATGAACTGAGATCCTTTTTGGAAAATGTGCGTGTTTTGTTATGAAAAGAAATATGAAACGACTTCAGTTATTTGTTCTGCAATACTCATGAAATTATGTATAAGGATAAAGTATTTTCTGGCATGACTGGTGTAGACATGAGCTTATTTTTGACATTTTGTTTTTGAACTTTGAAAAATAGAGCGAATATGAAATTTTTTGTATAAGTTATGTTTTTGTGATCTGAGTCTGTTCAGTACTCTGTGTTGATAAGATGTGACACTTGAAAAACTTTTGGCATGACTTTCTGATTTTGTTCTGACTCTGATTCTGATTCTGATATGGTGATTCTGATTCTGTTTTGCTCTGATATTTGGCCCTGTCACGGGATACAATAGTGACCTCTGGCCCTGTCACGGGATACAATAGTGACCTCTGGCCCTGTCACGGGATATAATAGTAACCTTTGGCCCTGTCATGGGATACAATAGTGACCTCTGGCCCTGTCACGGGATATAATAGTGACCTCTGGCCCTACCACGAGATATAATAGTAGATTTCTGTTCTGGGTGCAATCGCTTTGATATTCTTGGTGATTTATGTTATGCTTGACTTTCTGCAGGATGCACAACTCTACCACGGGGGTTAAACATGGTCTCTGTTCTGATATGATGCTCTAATATGATATGATAAGACGAAGATGTTCAGTCACGTTGTGCCAAAGGAGTCTTTGAATATGAAAAGTTGGTTTCCGAATATGAAATATTTGAAAAGTCGCTCTGATTTTTCGATAATATGTATTTTTGAGATTTGCATATTGATACTGAAATGTTTTGTTTCTGCATTCTAAACTCTGTGAAAATGCTCATGTTTACTCACTAGTATATGTCTTCTACTTACTGAGTTGTTGATAACTCACCCCTTATCTCCAATGATTTTTCAGATGATTTTTGAATAGTCCAGCTAAGGATCAGGATTATGGAGCATCGGTGAGATGATTATTTAAGTATAGTGGATTACTCATAGAAGATTTCTGAGAAGTGACAGATTTTATTAAGAGATTTTATAGTATTATGATGACGTTATATTTTAGAATCTATAAATATATTGATGAATTGTGAGTTTTAAGTTATAGGGAGTAACTCTTCGATCCCTGCGGGAACGGAGCGTTACATAGTTTATTAACAAAGAAGGAGATTTACGGACGAGTTAAGGTATAGTACTGCAATGCACGAACCACTTGCCTTATTTTGAAGGATTTGTGAGGGCGGTGCCATCTAATTATAATCATGACGTTCAGCTAAGAGAGTAAAGTTGGAGGCCTCTGCAAGTGCTGCTTGCTATTGTTTAAGAAGCATCTTGTGACTTAAGATTTCATCATGAAAGTCATCAAGTGAGAGGGAAGTTTCACGGTTAGCAAATGAGAATGAGGTAACAAAGGAATTGAAGGTGCAAGCACAGATCTCGGACGTTTCGAGAATTGAACTCAACCGCGTGAATGGAAATCGTGCAGCTCGGTGTGGTGGGAGGTATACTCGACTGTGTAAAATGTGAGTGAGGAGCTCGGACGTGGTGGGAGATGAACTCGCCCGCATAAAATGGTGAGAGCGGAGCTCAATATGACGGGAGATGAACTCGACCGCGTAAAATGCGAGTGCGGAGCTTGACTATTGGTGGGAGGTATACTCGACCACGTAAAATGCTAACGTGGAGCTCAATTGTGGCGGGAAATAAACTTGACCGCGTAAAATGGTGAGCGCAGAGTTTGGTGTGGCAGGAGATGAACTCGACCGCGTAAAATGCGAGCGCGGAGCTCAACTGTGGCGGGAGGTATTCTCGACTACGTAAAATGCGAGCTTGGAGCTGATCAACTGTGCCAAGAGATGAACTTGACCACGTAAAATGGTGAGCGCGGAGCTCGGTGTGGCGGGAGATGAATTCAACTTTGTAAAATGCAAGTGTAGAGCTCAACTATGGCAGGAGGTATACTCGATTGCGTAAAATGCAAGCATGGAGCTCGACTGTAGCGGAAGGTGTACTCGACCACATAAGCTGCACACGAGGGTGGTTGGGCAACCAAATGACTTGCCTGCCTACTTGAGCGGCTTGGAGGCCAGGCGGTCCCTGACCTTTTCCACCTATTAACTTGTTATGAAAATCAGGGTAAGTTGGCCAGCCGAAAGACTGGACCCGCTTCTTTGGCGTGATAGAGATCGAGCAGTTTGTAAGACTGGACTCGCCTGTTGTTGTCAGAAAGTGTATATTCATCCAACCTATTTGTTTTCTATGGTGTTGGTGAGATTTTCCTTTTTCATCATGAATTGTTGTTGACGTTTCCATTTTATTATCAGTGTTGGAGTTTGTATGTGATCACCCACACAAAGTGGTCAGGGTGCCCGTCAACCCTTGGATCCACCTTAGGTGGTTGTTGAGCCCGTCAACTCATTCCTGAAGTGATCCTACCAAGGCAAGTTTAGAGCTTGGAGGCTCGTTAACTCCGAAGGCTCACTCCCGAAGAAGTCCCGTTGGCAGCGGTTATGGCGCGAGTGCGGACACCCAACGTTCGCTAGTGGAGATGTCATCTCGTGGTTCTTCTCATCCGCCCTTATAGACTGAAGGAAGGGATGAGGCAAGTCCGTGGAGACACGATGCTTAGCTCCCCTGGTCTTCTCATCGACCTAATAAACTAAGGCAAGCCCTTGGAGACACGGTGCTTGGCTCCCTTGGTCTTCTCATCGACCTCGTAAACTGAGGCAAGGGATAAGGCAAGCTAGTGGAGACACGGTGGTTGGCTTCCCTGGTTTTCTCGCCGACCTCGTAGACTGAGGCAAGCCTGTGGAGACATGGTGCTTGGCTCCCCTGGTCTTCTCGCCGACCTCGTAGACTGAGGCAAAGGATGAGGCAAACCCGTGGAGACACGATGCTTGGCTCCCCTAGTCTTCTCGTCGATTAAAGTTTGGGAGTTGGTGCAGATAGTTGGGGTGCTTGACCGAACTGGATTGTCTCGTTGGATTGTAGAGGAAGTTTAAGGCACGTTGGCGTTGCTCGTGAGCTGCCATATTTCGATGGTGACAGAGATCTGGGGTGCCCATGTGCATGTTAATTCCGAGAAATCAATTCTGATAGAGACAAACTTGGATGTCCAAGTGGTGCCAGAGTGGGGCTGGGCGGCCGATGTTTCACGTTACAGGAGTCAATTTTGTTAGTAAAAATCAAATTCACATAAATTTAAA
Organism: Juglans cinerea; assembly: GCA_961763995.1. Classification (NCBI taxonomy): domain Eukaryota; kingdom Viridiplantae; phylum Streptophyta; class Magnoliopsida; order Fagales; family Juglandaceae; genus Juglans; species Juglans cinerea. The sequence goes on from CAUIVZ010000010.1 coordinate 11,666,072, forward strand.
GATAGTCAAACTAGTGCATTTTAGTCGTTGCGTGCAAAGTTTGCTGCACTAAAATTGTCTGCTACTTTTCCTTTCCCATTCTCTCTTTTTTTTTCTTTGCTTCGCTTTACTGAGTCAGTTTACTACTGGGGGAGTCGTCCATCTCTCCGACCTGTTCATTTTCTCTCGGAACATGTATTGTGGGTGAGTTGATCACCAGGTGGTTCCTTATTCTACATCACGTGTATCGTGCATGGCTCATGCATGTTGCACGTTACATGCGCAGCATATGCATAAACATCAATTGTTAATTCATCAAGGTGTTGCCCGTTGAGTGAGGCGGGATGCGACTATCCGAGATGTGCATACGACATGCAAGGCGTACCTTGTCGTGCATGTGGCAACCGAGCAAGTGAGGCCGGTGAGCACGTTGCATGGGCCATGCAACATGCCTTAGAGGTGGCTCATGTCAAGTCAGGCCAGCCCATGGTAGTGGAGTGACTGGGCAAGGAGTGCATGGCCATGAAAGGGCTGGCCGACGAGTGCATGGCCATGGAGTGGCATGTTCGAGGAATTCGTAGCCGTGGAGTGTACTGGCTGACGTGTTCATGGTTGTGGAGGGGCTGGCCGACGAGTCCATGCCCGTGGATGGTGTGGCTTACGAGTTCGTGGCCGTGGAGGGGCTGCCCGACGAGTCCATGCCTGTGGATGGTGTGGCCGTGGAGGGGCTGCCCAATGAGTCCATGCCTGTGGATGGTGTGGCCAACGAGTTCGTGGTCGTGGAGGGGTTGGTAGATGAATTCGTAGTCGTGGAGTGTATTGGGGTTTGCGTCAGGTTTGGCCGAAAAGCCAACTTCTGAGGAAGCCAAGGTTAGGAGCTTGTTATCAAGGGACCTACCCCGTGGGCAAGAAGTACTTCACCGGCGACAGAGATCGTCGGGGGTCACGATGGCAGTGGTTGTGCTTGTGGGCCCACAGTGGGTACAGGGGACTAACAGCAGCGTCGTGAGCTGCCATGAGCTAACTTGCACTGGACACAGGGTTGTGGGCCACTGTGGGTTTTTTGTTGTGGTCGGGGACCATCCTCAAGCCGACAGAAAGGTGATGACGCCGGCGGGAACAGGAAGGGCTCCCGGCCAAGGGACAATGTGGTCGTCATGCATGGCCGTGGGACAACGTTTGTCCGTCGCGGTGGTCGGAAACCACCTCTAGACTGACAAAAGATGCCGACGGTCAAATTGGTGATAGCCGGAGGGGGAGGGAGGGTCTCACGGCAGTCTACCGTGAGCTTGCCGTGAGTCTACACTTGGCAAATTGGTCAAATTGGTGTGGCCTCGGGACAACGTGCTCCCGCCGTGGTGGTCGGGGACCATGCCGGCAGAGATAGATGACGACGGCGGCCACAGGGTGGCTGGCATCCTCCCCAGACATACCACAGCTAGGCAGAGCCATGTGTCCACGGGCTTTGTTGCACATGGCATGCATCCTGTCTACTACCTTCGTGGGGGTGATCGAGGACCACCCCGGAGGGGGTAGACAACCCCGGCAGTCCCTATTGTGGCACTTGCGCCTCTCTTGGGACGTGCCATGGCGGAGCCGTGGCTCTTCTGGGTGCACGACATGCACCCGTTGTGTTCCTGTGCATGGCATTGTACGTGCCATGCACAATTGGACATGTGCGACACCGTGAACTTAAGTGCATAGTGCCATAATTAACACGTGCATGTGCGTGTGTACAGTGTCTACCCATGTCCTCACCCCCATTTTTGTACAATGTATTTGCAACTCAAGTGGCCGGGGAGTTCATCTACCCAGTCTATTGGGTGTTTGATGTGAACTATGCCCTAAAGTGCACAACACTAACCCACGTGTACTCCTCCCTCTCTTTTTTTGTACAGTACACTCAAAGTATACTAAGTACTTTGCAACTCAAGTGGCTGAGGAACTTGGCTTTTCGCCTGGGCGAGAAAAGGTGCGTCCACGATTTTTCACAAAGTGCTCATAAAAATAAAAGTTGGAGGGCTGAGAATACTTATATGAGAAACTTTTATCTGCTCCTTCGGAGATGATTTAGCGCGCTAGAAAATCATTCTTCTTCTACTTCCGTTGTAAAAAGTAACTCACATCCCATAGACGGCACCAACTATTAATGTTAAAAATCGCACAACAGTTTTGAAGGGGAAAAAGAGTCATTCTTGACCCGCTATGACGATCTGGGCCACGATCGGTGTCGTCTGGATCCCGCGGTGTGATCAGTGCGGCTGTCCGTACGTCAATGGCAGTAAATGAAAAATAAATACTGAGAATGTAAAAGTGAGATGAACACATAGATTTAGATGGTTCGGCATATTGCCTACATCCATAGGGGTTTTTGGTGAAGGGAGAGTCTACTATAATATGCTTATTTACAGTCTCTCATGTTCTCTCCTATTCTCTGTATAATGGAGATTAGACCTCTATTTTTTTGGTGAAGATCCCGTCGCTGGAGCTCATCTCCTGAGGTTGAAGAAGCTGAAGCAACGGTCGAAGAATCCCATTGAAATCGTCTGGCTATTTCCTTTTATATGCCCCCTCTTTTTGTGTGTCCCTAGGTTGTGGTGATCAGGATTTGTCGTTTTTCCTTGCATGTCTGGCATCTTCCTTTCCTTTCTGTTTTCTTCTTTTCCTTTATGTGTCCACCTCCCTTTCCTCTTGACACCTTCTCTTTTTCTTTATCCCCTCCTTGTCTCCCATTCCTTTCTCTTCCTTTCTCTTCTAGTGTTGAGACCTCCCCCTTGAGTTGGGCCTAGTAGGCTTACTTTGGGTAGTGTATATTTTATCCCTTCCATGGACACTAGGCCAATTCATGATCTAGATATATGAACATAAATAATTAGAGTTTAAACTTCTGTGCTTCTAAGGTTTTTTTTTTTCTCATTCGTACTTCTAAGTATAATCTAGTAAAAGTGGGAATGAAGCTTTTTTGACCAAGATTGGGAGTTTAAGGGAAAAGATTGAGGAATCAGATTCACCAAGGACTAATTAATTAATTACAAACCCGTTTTACCCAGAATCTACAAGATGATGATTTTTTGGAAACTTGAATATTAATGGAACAAGTTATGAAATATCTTAGGCCACTTGATTTAGTACTATATATTATAACAAATTAGGAATAAAAGAACAAAGAAAAAGCTTAGATCATTGAGGTAGGCATTGCATTTGCATCCCACCATACAATATATAATAAGCATCTTGATGCTGGACTGAATAAGAATTATTCTGACGGCTACTTAATCAACATAAATTAAGAATTGAGATTGAGAAATGATGCAAAACATAAAGAAAGCTCTTAGATTTGGGTTTATTCATAAAAGTCAAAAATTGGTTCTGAAACCTACGAGTTGGGCTTAAATAGCTAAAGAAATATGAGATTATGAGAATTTTGTCCGAAAAAACAAAATTCCATTTATTGCAAAAAAATAAAATACAGAATAAAATAAGCATCTTGTCCTCTAGCCCAAACCGGAATAAGAATCATTTCTAAAAGTGACAACGAAACATCATTACCATCAAAGGAAAAAAATAACTTAAAATGATGATTCATCGGAGGGAAAAAAGGACTAATTTTGGGATCAAAACATGAACCATCAGGCATAGCGTGCATGGTGACCACGATGTGGCCTTTGAAAAGAGCTTTTTGATGCTAAAGCTAAAATACTGAAGCGTACGCAATATTGCTCCAATTCAAGAAATCTTCACATTTTCCTGCCATATTTGTGTTGATCTTCCTTCTTGTAATAGTCCAATGCTATTAACATATATAAAATTTGCTAACTCAACATTGGCAGATCTAGATCTCCTACATCACATCTGCACAAATCCCAACATGATTTTTGTTTCTTTTTATCAGAGGAAAAAGATCTCCTCAATCGAGGAATGAAAATTAAAAATCCTAGTTTTAGACGAGACCGATTAAATCGAAAAAAAAAATCGACACAAGACGTTAGAATTCGTCATGAAAAGATCTGCTCATCTGATCTGTGAGAAATGTAATTACTTAATAAATTAAGAGCATTTCTACTCATCATTCTCATACACCATACTTTTTTTTTCTTCTTAAACTAATTTAACTCTTCTACTCATCATCCATACACCACACATTTGGTGAGAGAAAAAAAATTAAAATAAATAAAAATAAATATGGTGTGTGGGGATGATGAGTACGTAAAATTTTTCATGAATTAATTAGTCCCATCTTTTGCATGCATCCAAAGTTCACCTATGATCGATCACACTCTCTGGCTAATTTCTCCCTTATTGCATGCATGTGCATAGAAATTAATGTTTCAGTGGATGCGTACGTGGCAGTAATAATAGAGAAATACTTTAAACACAAAGTCATGAATACAAAAAAATAAGAGTTTTGCTACGTATAAGTAAGTTTGCATACCAATCTGCGTACTAATGTTGTTACCTTCATATTCTAAATTTAAATTAGCATTATTTTTAATAAAATCTAATTTCTAACCAATCATATTGAATGGGTACGCGTATTAGTGCGCAGAATCGCTTACAATTAGATTTTTCTTAAAAATAAATCTACAAAGTGACATGAGTTAATGTAGTACGTTAGATTGTAAAGTTATTTTTATTGTAAAATATATCTAACAGATCATATGAAATCATATCATTTTGTAGATTTAGTTTTATATAATTCTTTTGTATCTGTAACATTTTTCGTAAGAATATCTGCTGTCTTGAGCTTGGACAGAATAAAATCGATCACCTTATTAATGGCTTAATCCATCCGCCCGGCCGGCATGTTAACATTCTACATATATGACTACGTACGCTTGTTCCCCCTGTTTGATATACTAGCTACCGCAATCTGCAAATTATTAATGGGGATTAGGATCATCGTAAAGCTTATTCCTTTTTTCACAAAACTTTGTCTATCATGCATGTGACTACTTTGGCGAAAAAGCCAAAGAGATATATAGATGCTTCTGCTAGCTTTTCCTTAGGCTTAAATTAAGCAATAATAATTTAGGATCGATCCTATCCTTCTCTACCTCAAAAAGGGTCCCCACGGGCCACTACATATACACGATCAAGAATATTTTGCTTTGTTACCAGAAGATCATCACATGCATGCATGCAGAATATAAGATATCATGTGATCACTTCTTGTCACATGGCTTGTCTCTAGGAATTACGTATGTAATGATCAGTAGTACTTGTGCTTACCTTGCTAATTTCAAGTTCATGATCGCTGAAAATATTTCAGAGAATTAATATTCTAGCTACCAAGAGATTCTATAAAAGTAATACTAAATTTATCTATAAACTGATACGATTTGACGTGGTATATTAAATTATAAAATTATTTTTATTAATATAAAATAGATTTAACATATCATATAAAATTATATCAGTATGAAAATTTAGTTTTATAATCTTATGAAGCCATGTCATTTTCTATGTATGGACCATGCTACAGTCACCGCTCACAGCTACCGCTGGGAGCTACTGTCAGTTATAGGATTTTTTTTTTTTTTTTTTTTTGCTTTTTCATACATCATACATGTATTTTTTAACACTTTTAAATATTTTAAAAAAATAAAAAAATCACAATATTATTAAAAAAATATTTTCTTAATCACTAAGTAAAAAAAATTATAAAATCAAAGCGGTAGAATAGAACGGTAAAATAGAGTGGTAAGAATAGTATTATCCTATATATATATATATATATATATATATATATATATATATATTCTATTATGATGGCCTTTTTGTGCATCTTTGAAGCTGGTATATATGGATGTTATATATAAAGGTTATTTGTGATCAGTACTGATCTACTCCACTATAAATGCCGTAACCAAAGGAAGAGAAAGCCAAAATGAATGATTATCATGCACCATGCATCTTTGAAAGAAAAAGGTGTGCGGGGGAATCCTCTCCTTTTTTTCTTTTCCATTTATCCGAATTCTGTTGCACATTCTCTAATTGAGCCAAGGCCATAAGGTGGGAAGCTACCTAATTAAAGGGGATCAGTACGTAGTTGCTGTTTAAGTTCTATATATAAGGAGGAGTTTGGCGCCAAAGCAAGCAAGACAGCTAGCTAATTGATTTTGTATATCTGTTGTGTTGTGTTCAGCACTTATGGCAACGAAGGCAGACGGCCTTGTGAAGGTTGGGTGGGAAGGGTTCAATCTGCTAGAAGATTACCTTATATCTAGCCGCCCTAGAAGGCCGGCTGCTGCTAAGCAACGGATGACTAGTACTCCAGTTCCAATATTAATAACGCAAGATCAGCCTGAGTACATTAGTAGCAAAGAAGCAGCCCGGAGATTCAATGGCATACTTATTAAGGATACACCGCCAGAAACTGGAAAGGAAAGCCGCGGCTTCCCCGTGCTTAAGTAGTAGTACGTACTACCATCCACTACTAGTACAAGCTCTCATCTTTTCTTTGTGTGTGTGTCTCTCTCTATCTCTCTCTCTCCCTCTCTCTCTCTCTATATAATATATATATAGTTTGTGTATGAGCTTGTACTTATAATTTATAAGCATGTACTCGGCCTCTCCCGAAGTACGTAGCTAGTCTTTATGGTTTTCATATCTCATATAATATTATATATATAAGCAGTTATTGTATCTTGCTAGCTTTCCTGATCTGATCTCTCTGAGCTCTCGTAGTATTAGTCATGAGGAACTTCTTATCATTCAAGATGGTACGCCCAAAAAATAGAAGCATCCCAATTTAGAGACGGCTAATTAAACAGAACGTATATACGTACGAGATTTTGAAAGTTTGATGGGTTTAATTAATTGACTGTGGACTCCTAAGATCACTCCATCGATCGGTTAGCAAGAGAACTACAAAATCACCGATTGTACGTAATAATCTCCATCCAAAGATTATTAACCTAGCGTGAACTTCACTACTAATGTCAGGGACAAAATTCTATATGCACTACTGAAGTTACATAAGATTTTTTTTTTTTTTTTTGTAAGTTTTTCACATTTGGGACTTGTTTGGATAGGGAAACGATCTCATCTCATCATTACAACTTTTTCATATTTTCACACAAAATATAATAAATAATTCTACTTTTTTAAATCTCAAAATAATAATAATATTAAAAAAATAATATTCTAATAATATTTTATTCAACTGATCATCTAAAATTATCTCATCTCATCTTATTTGATATCATTATCTCATTATTTTTTTATTTTTTTATTTTTTTATTTTTGCAAGAGATGTGCGCTTGTCATATCATTATCATTATTCCACTTTCCATGACATGCATGAAAAACCTAGCTACGTACGTCTTCCAAAATGGACTGTAATTAGCGGGCGGGGCAACCAATCAGAAACTTTTGCTGCAATTAATTATGAAGGTGGTGCGATAGTGGTGGTAATTAATAAATCTGTTGGTAATATGGAAGGTTCATGGAGATCGAACAAGTAGTAGCCGACTCTGGAGGGACACATAAAAGAATTGCCAATTTTAGAGTAGTAAAATAACCAATAAAACAAAATCAACCTTAGGTATAACAGACCGTCCATATATAGCATGCACCAGTACTGGTAAGAATCTGTTTCGCCGGAAACAAGTTATATAGTTAAGTAAATAAAGATCAGGCACGTACAGATCAAAGAGAGCTCCTTTCCGATTTAATCGTGAAGCCTCCACCGGAGGCTATTATATTGCAAAACAGACAAGCTAATAGAGGGTAGAGCTGAGAGATTGGTGCTGGGGTTAATTTTGAGGCGCGCGGGTGGGTACGTACGCAGGCAGGCAGCAATGGTAGTAAATATTAATATTAAAAATAATGCAGAAAGGGCTGTAGGCGTGCGTGCCATTGTCGTAATTGTGTTGTTTGCATTGGCGATCGCCTGCTGCGACGCCAAGGGTGGTCGTCATGTGGGTCGTGTGACGCCGAGTGTTGATCCTTTCCGGGGTGCTCATTTGGGTCGGACTGACATTGCCGGTCGTAATGAGAAAGTCTTTAACGTATTGCAATTTGGTGCCAAACCTGACGGAAGGAAAGATTGCACCCAGGTGATGATCATGATATCAATTATATATAATGTGCATGCAGGCAGGCGCTTTGATCTTTTGGTCTTGTGCCTATATATATGTACACACGCACACATGCATTCATACACAATCAATATTTATTAAAAAGCATTTAGACATTCATGACAGATTCTGATCTGATTAACACCCGTGTCATAAATCATTATCAATTTATTTTACTTTGTTTTAGCTCAGTTCAATTGCAACCATAATTTATATTTTTTAATTAATATCATAAACCCAAAGTACTTATAAATTAATAATTTGGATAATAAATATTTATATATAAAGATGATGAACAGATCAGTTCTAATTGGATACACTTCTTAGCTAAAAAACATGATCAATTTTGAATATTTGATTTTCAAACTTCCTCTGAATTATAAATTTGTTCCTCAATATATATATAATTCACAAAATGACAAAGGTTGTTCCCTAAATAATTAATTAACTAATTATGATCCGATGTCCCACGTACGTGCAGTCTTTCGTAAGAGCATGGCGTGCCGCTTGCGACTTCAAGGGAAGGTCGAGGCTACTCATCCCCGGAGGGACATTCTTGCTTTCTGAGATAGTGTTTGCAGGGCCATGCGGCGGCCCAGATCCCAAAATTGTTCAAGTTATAGGCACAGTAAAGGCAACGACCGATGTGACTGAATATTCTTCCTCTGAATGGGTCTTGTTCGAATCCATAAATGGATTGGTTATTACAGGTAGAGGCACTTTTGATGGCCAAGGTGATGCTGTTTGGAAATACAATGACTGCCGCGGTAACAGCAATTGCGTCCAACTCCCATCTGTAAGCATGCATGCATGCAGCTTAATTCTGCATTTTTATTACTTTTTTTTGTTTCCCCTATACATCTTGCAGAACTTGGAATTGTTTGTAATGTATATTTGATCACTTTTTGTGTTCATTTTCGAGCAGAACATAAAGTTCAACAAGGTCACCGGCGGAGTTCTGCGAGGCATCACTTCCCTCAACAGCAAAGGGGTACATATTTTCATCACTAACTGTGATAATATTAGGGTGCGCAAGGTTAACGTAATTGCTCCCGAAGATAGCCCCAACACTGATGGCATCCACGTTAGCCATTCCAACAATGTGAAAATAGCTAGGACTGTCATCCGCACTGGTGATGATTGCATCTCTATGATCCAAGGAGCCACCAACGTTGCAATCAATAAAGTAGCCTGTGGACCTGGACATGGCATCAGGTAATGATCATCAATAGATCATGAAAGCTGATCGATCGAGTAGTTCATTCTAAGTTTTTATTTCCTTGATTAATTACACTTACTGATGTCACATCAACATGTATAAATAAAGATCATGACATCTAAAATTAAAAATAGTATTCATCATCAATTAATTTTCACGTATATATATATATATATATAGTTATCGATTAAGCATGTCATCTAGATCAATGAATGTGATCAATCTTCATTAATCCGTTCTAGCTTTCTGTTAAAAAGTCTAAATCTTACTTGATTTAACATGATTATAATTTCCCCAATAACCTGCATTAATATTCTTATAATTAACATGCAAAACCATAATTTAATTAACGAGTTAATTCCGCTACTACTATATATATATATATATAGTTGCAAGTGTATTTGCATGGCTGGGTACTAGAAATTACAAACAGAAAAGAAAACCTGCTGAGTGAAGTTTTTGCCTTTATTGTTGGTGACAGCGTGGGTAGCCTTGGCAAGTACCCCCATGAGGAGGATGTGAGAGGTATCTACGTGAAAAACTGCACCTTCACCGGCACAGACAACGGAGTCAGAATCAAAACGTGGCCGGGATCGGATCTAAGTTCAGCATCTGGGATGCTTTTCCAGGACCTCATCATGAACGACGTTAAGAACCCCATCATCATAGACCAAGGCTACTGCGGCGGATCAAAATCAAGTGGTTGCAATAAATCGGTTAGTTATCCACCTCATTATTGGTGATTTCCATTAAAAAAAATAACTTTACAATTTGATACCAATTTAAACCATGACGTGAGTTTTATTTTTTGTAAAGTCTCTGGAGCTAAAGATTTCTCTTTAATTATTTTCCGTTTTGTTTCAACTTATTGCAGCTTAGAGATGGGAGCTAATTATTATTTCAGCAGTAAACAACTGGTAACTGATCAATTTACATCATCTTTTGTACATGATGCAGCCATCGCGTGTGAAGATCAGCACTGTTCATTACGTGAACATAAGGGGAACTTCGACGACACCAGAAGCAGTAAAGCTCATGTGCAGCAGCCAGTTCCCTTGCCAAGATGTTCACTTCTACAACATCGATCTTAAGTACCAGAGGACGGGGGCCACCGCCACGTGTTCCAATGCAAAAGCATCGTATGCTGGCAGACAAAACCCACCACCTTGCAAATAATATAAGTTGCCCTAGACTACTTCGAACTTGAGACTTTGAAACTATATATATATATATATAGGACTCCCCCTTTTACATTTTTAAGTAATATCGTACGTACGTTGGTATTAATCATCAGTAGTAGGAGGGGAAGTTGGATAGGCTTTTATGTGCTTCTAATTAGAAACATGTGTGCTCGGAGCACATGATTGTGTATAATGCATGCATGTTTAAATCGTGGATGTTGACCACGATCGCATTGCTTTGCATTGAGATTAATGTAAAAAACAATACTTAATTAATCATTGTTGTAACATGGTTATAAATCATGTACTATTTTATCAACTAGTTTAGAGCATGTATATATATATATATATATATGAGAGTAATTCTACATACAACCGTGAAGTGCGTAAACACCGCGTATCGTTTTGAAAAAGAGTGGGATCCACTATTAAAAAATTAATTTTTTTTTCATGTAGGTCTCATGTTTTATTCATTTTTTCCAAATCGATTACGCGGCAGTTACACAATTCACGGTTGCAAATATCTTTTCTCTCTCTATATATATAGGGATTTGCTAGGTACAAGCAATTTAGCACACCAAACTGCGTACCAACACTCACATAATTTTTTTATTACAAAAATAAATAAAAGAATGTCTTACATTTAATATTGGTGCACGAAATCGATTGCAAGTAGATTTTTCCATATATATATATATATATATATATACACCCACAACAGACTGAATCAATCTCAATGATTTCATTTACTTTTGTATACGATTCGGAAAATATATATATATATATGTGTGTGTGCGCGCGCGCGCGTGTTGGACCTCTTCGATTTGGCACCGTTGTACATTACCAATATTTGTTTATACTGAATTCTTGACATATTTAGCAATTCATGTTTCAACCTAGTTTTTTGTTGTGCTAAGCCATGGTTATTAACAAGAGGAGATTAGAAATTTTCAAAACTTCTCACAATTAATTTTTTTCTCAACTATCATTTAAATGTAAGACACTTTTTAATTTCAAATGTTCAACTAGGACTGTTCATCTAGGTCGAATTTTTTCCCGACCCAATCCGAAACCCGGATTGCAAAACCCAGATACATCTGGTCCGAATATCAGGTTTTAAACCCGAAATCCGATTTTTTTTTTCAACCACTTTTAGAATACGAACGGAATTATTGTCCTACCTTGGGCAACCAATTATTGTACTATACTGACCTCTTTGTCCTCTGATTAACGGGCAAACAAGGATGGTAAACATGACCATTCAGGGCTCATCATAACGTTGTAGCTTTACGGGGCACATGTCGAGCTTCAATTGGTCAACACAAGACAACGTCTGTCTTTGAGGGTAGACGAAAAGTAATTCGGATTTCAGGAAAAGGGTTTGTCCTCTTATTAACAGGCATGATTAGACTTTAGAGGAAGACGGAAGGGAATAGCTTGGGAAGTTAGGATTTTAATAAAGAAGAGAGAGTATTTTATAAAGTCACCTGGTTGGTAGGTCACCTGCCAATAAAAATCTCGGCTCTTGCGTCGAAAATAAGTGAGAAGATTGCATGTCGCTTCGATTTTCTCTCCATTCGAAGGTGATCAGATCAGGGACTTCATGTATATTGACTTGGAGCCTACGACCAGCTTCAAACTTAACACGACTTCAAACATTAAAAAATAATAAATAAATAAAAGATACCCGATTGTAAACCCAGTTCCCCGGCCCGGGTTCCGGTCCGGGTATACTCGGATTCCCGAAATAGAATCCGGATGATTAGTCCTATGTTCAACTTTTTTATATAATTATTACATAATCATTACAATTTTTACAAACTTTCAAACAAAACACAAAACACAAAAAACAATACAACTTTTCAAATTTTAAAACAAAAATCATATTAAAAATTATAGTATTCACAAACTTTTAATTTTATAATATTTTTATTTAAATTTTTCTCTCGCATTTTTCAAAACAGAATAAAACATCTTAATTCGAACTATTTCATTACTATTCACAAACTGTTTCATTACTAATTATATAATTCTCATCTCATCTCATTACCTAAACATGCCCTAAAGAATTCATGAGGAGATGATCATGATCGGCAAACATTATATGTGTGTGGAAAGAGAGAAGAAATTAATATTAAAGTTCGGAATATATTATTTGAGAGTGAAAAAAGAGAAAATAATGTAAAAATAGAAATGCCTAAGCTACAATTAATATTTATACATATATATCGAGTTAGGGATGTTTGAAATTTGTTTTCATCTCATCTCATCACATTTCATCTCACTTCTTTCTCAACATCATTCAAACACAAATATTTTTAAACTAATCATTACAACTTTCTCAAATTGTTAAACAAAAAATTAAAAATAATTCAACTTTTTTAAATCTCAAAACAAAAATTATATTAAAAAATTATATTCTAACAATATATTAATTTTATAATATTTTTTATTTAACTTTTTCTCTCTTCTTTCCCAAAACCTAATAATTACTTAACTCAAACAATCTTACTATTATTCATAAATTATTTTACTACTATTCACAAAATTCTCATATCGTCTCATTCCTCAAACCATCTTAATGAGCTAGCTCAAATCTATTTTACCTAACTCTTGCATATTAGAGTATTCTCATTGGATTACCAATCTCAAAAGTCTAAGTTTGGCTAATAAGTGACTTTTTGACTTTTTGGCTAATTACTCAAAACTTGAACTCAATATTAGATTAATTATCTCACTCTTTATAATAATAAAATATTATTATTATTTTATTTTTATCTATTTTTTAATACATCTTTTTTTATTTTTTAAATACTTTTTATTTTCGATTTCATAATTTCCAACAACCTCTAACAATTATTTTCATTTTCATTTTCACAATCCAAGCAATTTATACAATTAGCAACTAAAGATTGTGAGGAAATTGATATTAAATTATATGACCATGTTACGGTAGCAAGTCATATTTGTCTTTGGCTTTGGCTTTGGCTTTATTGTATGTAGCTCATGGACTGGATGGCTTTGCCTTGGGATATTCAATATAGTCTAATTTATGATTACATTAGCAAAATTAAGAGCTCAATTGTGAGATCCCTAGATTTTCATGCATTTTAATTCCTTATATTTTATTTAAATGTGTTATTTTATTAATGTTATTTTAATCTATGTTACTTTGTAATTTATTTTTGGGCTTGTGTGTAGTTAATGTTTTATTTTGGGCTTGTGTAAGTGTGTTCCTTGTTGTGGGTTGTGGGTGTGTGAGTTAGGAGAGCCCGAAATCCCAACCCGTGTGCACTATGAGCCCAGCCCGTATGAGTTAGAAACTCAGCCCCTTTAAGTGTTAAACGACGCCGTTTTGGATAGAACTCTAGGGTTCCATCGTGTTCTTCATGCGCCGTTCCTCTCCTTCTTCTTCTTCTTTTCTTCTAGTTTCTTCTTCTTTCTTCTTCTTCCTTCAGTTTTCTTCTTCCTTCCACTTGCTGCCGTGAGTCACCACCTTCTTCCTCCCACCTCCTTCTTTCATGAGCAGCTCCGTGTCGACTGGTTGTGGACTCCGAGATGCGCTGTCAGCCGCCGGGCCACACGTTCGCACCATAGCATTTCTCTCCTCCACGACTTGCGCTGCCGGTTTCGTCTTCTCTACCCGTGTGACACACGGCCACCTTCACTTCCACCTCGAGCTTCCATTGCATGTGAACCGTGTTGGTCATCTTCAATCAAACCGACTTACTCGATCTATAAACAGGCCATGGGTTCCCTCATTTAAACCTCTCATTGATTCTTCCTCCCTTTCTTGTTTAAGCTTTTCCATCTCGCTTCTTGTGTTTAAGTTTTGTTCTGTAAATTTTGGTTGTTAATCCGAGAGTTTGAGAAGTTGTTGTCGTTCTGTTTTGTCCATAAAAGTCGTGAGTTTCAATTGGTTTCTTGGTGAATTTATGGTACTTGCCGTGAGTTGAATTTTCCATCCATTTTCCTATACCGAATTTTCCTTCAAAGAAACTCACCAAAAGACTATTGTTTTACTCTTGAACTACCGTGTGTCGCCACCTTTGGCAACACCTCCACTCTCACGATCTTCCAGAAATTTTTCCATCTGCGTGTATGTAATTTCCCAACGCAACCCATGAGTTTTAAAATAGCGTTATTATAATTGGCATTTATTTGTAAACTGTTGTTTGTTGGAATTGGGTCTTGGGCCGTTGAAGTGTTGGGATTAAATTGCAATTGATATTGGTGTTGAGCCTTGGGCCAGATTGGAGGATGAGATAACGTGTGTAGTTGGTTGTGAAACTGTGTAATTGTAATTATTGTGAATTTATAAATGAGCAAATTTACCATGTCATCCAATATATGTTGTCATGCATATTTATCACATTTAATAAATTGTGCTATGAAGTCACGTTGTCTGGTTGAAAATTGAGACTAATGAGATAAATTATGTTGGTGTGTGTATCACGACCCCAAGCCGAGATTGTGCATTATCTCGGTGGAACTCCTTTGGCCACTTGGGAGCGTAATAGACTGACGTGACGTCCCTTAAGTTGTCGCAAGGCGACGACGAGAATGAGCAAGACGATAACGCTCTCGTACCGATTTCGTGGCCTTATGCTGGCGGGGTTAGAGGATGCTTGGCCATGTACGCGCCGGACACGGAACTGGGCATCGCTCGTTACGAAGTCTGTGATGTGACAATGAGAGCCAGGGTGTGCAGATGGTTCATAGGGGAGACCAAGGTGCATGCATAATAAAATAATGGTTATGATTGGGCCAAAATAGGATTTTTGGCGTGAGTGATTAAAAGTGTATTTTTGGGAAAAGGAAATGTGGTTTTGTTTATTTCATATTTGACTGTATATGGACGTGTGATTGTATTAATGTGTTTTAAATCTCTTGGATGTTTTGTTTTGGTTAATTACTTGCTGAGATGTCATAATCTCATTGTAATGTATTACCCTACGATTCCGTCTTATGGTACCGTAGATCCTAACACAAAATCCAAGTATGAACATGATGGACTGACTCCGCCAGAGGCTTGACTTGCTGATATGTTGTTCAGCGTTTTGGGATTTGTTTCTCTTATGTTATTTGTTTTCTTTAAATTATCTGCCAGATGACTGTATAAATCTTGTAAAGATATTTTAGTATTTTTGAACTTTTTGGTACTTAATAAATAATGACCTTTTTATTTCTCCGCTGCGAGTATTATATTGTACACTTATTGCATGTTGTACACATTCTGAGCATTGGTCGTTGGGGTGCATGATCCGTGTGGTCATCATCCCGGTGTCACGAATTCCACTAAAATAACACGTGGGGGTCGATGGCACCACATCAACTACTATTTGACTAATTCAATGAGAGCATTGGCATTGGTCTAGCTAAATGTTAGTACTTAACCAAATTTTGGCTAAGTAACTCAAAAGTAAACTGCATTGGAGTAGTCAAAACTTTAAAACTCCACTTTTGAGCTATAGTAAATTATACATTTATCCAAATTTGATTAGCCACTATTCATCTCCAAAATAATATTTTACTCTAAAAATATTCTCAATGGCTACTATTAGATAATTAGATTGAGAAAAAAAATAGTTGAAAATAATAGTTTTAAATAAAAATTAAATTATTAATTAATATATAGAGTGCATTAGCAAAATATTAAAAAAATATTATTAAAATATATAATATTATATTATTATTTTAATTTTTGGATGGATAGTCCGATGTGGATTAATCTCTCCAATAGTTTTGATTTTAGTCAAAACTTTTACTTTAGTCAAATTTTGGATTGATCATTGCCAATGCTTTAAGTTGCTCCAATGGAAATGATTTTTAGCTTAAATTAGGCAGATTTTATATTTTTAGAGCAAATGCCTATTCTAATGTGAGTGATCTGAGGGCAGCCCAAAGGACAGCTCCGATTCATTTGTGGAGCTAATGTCCAACAACTATACCTATACTCTAAAAAGAGTTCTTGCATAAAAAGATTATTAGTTAAGTTAATTGGCACTTTACTCCAATGTCTTCGTATAAACATGTTTTATATAAATAAAAAATAAAAAATTCTTTTTACTTTAGCCCAAGAAATATGAAAAATAAAATTTAAATAATAGATCTATTTTAAAGCAAAGTTAAAAATAAGCAAATATTTAAAAAATTAAAATGTAGGGAAAGTCGGGGAATAAACATGTAAAATAATTCTGGTTACTTAGCAAAAAATAAAATAAAATAAAATAAAATTGGTTATTTTATATTTTTTAAGAAGAATAAAAAATAAAATAAAATAAAATAAATCGAAATGATGTATTTTTTTTTTTTTTAAATTTTAAGTGACAAATAACCTTAAAGGTTCAAAACGCATCTAGACAGGCATCAAGTTCAAGAGCTCGAGCAGCAATGGCTTACTTCACCGCCCGCCGCAGTTTAGCTTCACTTCTCACCCGAACTCTCTCTTATTCTTATTCTTCTTCACTCTTTTCTCGTTCTCGCTTCGCTCTAGCACTCCTAGTCAATTACCAGCCCCAACTCACCCCCGACTCGGTCAAAATCCCGACCCGTTCCAAGACATCTGGGTCTGGCTACTCGCCCCTTAACGACCCGTCTCCCAACTGGAGCAACCGCCCCCCAAAGGAGACGATCCTCCTCGATGGCTGCGACTACGAACACTGGCTCATCGTCATGGAGTTCCCCACTGACCCCAAACCCTCCGAGGAGGAAATGATTAACTCCTATGTCAAAACCCTAGCCAATGTTGTAGGAAGGTACTACTTGATTTGGTTTTCGAACGATTCTTTTTTTATTTCTTTCTTTAAATTGTGGGTTTAATTCTTGTGAATCCTAGTGAGGAGGAGGCGAAGAATAAGATATACTCGGTTTGTACGACTACGTATACAGGATTTGGCGCTTTGATTTCCGAGGAGCTTTCTTATAAAGTTAAAGGTAAATTTTTTTCGGGGTTTTGTGACAAAGGGTTTAATTTTTCAAATCGTTTTGTCTCTAAATTTCTGGGTGTTCTACGGAATCGCTTGCTTTATTATATGGGTGCTTTAGTGTTTAGGGTTTATGGGTGAGTGTTATTTTATCTATATTGCTAATCATGGATGTTTGCCTGAATCAATGTACTAAGGGCTTAAGGGCTGTTTATATTCTTCTTTATATTTGTTTCCTGTGTTTATTTTTTTGTTTCAGTTATGAATATTATTTTTGCACCATCTCCCGTTCTCCCCAATTAATTGTAGTGGATGCTTTGGCATTTGGATTGAAGGTTTCAGTGCTTGTCTAAAGCTTTCTTCTGGATCCAATTAGTGAGTATTGAACTGGCTGGTTTTGTTATCGGGTTCTTGTGGTTGCATAGGTTTACCTGGTGTGCTTTGGGTGTTGCCGGATTCATATCTTGATGTACCCAACAAAGATTATGGAGGTGAGAATTGTTAAAGAGTTTGATTTTTAGCAATTAGCAATGCGTTCTGTTGTAATTGCCATCCGTGATTTTCTTTTGCCTTCTACTTATTTTTTTCTTGAGTTGATTTTAGGGGATTTGTTTATCAATGGGGAGGTCATCCGTAGGCCGCAATATACTGATATGAGACCACAAGCAACTAGGAGCAGGCCTCGTCCACGCTATGATAGACGCCGAGAAACAATGCAGGTTCAAAGGAGAGAGGCAATGCAAAGACAGAACATGGCCCAAGATCAGGGAGTGCCTGCACAGCCACCAACATCAATGGATAGCCAGAATTCGGCTTAGGGTGGAAGGAGGGACCTGCTAATGAACCAAGAAGAATTTAACAGGAAAATGGCTGAGAATCACAATATCTAGAACTTAGAAAATTGGATTTAAGGTTTGCCGTAGGATTTCTTATTTAATGCTAAGCACTGGGTTCCTTTTTGTTCTATGAGAAGGGTATACTTCTTATCCAGCTTTTTTATGAGGACAAGAAATGTGAATATATTTTCTTGCAACTTATACAATTGTGGTTCAATGGGATAATTAGATATTCTCATCATGCGTTCTGGGCCTCTGGCTTGTGAGTCTCTTTTGGGGAGGGGTTATTGGTTTGTGTGGGGGGAAAAGGGTGATCATATTCATCAGAATAGTTCTCCGTTTTCTTATTTCATGAGTCTTGGATTCGGAACGTAATTTTATTGTGAATTCAGGACTGTTGAGAGCTTTTTTTCTTCCCCTTTTTCCTGAAGAATAAGTATATTTGTAAGCTGGTTGGTATGAAGGGAATGTCCTGGAGAGTTTGGTGTGGAGGGTGCGTTCTTTACATTGATGACATGGCATGAATCATGTAGCGGTGTAGAGTGTGCCATCCATATTGCTTGCAAGTAGAAAGATGTTTTTTCTAAAGAAAAATTCTTCTCATCAGTCATTATTCACCACTCCACATCTTATAAAAAATATCTCCATATCCTATGAAAAACACCGCCACACATTATAAAAAAGCTATAGGTGTGGGATGTGGAAGTGAATAATGGTTGATGCATAGTAAATCTCTTTTTCCAAATGTTTTCAGAGTACACAGACAGTATGATGAGCTTCTTTCGCACTGGTGTTTTGGAGTTTTGAGACAGATAGCTATGCACTTTAAGATGGTAATGTTACATCTCTGTTGTCCACTTGCTCAGCCATTTCATGCTTGCATCTCTTCCTTCTATCTCTTGTTTATAATTCAATCAAAAAAAGTCTCTACAAAGATAGCTTTTCTTATTTCTTCTTTGTATATTGGATTTTGCAATTAAAATGGTCACCTGATCTCAGATCTATGCATCTTGAAAACCAAATACCACAATTGTACCGAAACTCATAGATGATGTACATGGAAGGATTATCAACAGATACAAGAAACTCATGGACAATTGAACTAACAGAGTTGAAGAAAAAGAAAAAACACGTTTATCCATTGTCCGTTTTAAGTTTAGGATCTTTGATGCTTTTATCGTTCTTTTTCCCTCCAAATGCACCACAATATAAGCATATGGCCATAATTTATCATCAACTGTCTTGTGCATCCCTGCAATTTGCTATAAAGGCTGTCACCCTTTTAGGCATAACTACTTTATCAAAACATTACATTCCCCAAAAGCCACCACGTTGAATGTTGATAACATTCTAGGAAAAACTCTTCTATCACAAACTCGAACTCGAAGTTAACATATTCAAACAAAGTACTTAAGCAGACGACATATATAGGAGCAGCAGCTAGACCAATGAACACAGCATCGCCAAACAACCAAGACTTGTAACCCAGTCACCATGCGAAGAGCATCACTCTCCATCTACCCATCTCTCAATTACCTCAAAACTCTAAAAATTTCTTACTTAATTTCCTTGTGTAGTATGCAGTATCTATCCATCTCTCGATTGCCACAGACTAACATCACAATGTTCACACGTCAACTGCTTTTTACACGAATAAAAAAGCCATAAACACAATCAATTTCATGGAACAATACAAGGTGTATGATCAATTAAGGGAGATTTTTTTCTCAAATTTAGTTATACCATTTGCTATTATTGACCAAATTATAGGGACAATAAGATTATGTACAATATATACACAGATTGACAGAAAGTTCAGTATCCCTCCCCCCAATCAAATACAGGAATTACTCCCGATTCTCTCACCTATTTATAAACGATACCATATCAGCAGACCGATGTCAACCTCATCGGTACTTTTTCTCTCTCAGCGTCTCCAATCCCATTCCCCACAATCCGAACGATCTTCTTGAAAGCGAAGTGCACGCAATTCGATAGCACAATCCAATAGATGACCTCGTAAACGAAGTTGAAAGCGGGATCGGAGGACGATCCATCCCAATTATGCCCTCCAAAACCGTCAAAATTCCATCCCCTGCCACCGCCTCCACCAAATGGACCATCGCCGCCGTCGCCGAAAAATCCCTTGTCCTCGCCGTCCTTGGAGTCGCCGCCGCTGGAGGATTTCCGCCTCGTGCGGCGCTTTTTCCGGAGGAGTGTCCGACGAGCGGTTCGAGAGTAATTGGATCTGACCGTCGGGGGAGCTATAGCGTCAACCGCGAAAATCACGGCGGAGATCGACAGGTGGTTGTTGTTGTAGGAAGCGACGCAGTGGCGACGAAGAAGGAATTTGGCGAACCCTAGGCCTTGCGTGGTGGCCACATTTACCGTATCGACGATGAGAGAGATGTCCATGATTGTAAACTGTAACTACCTCAAAATTAATCCGGGAATCAATTGGGAAAGAGAAGAGAATAACTACGGGTTCAGAAATTTCTTTTCCCGAGAAAGTGAGGGAACGTTAAAGTGGGAAAAGCCACGTCGGGAAGACAATTGCAAACGGCAACGTGTTATTCAGAAATCAGCCGGTTCAGCCTGAACGGTTCAGGAGTCCAATCTTAAACTAGTCAACGAACCGGTACGCTCATCCATTGAAATTAATTATCGAGTACTTTGACGATTGCACAATTTTTTGTATACGGTATCGAAAGTCGTGGTCAAGATATTGAAATAAAATATTTTAATATCGATATTATTTTATGTATTATTTTGAGATAATCGGTATATAAATAAATTATATATAAATATATATATATAAATTATAAATTGTCTAATCTGAATTAGAGATCAAAAAATAAGTTGTAGGTCGGTACAGGTCGAAATTGAGGCCGGTACGACCGGTATGGCCGATATTTGAACCAGTACGAAACATAGATGGTACCTGTACCGGCTCAACGGCCGGTATGGAAAATTTTGACCGTACCAACCGGTACAGTACGAAATTGAAAACAGTACGCTTGCGTAATCTCATTAGTGCTTATAATTAAAAAAACAAAATTAAAAATACAGTATTTTTTTGGTTATCATAGAACTACGATTGTGGGTTGAGTGATTAAAAAAATTATAAATACATTTTTCTTTTAATAATAAAGCAATTTATAATAAATAATTAATATTAAATAATTCTGAAATATAGGCATGTCATACTCACATCCTACTAAATAATGTCATAACCATCGGTTTTAATTATTATGACATTATTTTAATAGGACAGAAAATATCTAAGAATTTTTTACCTGAAGTCCATAGACCTAAGATTAAGATCTCCATTCCATTTGGCGACAACATATATACGGATTTAAAAGGGGGTATCCATATAATGTGAGAATAATGATTAAAATTTTTGTATATAAATATAATGAATTGTTGGAATTAGAAATGTATTATGTTTGATTAAATAGAAATGTATAATTAATAGTGGTGCAGTCGGTGTGTGCTGATTGGAAAGTCAACTTTGTTATAACTCATAAATAGCAGCCTGGTCATCATTCTCTCTGTTGGCAATTAGAGAGGCGTGCCATCGCTCGCCATAGCCCACCTCTTCTTGGCTGTTCATTGCTTACGGTTTTGGTCAATAAATTTTTCATAACACATTATATAATTATATTTTAAAATAAATAATATTTTTTTAAATACCTTATATAAGTAATATTATTTTATAAAAATATCATCACTTTAAAATATATATTATAAAATATATTATACATGTATATATTATTATTAGTTCGTGAAATCATCGCTTTTTGGAAGTGCATGTTTGGATGTTAAAAAGTATTTCAGATTATTTATAAATAGCAGCACAATAATTTATGAATATTACTGAATTGACCGACTGCATCACGAATACATAGATTTAATTATTTGTATTATAATATTAACATTCTCTCTCACGTGTGGACTAGACTTTTCCTTAATGAGTAGACCTAATATATAAAATATTTAATTAAATATTTTAAAATATAGATTCAGGATTCAAACCCATAATCTCTACTTTGATATCATATAAAATCTTTAACTCTATTCTGATAGCATATAAAATAGATTTGATTATTGTTTTTTATTCTTAACATTCCTTTATTTGTACTTTAGCATTGTTTGTATTGTATTCTTAATATTCTCCATATGGTTACTTGTACTTTAGCAATGTTTTAGCTTTCATTACCTCATTTATTTATTTATTTTTAATACAGATTTTATTATTTATACTTTCTATTTTTTGAAAATGATGTTATGATTTTTAGACAAGTGTCACATGTTTATTAGTTTGTGATAAAAAATAGCCCGTTTATAATTTTGAGTCAAATATAATCAGCAAATAATAAAATTAATAGTGAAAAATAGAAATTATTTTAACACTAAAAAAAATATTATTTGTATTTATAATTTGTATTTATAATTTGTACTCACATATCAATACATATTGTTAACTTGCTAAAAATTATGAAATTTAAAATTTAAAAAAGAAAAAAATTGATAAAATAGATCTTTTTATTCAATACATATAATGTTGTGTAAAATTATTTATATTAATATTCCTATTGAGATTAAAAATAAAATTTTTTTTTATAATTCTATTTTAAATAAAATCTTTTATTATAATTCTATTTTAAATAAAATAATAACGTTCTTACAATTGTTTGTCTAAAATTGAATGCATGAATTGTATTGAAAAAGGTGACCCACCCGGCTTTCATTTGAAATGGGGACTATCCAGACTCTATTATAAGAACCGCACGAATCAAAAAAACTTCCCAGAATTGTCGTTTCATCGCGTGGTGCCGGGGAGGAGTATTTTGTCGCCAAAACGAACCTCACCACTCTCTCTCTCTCTCTCTGACTTTGATCGAAGACGTTCAAAACCAGCCACCCCTCCATAAGATTTCTTCTTTTTGTTTCTTCTTCCATAATTCAATACCACTTTCCATTTTCTTTCGGATCAAAAAGTGGTTGAAATCAGAGAGCCTTTTTCTTCGCGATTGAATAAATAAAAAATGGCGTCGGAACAGTTAATGTCCGGTTCCGGGACCCGGTACGTACAAATGCAATCAGACCCGTCTCCGTCTTTAACGCCGTCCTTCTACTCATTCCGTCAAAGCTCCGCCGATTTCACTCGGATTTTCGACGATTTGCCAGAGGCCACCATCGTCTCCGTCTCTCGCCCCGACGCCGGCGATATTAGCCCCGTGCTCCTCACTTATACCATCGAGTTCCAATACAAACAGGTGCCTGTTTTCTCTATTTCTTCTATTCTCACTCAAATGCTTCAATTTTCTTAACCTATAAGCTCAGATCGTACTTTGTATTCTTTTTTGAAAATTTTCGGTCGTAATAAATAAACTCGATTACATTTTGCATGTGATTTAGAGATAACCGATGAAAAGGAAAGATGATGTTTTATGGATCTCATTTTAATAGTCTATGCGTGGGCTTAGGCCATCCTTTTGTTTTTCTTGCCTGCTATGCTTAGTATTGAATTCCAAATCTGGCTCGGGCCAATCATTTTTGCTCTTTTATGTGCCTTCTATTGGTTCTGTGTTTTGATCTTGCGGATCTAAGCTGATTGTGCTTATCCCTGTTACCGATAGAGTTCTTTTCACTTATATAAATTAAAAAAGTACTTGCACCTCTTGAATACATTCTATCAGAATACTTGCAAATCTGGCAGAAAATATTTTTGTTGAGCATCTATTTTTACGGTTTAGTTTTTTGGTGCGCTAATTCCGTGCTATTATTTACTAGTTCAAGTGGCGCCTAGTAAAGAAGGCATCACATGTTTTCTATTTGCACTTCAATTTGAAGAAACGTGTCTTCATCGAGGAAATTCATGAGAAGCAGGAGCAGGTGCGTGTAACATGAATTGCAAACCTGTGGCAACTCGTTTTCAATGCTCTTTTGATTTTATTTTTTATTTTTTTATGTATTATTGTTTGGGAAGGTCTGGGGTTTTGATATAGTTTTTATTGGAACACTATATTAAAGGTTAAAGAATGGCTTCAAAATCTAGGAATAGTAGATCAAGCAGCCATGGTGCAAGATGATGATGAACATGATGATGAGGCCATTCCCCTAAATCATGATGAAAGTTCCAAAAACAGGTGACCAGTAAACCCCCAGCATGCATTTCAATTGAAGCAGTTATTTTTTTGTTGGGCTCATAATTGTAATAGCTCTTACAGGTGTGTTTTTTCTTGTCCAGAGATGTTCCATCTAGTGCTGCTCTGCCGATTATTACACCAGCCCTGGGAAGGCAACAGTCCATATCAGATAGAGGAAAGGTTGCAATGCAAGGGTATTTAAATCACTTTCTTGGGAACCTCGATATTGTCAACTCCCGAGAGGTATGCTTGGTGCATGTGTTACTTTAATTCCATGCCTTTTTCATGCTATCAAGCCTCTTAATACAATCAAGCATGGCAGTATTATGCAAGTCATTTTTTTCCTTGCTTCCATGTGATTTGATTAATCATCAATCCAATGCTAAAGGCAGCGTGTATATTTGGAAGTTAGATTATTGTAACAAGATTCAAGGGAATATTCTGGGTATTCTACATGATTAATCATGAGAAGCAAATTCTTTAGTGCGGTTGATCAATGGGGGTACTTTTATGATATTAGCAATAGTTGATGGAAGGCCCGGTTATACCTTGGAACTAATATGGTCTTGACCTATCTTAGTGGGTGATAATTGCTTATAGTTGATATTTTTTGGAATGGTTTTCATGATTGTGAAGTGGATTTTGGTGCATGAATTTTTGGCTAAGTTGCATGACATTTTGATTCTCTGCGAATCTTATAACATTTTTGATGAAGCCAAGCAATCGCATGGTTTACTTTTCTGAGTAAGAATGTGTTGGCTCTTAGTTGGTTACAATCGTCAACAATTCTCAGCTGGTACATTGTTATGAATTTAATTCTTGTACATCTTTTACCAGTACGATGTTAATTATTTCCTAGTCTTTGACAATGGTTTATGATGTACTGCAGGTTTGCAGGTTTCTGGAGGTTTCAAAGTTATCATTCTCACCAGAATATGGTCCTAAGCTGAAGGAAGATTATGTGATGGTGAAGCATCTACCAAAAATTTTAAAGGGCGACGACGAGAGGAAATGTTGTCCTTGTCATTGGTTCGATTGTTGCAATGACAATTGGCAAAAGGTAATGGTATCCTGTTTCTGAAATTTGGACTGGACTTTGCTTGGTTGTGCTCTGTTTTGATGGAACATACCCGTGTGGATTTGTGTTCTACAAGGAACAAAGAATGTTAACATTCCTTTTCCTTGCACCTTGCATTTGTGTTCTACCTAATAAGACCATAAAGTGAATTGATTTGGTAGAAGCAAACATCTCATATGTAGTAGCATGTAGCTCACATATCATGGGTGCCACTTGGCAGGCATCCCAAGGAAATGAAATACGGTTATGACAATGTGATCTGGCATCCACCAGTTTTGGAAAAGTTTCGGTCATAATAAATAAACTCGATTACAGCTCACTGCATGATAAAAGGCATGCAGTGAAAATGTTATAATGAAGCCGTGTGTATGGATCTAGGGTTTTGTATCATATTTGTAGGGCCCGTTTGGATACTTAGAATATCTCAGTATATCTGTAAATAGTAGTGAAATGGTTTGAGTTAAGATGTTTTATTGGGTTTTGGGAAAGGAGAGAAAAAGTGGAATAAAAATATTATAAAGTTAAAAAATTGTTTGAATATTATTTTTTAATATTAATTTTGTTTTGAAATTTGAAAAAGTAATTGATTTTTGTGTTTTGTTTAGGAGTTTGGGAAAGTTGTAATGATTAGGTAATGATTAGATGAAAAAGGTTGAAAATTTGAAATTGAAAAGCGTTTTGTGTTTTGAGTGATGTTTGGGAAGAAAATATATGAGAATATTTGAGAATACTTGAGATATGTTGTGTTGCCAAACGGGACCTAGTCCTGGATGCATCCCACTACCCTATTCTCAAACTTTCTAATCGTTATAACAGTAGGATCATTATTGAAACTTCTTATCTCTCTTTTTTCTCTTTCCTCCAGGTCATACTTCATTTGGTGCTCAATGTACTATTTGCCTTAAAATACAATTGGTCCTCATATTTTTTAAAGAGCTTTGTTACTCATTATCACCACACACCACACTTTTTTTTTTTTTAATTTGTTTTTAGTTTTATTCTTCTTAAACTAATTGAATTCTTCTACTCATCATCCATCACCAAATATTTGGGAAGAGAAAATAAAAAAATAAAAAAATAAAAAATTATATGTGGTGTGGTGTGAGGATGATGAATAGAATTTTTCTTTTTTAAATGTTTAATATTTTTGGCTTTTCAATCTTTTGCTTGACACTCAATTTAGAAATCTATGAAATATTTCACGGCATATGGCATAAGATGTACTGTACTTTGTCATTGTTTTTGAAAATCTCTAAGACAATTTTCTCTAGCTCACCCCGTGTTTCTTTTTTATTCTCTATTTAATTATGTGTAGGTTTGGGCTGTGCTAAAACCTGGATTCTTGGCATTGCTGGAGGATCCTTTTCATACCCAACCCCTAGATATAATTGTCTTTGATGTACTACCTGCCTCAGATGGGAATGGAGAGGGTCGAGTATCGCTAGCAAAAGAAATAAAGGAACAGAATCCCTTACGCCATGCTTTTAAGGTAAGCACCAACAGGTCTTACTGATGATTTACCCTTGTTCCTGGCTAAAAGTCTTAAAAGTTGACTTTCCACTTTGGTTTTTCTAAATAATTAGAACTTTAGGACTTTCTAATATATTGCTTTATATGGAGGCTAGGCATAATGGTTTTATGTCGTTAAAACTGAAAATGTGTGTATCTATCCACCATACAGTTAATACCAAGCACTTAGGCTCTTCTAGGTCAGTATTCAGGTGCTGCATGAAGCATTTTTTTTAAAGTTTGAATCCTATTCATGACTATTTTTGTGCCCACCCTCTGGGATCTATTCCTATAATTGCCCAATATCTATGGGTGGGGGGGAGTCAACTAATGACGATTTGGGTTTTCAAAATCTCTGGAGGAAAAATAAAGAGGAGAAAGAACCCTGAGGGGTTGACCCAAGTGGTGAAGGCCTTGGTCTTGGGGTATCACTCCCTTCAAGGTCCAAGGTTCAACACCTCATGGGTGCAAACAATCTTTTGGGGCCACACTCCCTGGTGAAAAGCTAGCGATTTAACCAGTTCCGTGTAGGGAAACTTCCGAGGGTGCGGTACACGGGACCGGGGTTTACTCTGCAGGGGTGGGTCCGAAGGGCCCTACTTTGGAGAGGTTTCCCGACAAGTGAGTTCTATAAAGAGGAGAAAGGTTACAAAAGAAAAGTGAGTTCTATAAAGTTAGGCTGTAGTTTGAGCTTAGAAGTTGTGAGAGGCAACAATTTGACTCCTAGCATGCAAATACTTTGATTCTTATATTTTATTTATTTCAAAGCCTTAGGAACCTTTTTTTATGAGGGGTTGAAATTTTACTTAGATTTGAAGTGCGCATGGTTGATAATTTTTCTTTGTACGCTGCTAAAATTCACCACACTTTATATTGAATCTTGACTTTGGACTGCACTGCTCCAGCAAAGAATGTGACACATGGTAATGGCAGTTGGGTAGATTTTTGTTGTTCCTGCAAGGGCTTGCCTTTTAATTTACTTCTTTGGTTTTGATGATCGCTTGGTGGATGATTTTATCTGCCTGGTGAAAATATCTAGAGCATATCTTTTTTAACAAATATTTGGGCAGGTGACTTGTGGAAATAGGAGCATTAGGATAAGAGCTAAGAGTAGTGCTAAAGTTAAAGATTGGGTTGCTGCAGTCAATGATGCTGGACTAAGGCCTCCTGAGGGCTGGTGTCACCCTCACCGCTTTGGCTCTTTTGCTCCTCCAAGGGGTTTGACTGAAGATGGTAGTCAGGCTCAATGGTTTGTAGATGGTCGAGCTGCATTTGAAGCTATTGCTTCTTCTATTGTGGATGCAAAATCCGAGGTCTGTTCCTTTCAGTTTTAACACACAATATTCAGTTGTAGTTTGATTGATTATCTTAATTTTTGGTGTTAAGTTTCTGTTGGTTGATTGGAAGTTTCATGCAGATATTTATTTGTGGCTGGTGGTTGTGCCCAGAACTGTATCTACGACGTCCTTTTGATGCTCATGTCTCATCCAGGCTCGATGATTTGCTGGAAGCAAAAGCCAAGCAAGGGGTTCAGGTAACCATAAAATCATTAACTATTGTATAGCTTTTCTTCAACCGAACATATCGGATACTGTAATGTTATGCTTTCTTTTATCCTCAGTTTCTTCAGTAAGTGTTGACTTTAATGTATCTTACAAATGCAGATTTATATTCTTCTCTACAAAGAGGTTGCCCTTGCTTTGAAAATCAATAGCGACTATAGCAAGAGAAAGCTTCTTAGCATCCATGAGAATGTGAGGGTACTGCGTTATCCTGACCACTTCTCTTCTGGTGTTTACTTATGGT
The DNA here is from genome assembly GCA_961763995.1 of Juglans cinerea. Lineage (NCBI taxonomy): Eukaryota > Viridiplantae > Streptophyta > Magnoliopsida > Fagales > Juglandaceae > Juglans > Juglans cinerea. The sequence goes on from CAUIVZ010000010.1 coordinate 11,694,842, forward strand.
ATGCAATAATTGCAACTTTTCATGGGTTTTGTAGATTCTACTGCATATTTATAGTATCCAACTATAGTGAACGTTTTGCATTTTCTGATTTTAGTTTCCCGATATATATAGGTCCCATCATGAAAAGCTTGTCATTATAGATTATCAAATATGCTTCATTGGAGGACTGGATTTATGCTTTGGTCGTTATGACACATATGAACACAAAGTGGGTGATTGCCCTCCTTTGATATGGCCTGGAAAGGACTACTATAACCCAAGGTAAGTCTCCTGTTCATTCACCAGATCCTATGTTGGATTGTTGAATGGGAAGTTGTTAGACGCTAGTAATGAATTGATTTCCTTTTATGTATTTAGTGATTCAGATACCTTCATCAAAGTTTGGTAATCATTTTGTTGATAGACTGTAGCATTCATGGTATACTGAATTGACTCTTTAATGTTCATATATTGCTCTTTTGTAGGGATAGTTGTTATGTTTCTTAATTAAACCATGGTGAACTGGATACTTTTTTTTTTATAAGTAAACGATTGTATTAATAATAATAGGCATAACACAAGTATACAAGATGGTATATAAGAGATAACACCTATCTAGGAAGAAACAGAGGATACAAGAAAGTCATGAACATCACGGCCATTAAAATCTACAACTAAGGCCCATAGAAATAGAGTTCTAATAAAAAGGGATCTAAGTTCCTCTATTGTGCGCTCTGTCTTCGAACGTTCGATCATTCCACTCCTGCCACAAACACCACAAAATACAAATACGAACCATCTTCCACACAGCTTTGATTTGTGGGATAGCTCCCAGCGCTGTCCAGCTGGCCAGTAGCGCTGTCACTGAGGTGGGCATAACCCAAGCTAAGTCTAATTTGCAAAAAACTTCATCCCATAGCGCTCTAGCAAGCTCACAATGCAGTAAGAGATGATCCACGATCTCACCAATTTTCTTACACATGCAGCACCGATCTATTATGATCACCCCGCGCTTCCGCAAATTATTCGTCGTCAAAATCTTAACTAAAGATGTTGTCCAAGCAAAAAATGCCACTTTAGGAGGTGCCTTGTTTTGCCAAATCTTTTTCCATAGAAACTGATTGTTCTACGACTGTGTGAGAGACAGAGCGAACCGAGAATGTGTCTTTACCTGCGGGTACCCGCCACAGCGAGTCAACATTGGGAGTGCTCAGTTGCAACTAGGCCTGCAACCCGAGCAATCCGTTCATGATTTGGGACCCGACCTGACCCGAGATTCTGGATGTGTTAGAAAGAATCGACCTGACCCACATATTCTTGATCGGGTCAACCTGTGTTTTTTTCTTTCCTTTTCAAATTCAAATACTAGCGATAAAACATGTTCAATCGTCATCCAGTACTTAACTCGCTTTGATCTTCTCCGATTACAATCAACCTCCTTTCAGTCTCGGGGTTTGTTTTGCCCACCACAGGGATACGCCATTCGACTCAGTTTCTTGAAGCTCAAGGAGAGCCTAGGCGATAAGGGGAAATTTGAAGAGAAGGATTAAAACCGATTCTGGGAGGGGGGCTAGGGTTTCATCTGCAGATTTTATAAGCGGGTCATCGGGTTGTACGGGTCGAACCCGAGCATTAGTTAAACCCGTCTTTTTCGGTTCGAGTCGGGTCGGGGCTCACGGATGAGCCGGGCCACTCAATTATCTGCACAGGCCTAGTTGCAACACGGAATACAAGAGATTAAAAAATTCCTTAAAGCTACCAACTTCCCAGTCTTGGGCCACCCTGTTAAAGTTAATGTTCCATTGGACATGGTCCTCAAATATTACCATTAGTTTAGCCACTGAAGCTTCTTTCTCACTTGCAACATGGAAAACTGAAAGGAAGGATTCCTTTAAGGCATTATTCCCACACCAAAGGTCGCTCTCGAATTTTATTCTAGAGCCATCTCCCAACACAAATCTAGTTTGACAAGTAAAAATCTCCCACTCCCACCCCATAGGCTCCACTTACCTCTCTAGTGCCCCCCCCCCCCCCCCCCAAACACACACCCACCTCCATATTTGCAATCAATCACCAACTTCTATAGGGCTTCCGATTCCATATGGTGGACGAAGGTCCAAAAGCTGTGCACGAGCAGTCTGGTTCGCGGGAAAGAGTAACGTCTCTTTGCGGTGAGGAGGTTTCACGGGACAGTGATGAGGTTCCGTGTGGTCTTCCACTTTTGGTGATGAGTAGTCCTGATGAGATATTTTCTGGGGATGATAGTCCTCTTAATAATATGGTTTTAAGTGGTGAAACAAATAAGTTGGGTGTTTCGGATTTGATTTTGATCCCCAATAACAGTGTTGGGGAGGAGGGGGCTCTTACTCCTCTATGTACACTCCCTCCCAGTGATTATGGGAGTTGTTCGACGAATTGGATTTTTAAAAAGGTAGAGGAGCTACAGAAAATTTTTGGGGTCTCTTTTGGAGGTTATGAGGAACAATTTATGGTCCTTCTTGTGGCTATTGAAGCTAGTCGTTCGAAATCAGCTACAAAACAAGATAGGGAACTTAAACGCTTAACATGCTCCATCAATTATGATGTTAAGGATGGGAGTAGTGGAAGGGTTAGATCAAAAGGGAGGGGTAAGTTAAGTTTTAATGAAGCCTAAGATTGTTTCTTGGAATGTAAGGGGTCTCAATGATAGGGACAAACGTCTTCGTATCAAAGCTCTATTGAGATTGTGGAAGGGTGATGTGATATGCTTGCAAGAAACAAAGTTGGGTTTTATTGATAGAAGTTTTGTGCGTAGTATTTGGGGATGTTCTTATATGGGTTGGTCCTATTTGGCCTCTCAGGGAGCATCAGGTGGAGTATTATTAATGTGGGATAAAAGAGTGGTTGAGGCGATTGAGGAGTGTGTTGGAGAGTTTTCGGTTTCGGTGTTATTCAAAAATGTGAGCTATGGGTGGATTTGGGCTTTTGCAGGGTCTTATGGTCCCAACATAGATAGAGATAGACGACGGTTGTGGGAGGAGTTGGCGGGAATACACTCTTTATGGGATGTGCCGTGGTGTATGGGGGGTGATTTTAACATTACTCGTTTTCCTAGTGAATGATCGGGGCATCATCGACACACTTTGGCCATGGCGGAATTCTCTGAGTTCATCTTTGATATGGATCTTATGGACCTCCCTTTGGTAGGTGGTAAGTATACTTGGTCTAACGGCCGTGCTTGGTCGAAATTGGATAGATTCTTTGTCTCGCCGTTATGGGAAGCCTACCATCCAGAAGTAAGTCAGAAAAGGTTAGCTAGAGTCAGTTCAGACCATTTTCCCATTCTCTTAGATTGTGGTGGCATTCAAGGGGATCGCCGGTATTTCAAGTTTGAGAATATGTGGCTTAAGGTGAATGGGTTTGTAGAGATGGTGAGAACTTGGTGGACTTTGTACCAGTTTAGTGGCACTCCGAGTTTTATTCTTGCAGGAAAGCTGAAGGCTCTAAAGCAAGACCTGAAGAAATGGAACTTGAAAATTTTTGGTCACACTGACAATCAAAAGTCTATTTTGTTGGAGGAGTTGCAGGAGTTGGAGGGTAAGGAATTATTGGGAAGGGCCTCGGAGGAGGAGTTATTGAGGAAAGTAACGGTTGTGGCAGAGTTGGAAAGGGTTTTGTTGTTAGAAGAGACTTCATGGCGCCAAAAATCCAGAGCCCTTTGGTTGAAAGAGGGTGATAGGTGTACGAAGTTTTTTCACAAAATGGCTAATTCTCATCGATGTAATAATGCGATTGAGCTGTTACATTCAGGTACTCAGGTGCTATCTTCTTCCGCTGATCTAGAAAGTCATATTGCACATTATTATGAGACTCTTCTTACCGAATCAGTAAATTGGAGGCCGAAGCTTGATGACTTATCGTTTGAGGCAATTGATCCGCAGCTTGTGAGTGTCTTGGAGAGACCTTTTGTGGAAGATGAGATTTTCAAGGTCATATCTGGTATGGCTAAGGATAAAGCGCCGGGTCCGGATGGTTTCTCAATGGGTTTCTTCCAAACTTGTTGGGATGTGGTGAAAGGTGATGTCTTGCGGGTGTTCAGTGAATTTCACGCTTATCAAAAGTTTGAAAAATCACTTAATGCGACCTTTATTGCACTCATTCCTAAGAAATATGGGACGTCGAATATTGAGGATTTTCGCCCAATAAATTTGGTTAGCAGTGTCTATAAGATTATTTCAAAGGTTCTTGCTAATCGGCTTAGTCCAGTGCTGGAAAATATTATCTCCAAGCCCCAGAATGCTTTTATTCGTGGGAGATATATACTTGATTCGGTGCTCATTGCAAATGAGTGTTTGGATGCTAGATTGAGGGAGGGAAGTCTAGGTATTCTTTGCAAGCTAGACATGGAGAATGCTTATGATCATGTGAACTGGGATTTCCTTTTGTATTTGTTGAAGAGGTGTGGTTTTGGAGATAGGTGGATTTCTTGGATGCGTTTTTGTATTTCAACTGCCTGGTTTTCAGTGCTAGTTAATGGCACTCCTGCTGGTTTTTTTTATAACTCGAGGGGTTTGCGACAAGGTGATCCGTTATCTGCCTTTCTTTTTGTCATAGTTATGGAGGCGTTGAGTAAGATGGTGCAGGCTACTGTTAGTGGGGGTTTTTTATCTGGTTTTCAGGTGGGAAATGGCTCTGGTAGTCCTTGTATCATTTCACATCTCCTTTTCGCAGATGACACTCTGTTGTTTTGTGAAGCGGATAGGAGTCAGGTCCAAACTTTGCGTGCTTTATTACTTTGTTTTGAAGCAGTATCAGGGCTTAAGGTGAACCTTGACAAGTCTGAGTTGGTTCCGGTGGGTGTGGTCCCTAATATACGTAATCTAGCAAGTCTTCTGGGTTGCAGGGTGTCCTCGTTCCCAATGAAATATCTGGGTCTTCCGCTAGGTGCTGCTTTCAAGAGTAGAGCTATATGGGATGGGGTGGTAGAGAAGATAGAGAAAAGGTTGGCTAGATGGAAAATGGTGTATCTATCGAAAGGGGGTCGTCTCACTCTTATCAAGAGTACCCTTACAAACCTTCCCACTTATTTTTTATCCCTTTTTCCTATGCCTGCAGGGGTGGTGAATAGAATTGAGAAACTCTTCAAGGCATTTCTATGGGGAGGCTTAGGGGAGGAGAAGAAAGTTCATTTGGTTAATTGGAAGACAGTATGTTCTCCAGTTGTGTACGGGGGGTTGGGTGTGTGTAATTTGAGAAGTTTTAATAAAGTGTTGTTGGGGAAATGGCTTTGGAGATATCATATGGAAGGGGGTTCTTTGTGGAGGGAAACTATAGATGCTAAATATGGTGTTGATTGGGGTGGTTGGTGTTCTAAAGAAGTGAGAGGGGGGCATGGAGTGGGGCTATGGAAGTTTATAAGGAAGGGGTGGATTATTTTTGTAAATCATATTCGTTTTGTCCCAGGTGAGGGTAATCGAATTAGTTTTTGGCGGGATGTGTGGTGTGGAGATCATGCATTGGAAAGGGTGTTTCCAGCTTTATATCGTATTGCAGTTAATAAGGAGGTTTCTGTGGCGGAAGTGCGATTATTTGCTCATGGTTCGCATCAGTGGAATATTCTGTTTAATAGAGATATTCATGATTGGGAATTATCTATGGTTTCAGATTTTTTCAGCTTGCTACATTCTTTAGGGTCTACTATGGCGCAACATGACAGCTTGAAATGGAGGTTCCAGGATCATAAGAAATTCACAGTAAATGCGTATTACAAAATTTTGATTTCACAGGATCACACCTCATTCCCTTGGAGGAACATTTGGAGGTCTCGAGTGCCCTCTAGAGTTGCTTTCTTTGTTTGAAATGCCGCCCTTGGGAAGATCTTGACCACGGACAATTTGAGGAAGAGAGGATGCATTGTGCTGGATTGGTGTTACATGTGTAGAAAGAATGGAGAATCGGTAGATCATCTTTTACTGCATTGTGATGTAGCAAGAGGGTTGTGGGATGAGATTTTTCGACGGGTCGGTGTGGCTTGGGTAATGCCTAGGAGAGTGGTGGAGTTGATGGGTTGTTGGAGAAAATTGCAGGGCAGTCATCAAGTGGCAGCAGTTTGGAGAATGATTCCGTTGTGTATCATGTGATGTATTTGAACGGAAATGAATATGCGTTGCTTTGAAGACAAGGAACGAACAATGATGGAGCTGAAGAATTATTTTCTGCACACTTTATTGCTTTGGTTTTCAGCTATTGTATTAAATGGGGATGATATTCATGAATTCTTATCTTTAGTTCATCGCTCTTAGAATGTATCTAGGTGTTCAACTGTATACTTCTTGTGTACTAAGTACATGCCTATTTCATTCACATCAATAAAGTTTATCTCTTATCAAAAAAAAAAATAAGTCCTTAGGTTTCTGACTCCCAAGCCACCATATGAGATTGGGGAGCATACCTTATCCCAATTGACTAGATGGAATTTGTGTTCATCCGGTTCGCCACGCTTGCTGGAATTGGGAATAGAGAAAGGAAATACGTTGGTAAATTAGACAAGGTGCTCTTGCTTAAGGTGATCCTGCCACCTTTGGACAAGTACAGTCTTTTCCAACCAACCAATCTACGTTCTATTTTCTTGATCACTGTATCCCATATAGATTTGGCCCTCGAGGCAACTCTCAATGGGAGACCAAGGTAATGCATAGGGAGAGAGGAAACCTTACATCCATGAGTGTTAGCCAGGTAGTGGATGTTATGAACATTGCCAACTACTCAACTAGCACCAGCCCTGACTTGGCAAAGGTCACTTTCAAACTTGAAGCCGCTTCAAAACAGAGTAGAAGTGCACTCAGTGCCCGAACTTGGTTCTGGTCTGCCTCACAAAATATTAGTGTCATCTGCAAACAACGAATGAGAAATTGTAAGAGTACCCCTCTTAGGGTCACCAACCGAGAATCCAATCACAAAGCCATTAAGGACACAACCGAGATCATTCTACTAAGTGCCTCCATAACCACAACGAAGAGGAGTGGGGACAACGAATCTCCTTTTCTTTGGCCTTAGGAGCTGTTGAAGGAACCAACTGGACTACCATTCACTAAAACTGAAAATTTCGCCGTTGAAATGCACCAACTGATCCACGAATACCATCTCTCCCCAAAACCACACCTCCCAAGTAGGTAGAGTAGAAAGTCTCAATTAATGTGATCATATGCCTTCTCCATATCCAGCTTGCATGGGATACCTGTATTGGCGGATTTTAGTCTACTATCTATGCATTCATTGGCAATGAGAACCGTGTCCAGAATTTGCTTGCCCCTTACAAATGCATTTCGGGGTTTTGTGATGATTTTCCCTAATACCTCACCTAGGTGTTTTATAAGCACCTTAGAAATTATCTTGTAGACCCCGTTCACCAAACTAATAGACCGAAAATCCTTAACCTCCAATGCCCCAATCTTCTTAGGAATTAGGGCAATAAATGTGGCGTTAAGGCTTTTCTCAGATTTCCCCACCGAGAAAAGTTCTTGGAATACTTTCATTAGATCATCCTTCACCACCTCCCAACATGATTGAAAGAATCCCATAAAAAAACCGTCTGGACCTGGTGCTTTGTCTTTTACCATTTTCCTCACAATTCCATGAACCTCTGCCTCCTAGAAGGGCCTCTTCAACCAAGAGACAGTATGCGGCTCAATTGACTCAAAACTTAGTCCATCCGGCTTTGGCCGCCACCCTTCTTGTTCGGTAAGCAAATGTTCAAAAAAATCATAAACATGTTCTCGAATCATAGGGGCCTCCGTACAAGCCACACCTTCTATATTTAGCATTTCAATGTTATTTGTTCTCCTATGAGAGTTAACCACTCCATTGAAGAATTTCGTACTTCGATTCCCTTCTTTTAACCACAAAGCTCTTGGTTTCTGGCGTCAAGAAATTTCCTCCAATAAGGTAACCCTCTCTAATTCTGATAGAAGCTCTGTCTTTCGAGATAACTCATCTGAAAATAGAACCCGGTCCTCATATAAGCTCTCTAACTCCTGTAGCTCCACCAACATGGATTTCTTCCGTTCATCTATGTCACCAAAGGAAAGAGAGTTCCAAAGCTTTAAATCATTTTTTAAAACTTTTAGTTTACTTGGCAAAGATAAAGCTAGGGGTGCCATGAATCTGATATGAGGACCACCATTACCTGACTCTATCCAAAAAACCTTCAGTTTTCAGCCACATATTTTCGAACTTGAAGTATCGACACCCTTCTTGGATACCCCCACAATCCAACAATATAGGAAAACGATCCGAACAAATACGAGGCAACCTTTTTTGACATATGTCTGGATAATGGATTTCCCATTCCGATGAGACTCAAACTCATCTCAATTCATCCTTACAACTTTTTTAAATTTCTACATAAAATATAATAAACAATTCAACTTTTTCAAATCCCAAAATAATAATAATATTAAAAAATAATATTTTAACAATATTTTATTCAACTCTCAACTCAACTCAGTTCAACATCCAAACGCAGCCTAAAAATTTGTCCAATCTAGACCATGATTGATTAGACCACGTGAATGTTTCCCCCATTAGTGGAATATCCACCAAACTCAAGTAAAAAATACACTCCGAAAATTTTAACATTGCTGGTCGCAAACTATTTTCTTCTGAACGTTCACTTGGAAATCTTGTAACATTAAAATCCCGACCTATGCACCATGGGAGATCCCTCCAGCTAATTCTTCCCACAAGAACCTTTTGGTGCTGTCCAAGTTTGGCCCGTATATACCAGCAAAAACCCACAAGAAATTATCTTCCACACTCTTAAAGGAACATGCCACCGTGAACTCCCCCAATGAATTTCTCTATTTTCTCCACCACCCTTCTGTCCCACATCAATAAAACACCTCCGGAAGCGCCATCCGATGCTAGGTATGCCCAATCCACATATGGACAGCTGCAGATACTTCGAATAAGTCTTCTTGTAATAAATTTCAGCTTTGTTTCCTGCAAACATACCATGTCCACCTTCCACTCACAAAGCAAGCTTTTTATACGAAGACGCTTATTGGCCTCATTGAGTCCTCAGACATTCCAAGACACAATTTTTGAGAAGCAGCTAACCCCTTCCCTTTGGATCTTTCGTGACTAGAGCTGCCCTCATAGTTAAGAGACCACGTTAGTCTTTTTAGCTCCCTTTGTTTTTTGGACCCAGATTTTTTAAGCTGGTTATGGCCCACTTCAATGGCAGTGAGCAATGCCATGAATTGTTCTTCAAATCCCTCACATTCCATCCCCACACAACATTGAATTTCCTTTACCTTGTGTAGAACCCAATCAGAAACACTAGACTGGGTAGGGAATAAACAGTTAAGTGGTACAGGCTCCCCGGGTCTCTAGTAGCCCACTGCAAGCCCATTGGCGTCCCCATTTCCTCCTCTAAACTAATCCCACCCTCCCATTCAGAGAGTCCCTGCAATGGAACAATCATTTGTGGAGGTTCAACATACATCGCACTTAGGTCAACTTTTCATTTAATATATTTTCTTGCGGCAGTGGTTGGCTGGTTCTGCTTTAAAAATCACTGGCTAGGAGGTTTATATTTAGTGTGCAGTGAGAACCGTTCTTTAACTAATTGCTAGTTGGTTGGAGCAGTACTCTTCCTTTTATTGATATTTTTAATTATGCTTTTTTTCATTTGATAAGGGAATCTGAACCAAATTCATGGGAAGACACTATGAAAGATGAGGTGGATCGTGGAAAATATCCTCGTATGCCTTGGCATGATGTTCATTGTGCTCTTTGGGGACCATCATGTCGTGACATTGCTAGGCACTTTGTTCAGCGCTGGAACTATGCAAAGGTCGCTCTTTCATTACAGTAATCTTATGATATAGGTTGTATTGTCAAAATTGTTATAACATTACAATGTTAACTTGAGTATGCCTTTCTTCAGAGAAATAAAGCTCCAAATGAGCAAGCAATCCCACTACTAATGCCTCAACAACACATGGTTATTCCACATTACATGGGAAAAAGCAGAGTGATGGAGGTTGAAAGTATAAATGTTCAAAATCATAGCAACCTTAGAAGACAGGATTCCTTTTCTGCAAGATCGTCACTACAAGATATCCCACTTCTCTTGCCTCAAGAAGCTGATGGGCTTCATGCTCCTAGTGGAGAACCAAAATTAAATAGGTTGGACCTCACTAATCTTGATCAGCCAAGCAAAGTTAGCAGTGGTCTTTCTTTCTCTTTCCGGAAGTCCAAAACTGAAGCAATAGGTCCGGATACACCATTGAAGGGCTTTGTAGATAACTTTGAGTCCTTGGATCATCATGAGAAACTGCTTTCAGATAGGGTGGTACAGCCCGGCATGAAAAGTTCAGATCCAGATTGGTGGGAAACTCAAGAACGGGGTGATCAGGGTGGATTTGCTGATGAATCCGGTCAAGTTGGTCCTCGTGTTTCATGCCGCTGTCAGGTGGGCTTTAACTCTGAAACTTCCAGAATTGTCATATTATCATCTGCGAAAATATCAACAACCTGCCCTGATGTCTTTAGTGGTATCACTAACTTACCGATTCTTCCTTTTTTTTTTTTTTCTTTTTTTTTTTAATTTATGGTGCATTATTTACTCTCTCCATCCCAAAGTCACTTCCTTTCTGTTATAGTCTGTCCCATAATGAGTGTCATTATTGAAAAAGGTCAATGTTACTTGTTTCACTTCCCTAATTTGTCCATTGTTGTTTGGTGTATTAGTTTGAACAATACAGACATCTGGCTATAGTAAAAAAATTAATTTGTCCTGAATATTGTTACAAGAAAAATTAAAAAGTGATATTCAAAGGACCAGTGCACATTGCTTGAAGCGTTCTTGATATGTTGTGATTTTCAATTATGATGGTCACGTTGGGAAGGAGGCGGTACCGTTTTCTATGTTTTTATATGCTGATTTATTTCTCCCCCTTGTAAGAGTAATAATTTTTTGAATGAACCATTTTATCCATTTGAGTTGTCAATAATTGAAGCTGGGAAATAAGGATATTTGGAAGCTTTCAAAGTGGAGCAGTCACTGTAGAGATAGATATTCTGAATATTGACTGAGGGAGGGAGGGGGTTTTTATTGATTCATTCAGGGGGTTCTTATAGCTTTATCAGTGTTTTCTTTTTTGATGATGAGAGTATTTTTAAACTTTATCCTTTTCCTTTCTCACTAATGCTTGTTTGAATGGTGATGTTTTTTACTACCTTTATTTTCAGGTCATTAGAAGTGTCAGCCAGTGGTCTGCTGGAACAAGCCAAACTGAAGAGAGCATTCATGGTGCTTATCGTTCTCTAATTGAGAAAGCAGAACACTTTATCTACATTGAGGTGATTTTTGTCTATATGTAGTTTCCCTACCATTCTGAATCAATTTTTTGATACTAAATTGTATAGAATTTGATTTTTTTAAAAGTAAAAATAAAACCTGTATAGAATTTAACACTTGTAGCTTGTAAAATATTTCTTCCTATGAACACCAAAGGAAATTGACTGCAAGTTTGTGCCTGAATAGAAGATATGTGGGGGCGTTTTCTTGATAAGAAGCTTAACAGCTATGTTTGCATAGAGAAAACCTGTGTACTTGGGTACCACCTTTGTGCTTTTTAATAAAGATCTTACTTATAAAAAAAATTGCATAAAAAACGAAGCACAGGTAAAACACTTTGAATTGCTCAATTTAAGAATAAAACCCTCATATTAGAAGTATTTGAAAAAAGGACATTTCAGGAGTTCCTGTTAGTATTCATATCCAAATTACGGTGGGATGGTTGACTTTTTGAAGATGACCCATTTAAGATCTAACTTGTAAGCTATTATTGATGATGCATAAAGTATGAATTTGAACCATTCAATTTCATGGGGTAACCTAAGAGGCCCTTGAACGGACCTCTATTGTGTTATTATTTTAGGGCTACATGCATGATTGGTCCAATGTGCTTAAAGCATCTTGGCTCGGCTCAGGGTGAATTTAGCCATACCTGTTTGTATCTATTCCAAGTTGGTCACAAATAAATTTAAAAATTATTCTGCTGTTGAAATAACTATCATTAACCATTTGGTGGTAGCCACTTGACTCATTAATCTTCTCTTGTTTTCATTGTTTCTGTTTTCTTGTGTGGGCTGGGGGCTGGTTGCTATTTTTGCTTTTAGGCCGTACTTCTGGTTAGAATATGAGACATTATTTTACCATCTCGTTCCTTCTCTTTTTAAATAGTCTCGATGTATTCCCACTTATATCTGTTCATTTTAGGCCATGATTACCCATCCTGTCCAATACATGTGTACTTAAGAGCGAGGGTAGTTTAAAATACTTCCTTCAAAATGCTTAAAAGGCAAGTCTGGTAGAAACTATTGAAATGGATAGGACTCAGAAAGAAACTGAAACTTTTTTTTTTTTTTTGATAAGTAAAAAAAGAAACTGAAACTAAAACATTTTCACAAGCCTGTGTAGAACTTCTTGCGTTATAAATGAAATGGAAACCAAGTGAGGCTGTTTCCCAATAAACCAGAGCAATGTTTTAATGATGGTTAGATGTTGTAAACTGAGCAGTGGAAAGCCACATAGGATTTGGAGGCAGACATTGGAAACTTACTCAGAATTCAGGTTGTTATCAGGGGTTAAATTGCAGAATGGTATTATTGCTCATGAGCCAAATGGTTGGACGGGCTCAGTAAATGTTGATAAAAGACCTTGACAATGTTCTTACCCGTCAGAGTTTATGGATGCTGTATGCTTGGGCATTTTTTGAGCGTTAATTTTATTTTATTGTTTTTTCCCGGCCTTTTGGATTAATTCTTTACTTGTTCCCAGAACCAATTTTTTATATCAGGCCTCTCTGGAGATGAGACAATACGCAATCGTGTGTTAGAAGCATTATTTCGGCGAATTATGCGAGCATACAACGATAAGAAGCTTTTTAGGGTTATAATTGTTATACCACTACTACCAGGTTTCCAGGTTCTAATTCCCTTCTCAATGTCCTTCAAATCTGAAATTGGTTAATCTGTTATATTTCTAAATTGGTTGATATTTTAACAGGGGGGTGTGGATGATGGAGGTGCAGCATCTGTGAGAGCCATAATGCATTGGCAATATCGAACTATTTGCAGAGGACATAATTCGATATTGCATAATCTCTATGAGCTTCTTGGTCCTAAAACACATGATTACATTTCTTTCTATGGCCTTAGAGCTTATGGAAAACTTTCTGCGGGTGGTCCTGTGGCCTCCAGTCAGGTATTTTCTTGCAACATTGAACCTCAGCCCTTTTTGTTGATACTATTAGATCTTCTCAGTCATTTGCAAATGCCTGCTTATATGCATCTCTTTCCTGCCATGTATCATGATTCCCATCATACTTTTGTCCTTTCAGGTGTATGTGCATAGTAAAGTTATGATTGTTGATGATTGCATAGCACTGATTGGATCAGCTAATATTAATGATAGGAGTTTGCTTGGTTCAAGAGATTCAGAGGTACCACTCCTGCTTGATGTCTCTTCATAGTTTTGTTCATTTTTTCTCCTGGAAATTCTGAAACCTAAAGCTGGAACATGTCAACCCAATTCTATCATGCTTTCTGCAACCCCCCCCCCCCCCCCCAAAAAAAAAAAAAAAAAAAAGAAAACTCCTTGTGGTATGAGGGGAATGCATAACTAACTATAATATGTAGGAACTGGGACTGGAAGCTGCTCTATCTGTGAACCTTAAAGAATCAAGCATTCCAATGATATAGAGCAATCTCTTGAATATTACTTCTAGTCTACATTTAACTCGTCATAGACCCGTGGCATGCATGGAAAAAATTAAAATGATTTAATAAAAATAATATATGTAATTATATTAGGATTTTTTGACTTATTAGTGAATTAATTAGACATTACCATCATCTGCAAGAGCATGAAATCAACAAACACCTCCAGCAATAACAGTATCTGTAATAAATAGAGTTATGAATCTATCAGCCAAAAACACTTGGGGATGTTTGGAAATAATTCTCATCCATCTCATCCCATCTCATTTCCTTCTCAAAAATCACTCAAACATTGTCAAGATTGGTCTGATCTGAATACCTCTTTCTACTGTTTTCCTTCATTTATATAGAAAAGGGTTACAACCGAGCATTGAAGCCAGCGCTTAATTGCGGCTGGTTTTACTATACACGTTAGCTGCTATTTACACGTTAAGTCTTTTTTACGGTAGTCTATTTACTGTATACGTTATCTATTTGTCTGATATACTATCTAGATATAGAAAGCATAAAAGTATCTCTATAACATCCCCCCTCAAATTGATGCTGGTGGATCAAGAAGCATCAATTTGTCAACCAAGAACTGATGCCGATGCCGAGAAAGAGCTTTAGTGAATATGTCTGCAGTTTGACGTTCAGTGGAAATGTGAGGGAGTGTAATCACATGTTTGTCAAAGGATTCACGTATAGAATGGCAATCGACTTCGATATGTTTCGTACGCTCATGGAAGACAGGATTAGCGGCGATCTGAATAGCACTTGTATTATCAGGATGAAGAGGAGTGGGATGTAGCTGAGGAAAACCAAGTTCACCCAATAACCCACGAAGCCATGTGATCTCAGAGCATGCGGAAGACATAGCACGATACTCAGACTCAGTAGAGGATTTGGAAACTCTGTCTTGCTTCTTACTCTTCCAAGAAATGAGTGCATTGCCTAAGAACATGCACCAGCCAGTAGCAGAGCGACGAGTATCTGCACATCCGGCCCAATCAGCATCACTATATCCCACCAACTGTAAGGAAGATTCTTTAGGAAAGAACAATCTGCGTGTAGAGGTGCCCTTCAGATATCGGAGAATGCGACGAACAGCGGCTAAATGAAGATGTCGGGGAGCCTGCATAAATTGACTAACTTGCTGTACAGCAAAAGAAATGTCAGGACGAGTAATCGTCAAGTAGTTCAAACTCCCAACAAGCTGCCGATACAAGGATGGATCTGATAAAAGCTCCCCTTCTTCTTGACGAAGCTTAAGATTTACCTCCAAGGGAGTAAAAACAGAGTTACCCGATTGGAGACCACCCAATGAAATAACATCCTACGTGTATTTGTGCTGGTGTAACAACATACCAGTTGGAGTAAGTTGTACCTCAAGGCCAAGAAAATATTGTAGGGGACCAAGATCTTTTATGTGAAAAGAGGCCTTGAGATGTTGTAATTGCTTAATTAACTCAGTATCGGAGCCAGTGATCACAATGTCATCAACATATACGAGAAGCAATACGATTCTTGCGGAAGTCTTGCGAAGAAAAAGAGAGGAATCAAACTGACTCTGAGTAAAGTGAAAAGCAAGCAGATTAGAGCGAAATTTGTCAAACCATGTACGCGGAGCTTGTTTCAGTCCATACAAGGATCGGCGTAGCCGACAAACTTCTGAGGAAGGTGTGGCAAACATGCCGGGAGGTGGAGACATATAGATTTCTTCCTTCAAATCTCCATGTAGAAAAGCATTCTTTACATCCATCTGACGAAGAAACCACCCTTGCGAGGCAGCAAGTGCCAAGATAGTCCGCACAGTAGTCATTTTTGCAACAGGTGCAAATGTTTCTTCATAATCAATACCATACTCCTGTCGGTTCCCAAGAACCACGAGACGGGCCTTATATCTGTCCAGTGAGCCATCAGCTCGAAACTTGACTGAGTATACTCATTTACAACCAATAGGTTTGACATCAGAGGGACAAATTATAAGGTCCCAAGTGTGATTGTCTTGAAGAGCTTGGATTTCCTCTTGCATGGCCTGCTGCCAACACGCTTGGGTGGATGCCTGAGTATAAGAGTGAGGAACAGAAATAGTGTCTAGAGTGGCAGTAAGCGAGGTGTGAGGAAAACCATACCTATCTGGTGGATGTGTAACCCAAGTGGACTGCCGAGGTATAGGAATCGTAGAATCAGGTGACGGATCAGTGTCTGGAAGGGGCGTTGAAGAAGGGGTAAGACGTCGATGATACACCATACCTGGTTGAAATCGCTTAATACAAGAAGACACATCATCAAAAGCGGGAAGAAGAGTAATAGGAGGATTAGAAATAACCTGAGAATGAAAGAAATATTGATTTTCGAAGAAAATCACATTCCGTGAGATTCGGGATTTATTTGCATGAGCATCATAACAAATAAATCCTTTCTGAGTGGGACTATATCCCATAAAGGCACACATGACAGATTGTGCAGCAAGCTTGTGACGCTCAACAGGTGGCAGATGAACAAAACAAACACACCCAAAGGTATGAAAGGATTGATACTCAGGAGATATGCCAAATAATCGAAAATATGGAGAATCATAATCTAAAGTAGGAGTAGGCAAACGATTGATCAAATAGACAGCAGTAGATAAAGCTTCTACCCAAAACTTAGAAGGTACAGAAGAATCAATCAATAAAGTACGGACGACATCTAAGAGATGACGATTTTTACGCTCAGCGACTCCATTTTGTTGAGGAGTATATGGACAAGAACGCTGAGAAATGATTCCCTTTTGCTGAAGAAAATTTTGAAAAGAATGAGACATGTACTCCCCCCCGAGTCGGAGCGTTAAGTTTTGATACAAGTACTGAACTGTGTCTCAACAAGCGCAACAAATTTTTGAAAGACAGAAAACACGTCAGCTTTAGAACGGAGAAAATATATCCAGGTGAATCGACTATAATCATCTATAAACGTCACAAAATAACGATACTGACCATGAGAAATAATAGGACTCACACCCCAAACGTCAGAATGCACAATCTCAAAACAGTTAGACGCACGACTACCATGTGCAGGAAAAGGTAAAGTTTTACTTTTACCAAGACGACAAGTAGCACAATCCAAAGATACAAGAGAAGAAGAAAATGAATCTTTATTGCCCAAAAAACCATGTTTCATAAGATGAGTCAAGACAACAGAATTAGGATGACCTAATTTCTTATGCCAGACTTCATTAGTATTGGCAGTAGTCGTACAAGCAAGAGAAACAACAGTAGGAATAGAAAACTGTAAGGGAAATCAACGTCCTATTTTAGGCCCCTTCGCGATCACCGTCCCCGACACCTGATCCTGCACAAGACAACCACCACGAGAAAAGTGAACATCACAATTATTATCTACCAATTGTCCAACAGAAATCAAATTGGTAGACAATCCAGGAGAGACAAAAACATCGCGAAATGAAGAGCCCAAATTACCAACAACAGTAATAGGAAGAGTACTGCCACCAGCAATCTGAATATTTTGCATGCCTCTATACTTGCGAACACCATGGAGACCCGTCGTATTACCAGTCATATGATTAGAAGCGCCCGAATCAACAATCCAAGAAGTTGAGTTAGTACCCGTACCTTGCAGGCCTAAGGCCGTAAAAGCAGACACAATCATCTGTTGGACCATTGCTGGTGTGAGAACAGATGAATCAGAGCTTACAGTAGGTGGCGCAGAAGATGAAGAAGAAGACTGTACAGCCGCCTGAAAAGCTTGAGATTGGCGATTCTGAGGCCGTACTCGACAATCTTTGATGAGATGACCCTCTTTCTTGCAGTAGTTACAAACTTTCTTAGGACAGTTGCGAGCGATATGACCAAATTCCTTGCAACTGAAACATTGCAACCTGTTCTTTCCTCTCCCTTGTGCTGCATAAGCTACATTTATAATCTCAGAAAAGACCTTCTCAGAAGTCATACCCATCTGAGTGGATAATCGTTGTTCTTCCCGCAACAAATCTCCCAAACAAATGTCCAAAGAAGGAACCGGATTACGGTTCAACAAACCAGCTCGAACGGTCTCAAATTCGGGTCGAAGCTTCATTAAAAACTGATCGCGTTGACTCTCAGCATGAACTGCTTGAAGAGCCGCGAGTGCCGTAGTGGGAACCTTAGTATGAACAATGGCAGAATACTCGCACCAAAGGTTAATAAAACCAGAATAAAATTGTGCGATAGGTAAATTGCCTTGACTATAAGTACTAATTTCCAATTCTAATTGGAACTTCCGAGCACTATGATCTTGGTGGTAAATACGGTGAAGATAATCCCACATAGCTTGAGCCGTAGTAAAACAACGAAGATTGGTCACAAGGTGAGACTCAATCGTCCCCAATAACCAAGAAATTACCTTGGCATCCTTGACCTCCCATTGAGCAAATTCTTTTTCGTTAGTGGGAACTTCAGTAGAATTATCAATATGATTTGATAATTCTTTTCCTTTTAAAAACATCTTAAACTGAAATTCCCACGTAGGAAAATTCTTTCCAGTAAAGCGAACAATAGTATTTTCAATAGACATGATGAAAAGCACTTAGAGAAATATGCTTAAGTAGTCAATCAAATAAGTGGTAAGATTAGGATCACAATAAACCAAACTCGAAGTCACGGTAACGAGGAGCCCAAACTAAAATGCCCAGACTAAAAATAAAGGACCCAGCGGCACAAGAATAATAGGCACTTCACGAAACAAGGGCCCAAAAATCAGTTGTTGAAGAGAAATACCTTACGGACGAAGGAGAAATACTTCCGACACCTGCCCAGAAATTTACGGAAACCAGAAGAGACCCGACTGCAACACAGCCACACCCAGAAACTTTCGGACCTCCACAAGACGTAGCCGACCACCAGAAACTACCCAGAAAGTGCCGAGAAGCACCAACAACCACCACAGACGTAGCCGACCACCACACAGCCACCCACAGAAGGAGTCGACCACCACAGAAACTGCCGTCTGCCACAGAAATGGCCTACTGCCCCACAGCTGCCCACCCACCACGAGAAGACACCAAAAGAAGGAGCCCGCAAGGCAAAACAGTGTGCGTAACACCCAAGATAACTCCGACAGCCACCAAATACTCAAGCCAACATGAGAAAACACCACAGACAGCTCCGACTCCCAACCGAGAATACCAAAAAAAAGAAAGCAAAAGAAACTTGCGGAAACAGCGAGAAAAAAAAATTTCCTCCCGTCGCAACAAGCCAACACTCAAGGATTAAGATCACAGAGATGAATATCAGACTAGGGGCTCTGATACCATGTCAAGATTGGTCTGAATACCTCTTTCTACTGTTTTCCTTCATTTATATAGAAAAGGGTTACAACCGAGCATTGAAGCCAACGCTTAATTGCGGCTGGTTTTACTATACACGTTAGCTGCTATTTACACGTTAAGTCTTTTTTACGGTAGTCTATTTACTGTACACGTTATCTATTTGTCTGATATACTATCTAGATATAGAAAGCATAAAAGTATCTCTATAACAAACATAAACATTTTCAACTAATCATTACAACTTTTTCAAAATAAAAATTATATTACAAAAAATTATATTTTAACAATAATTTAATTTTATTATATTTTTTATTCAACTTTTTCTCTCATTTTTTAAGACCCAAAAAATATTTAACTCAAACTATCTCATTACTATTCACAAACCATCTTACTACTATTCACAAAATTCTCATCTCATATCATTCCATAAGCAACCAGCGTCCGTTTGGCAACTGAACTATTCTCAAGTACTCTTAAGATATTTCTTTCCCAAACATCACTCAAATACAAAATACTTTTCAATTTAAATTCTTCAACTTTTTTATCTAATCATTACAACTTTCCCAAACTCCTAAACAAAACACAAAAAACAATACAACTTTTTCAAATTTCAAAACAAAAATAATTATAATTTTATTATATTTTATTCAATTTTTTCTATCTTCTTTCCCAAAACCTAATAAAACACCTTAACTCAAACCATTTTGCCACTATTCACAGATATACTGAGATGCTCTAAGGCCACGTTTGGATAATGAGATGAGATGAGATGGTTTTAGATAAAAATTGAAAGTTGAAAAAAATATTGTTATAATATTATTTTTTAATACTATTATTGTTTTGTGATTTGAAAAAGTTGAATTGTTTATTATATTTTGTGTGGTAATTTGGAAAAGTTGTAATGATGAGATGAGATGAGATGAAACCGTTTTTGTATCCAAATGGGGCCCCCAAGTATCCAAACATGGCCATAGTAAGATTGAGATTTATTGAGAACATTTGCAAAGAATGGAACCATAACGAAATTTTCATACTTGGTATTTTCTGCCCACCCCAAAACAAAATTCATCTCACGCTGGAATAGAAAGAGTAGAGCCACAGATTATGCAGTGAAACTCGGACAGTATTAGATCTATTAATGAATATCCACGTAAATGGCGAATTAAACAATCCTAGAAGCAAAAGCCAATACTTGTCGTGAAAAAGAAGAGAGAGAGAGAGAGAACAATACTTGCAAAACTACAAATTATCCAAAACTGTCTAAAAAATTAGAAACAATTAGATTGTGAATAAAGCATACAGATCACGTCACCAACTTAAAAGGTCTTAGTACCAGCCCATGACTTCAGTCCACATTGCCAACGGTGGTCCAACCTGCCAATTGAGTCCTAAACCTTATACACATGCATTGGGAGCGTGAACCAATGTCACCATGAGCAGAATAATGGATCTCTGCACCAAAGACATGGCCTGATGTCCTATGTTGAACCCAACACCCTGGAACCGGGAGAGATGATCTGTTAAAGAAATCACGTTTTGGTTTGCCAAAAGGGAGAGTGTTTCTATCTTTTTTAATAGGAATGAAGGACTGGAGGAGTCAAATAGTTTATACCTTAGGATAAGAAGATCTTGTGGAACAGGATTCAATCCTTCAAGCAGAACGAAGTGATATATTTGGGACCTTTTGAATTTTATATTGATTTCCCTTAAAAAAAATTTAATCATAAATGACCAAATATAGGCATGACTGAGAAAATCACGTTTGGCTGGTATGAGAAAATTACATGAGAGTAATCTCGTAGAAAGGAGGAAAAGAAAAACTGTAAAAGTTAATTAAATTAGGAAGAATAGAGGACTCGAATAGTAAGTAACTTTGTACAAGAAGATGAAGTGTTATTTTTTACCGTTCAAATTCCAGTTTTCTTTCAATTATTTTAATATAATCTTAAATAACTCAAAACATGATGAGGCTCAATAGGAGAAGACCTTTCAAATTCTAGTTAATTATTTCGTTTTACTTTAAATGATTTTTTTTTTTTTTTGGAGAATGTGGTGTAAATAAATAAAAATAAAAATAAAAAGATGCTGAGGTGGCACAATATTTTACAAAGATGATGCTTCAGCTTTTATCTAGAATATAGATATTAATAAGAATAGGCATAGCCCAAGTACACAAGAGGTAACACCTATTTAGGAAGAAGAAATGGAAACAAGAAAATCATGAAAATCGAGACCATTGAAATCTAAAGCTTTGGCCCATAGAAAAAAAGTTCTAACAAAAAGTAATCTAATCTCCTCCAATGAACGCTCCTTGTCTTCAAACGTCTGATCATTTTGTTCCTGCCATAGGCACCAAAAAATACAAATAGGAATCATCTTACACACAATGGTGATTTGTGGAATACCGCCCAAGCTCGTCCAACATGCCAAAAGCATGTAGAAGATAGATATAGATTATAGTGTCTTGTTTCTTGCTTCCAGCCTAAGTTTGGAGCAAGTTTTTTTCTCTCTGAAAAAGCTATAAATCTGAGCCCCCTCATTCTTCAGGAGTCTCAGATGTAGGAGAACAACTTCAGCATATGCTACTTGAAAATTTAGTTGGAAGAGAAAACTCATTTTATTTAGTTGCTGGGGGTATGAAGTTTTCCATTCACAGATCCTTTCTCTTTCAGAAACTATAAAGAAAAATATTTTGTATTTCTTTTTTAAAGTATTCCACCTCTGAATTTTCATTTTTCTTTTGATACGGGGATTGTCACTGGATTTTGGCAGCTCAGAGATTTGGAGCTTCTTTGTACGGAAGAAAGGAGCTAAAACAGAGAGGAAAAAAAAAGTTAATCAATAAGATCTATAGAGACTGAGGATTTATGTATTTACTCTATGTTTTGAACCTTATTATAACTTAATGTACTCATGTCATACTGTTAGACTAAGGTTACGTTTGGATGTTGAGGTAATCTCCGATGATCTGTGAATAGTAGTGAAAAAGTAATGAATAGTAATAAAAAAAGTAGTGAATAGTGCGGGGCTGGTGCTCCAATGAAGTTGGGGGGGTATAGCGTGGGCTTATGGAAATTTATTAGGAGGGAATGGGTCCAAGGGCAGCAAGAAGTGTACATTCAAGGCGATTTACAAAATATTGGCATCAAAAGGTAATGTTCCTTTCCTGTGAAAGAATATTTGGAGGTCTCATGTGCCTTCCAAAGTAGGTTTTTTCGTATGGACTGCTGCTCTTGGGAAAATTTTGACCACGGACAACTTGAGGAAGAGGGGGCTCATTGTGATGGATTGATGCTATTTGTGTAAAAAGCATGGAGAATTAGTGGATCACTTATTATTGCATTGTGAGGTAACAAGGGTGTTGTGGGATGAGATCTTTAGAAGAGTCGATGTCGCTTGGGTAATGCAATTGAGGGTGGTTGATTTACTGGCTTGTTGGAAGGAGATTCAAGATTGTCCTCAAGTGGCAGTAGTGTGGAAGATGATTCCATCGTGCATTATGTGGTGTACTTGGTCGGAAAGGAATGCGTGGTGCTTTGAAGATAGGGAGCGCATTGTGCTTAATGGAAACAATGTTCATGACTTCCTGTCCTTAATCTATCGATCCTAAAATGTATTTAGATATTCTTTTGTATACCTCTTGTGTACACGGGCTATGCCTATTTCATTCGTATCAATAAAATTTACCTCACTTTAAGTAGTGAATAGTAATGAGGTAGTCTGAGGTGATCTCACCTCACTAACCAAACATAGCCAAAGGTAGATATCTATTTTGTGAAGCCTGTATAGCTTGCTAAGCAATTGCGTAATTTGATCAATAAAATAAATTAAGAAGTACACTTGTACCCAAACTGCTTTCCTTGTGTCCAAAATAGATCAAAAAACTGCCATCCTTCACTTATTTTCGAAGAAAATTTCTCTAAGAAAATTTCTCTCATGTTTACCTATTGGTATCAGTATTTTTTGTTGTATCACTTTTTTCTATCTTTAGTTGCATCACTTCTAAATTAGCTTCCCCTTGATTGTTGCAAATATTTGTTTCAGATTGGTGTTCTTATTGAGGACAAAGAGGCAGTCAATTCATTCATGGGAGGAAAACCATGGAAGGCTGGAAAATTTTCTCTTACACTTCGTTTGTCACTGTGGTCTGAACACCTTGGCCTTCGCTCAGGAGAGGTTGGTGAATCTAATTGCTTTCATTTTTTTCCAGTGCAATAGTCAATGAATACATTCTCTCTTCGAAAATATTAAGTTAGCTGATCTCGGTCCTCGATATTTATTTTGCTAGATTGATCAAATAATTGACCCTGTAGCTGATTCAACTTACAAGGATATTTGGATGGCAACTGCAAAGGTGAGAAAGCTACAAGAAATAATATGCAAAACGTTAAAGAAAACTTGGACAAAAATCTAATATTAACGTGGGATGTTATACTTCCACTGACTAGTGTAGGAAGAAATGGTCTGGGCCTTTAATGGGCTTCTCTTGCGAGTCGAAGTGAAGTAAAGTCTGGTTGAGGTGGATTAAGATCCTTTACAATTTTTTACCCAAACACTTTCTACATTTGGGAAGAGAGTACAGAGTCTATGGATCCCATAGTATCAAATACTGTTTGTGGGAAACGTGGAACTCAGCATTAAATTCAATGGGGTTTACATCTTGTGCCTATATCTCTAAATTATAAATTACTTGAGTCAAAGAATTGTCGGAAATCGTAATCTGAGGTAGAATTTGTTCTTTTAAGTTTTAGAACGTATTTGAAGTGCCAAGTTTATATGAATAACCAAAAAAAGCAATAAAGGATAAAAAAAAAAAAAAAAAGGTAATAAACTCTTACATGCAGATTATATTTGGTCAATTGTGGCGCACGCACACACATATCCTTGGCATTAGAGTTTGGCTGAGGGGTTTTTAGGATTTCTCTGATGCCTTTTGTATTTTGAAGTAATAACCATTTATCGGTGATTTGTTTGACAGACAAATACTGCAATTTACCAAGATGTCTTCTCTTGCATACCTAACGATCTCATACATACAAGGTATAATGCAATTCTTATTGTTTCTCTATCCCCCTTCCTTCCTCTCTGTGCTAACAACTATATTTCAATCCTTTGCAGAGCTGCACTTAGACAAACCATGGCCCTTTCGAAGGAGAGACTCGGCCATTCTACTATTGATTTAGGAATAGCCCCAGAGAAGTTAGAATCGTATCATAATGGAGATATAGAGAAAACCGATCCCATGGAGAGATTAGCGGCTGTGAGGGGGCACCTCGTTTCGTTCCCCCTTGATTTCATGTGCAAAGAAGATTTAAGACCTGTGTTCAACGAGAGTGAGTATTATGCATCTTCTCAAGTTTTTCATTAGGTTTAACTTGCAGATTAGTGAAGATCCCTGCCATTTTTCCCCCCTGGAAGGGAGGGTCTCTCAATGTTGTATACTAATCTAATTATTTATAGTCATTTTCATTTTCAACTCTTTATATGACAAATCAGATAGCGAGTGTGGGTAAATCTTTTACCGAATGTATTAATATCTAATTATTGTTGTATAGAAATCATATGCCACGGTATCATAAATGCACATCTGCTGCTAAGAAAAATAAGTGTCTGTCAATTTTTTTTTAAAAATTCTTCTAATCAGTCACTATTCACCCCTCTACACCCCACACGCTATGGAAAACACATCTATACCGTATGAATAAGTTATAAGTGTGGAGTGTGAGAGTAAATAGTAGCTCATATATAACATTTCTCGCATTACACTGACAAGTCGCAATGTGATGGAGCTACTGTCTATAGGAGATCTCTTAGTATTCTGTTTCAAATTAACAGAGAGCCATAAATATCAGGATCAAACATCTCTTCCAACATCAAAATGATACAGGCAAAGCTTTGTAAGAAAAAGCTTAAAACCATCAGTAGCTCTTCTGATACTGATGTAGAGGAATTTTGCTGTTTTTTATACTTTAAAATCTTTTCATCCTGATTATATGACAGGAGACACTCCATACAAAATTTCATTTTTTGCCTTTAAGAGACTCTCTCAGTCCAAAGAGTTCTTCTAGGTACTCTTTAAATTACATTAAATCCCTAGATGACTCGACTTGCATACGAATGTGAATCGGGCAGCAATGCGCTGGATCTCATTTCAACTCCCTCGATTAAACACTGTTCGTCCACCATGACTGGTATTAAGCCTCATTTGCTGACTGCCTGCTTGGTCTCAGGGATTTTGATAATGCCACCATCTATCAAAGGCTGCAGCTCTTTTTTTACCAATTCACGTACTTTAGAATCAGAGGATTCCAAGAATGCACAAATTACCTTACAACTGCCATTAAAAAAAAAAGGAATAGGCCCCAAATATATCAGAAATCACATCTTGTTTTTTGCTCGTTCAATGAAATAGATTTGAAAGACTTGTGTAGCCTAACCTGTGACCTTGGGCCCACAACTCACTCTTCCCCTTCAGAGCTTTCTTCCATAAGGTACGAGCAAATGTGGGGCAGTCCAAGATGAGTTTTCTAATTGTCCGTGAGGAATGGAAATTGTTTAGAACGTGCTCCTCTTCTGATTCTCCTGATGCCTTTGCTGCAAGAGATGCTATTGCTTCATGAAGGGCATTCAACTTGTCGTCCAAAGTTGGGCGGAGAATGCCACCGGAACCTCCGGTTGCAACCTGCATGTATGACCAACAATCACTCGAGGCCATATGAAAGGCTAAGAATTTAGAAAGGGCAGCTTATTTCAAGAACCAACTTGTGATTTTGAAGAATCATATTACCAACATAAAAATTTCATCAAGTCTAATTTTCAGAAAGATGTAGGGATCTGGTGAGGAAACAGTGTCTGATAGGAATTGTACAAGTTAACAAACACAATAACAACTGATTAAGATTGGGGAAATTTTTATCTTGATAAAATGGGGATTTATTAATGTACATTGGGGAGAATTAGACAACCATCGAACTATATTTTAACAAAATAACTCTAGTAAACATATTTATTACCTCATATAGGACTTCTTTGCCAAAATTTGATCTAAGTAGTTCTCCTGCACTCTCGATACATAGATCAATTAGACCCTGCAAGCATTCCAGCATCCAAGTTTTCCACTCAAGGTTAGCCATTTAACAAGTATTTTTATCTAACTTTAGGTATATTGTTAGATGTTCAAAATATCATCATTATTGACAATGATAATATACGAAGCATTATACAATATCTCTATTGATTGAAAGAAGTTAATGGAATGATGCATCAAAAAGTAAAATTAAAATGAAATTTTATTGAAGAATCCAGAAAGAAAGCAACAAACCTCGGCAAGACCACTATTGACCAACAGTTCTTGCCTTCTTAAGAAAGGATCTTTTTTTCCTCCCTCAACAAGGTGAAGATCATCACCAGAAGCACTTGTATTGCCCTCGGCAACAGTCACTTCGGTCTCATGCTTGGCCTCCTCGTCACTAGATTCTACAACCATTGAGGATTTTGCTTCAGAATTTGCTCCTGACTCACTCTGCCAGTGGCAACAAAACAGAGTTAGATCCAATATAGCTGCATCACCATTCGCATATGGTTCTTCAAAAGGATAAAGAGCTTCAAAATCACCTTGGCACTGAGAGACGGAATTGATAAATTGAGAGAATTAAGATCATCAGGACTTAAATAGCGTGAACAGTCTGGATGAAGTAGCTGCAGTAACAGACGCCTTCCATTCTAAAATTTACAAATGATAAAAAAGAAGCACTTAGTAATTCAGATCCATCTCTAAGTGATACTCTACAAGTATTGTAAAAAGCAAATGATAGACAAACAAGCTACACTACACACAATAAATAAATAAGTCCTGAGTGATAAATAAGTCATTATTATTTATCAGAAAGGGGTGTGGGCCACACATTAAACAAATGCTCATGGAGAACCTCCATATTTGTTAATTATATGATGTCAACTATATTTTGAAATCATTTAGCACCATATGTAAGTACATCAGAAGAGTGAGAACCTTATCAAAAACAAGCTCCTTTAAAATCTTTTGAAGCTCACGAATCACAACCTGTAATCAAGAGAGTTACGTTAGAGCCTCCATTTGAAAGTGATATTGCAGTAGATGTCACAACAACTAATAATGAAAAAACAATATCCAACCTTTGTTATTAGCTTTGTATCATCAACTATTGATAAAATGCAGACAAGCACCTGAAAAGTCAATTGTGGAAAAGTGAAGCTTCCCCTAAAAATCTAGCACATATTCAATTGCAATCATATAATTCTTTTGATAGGTAATCAAGAAGTTTTTTTCATAAGATAATAGGCATAGCCAAGTGCACATGACATATAAATTAGTAATACTTAACTAAGATTTACAACCAAAATAAGAAATTCATGGACATTTAGCCCATCAATTGCAATTAATATAATGTAAGGAAATTATCACCAAAATGAGAAAAGATGATGAACTTCGTGAGCATACTTGGATGATTCATTCTCACTGAAACTTAAAGATATAAATATTTCAGTCACATTCTTAGATTAAGAACATGCATCAGATAAGAGATTAATATGGAGGGGAAGGAAAATTTGGTAGGTTAAAGCATTTAGCCAATTAGTTGTTCCTCATCAGGAATTCTGCACTTGGAGCTATAGAGAAGATCAACAAAATGATTGATCTTCCACCAAACTCCCATCCCAGTGTGTCTGAACTGAAACTCAATAAACTTTATGATTAGTTATTGAAGATATGGGCTTCTCTTTGCCATCCCAGAATGCTGTTTTCCAGGTAGTGAGCTGGCTAGCATGCATCATGCATCTCATGTAATGCAACTAGTTCAATTTTGTAGCAAACCCAATTTTACGTCATGTAAGAACAAGCTCTTTAGCAACATACTTCCCTTTTCCATAAATCAATTCATTCTAAATGCGTCTTAAAAATATTTGAATTTTGTGAGATACTACATGTTAGCTATATGACCGTCAATGTAATTTCAGAATATGGCAACATTTATACCCTCAATATTGATTTTCATAAATGATTACTAAGAAGTTAGATACTACTAAAATCAACAACAACTAACTGATGTCTTTTAAATAACATCTAGGAGATAGATGCCAGAAGACGAAGTATGGAAGCTAGAGGTGCAATGTTTGCCAGAAGAGTAACGCTTAAGCTGACAGGACCCTGAAATTTTAAGTCCTTACCAAACTCCCGCACTGATCATGAGCAACCTTGCTTATGTGGTCTTTCATTCCTTTGATAATTTTCTTTCTTTCCTAAAGTAGAAATAGGAAAAAAGAACTAATCAGAAGTCAACAATGATCAGAGATTCAGCACTCCACAAGAGAATGGTAACACAAAGCAATGACGGATTGTTTTGCCCTTTTTTAAATCTTTTTTTATTAAGAGTAGAATTCTACGACCAATTGTGACAAACCTTTGCACTTCCATGCTTGACACACAGCATCCCAATCCTGGATCCATCCTTGGTATGAATCATTCGAACAAGGAGTGCACCTGACAACTGTTGGATTATATCTGCAGCAGAGGACTTTCCAACAAACTTGATTTAGAAAACATAAGAAAGACAACAAGCAGAAGCCACAAAGGCAAGCAAGAAAATTATTCTGAAGTTCTAAAAAATTTATGGTGCACTTTGAAATCTCAAAATCACCTGATCAGCTATGCTGAAGTACTCAATTAACATCCTGTGTATGATAGAGTGGTCAACTATTCCCTTCTCTAGAATTGGTTGAATCACTGAAGTCATGTGTCGTAAGACTGAAGATTTCTGTAGGCCCAGCTTTGAGATTACATCCACTAACCTGAATGGCAACATAACATTTAAATTAAAAAAACTACAGTAACATGACAACCAGAATCATTTAAGTATTGGTTATCTAAAGCAAGGACAAAAAAGGTGAGCAAATCTCAGAATATGTTGCCAGCTTTCATTAGTGAAGATACCAATCATTTGACCAATTATCCAAAGTCATAAATCTTCATTAAATAATGGATTTTTCATTTTTGTCTCTTACTCTGTCATAAAAACAAGTGGGTTGCCCGCGCCGCTCAGGCTGGATGGGGCGGTTGACGGCGGGGTGGTGGGGAGCGGTGCCCTGCAGCCCAGCCCTAATTGGAATTATCCACCAGCTACCCTTAGTGGAATGTCAATTTTTTCAAAACGGCTCATTACTGGGAAGTTGATCCTTCATAGGTTTTTTTAATCCTTTGTACTCTATTAGATTGTGTGTGGATTTGTAGATAAGACCCTTTGGATCGAAAAGGAAGTTAATTGTTCATTCTTTCTATCAAGACTTTATACTTAATAATACTAACCTTTTCCTTGGAGGAGTATTTTAGCAAGCTCCTCTAAGAGCATTTTTTTCCCCTCCTGGACAGCCTCCTTAGAATAGATCCACACTAATAATCTAAGGAAACTCCATATCATTGTGGCTGATTGGTGTTGTATGTGCAGAAAGAGTGGGAAATCTATGTCGACCACCTTGAACTCCATTAAAAGGCAGCCATAGCCTTGTGGAATATGACTGCTTTGTTATAGTTGGATTGGCTTGGGTTATGCCTAGAAGGATAAGTAGACCTTTCACAAGCTGGAGAGAGTCATGGCATCCAAGTAGTGTAAAAACATGGCTCCCATATTTTTATTGTCATGTATAGGGTGATAAACCACGACGTTCAGCCAGAGGATTCAAAACAAATCCCAAATATTTGGGAGGAGGTTAGACGGGCGACGCAAGCGGGACGTAAGGACGTAGTGCATGGAAAGGGCGTGCATACGTGCATGGACTAGGTCATAGCCGTTGGAGAAATTTCGGCTTGATGTTATCTTCTGTTTTATGTTCTCTTTCTGCTACATTTCTATTTCAGTTAGTACGTGGAGTCAATTTCCATTATTTCATTTGTTAGGCGTCGGCTACTGGTAGTGGCCTTAGGTTGTTCCTCTGTTTTCGGCAAACTCCGTTTTTCAGTTTCTGTTTCAGTTTTATGAACATGGACTGCTATTTAAGCAGCCGTGGGTTATCAATGAATGGCAGTAAAATTTATTCCAGTAAAAAAACTGTGGTACATCCTCACCCGAAGAGGATATTTTTCTTGAGTATTGTCACTTACGTTAACAAGGGACCTACCATTGGCCTCTGAGCCAGGTTACTATGGGAACCAACAAGGAGCGTATTGAGCACTTGGAGTCTGGACTCGGTGCAGTTCAAGAAGGACTATACAAATGGAGTTTGGGATGAACGACAAACTCCACTATTTGGAAGAAACTCTCAATCGACTTTCTAATGTGTTGCTCACTAACCCGGAGTCCTTAAATCATGCAATCACCACCGGGAAACCCAAGATGGAGGGCGGATGGTCGTCTCATCCAAATCAGCCAAGCTAGAGTTCCCACGCTTCTCTGGAGACGATCCAACGGAGTGGTTCAATCGGGTGGAACAATTCTTTGAATACCAAGGTACTGCAGAGAACCAAAAAGTTCCCATGGCTGCTTACCACCTTGAAGGGGAGGCCAACCAGTGGTGGCAGTGGCTTCGCAGGATGTTACATGAAGGACACGTGATTTCTTGAGAAAATTTTGAAGAGGAATTATGGGCTCGCTTCGGACCATCAGGATGCGAAGACTTTGATGAAGCTCTCTCACTGATCAGGCAAATGGGAACATTGAGAGACTATCAACGCGAGTTTGAGAAGCTCGGCAATAAGGTGCATGGATGGACGCAAAAGGCGTTAGTGGGAACATTCATGGGTGGCTTGAAGGCTGAGATTTCTGATGGGATAAGGATGTTTAAACCGCAATCCCTCAAGGAGGCCATTAATTTGGCACGAATGCGAGACGAGCAGCTTGCACGCCAGCAACGGTTTACGCGATCACCACCCCCAAGAGCTCCTCTAGCTTTTCCACCAACCACGCGTGTAGCCCCTGCTACTCCTACTGTTCCAATC
The DNA here is from genome assembly GCA_961763995.1 of Juglans cinerea. Lineage (NCBI taxonomy): Eukaryota > Viridiplantae > Streptophyta > Magnoliopsida > Fagales > Juglandaceae > Juglans > Juglans cinerea. The sequence continues at coordinate 11,725,846 of CAUIVZ010000010.1, forward strand.
AGGCGCTTAACGTGGGAAGAAATGCAAAAGAGAAGGGCTCAAGGTCTCTGTTTCAACTGCAATCAACGCTTCACCACTGGGCATAGATGTCAAAAACCACAGTTACTACTCTTGGAGGGGCATGCCGATAACGTAATATGCGAAGACATTACTGATCAACAGACATTGGAGGAAGACCAAGGTGGAGATACAGGGGAAGTACAGGAACCTGAACTGGAACCCGAGATCACGTTGCATGCATTAACGAGGTGGTCGGGTCCCAAAACCATGCGCATAATAGCAAGAATGGGCCCTCACGAAGTAGTGGTTTTGGTTGACAGCGGATCGACGCACAACTTCATCAGCGATCGTTTGGCAATCATGCTCAGGTTGCCAGTCGTACCTATGGAGGCATTTTCTGTCTGGGTGGCCAATGGAGAAAAACTAAAGTGCCAAGGGTGTTACGATAAGGTACGAGTGGAGCTGCAGGGTACCAAGTTTTACCTCACCCTTTTTTCTCTGCCCTTAACAGGTCTGGACCTTGTACTTGGTGTGCAATGGCTTGAAATGCTTGGATCTGTGGTCTGTAATTGGAAGAAATTGACCATGGACTTTACTTGGAAAAACCAAGACCGAAGATTACAAGGTGTAGACGTGCGAGCAATTCAAGAGGCATCATCGAACGAAATATCAAAGGAGCTCCACCAAGGCCATGCGTTATTTGCGATATACATTCCACCAACCTTGGGGACAGCCTCACATGATGCGCCACTTGATGTTAAACAACAAGAGATGCAGAGGATACTTAAAAGACTATGAGGACGTATTCCATGAGCCCTCAAGTCTGCCACCAGTGCGCGAGGTTGAGCATTGCATTACGCTCGAGGAGGGGACCGAGCCAATCAATGAACGGCCATATCGATATGCACATTTTCAGAAGGAAGAAATCGAAAAACAAGTTCAGGAGATGCTGAATTTCGGCCTCATTCGTCCAAGCACTAGTCCGTTCTTGTCGCCAGTATTATTGGTAAAGAAAAAGGATGGAAGTTGGCGATTTTGCACAGACTACCGCACACTCCATACCGCCACCATCAAGGACCAATTTCCCATCCCGATGGTAGACGACATGTTAGATGAATTACATGGCGTTTCATACTTTACCAAGCTCGATCTAAGGGCCGGATATCACCAAGAGTAAATCCTTCCGACACTCTCAAAACTGTTTTTCGTACTCACAACGGTCATTACGAATATTTAGTGATGCCGTTTGGCCTATGTAATGCACCCTCTACATTCCAAGCCATTATGAACTCTATATTTCGACCTTATCTTCGAAAGTTTATTTTGGTCTTCTTCGATGATATTCTTGTATATAGTTCTACTTGGGAAAGGCATGTGGTGCATGTTAAACAAACTTTGGAGATTTTGAGGCAACAACAATTTTTTGCTAAGGCCAGCAAGTGTGCATTCGGCCAACAGGAGCTAGAATATTTGGGACACATTGTTACGCCTCAAGGAGTGAAGGTCAATAATCATAAAATTGCCACCATGGTGGCGTGGCCTCAACCAACTAATATTTCTGAATTACGTGGTTTTTTAGGCTTAACAGGATATTACAGGAAATTTGTTCGGAACTATGGCATCATCGCTCGACCTCTCACCAACCTCCTCAAGAAATGGTAGTTCGGATGGAACGAGGAAGCCGAAGGAGCCTTCATGACTCTTAAACGAGCGATGACCACCACCCCTATTTTGGCCATGCCCAATTTTAATGAGCCCTTCACCATAGAAACGGACACTGCAGGGGAGGGAATAGGCGCTGTCTTAACTCAACAAGGCAAGCCCATCGCCTTTATGAGCCGTGCACTGGGAGTTACAAAAAAATCATGGTCCATCTACGCTAAAGAAATGCTTGCAATTGTGGAGGCTATATGCGCATGGCAACCATATTTATTGGGGAGGAAGTTCTTCATCCAAACCGACCAACGCAGCTTAAAGTATTTTCTGGAACAACGTTTGGCAACACCAGAGCAGCAAAAATGGGTAGCCAAATTACTAGGCTACGAGTATGAGATCACCTATCGCCCAGGTCGTGAAAATTCAGCTGCGGACGCCCTCTCACGCAAGCCCAACAATCCAGTCCTCAATCACCTCCATGTACCCACTATAACCATATGGGATGAAGTTCGGAAGGCATACGAAGGAGACCCATACATTCAGTCAATCGCGCAAGTGGCCAAGAGTCAAACCGAATGGCTCTATACACAACGTCAGGGGTTATTTTTCTTCAAAGGCAGGGTACTCATTCCTTCCCAAGGGGAGTTACAGAAACAGTTGCTACATGAGGCTCACGACACAAAAATCGAGGGGCATTCAGGAGTGTTGCGGACGTTCAAACAACTGGCTCAACAATTTGTATTGGCCAAAAATGTATCGAGAAGTTCAAGAATACGTTAAGCACTGTGCAATATGCCAAAGGATGAAATCAGAGACACTCTCACCTGCGGGACTTCTCCAACCGTTGCCCATTCCTTGTCAAGTATGGGATGATATCACTCTCGACTTCATTGAAGGACTGCCCATGTCCCACGACAATGACACAATATTGGTGGTAGTGGACAGGTTGAGTAAAGCTGCACATTTCCTAACTCTGACTCATCCGTTTACTGCAAAAGGTGTGGCTGAAAAATTTGTGGAAGGGGTTATCAAGTTGCATGGCTTGCCAAAATCTATCATCAGTGATCGTGATCCGGTCTTCATTAGTAGGTTTTGGCAAGAAATTTTTCAAATGTCAGGCACAAAGTTACAACTTAGCTCCGCCTATCATCCGCAAACCGACGGACAAACGGAAGTAGTTAACCGCTGTGTGGAGCAGTATCTTCGGTGTTTTGTGCATCAATGGCCGCGCAAGTGGAGTGCCTATCTTACTTGGGCTGAGTTATGGTATAATACAACGTACCATGCCTCAACAGGAATGACTCCATTTCAAGCTTTATACGGGCGTCCACCTCCCTCAATTCCACTTTATCATAACGGTCTTTCTTCCGTCAACAAAGTGGATGAGCATCTGAAAAATAGAGACGAGTTACTACGGCAGCTCAAAGTTAATCTGGAAGCCTCCATCAATCGTATGAAACAAACAGCTGATCAAAAGAGGAGGGATGTCACGTTCGAAGTAGGTGAAATGGTGTTTCTCAAGTTGCATCCCTATCACAACAATCAGTTTTTAAACGTGCCCACCAAAAGCTTGCCAGTCGATTTTATGGGCCGTATCCAGTGTTACAAAAAATTGGAGAGGTTGCTTACAAACTTCAACTGCCAACAGAAGCCCGCATTCATCCAGTTTTTCATATTTCCCTCTTAAAGAAATTTATTGAAGAAAGTACACTGCCTTCTACTGAGTTGCCGCCCATAAATGATGAAGGAACTATCATACTTGAGCCTCAGAACATTCTGGATACCCGCTGGGTCAAACGGGGCAAGAAGTTTGAAGAAAAGCACTTGGTTCAATGGAAACATTTGCCAGCTGAAGAGGCCACGTGGGAGAGGCACCAGTCACTGCTGGAGCAATTTCCAGATGTGGACCTTGCGGACAAGAGTCCACCCGGTGGGGGGAGTATTGATAAACCACGACGTTCAGCCAGAGGATTCAAACCAAATCCCAAATATTTGGGAGGAGGTTAGACGGGCGACGCAAGCGGGACGTAAGGACGTAGTGCATGGGAAGGGCGTGCATACGTGCATGGACTGGGTCATGCCGTTGGAGAAATTTCGGCTTGATGTTATCTTCTGTTTTATGTTATCTTTTTGCTACATTTCTATTTCAGTTAGTACGTGGAGTCAATTTCCATTATTTCATTTGTTAGGCGTCGGCTACTGGTAGTGGCCTTAGGTTGTTCCTCTGTTTTCGGCAAACTCTGTTTTTCAGTTTTTGTTTCAGTTTTATGAACATGGACTGCTATTTAAGCAGCCGTGGGTTATCAATGAATGGCAGCAAAATTTATTCCAGTAAAAAAACTGTGGTACATCCTCACCCGAAGAGGATATTTTTCTTGAGTATTGTCACTTACGTTAACAAGGGACCTATCATAGGGAGGGAAAAGAATGATAGAAGTTTTGAAGACTTCGAGGGGTAATGGATGAGCTTAAATTTTTCGTTTGGGCAGCTTTTAAAGATTTTAATGGATTCAATTTTCATAATGAAGTAATATTTTCGTTTTGTACTTGAGCTTTGCCTTTTGTATTTTTCAATAATATTTTCTTATTACTTACCAAAAAAAAATAATGAAGCAATACCTATCAACAGATAACTTTTTTGAACAGTAAACAAGAGTTTTCTTGGTGAAATAGATAGGCATATAGACCAAGTACACGGGGCTACTTATCAACAGAAAATTATAATGAAGTATTAAAAAGAAAAGTAATTAGAGAAAGTAAACCAACACCCACCCAATTGGTGAAGTTTGAGAGAGAAAGAAAGGGCGGGATAAAGCTTTACCTGCGCTCTTTCATTGAGACCAGGTCCTTAAACAATTGAAGCTCCGTAGAATACAATTCAATCAGTAATTCCTGCTTTTGTGCTGCATTTGCTAACTCGTATGCATGTTGAACAACTGCCAAATAAGAATACAACCAATAGTTAAAAGAGTATTTAAACTCTGAGGTTTGAGAAAAATGTAGATGACTATCTACTGGAAATACATCCATTGGCATCACCTTTAGGAATTACATCAGTTGTATGTTAAAATTTTAATAGGTAGTGCCAATGCCGCAAGTAAATGATATAGTTCTTCTCCTTTTATGGCTCTCAAACTCCCATAAAATGTAATCATTCTATGTCGCAGGAGAAAGACCTTATATCTTTTATTAAGTGATTGAGACATTGCAAGACATGGACATGAATAATTTAAATCAATCATAACTTAGGCGATTACAAAAGAGAGGAAGTAAAATAAAAAATGCCCATATTTCTAGCTATAGCCTGGGTCATATCACTCCTGCTAATCCAATTATTTGGAAGGAAACTCAAGAACAGAGAAAAACTGCACTGGAAATTGTTAAAACATACCAACTGATCCAACCATGTGGCGAAGAAGAGAAGCCACACGCCCATGGAGGGAGGAGATAAACCCTGAAAGCTGTTTTTTGGAGGCTGCAAATAGAAAATAGAGTAACTTGACCTCAAACGTGGACACAAAATGCAAATAAACAATTATTGTAAGAAAAGCCCTCTAGTTTCTCAGTTAATTTTATAGGCTAACCCATACCATTGTCCAACATTTTCTTCACCAGATGAACCGCATAGGTGTTGCACGCAAGATTAAGAAAATGTGGTTGAAGCTCTTCAAACACCGCATCCCTTTCAGATTGTGAACAGTACTTAACAGAAGTCTATGGTACGATAAACAGAATGTTACAGGCTACTCCATACCAAAAATGGAACTTGAAATCAATGCCATTGCAAAGTAAACACTGAAAGATACCTGCAGAACACGAGAAGAAATATGGGACCCAGCGATTTCAGGAATCTTGCCCTTCATCTTTTGTAAAGCTTCAGTCACAAACCTTCAGATAATAAAAGTCATAACAAAAGTGAAAAATGAAGGAAGAAAAGATAGATAAAAGAATATGCCACAAAGTCAAAATTTTAATCACTTGTTAGATGTAACAACATGCATACTTGGATCTGTCTTCTTTCGCAATATCGTGGCACCTCATCTTTTCCCACAGAGATGCAAGCTCCTACAGAAGATTAGAGATAAATAAATAAATGAGCCAAAAGCCACAATGAGCTCAGCTAGTGGGTTCACAAACAGGCCTTAGAAAAATTCTGTTTTCACGTGGAAAAAGAAAGCCATGCTACAATGCTTTTATTGGTAGAGTTAAATACATACATAATATTAGTAGCTTTTTAACCAAATATTTTTTTTAAAATATTATATATATATTTAATATTAGCATATGCTTCAACAACGTTTTTTTTTTATAAGTAATAAGAAGTTTTATTGAATCAAGTATATAGGCATAGCAAGTACACAAGAAGTATACAAGAGAAAACACCTAAATAGAAGCTAAAAGAAGAACGCTTATAATCATTCCATTAAAAAAAAAAAAACTCATTGTGAATGTTAAAATACATGTTAGACTAATACGATCTCATAAGAAAAAGTTCTTAGTGATCAGATGCCTATACGAAAACCACTATGGATCATGGGTTAGTAGAACAAACGAAGGAAAAAAAATGAGTAAATAATACTCACATTCTCAAGAGCGTAATATCGTTTCCTCTTCTTCTTCCTAGCCTCTGCCAGCTCCTGCGATACATAATAGCTCAAGAAATTTAAAATAATTAAATATGTAACCCTCTAATCGCAGTCCACCAGCTTCGGTTTCCCTCCACCAACTTCAATCAAATTTGCTAATTTGACTACTAAAAGACTTATTCGTTTCTGAATCAGCACACAAATGCAGTTAACAAACCTGTCCAATTTACCTCCAAATCGGGATGCTAAAAGCATAATATTAGACACACGCAAAAAGACTGAATGAAAATGTGACAGTAAACGACCTTGGCGTGGAGGCGACGCTCTCGCTTCGACATCGGAGCCTTCTTCTCCTCCCCGGTTTCCGTTTTCATGAACTTCGACTTCAGTGGTTTGAACGTTTTGTTGGAGCCCTTGGGACCTGACAGTCTCTGAGAGACGAGCTTAGGCTTCTTGGAATAGGTGGAGCGGTCCGGTGCTTCGGCATTAGCACCAGGACCTTGCTTCCTCTTTTTGGTCTTGTCGCTATGCTGGTGGGACTTAGCCGCCATTGGACTCGCAGATCACCTCTGGGAGGTCTCGGGGGTTTTAGCACTTCAAAAACCCTTCTTTTCCTATTTGCGGAATTGGGGATGTTCTTTTCGGGTAGGTTGGGAAAACGGGTCGTTTTTGCCCAGGCTCCATATATACAATTACAGCGACATGTGCGCCTTTTTAAATGAAGTTCTCTGTCTAGTGTCTTCAGCATGCGTTAGCGAAGACGGATGTTATTAAAGCGACCATTGGCCCTCTAAAGTGGCAACTTATTACAATCCGAGGTAGCTAATGCGGCGGTTGCTTCAGTTGTAAAGACGATCTTCGGAAGCCCCATACATCTTAAATTTTTTGTTTTTGATAAGTACATCTTAAAAGAAAAATTAAAAGAAGAACAATTATATTTTAAGATCTTTACACCACACACCATCTACGTGACATGATTTAATTTAGAAAATAATTTTTTTAATTAAAGAATAATAATACATGCCCAACTTTTTTTTACTGTTGTTTTTACAACCATGTATAAATGAAAATAATTATGTAAAATTATTCGATGGAAACTTAAAATTAAAAAAATTAATATTCTTAGGAAAAATGATACCATCACATAAACGGATTGTGAAATAGATTGCAAAATAATTGTGTAAATATCATTATTGATTTCACAAGTTGTAGTCTATCTTTTGTTTGTAGTTTCAAAACTTTTCTTATATAGATATCTATGTAACAAAATTTATAAGTATTATCAATACTATATTGGAAAGCTCGTAACAAATACATCGTGATATCTCTTTTTTTTTATATAGAGAAATGATTTGTAGAGTCTTAGAGTTTGCAAGCTCCACGTATTTCAATCAAAGTACGCAGGACTTGTATATTTTAAAATTATATCTAGCATGCTCCTTTTTATATTGTGATCATTTTTTTTCTTTTTTTTCTTTTTTGTTTCAAGTATATCGTGATAAGATTTTAAATCTAAGCTCTTAGCTTATCAATATTTTTACAAAAAAATTATTAAACCATCTTATCACTTTATTTTTAGACTATACTTTATTTTACAATTTGTCTCGTCTAGGATCTAACCATTGTGATCATATCACGCCACCTATTTTTGGTCGATAACAATTAGATCTTAAAGAGATAGGAAAGTATAACTAATGTTTCAATCTAGGGAATAAGTGCTAATTTTAATAGTTTAATGGTCAAAGTGATAATTTGGAAGGATGAATTGGAATGTGACTTCCCAAAGCCAAAAAGCTTTGCATATGAAGTTCACATGGAGGTTTGGAACCATGATCCTTCTCTTTAGGTTAGGAGTCGTTTGGATTGAAAAATACTCTCAACCCATTTCATCTCATTATTACAACTGTTTCCAAATTTCCACACAAAATATAATAAACAAATCAAGTTTTTCAAATCCCAAAATAATAATAATATTAAAAAAAATATTATAATAATATTTTATTCAACTTTCATTTAAAATTATCTCATCTTATTTCACTATCCAAACACTCTTAAATCTTTTTCATGAAAAGTACATGAAAGTAGCTCATCATTCTGTCATTTATGCTTCATGGAGAGATTCCAAGCAAGGTTTTAAAAATCGTTTAGTTCCGGTTGGAATGGCTATAATTCTTCGTGCCAGAACAGTAACCGGCAAGGGGTGATGGGTTGTTCCGTTTTGACTCAAATTTCGGTCGTTTCGGCCTATTTCAGTCCATTCTGGACGAATTCTAGTGTTTTAGCCGGAACACATATTCCGGTCCAAAATTGGGCTAAATGGCAATTTGAAAAATATTTTGAAAAGAAAATGGCAAACTTGTAAAAGCATCAACCCTTTTCATCACAGATATATGCACCATTTCCCGTATAAGCAAGTCAATAAAGCCCTTAAAACCCAACATAAAAGAAATAAATACTCAGAAATGTTAATACATGAATTGAAGTAAAGTAAATGGGCGAGAGAGACAATTAGACCTGATGATCTTTTCAAGGTAATCAGAAACAACGAACTTTTAGAAGGGGCCCATGACAGCGTATATGCACTATGTTTTTTTATGAAGATATTTGATATTTTTTTAGCAGTTTTCTTTTACATTGGTTTTTAGTAGTGTGATTGAGAACTAATTACAACTTAGAAATATTATTGAGTTTTTCAAATATGTATATTTTGAAGACTTGTATTGATATTATTTTAGAATATAATTTTTCTATATATATATATATATATATATCGATTATTCCGAAACAGTATATCGAAACATACTGGTATCAAAATATTCTGTTCCAATACTTCAATCGAAATGGTCACCGGAACGGAATTCAAAACTTTGATTCCAAGATGTACAAGTAAATTTTATCTTCCATTAAATAAATAGTTGAATGTACTACTTGGCTAATTAAAGAAAGACAACATCAACTTCTCATATGATAACTAGTCTGTTAAGAGGCTATTGATATAGTATATTCAGGTGGGTGGAATATGGATTATTTTAAGAGGTTTTTAGGTGTGGGTATGGCTACTCAAGTTATGTTAGTTTCATTTAGAAGGGTCTCGGATATCTCGATTTGAAATGATTGTTAGGTATTATCAGAATATAAATACATTGTACTCTCATCTTATTATATGATACTATGTCAGTTAAAATTAATTTTTGTATAGACAAATTTGATTATCTGGCATTTAATGATAAGATAGAAGTACTAAGTCATCCTTACTCTAAGAATACCAAATAATATTTTCTTAATTTGGATAGCAAATAGGAAATGCAACTTTTCCTTCAAGTCAACTTGAGATCATACTCTAACTCAAGGTAAAGGGGAAGTGATGGGTTTACAATAAAAATTTGGCCATAAAGATCAGAGGCTTTACAATAGCATTCCTTTTGATGTGGACATCCAAAGGCTTCATATTCCTTTGACATCAATGTGCAAATGTAGAGTGTGAGAATATTTTCCAACAGGGATGGATGTGAGATTTGTGATGCAGCTGACTCAGTTTCAAAGAATAGGTCTGTGGTTTCAGAAAGCCAAAAGTAACTCTGATCTGTTAGGCCTTATCCTTGGCTTTATTCCAATGTTGATGTAGATCATGTAACGCTACGATGGAGGATTTGATTGGGGGCTTTTTCAGGTGTGACTTGGAAAGTTAAAACATCATTGAGAGAAGTTCTATCTAAAGTGTTGAAAGTGAAGAAACACTTCAAAGTTGTATGGAGAATGAAGTATTTAACTTGGTGTATAAACTTTGCCTTTCTAAATGAATAGTGCTATTTAAAAGTCTTTACATCACACATAATTTATATGATATCATTTAATCAGTATATAAAAATTTATATAAGAACATCGCCTATGCATGCAAGTTCGTGATAATTACAACCGATTAATGAAGTAAAGTATTAAAAAAGAAAACCTTATCTATTAATCACTCTCGATCTTCGAAGTATTTTTCGTTACTCTTTCTCTAAGTACACCACCATAGACATATTGTGACCATTAGGGGTGTAACCGGTCGGTCCGGTTTTGGACAAAATCTAGGATCGAACCGGTATGTACCAGTTTTGTATTTTTCAAAACCGATTACGCCCTGATTACCCTCCTAAACCGATAACTCCGGTTTTACCGGTTTCCGGTCCGGCCCGATCCGGTCCGGTTTTTCGATTTTTTTAAATGTAAAAAACATATAATAAAGTGTTACTTTTTATTATAAAATGTTATTAATAATTTAATATATATATTATGCTTAAAGCATATGATCAATTAAATTTTCATCTTTAAGATTAAACTTTTATTTTATAAATTATAACAACATTATCTTATATATAATTATATTAATAACATATGATCAAATAAATTACAAATATTCATATTTAAGATTAACATTTTATGTTATTCTTTATAAATTATAATATGAAATTTTTTCATATATGATATATAATTATATATATTATCTATAAAAACTTAACATATAATTATATATTATATATATAAATATTTTGTATAATATATAAAATTAATTTTTATATTTTTTTTTCCAACCGGTCCGGTTCGGTCCGGTCTGGTCTCGGAAACTACGGAACCGGAACCGGACCGGATCCGGCCGATTTTCATAAAATAGGAACCGGTTTCGGACCGGACCGGATCGGTTCAAAACCGGACCAACCGGTCCGGTTCGGTCCGGTTTTCCGATTTAAATTTACACCCCTAGTAACCATTTTCCATATTGTGCGATCTGAGAATTGTCCCAATATCTCTCCAATAATCTAAAGAGATCAAACACCCTTCTTGGCATCATCCAAACTAGTCTCCCCTAGGCAAAAAATTCATTTCACATGGTCGTGACAATCTCACGTAATAGATGATCAACATATATACTCCCATTATTTCCACGTATACAACATCAATCCATAACAATGACCAGAGGTTTCCTTGAGTTGTTTAATGTGAGAATCTTTCTAGTCATCCATATAAAAAATATTGCCTTTTATGAGTGCTAATTGAACTCGACAATACAATAAAAGTAATCAATTATCATATCAATACTAAATCTTTTAATAATTTCCTTTTAAATGCAAACTACGAGATAATCTATTTTTGATAAGTTGTCCTCCATTTTATTTTAAAGGTATTTTAATTGAGTTATTATATTTTCAAGTTGGTGTATAGAGTATACCATCTACATCACTAAAATTGTAAGGTTTGATTTATAAGATTTAAATTTCAAAATTTATCTTTCAAATCAAATGTGCTATGTAAGTATTTTACTAAGTATGCTCTACAGACCGACTTGAGAATAAAATTTTTCATCTTCCTAATATTCATAGCTAGCTTCGTTTGTTTTCGCAGATGAGATGAGTTGAGATTAAAATTAAGAGAAATAATAGTTGCAGTCTTGAGTGCGCAAGCGCCGCACAATCACTTTGAAAAAAGTGAATAAATACGAAACCCACATTAAAAAAATTAAATTTTTAATAATGAGTCCCACTTTTTTCAAAGCGACTGCATGACAATTGCGTACTCCACGACTGTATATAGCATTACTTTAAAATTAAAAGTTAAATAAAATATTGTTAGAATATATATTTTTAATATGATTTTTGTTTTGAAATTTGAAAAAGTTAAATTATTTATTTTATTTTGTATGAAAATTTAAAAATATTATAATGATTAGATAAGATGACATAACATGAATTTAGATGAATTGTGAATACAAACGATGCTGAACATCATTAAAACTAAAAAGTCAAGGCAAAGCAAATCAATTTGTAAACGAAATAATAAACTAGAAAGTAAAAGCACGTACAGTTGCTTAAAACCTGAATTCTCATGCACCCTCTAAGCTGTACATCTTTGTAGATAAAAGTTATAATATTCTTTGTTTTTTTCTTTTAATATTCTATTTGAAAAGGAGTTTTGTCAAATTGTTGGGGCCCTTAAATTCATCAGGCAACCAGTTCAACTAATCATATATTTATGGTACCGTGAGGTTTTTGAGGTTAAGAAATCTACAATTAAGCGTTCGATTATATATAAAGAAAAAAAAGAAAGGAAAAAGAGATAGAATTGACCAATTTGAAAATGGAGTGTTTTTTCTAGAAGCATCTCTACATATGAAAGCAATTTATCTGTTGGTTGGAAACGGGTGTCCAAAAACAACGTCCTAACTAATTTTAATTTCGAAGGTGTATAAGCCATTGACAATGAATTTTTTACAAATACACTTTAAATAATTAAAAGAGAAAATCTCTCAGTCTAATGATCCCTCATTATATAATTCTCGTTTAGTTATTAATAAAATTATTTTTCCAAAAAAAAAAACCGATAAAAAAAAACTCGGTTTTTAATTATGATATTAAAAAAATAATATTATATGTAATAAAAATAACTATGAAAAGAAATTAAGAACAGTCAAAAGTTACCTTAGCAAGCACGCATTGACTAATAAAGTTGCCTTTGTTGGAGGGAGATAGTAAAACCCATCACGACACTGGAAAGGCTGGAAGGAAGAGACGGATCCAAAAGGAGAATCGGACGCGTGGGCCACGTCACTGACCGCACCCGACAAAGTCACACGATGTAGTGGACGTCAAGGGAAGTATATTCAATCCACTTCAGTTTCGGCTTCGATTCCGGTACACAACCGCCAAAACATCTCCCCCACTCCCTCATGGGCATGCGTTTCCTGTGAGCCATGCTCATCTACTCTACCTATTTTCCGTAATCATCTCTCACTACCAATGAGAACTCACCACGTCTGCATTGCGTACCCTCCCTAACTTATCTCATTTGTTAAGGAGATGGTTTTGTATGTTTCCGATATCCACGGGATCAAACCCCAACTATAAGTTCTTGACCTCACAAAGTATAGAAGTGATAAGTAGAATGACTTATCAATATTTTGATAATTAAACGTACATATCACTGATAGGTCCGTGTGAAACTGAAACCCTGCAAAACGCATCGAAGAAAGCGAGAACAAGTCGTCTCTGTTTCTCTCTCTCTCTCTCTCTCCTTTTTTCTCTGGCAGCTTTCCTTCTACACAGTTTTTGTCGAAAGACAGTATGCGGAACCAGAAACCCTAGAAACCAGTCCTAGTACGATTATTTTTCCACCATAAAGCCACCAGACTCAGAGAAACGTCGTCGCTTTCGCCGCCGACTCGGCCGAAATTCAAGCTCTGAATTTTCACCGACAGCTCGCTCCTCTCAAACCCTTATCTGGCAAGAAATCTGTAAAGCTTTCACATCGGATAAAATTCACTCCTGGTCGATTTCCTTATTTGAATTTCAAATTCTGAACACGTCCGGGGAGTAAAATGTCGTCTTTGAGTAGAGAATTGGTGTTTCTGATTCTCCAATTTCTCGATGAAGAGAAATACAAGAGTGCAGTGCACGAGTAAGCTTCTCCTCCTTTTATTGTCATCGTTATTTTATTTTGTTATTTTTTCCCGTATAGTTGGTTTTGATTACGGTGTCGTTTTGGTCCTTAGGCTGGAGCAACAGTCTGGGTTCTTCTTCAACGTGAAGTACTTCGAAGAGAAAGCTTTGGCCGGAGAATGGGATGAGGTTGAGAAGTACCTTTCTGGATTTACCAAAGTCGACGATAACAGATACTCCATGAAAATTTTCTTCGAGATCAGAAAGCAGAAGTATCTTGAAGCTCTCGACAGGTACTTCAATTTCCCCCTCACACTCTGTATCTCTATGTGTTTTATATATTTGCTGTTTTTGTTTCATGTTGATTATTTCCTTGGAAATTGAAGAATAAAATTATGTGCTCAGGAATGATAGAGCGAAGGCTTGCGAGATATTAGCGAAGGATTTGAAAGTTTTTTCTACATTCAATGAAGATCTGTACAAAGAAATTACTCAGCTTTTGACTCTTGAAAACTTCAGGTGATTTTAATTTTAGTCCCATATATTTTGTGATGAAGTTGGGTATGTTACTTTCCCAAAAAAAAAAGGGATATATGGCGTAGTTTTCTAACAATAAAGAAGAAATCTAGAATTTGAGACGTACCAATGCTGGAATCTTTGTTCACTCAGGGAAAATGAGCAGTTATCGAAGTATGGTGATACTAAATCTGCTCGAGGCATAATGCTTGTAGAGCTTAAGAAACTTATAGAAGCAAATCCTCTTTTCCGAGAGAAGCTTTCTTTTCCCAGTTTGAAGGCGTCCCGCTTGCGAACTCTTATCAATCAAAGGTGATTTTAATGTTTTTGTATGTTCTCATTAATGAATTTTGAATGTCATCTATGCATTGCGGTATTTCTAAGGCAAGTTGGATACAATAATCGTTGTCTACAAATGTCATTGGTTCTTTTTTCTACATTGGCTGGTGTAGTGTTTTGCGGCATTGAGTCTGTCGAGGTATATTTGGGTCCTGAAATGTTCATTTATGTTTTATGCAGCTTAAATTGGCAGCATCAGCTTTGCAAGAACCCAAGGCAAAACCCTGACATCAAGACCTTGTTCGTGGACCACACATGTTCTCCTCCAAATGGAGCACGTGCGCCTACTCCGGTCACTCTTCCACCAGGTGCAGCTGTTCCAAAGCCTTTAACTTATGCTCCTCTTGGAGCACATGCAGGAGTAAGATTTTAAGTTTCCTCGTGACTCTAAATTATCAATTATAATGACACTGTGATTATCTGGTTCTAACATTGGAATGCCTTTTGTTTTGTTATTTTTGTGCAGCCTTTTCCATCAGCTGCAGTGCCCGCGAATGCCAACACTTTAGCAGGATGGATGGTGAATGCCAATCCTTCCTCATCCGTACAATCAGCTGTTGCTGCTGCTTCATCAATACAGGTTCCACCCAATCAAGGTTAGGTCTTTGTCATCTTTGTGGTGGCTATTGTGGCACTTGCAAATATGCTGATAATTAAGACGCCAGGGGTACTTTCTTAAATCTAGTTTTTAATCATACATGTCACCAAGTTTCCAATTGTGGATTACAGTGTCAAATACTGGACTAGTTTGGCATTGTTGAAATGCCTGAGCATCTGTTTTTTTGTGTGCTCAATGGATGATCAGACAAGACAACCCATACCTCATTCTTTGTTGTCCTCCATTGGTAGAGCTTACCCGTTTTATTTTTTCTTCATAACAGTTTCAGGTCTGAAGCATCCAAGATCATCTTCAAATGCTCTTGGAACAATAGATTATCAAAGCAATGAACACGAACAATTAATGAAACGTCTGCGCCCCACACAAGCTTTTGATGAGGTATTGTTGTCAACAGCTTAGATATGTTTGTATGCAGCTCTTAAGTGCTTTGTTCCAGGTTTCATGGTTAGGATATTTGAATATTTCATTGCCTCTAATTAAGAAAGCTCTTATTTCTCAAGTTCAGGTCTCATATTTTGCTCCTCCCCAACAAACTTCCTGGTCACTTGATGAAGTACCAAGAACCGTAGTTTGTACCATTAATCAAGGGTTGACTGTAACAAGCATGGATTTCCATCCTTCTCATCAGACAGTACTTGCTGGTAAGATTAGATATCAACAGCCCAGAAAGTCAAACCATTGGCGTATAGATATGGAATCATGGCTATCTGAGTTAATATATGTGTTTTGAGTAGTTGGTTGCAGCAATGGTGAAGTTACTCTGTGGGAAGTTGGGCTGCGAGAGAAACTGGTATCGAAGCCATTCAAGTTGCATGATATGGCTGCTTGTACTGTGCTATTCCAGGTCTAGATCTCATCATTGAGTTGAAAACCTTTAATTTACCTTTTTTATTTCCATGTTTAATGTTGATTTGCTTGTAAAAGATGTTTAAATATGTGTTTTACATATGCCTTGAAGATTACCTTTGGTTTTAAACACACAGTTTAGTAACGTAGAGTTCCTTACAGGCTGCTATTGTCAAAGATTCATCCATATCTGTCAGTCGTGTATCATGGAGTCCTGATGGAAATTTCATTGGTATGTCTAGTAAAATAACTAATCATCAATTGGTGAACATTCATGTTTATTTACAGTGCTTCTGTTGTTGTTGCAGGGGTTGCATTTAGCAAACATTTGATACACTTGCATTCTTACAATGGGTCAAATGATCTACGGCAGCTTTTGGAGGCATGTTTTTTTATTTTTGATTTTGATTTTGATTTATCCAATAGAACATTATTTGCAATGGCAGACTGACGTTTTGCACTAAGCTTTCTTACAGATTGATGCTCACATTGGTGGCGTGAATGACTTGGCATTCTCACACCCAAACAAGCAATTGTGTGTTGTAACTTGTGGAGATGATAAATTAATAAAGGTAAGGACTAGAATAAAAATCGGCTAGTGAATATATTTATTTTTAACTTGACAAGTATTTTCTTTCCTCTGAATTTTAAAAAATTTGGCAGGTTTGGGATTTGTCTGGAAGAAGACTTTTTAACTTTGAAGGTCATGAGGCACCTGTTTATTCCATTTGTCCTCACCAAAAAGAAAATATTCAGGTAAGACAATCATTTGCTCAAAGTTTAGATGAAATTATCATGTCTGGCAAAGATAAGAGATCATCTTTGAGGAATGATCTTAATGTTTTCTTTGTTCTGGTTCTACAATTTTACTGCAATCCTGGTGATTGGTTGAGAAAACATCAGCTGTATAATGGTATTACTGTATATTACAGAATGGCAGAAGTAACAATAACCAACTTTTTGCATCCACTTAATTTGTATTCCTACAGGGTACAACAGCTTGACTGATAATGGAATAACGGTGTTGTGATTTTGATTTTGTTTCATGTCTTGAATCCTGTCTATATTATTAGAACCAGCAAAAACAGACAGACATATCTTACACAAGAAACTGGTTCCATTGCTCATATTTGAAGCTTGTTGTTGCATTAAAGATGCATTCCCCTCATCTCTTGTTTTCTATTCATGTTTCTGCAGTTTATATTTTCAACTGCTGTTGACGGGAAAATTAAGGCTTGGTTGTATGATCTTATGGGCTCCAGGGTTGACTATGATGCACCTGGACAGGGGTGCACTAGAATGCTCTACAGTGCTGATGGAAGCAGGTAAGTCAATAAAGAGCCACATTTTAGTAGCAATAAGTTGGTTTTTTTATTTTTTATTTTCTGTGCTTATCATAAGTGATATGGGACTTATATCTACTTTCTGAAAAAGATTCATGAGTTGCATCTGTCCTCTCTCAAATTTCAGACTATTCTCTTGTGGAACAAGTAAAGATGGTGACTCTTTCCTAGTTGAATGGAATGAAACTGAAGGAGCAATAAAGAGGACATATTCTGGATTTAGAAAGAAATCTGCTGGTGTAGTGCAATTTGACACGACAAGAAATCATATTTTGGCTGCTGGTGAAGATTACCAGATAAAGTTTTGGGATACAGACAATACCAGTGTTCTCACTAGTACGGATGCTGAGGGTGGTCTTCCAGTAAGTATTTGTATATACAGCTTTTTGTTAGAAGATACATTTAATTTTTGAATAGTACTACTCGTAACATCACCAATGTGACGCTCAAGTAAAACTACTAATGTGGAACACTTGTATTCAAGGTTATGGTTTATTTTTTAATTTCAATAGCTAATGCATGTTTGTTATATTAGTGGTGTTACGTGGGTGTTACACTGATGGTGTTACATGTAGAATTACTCTTAGGGCATATTTGAACACTTGGGGTATTTCAGAATTTTATGAATATTAGTGAAATAGTTTGAGTGAAGATGTTTTATTGGAGTTTGGGAAAGGAGAGAGAAAAAGTTAAATAAAAATATTATAAAGTTAAAAAATTATTCGAATATAATTTTTTAATATAATTTTTGTTTTGAAGTTTGTAAAAGTTGTATTGATTTTTGTGTTTTGTTTTGAAGTTTGTAAAAGTTATATTGTTTTTTGTGTTTGAATAATGATTAGGTAATGATTAGATGAAAAAGTTGAAAATTTGACATTGAAAAGTGTTTTGTGTTTGAGTGATGTTTGAGAATGAAATTATGAGAAATTTTGAGAATTCTGTGTCCAAACAGGCCCTTAGTTTTTTATGTTCATTCTTTATTATCATTATTGGGACAATTTTTTTTTTGATAAGTATCATTATTGGGACAACTACAGGCTCTTCCTCGCTTGAGATTCAATAAGGAGGGAACTCTTCTTGTTGTTACAACGGCACACAATGGGTTCAAGATTCTTGCAAATGCTGATGGTCTCAGAACCTTTAGAACAATTGAAAGTCGTTCTTATGAAGCATCCAGGGCACCTATTGAGATGAAGGTTGTTATCTTCCACCCACATGCCAACACACACATCCTTCTATTTTGCATGATTTATTTGTGCTCAGAATTTGGTTTGTTGAATGTTCATGGATCAGGTATCTGGTTCTTCTATGGTTGGAAATATCAACCCAGTTGTAGCTAAGGTGGAACGTGTGGACAGAAGCTCTCCTGCTAGGCCTACTCCGATCCTTGTATGGCATCTTATTGGCATAAGTCAAATGCTGGGGTTTTCTTTGGAAAGCTTAATTATAATATAGTGACAATTAGTTAATGATTATTGATAGGCTGGAACAAACTGGCAATAGTTAATTAGACCTTCTTCTTCATCTTCTTTCTTTTATATTTATATAGGTAAAATTGGGAATTGAACTTGACCTATGACATCACCTCCACTCATTGTTCATGGGTAGGAGATGTCATTTGGTCCAAAGACTTGCCTTCTAGCAAATAGATTTGATACCTGTAGTTGAATGCTATAGTTAAGTTGTCTTCTCAAGGTATTCAATAATTTTTTTCCATTGCCTTTAATAATGATTTTTTTCCTTAGAATGGAGTAGATCCTATCAGTAGAAGCATGGAAAGGCAAAGAAGTTTAGATGATGTATCTGATAAATCCAAGCCTTGGGAACTGGTCGAAATTGTTGAACCTGTTCAGTGTCGAGCCATTACTTTGCCAGATAGCATAGATCCTGCTAAAAAGGTTATGTTTTAATTTTCTATACGGATTTTAATTTTTTGAGAGTATAATATTGATCTCATGCCACCAAGTTTATTATCTAAAAATAGTCTCATTTGCTTTAAGGTTGCTCGACTTCTTTACACGAATTCTGGTATTGGCATCCTGGCACTTGGTTCAACTGGAGTCCAGAAGCTTTGGAAATGGAGCCGTTGTGAACAAAACCCAAGTGGAAAGGTGATGGCTTTTTACCTCTCTAAGTATCAGAACTTCTATGCATATTCATGAGGCACGATTGCTTAAGTTCCTGTTATGCTGTGTAAGGCATACATACATACATACATACATATATATATATATATGCAAGTGCTATATGTTTTAGCATAATTTGTGTAGAACACTTGTTTTAAATTACCATGAAATATTTCTGATTCCTTGTTGGGTTCGTAGGCCACTGCCAGGGTTGTTCCACAACATTGGCTGCCAAGCAGCGGTCTTGTTATGACTAATGATGTTCCAGAGAATTCTGAAGAAGCAGTTCCATGTGTGGCACTCTCAAAGAATGATTCATATGTAATGTCTGCCTGTGGGGGGAAAGTTTCACTGTTTAATATGATGACGTTTAAGGTAAATTACTGATAAGAACAAATTAAGGTAAATTAGTAGCAAATGTGTGTATGGATTGGATTTTAGAATCACCATAAGCTTTTTTTGTGAACTTTATATGTTTTCATTAATTTTGTTACCACCAACAAAGTATTTATTTGGGTCAAAATCACTTAATTTGCAGGTGATGACTACTTTTATGCCACCTCCACCGGCCTCAACCTTTCTTGCTTTTCATCCTCATGATAATAACATCATAGCAATTGGAATGGAGGACTCAACCATTCACATTTACAATGTTAGGGTGGACGAGGTAATTAGTATAAGCATTTTCTTATGTCCGATGTTGTGGATTTGAATTCTGTTGATTGTCACGAGATGTTAACTGCTTTGCTGTTAGGTCAAAACAAAACTGAAAGGTCACCAGAAGCACATCACTGGTTTAGCTTTTTCCACCAACCTGCATGTCCTGGTTTCATCAGGGGCTGATGCTCAGGTATTTTGCACCAATGATTCTTCTTCTTTGTCTTTTTTTTTTTTTTTTTTTTTTTAAATTTTATTTATGATTTTGTTCCATGTAAGGTGGGGTGGTTGTCTAATGTGCTTCAAAACTAACGGACTGAGCTTTTAGATCAATAAAGTTCTGTTTGTGCTGGGACACATGTTGTTTTTCAAAAAGAATTATTTCTAAAAACAATTGTACATGGATATGTCCTTAGGCCTCGTTTAGTTACACATATGAGATGAGATGAGAAATCTGTGAATGGTAGTGAGATAATTTGTGAATAGTAGTGAAATGATTTGAGTTAAGATTTTTATGGGGTTTTGGGAAATGAGAGAAAAAGTTGAACAAAAAAATTAAAAAGTTAAAAGAGGGTTAATATATATTTTTAATATTATTTTTTGTTTTGAGATTTGAAAAAGTTGAATTATTTTTTGTGTTTTGTTTGGAAGTTTGAGAAAGTTGTACTGATTAGGTAATGATCAGATGAAAAAGTTGAAAAGTGGAAAATTTGAATTTGAAAAATGTTTGTATTTGAATGGTGTTTGGATGGTGTTTGGATGTTGAGATGAGATGGTTTGAAAGGTTTGTGAAACCAAACCAAGCCTTAGACTAGCCTGAATATTGATGCACTCTCTGAGACGTAAGATTTTGATGGTTTGATATTTTTTATATCCTCTTGTACTTGTCCCAGTGTTACTCTTCATGGAATTCATCAAGTGTTATCTTTTCAATGAATTCCTTTTTATAGCTTTGCTTCTGGAACACTGAATCCTGGGAGAAGAGGAAATCAATTACAATTGAACTGCCTGCTGGAAAGGTGCCTGTTGGTGACACTCGAGTGCAGTTCCACTCTGATCAAATCCATGTGTTGGTATGCCATGAGACCCAGCTAGCAGTGTATGATGCTTTGAAGATGGAATGGATTCAGCAGGTAAACTCTTTTGCTTAGAAGCAATCTATGTTCATTGGTTAGTGGGAAACAACTATTTGACATGTTCTTAAACTGCAGTGGGTGCCACAAGATGTATTATCTGCACCTATATCGTGTGCATCATATTCCTGCAATAGCCAACTAGTTTATGCTACTTTCACTGATGGTAATGTTGGAGTTTTTGATGCCAATAACCTGAAACTGAGATGTCGAATTGCTGCATCCGCATACCTCTCACATGCATCGTCAAACAGGTATGCCTTTGTACTGCACTACTGAACTAGCAATGCAGTATTATTTATTTGGTTATATGGTAGGACCTATGTTTTGTGCATTTACATATTTCTACTCATGCAAAATGCATGTTTAAGAGAAAAATAAGGCACCGTTTAGTGATATGATAAATAGCATTTTCCTACAGTTGCTTTGCTGGACTAACAACTTGTCATATTATTTGTGATATTTGTGTTTAATTTCTTTTATGTATCACTCTGTGACAGCCAAACTCTATACCCCCTAGTCCTTGCTGCACATCCCCAGGATCCAAATCAATTTGCTGTTGGACTTACCGATGGATGTGTTAAAGTCATTGAGCCCTCAGATTCCGAGGGGAAGTGGGTCGTGGCAGTGCCTGTTGATAATGGTATGCAGAATGGCAGGACAGCTTCATCTTCCACTACTAATGCTACCGCTTCCGAGCAACTCCAAAGATGAAAAAACATGTGCATTCCAAAGTCCTCATTTATTTGTTATTCATGTATAATATAACATTAGTTGGTTGGCATTTCACATATGCCTCACCAAATGAGTGAGCATAGGAAGATGGGTTAAGGGAACATAAATTTGTGTACATTATATGGATTTGGTCTGACAGAATAGATATTTAATTATTTGTTACAATGTTAAATCACTTTTCTGCCTATTCACTTATTCAGCAGTTTGCTTTTGTTGGTTGTGCGCTTTTGTGCATATTGAATA
The DNA here is from genome assembly GCA_961763995.1 of Juglans cinerea. Lineage (NCBI taxonomy): Eukaryota > Viridiplantae > Streptophyta > Magnoliopsida > Fagales > Juglandaceae > Juglans > Juglans cinerea. The sequence goes on from CAUIVZ010000010.1 coordinate 11,748,057, forward strand.
CTCAAAATCTGGAATTGCAGAAAAGGAGTAAGAAGTCTATATTTCTTGTTTTAGTTTGAAGAAAAAAAACAGAAGAAAACAGTTCATTTTTCTTGTTCCTTTCTCTTTTGTTGTATTCATTATGCTCAATCCAAACATTTTCTTTTTCTTGTTTAATTCCCATCTTTTTGCCCACCTTACTCAGTTCAGTATAGGGCAAATTTTGATAGACAGGTATTGATTAGATGGGAGTTTAGTGTAGAACATTAAAGAGGTTTTGATTGTAAGGGTATCTTATAGACCACAGGTTGAAAGGCAACGGGTAAATTTTGCAGGTTTCCATTTTCGGTTGGAACTTGGAATTGAAAAGTAGGTACTCCAGTGCACCAATGGTGCTGTGCTTCCCACCATCTCTTTAGGGACAATCGGGGATAAGGGTGGTGGGGATAATTGCCGAGTTCAGGGATAGAATAGGATAGAGCTCAGTCTCAACAGAGGCAGCTAAGTTACAACAGGTACTAGTTTGGCGCCTATTCTCTGCTTATTCTTATCTTATGTCTAGCATGGGCATCACAATCAAGTCATGGTAAAAGCTTATGCCTCGTTTATTTTTACAATTCCTTTCATCTCATCTAATCATTACAACTAATTTAATTTTTTCAAATTCTAAAATAAAAATAATATTAAAAAAAATATATTCTAACAATATTTTATTTAACTTTTAATTTTAATCTCAATTTATCTGTAATAATGATAGTTCTTTTGAGCCCAAGAAAAGGAGTTGAAAGCATTCAAACAAACAAAGAGTTGAAAGGACAAATATATAGTTAAGGTAATGTAGTGCAATCAATTGAAGATAAGAAAATTACTTGGGAGGAATCCTACAAAAGTGACTTTAAATTTTGTTTTAGGTAATGTCAGTTTTGTTTTGACTTAAATTGTTATGTTAAGACTTTTTGCTAATCCAGGACTGATATTATCATTACCAAGTCAGCATGTAAACTTGCATTTATTAAAAAAAAAAAACTTGCATAGTCGTAGCGATTGTTTCAAAGATAAACCCTATGAAACAGAACATACGTAAGGATATCCCCTCCCATTTGTGCACAACGAACACATCAAAGCTCGATCCTTTTGTGTGTGCCATGAACTGCATCTTTCTTAGTATATATTTTGTGAATATCTTTGACAATCTATTATGTACTACATAATACGCCACGAAACTGGTAGTTGAGTTTCTCTGGAAATGGAAATGTACTGAACTCAAATACAAATTGCATTGTCCCAAATATGGTATAGGAATTTTGGAGGAGTTTCTCAGTTTCAGGCAGGACTGGTGCAACAATGAGCTGTCTGTATGAGTTGGCAAAATCCAGTACCTTATGACCAGTCTCATTCACTGTTTTGTCAAAGCACATTGCAAACTTGAACAGTACTTGGATGATGATTTAGAAAATGCCAAATCTAATTATATTGCTGAAATCGAGGACCCTTTAACCTTCAAAGTCAGATCGATCTCACCCGAAACTTTTTTTTTTTTTCAGCTCCTTGTCTTGTGATTATTGAAGAAAACAAGTGCCAGCCACGTGTTTGGGATGTTGACGTGTTACTTCACTAGAAGACGTTTGGTTATAATTAATTGGATGTTTAGGGTTTGAATATTGATTTTGGTCAAGAACTTAGGCTGGTCTGAAGTCACTAGAAGTTATGATAAACAGGAGCTTGGACAGACTCCTACATTTGATTTTTGAACTTGGATCGATTTCAAGTCTGGACACTTCTGTTAGTAAAGTAAACAAACCCAAGTTTCATCAACAGAAAAAAGACTTGCATGGAGTTGGGATACGGACCCAACAAAAATACAAGAGCAAAAAGCAGCAAAAGATTGAGCCATACAAGCCCCAAAGTACAACAAAATTATCAGACATGCTGAGCCAAGATGTCCAAAACTAGGCAGTGTCTCCAAGACTTTTCGTTGCATTCCAACCCTTAAAAGATCATTGGGGAAGGTGGGATCCCGGATTTTTGTGTTTGCTTAGCTGCATTTAGCCGTTCACAGTTCACACTGCCCGACATCGATGTTCACTCCAATGTCAAAAGTAAGGATATTTCTGCAATCAACGACTCGTGGTAGCGACATAAAAGCTAGCTTCTTGTCCGTACATTCACCGAACAACATTATTTCTTCGGTAAAAGGGCTTCATGTCCATCTTCTATTCCTTTTTTTTTTTCTCTCTTTTTTCTCTTGTTTGTCTCGTAATTCGCCATCGTACTTCTTTATTGTCAGTGCTTCTCTCTGCAGTTTCCATCATAAAAACTCCAACCCTAGCCTTAAATTTCTTGCTCTGTTCGAAGATGGCTATCCATTTCTGTCTTGAGATCGTGGGGCGGACTCACCAAATTGAAGCTGTGGGCAAAGTTATGAAAATAATATTTTTTTTGTTCTCATGCAAACATTATTGTTTGTGTTTTTTCTCTTGTGATTTTCAGAAATTATGGGGGTTGAAGTCCCAAACCGTAGGATGGTTCCGCCCCTATTGAGATATGTACAAAATCTCCAGAGTTGGTAAGTGGTAAAAATCTTGAACCCGGAGGTATGCTCGTTCAAATTTCTTTTTAAGTGTAAACAATCTTTAAATTATAGAATTAAGAGATTTTTCTTTTGAATTATTTTAATTTCACTTGCGAAAAACTCTTTGTCAAGAATTTGTATACTTCCGAATTAGTCGAGACACTATTCTTAAAATACTCGCACGAAAAATAGAAGAAGAAATATGTATAGTAAGAAAAGAACTTTCCAATAGGATGGACTATGACACTCTTGAAACTCTGCGATAATTCAAGCAGAGTTTTGCTACTCATCATCTCCACACATCACATTTTTTTTTAATTTTTTTTTTGGTTTTATTCTTCTTAAACTTATTAAATTCTTCTACTCATCATTCATATACCACACATTTGATAAGATAAAAAAAAAAATGATGTGTGAGATGATGAATAGAATTTTTCATTCAAGTAACAACCACACCAAGCCACCAAACTCTTTCATTCCCTTCAACTCCGCCCTCTTCCACTCTTTAATCGTCTTCATCTTCGAGCATGAGGTCTACCTGAATCCATTCCTCCTTGTTTAATCTCTTGTATCTCTCATTACATTAATGTTTACTTCAATATCGACAATTTTTAATGGAATTCATAAATTTAATACAAACTTGATACAAGTGTTAGGATTCAATATAATAGCTTTTAGATTAAAACGAGCCGATATAAGTCTTTCACCATGATATTAGTATTTTTTGAATAATTATAAAACCATATTTATAAGTTATGATGATGTTTGATGAAGAGACTTATCATATCATTTTTGGAATCCAATCTTATTTTTGTGTTATTTTTGCTGTTTCTAAAGCTATGTGGTATGCCGATACTTGGCATTCCACTTGACACTCCTGTATAACTGAATTTATAAAAGATCCCATTTTTGTACTTTCCCGTTTGATTGTTGGACTTTATTGAGATCAACTCAGTTCAGTTTAATTTTAAATCGAGTCTAATATCTAAACACTCAACTCTAAAATTATTAAATTCATCTCAACTCAAAACATCTTTACACATGAGACTTACAATCTTTTTTAATTCAACACCTCTTTACACACGAGATTCACAACTTTTTACACTATCTCAACTCACTATTAGTTTAAACACATCTAAACTCATCTTATGTGAGTGTTATAAAACTTATTACACTATCTCAACTCACTATTATTCATAAAAAACTCAACTCATCTCAATTCAGCTTAATATACAATCGCAGCCTCAATGAAAATGTCTTGTTTGTTTTCAAAAAACTTCTCAACTCATTTTATTTCATCTTATCTTATCATTACAACTTTTTTAAATTTCAATACAATACAAAACAAAATAAACAATTTAATTTTTTTAAATTTTAAAATAAAAATAATATTAAAATAAAAATATTTTAATAATATTTTAATAAACTTTTTTACTTTAATTTTAATTTTCTTATCTCGAAACAAGCTTGGCTAAATGGATGGTTGCCATAGGATCCGTTTGTGTTTTAAAAAAAATGATTAGTTGAAGGATAGATTACGTGGCAGAATTCGGACCATCACCTAGGGACCCACGAGAGATCCTGATCAGGTGTGTTGTCTTGTGTAATGTTCTGTCAAAAGACAAAGTGATTGATGCCAGGCTGGCAACTTTGGACATGATTGAGGTGGCCCACATCCCCCTCTCTCTCTCTCCGTCTGCTCTGTCAATCCACATGCGGTCTCAATGCCCTATGCATCTTCCACTTATTTTTATTCGACCTTTTATTCTCCCATCACCCCAAGTTTCACGCAATCTCCCCGTACCACCCTCGACATCAATCCACGTGTCAACATAGTATAAATTTAGATAAATATTTAATATTATTTATATTAAATGATTTTAATTTAGTCGAATTAATGGGATTGTTCTCTCATTTTATTTTTTGTCATTACACTCATCAATTCATAACAAATGTAAGCAAGCATAACCACTATTCCCTCGCTGACAATTCTTTGGCTCTGTTGGGCCGTTGGCTCTCTCTCTCTCTGATATGGGGCCGTTTCAAACAATTCTGTCGGCGAGAGACGTTATTAATCATATTGGAAGGGATAAATAATTACCAATTTAGTGGCTAATTAATATCATATTCTCTTTGCACTTTGCTGAGCTTGATTTCCGCTTCTGTGCATGGAAAGCTGTCATTTTTTTCCCTTAAAAAAACAATGCTACTGTTGTTCTCCCTGCCATTTATAAGCATTGGTTTTTAGTGTCATTTACATAATCAATGCGGATAATAAGCACCCATACAAACTATACTTGCAGAGAGCTCCCCTGTTTTTGTGGGTGCTTCCTCCTCTTCGTCTCCTCCTTACCCTGCTCCTTTTTTTCTCCATCCCTCTGCTGCTGTTTTGTTCTTTTCCGGTGTTTGGGCTTCTGTTCTTTGTCTCTTTGGTCAGTGACTGCTCCCAAGGCTTTTGTCCCATGAAGATGCTAGTAAGTACGTTTCTTTTTTTTTTTTTTCTGGGTTTGTTGTATTTTTCCCTTCATATTTTTTCCTTTTTTGCCAAACCTGGTGTTTCAGAACTCGTTTGTTTTGTTTTGGTTTAATTAATTGCCCACATATTTTTTTTTTTCTGTTTTTCTATATCTGTGTGGACTGTTGCAGATTCTTCTTGCTTTCGTCAATAGTTCTGAAGGAGGTGTTCGATTTAAGTTAAATCTATCAGTCTTTCTATGTGTGCAATCTCAAATCTCGGTCATTTTTTTTTTCTTAGATTGCTTTTTAATGGATGATCTTTGATATAATCAAAGTTTGTCTGATCTTGCAAAACTTCTAATGAATGCAGATTTTTTCCAGTTTACTCGTTTACGAACTTCTCAAATTATTAAGTAGTTCAGAGTTGGTTAATTTCTGTCTTTTCGGTGGAGAAACGCAGATTACATTCGTATGTCGTACTGACAATTCAATGGGCAGCATATTCTACCTGCGTAATGTATTTCTGTGGGTGTAATGAGAATTGATTAATTCACTCTGGAATTTGTATTGATTCTTTCTCATTTTTTTTTTGATAAATAATCAAAGCATTGATTGATTATCTTTCATGTAACTGATTTGTAGGTTGTTTGAAATCCTCCAATGGTATCCATTTGATCAAATTCTTCACTTTTTGTTTGTGCTTGTGCACCTTATCTTCTCATTTCCGTTTTGAATTGCGTGTTAGTAATTATAAACTCTTGCTTGTAGAAATTCTTCTGAGAATCGGTTGCTTCCCATTTTATTTTGCTGCCTTGCAGGTGGCATTGCTCTTGCTGCTGGCATTTAGCAATGCTGTCAAAACGAAGGGAGAAGAGAGTGATGGACAGTGTGATTACAAGCTGACGTTGGAGCCGAGACCACATAGCGTGTCCATCTTGGAGTTTGGTGCTGTGGGAGATGGTAAAACATTGAATACCCTAGCCTTCCGGAATGCCATTTTCTATCTCAAGTCCTTTGCTGATAAGGGTGGTGCTCAGCTTTATGTGCCACCGGGAAGGTGGCTTACAGGAAGCTTCAATCTTACCAGCCACCTTACACTCTTCTTGGAAAAAGGTGCTGTCATTCTTGGATCTCAGGTAATTTTCTGCCCGTCCCTTTTGCACCACATGGTTATCATTTCTGTCTTATTGGTTTCTGCACCAGTTTGAAGATATTGTGCAAGAAATACTTCTAACAATATTAGTAATTTCATTTGCTAAGGACCCATCTCATTGGGAAGTTGTTGAACCATTACCATCATATGGAAGAGGGATGGATCTTCCCGGAGGAAGATATCGAAGCTTGATAAATGGATACATGTTACACGACGTGGTGATTACAGGTATATCTAACTTTAAGTTTCTTTTTGCCATTTTTGAATATGTTTTCTATGTAAGCTGTGCCTCATTTAGACATCCTTTGTTTGCTGCATTAGGTGATAATGGAACCATTAATGGGCAGGGCTCGGTTTGGTGGGATTGGTACAGTGGTCATTCTTTGAATTACAGCCGTCCTCATCTTGTGGAGTTTATAGCGTCTGAATATGTTGTAGTTTCAAATCTTACTTTCTTGAATGCCCCTGCATATAACATCCATCCAGTCTATTGCAGGTAGTTATAAAAGCCCTAGCTACTCGTACACGTCCTTTCTCTAAAATATAAGTTTATTACCTAACAATTGGAGGGATTTGAGTTTATATTTGTTGGATTCAATGCAGTAATGTGCATGTTCTAAATGTCTCCATCTCTTCTCCTCCTGGTTCCCCCTACACTCTTGGCGTAGTCCCAGGTCAGTAATGATATTTGACTCGCCACTTTTGGTTTCTTGAGAGAAAAATGATATCAGGTGTAAATACTGCTTACTCTCACATCAACTGCCTTTTCTTCATAAGTCTATATCTGGTCCACCTGGCCTTTTCTACTGTGTTAATTATAGAAAGCTATTACTTACAGAATTTTATAAAATTTAGTTGTGCCAGAAAACCCAGAGCGGTTGTGATGTTATCTTATCCCGATTGAGAACTGGGACAATATAAGTAGATAGAAACATTTGAATATGTTTCCTCTTTATTTGAACCGTATCTTGCAACTCCGAGCTCTGTTTGGGATGATAGCATTTTAGCATCTAACCATTTGAAGAAGCATTGTAAATTTGTTGTGATGTTAAGGTCGTATTAAGGTCTCACAGTCCATATTCTGAAATTACATGTCAGTCACTATCTGTTTTCCCCTTTAGTTGATTTACAATCCCCCTTTCTCTCTCTCTAGCATGCATTTGGGGTTCCTCTTTTTTGTTTCAAAATGAATGAATACATGAGAAGATATTTGCTCAGACACATTTATATTCTGTTTTGCTTTCAGATTCTTCTGATAATGTGTGCATAGAGGATTGCATCATTGACATGGGCTATGATGCCATTGCCCTCAAGAGTGGTTGGGATGAGTATGGCATTGCTTATGGGAGACCCACCACTAATGTTCACATCAGAAAGGTCCACCTAAAATCATATTCAGGCTCTTCCCTTGCTTTTGGTAGTGAGATGTCTGGTGGCATTTCTGACGTGCATGTTGAGCAGGTCCACCTGTACAACTCGTTTAGCGGCATTGTGTTTAGAACCACCAAGGGCAGAGGTGGTTACATCAAGAGAATAATTATATCAGATGTTGAAATGGAAAACATCTACCTGGGATTTGCTGCCACTGGTCAGTGCGGATCCCATCCAGACAACAACTATGATCCTAATGCTCTCCCTGTTTTAGATCAGATGACCTTGAAGGATGTGATTGGAACAAATATCACAATTGCTGGAAGCTTTACAGGGATAGAAGAATCTCCTTTTACTTCCATCTGTCTATTCAATGTCTCCTTATCGATTAGTTCTGGATCTCCTACTTCCTGGGTATGTTCCAATGTTTGTGGGTTTTCGGAGTCCGTGCTCCCCGAAGCTTGCCCTGACCTTCAGAGCTCAAATCCAAAGTCTTCCTCAGCTTGCCTTTCCCTCCTGCATGTAAATGGAAAAGCCGCTTTCTTATGATACCATCCCTCCATAGTCCATACTACAATCATATTTTTCAGCCCTACCTTACCATGAGGAAAAAACTGAAAGTTCGTCTACCATTTACCATTTCAAGTTAGGCCACATTCTTTCCAATAAGACACATGTCTACACTATTTTGTTTCTTCATCCCCCATATTTGCATTCATGCATGATGCGATGTGCATCTTATTTGTACAGCTTCATTTCTTCATTCATGTGTAAGGAAATTTTTGATAGTGGCGGTGCAGAGGTAATCCGATGCTGTTAGTAGTGCAGTTTAATTTCATTGTAAAATGTTTATTTTAATGTGGAGTGACATATCAAGTGAGATGGAAAATATGAAAGGAAAATTCTAGAGGATCCATGTGAGATTGGAATAAAGGGTTTTGGGTTATCATGGTTAAGATAGAATGTATGAGTTTTTATCACTTTTTACTTCTGTATTCCTTTAATATTATTTTGTTTTATTGGCCATTGTCTTCCCCCCACCCCCTCGATAGAATGTCCAGTGTGATATTGTTCCCAGTTGTGACTCGGAGTGGAAAATAGAACCCAAGTCCTGAAAAAGCTTTACAAAATCTAGGTGTTTTAAAGGAACTTGTAACGGCGACTTTTATGTCAAGGAGACATTTCGCCTTTACAAAAGGGGGGAAAAAGTAAAACTTTTTTTTTAAAAAAAAAAACAAAAATTCTATTTGCAATCTTGACTCATGGGAAGGTTTGGATAAAAAAACCTTTTGACTCATTTAATCTCGTCAAATCATTACAATTTTTTCAAATTCTCACACAAAATATAATAAATAATTAAATTTTTTCAAATCTCAAAACAATAATAATATTAAAAAATAATATTTTATTCAACTTTCATCTCAACTCATTTCAATCCGGACTAGGTGAATCCGGGATAGTGGTTAACCGGCCCGGCCCGGCCTTGGTGAACAGTCTTAACCAGAAGACGGTAAGCTGTGTGTTGAAAAGGAGGATTCGTTTTTTCAACATAGGTAAAATACTCCAACAAAAACATGGGCATGGAAATGGGTTTGGGTTTTCTATTCCCTTAATATTCCACCATCTGTGACATGCTTAAATCATGTGTTCTTCATCCAGATTACCAAACCCAGAAGGGTTGCCATCCAAACACAGTTTTTTGCAATATCTGGTCTTTTGCAACTTGTGATAACACAGTTTGTAACTTTACATCCTTTCATCAATGCAGTATTATCTAATGAATTTGTTGGTGCTTAAATGAACTCTTCATGCTCCTTTAACAGACCGACAGGGATTCACAGAACGAAACTCACATTTTGGCGTATGATAGCCAAATCAATGAAAGTGAACGAAATTTCTTTTTGGAGAAGAAGATGAGGAATCTGAATAAAGCAGCGATGACAATAGCTAGGTGCATTGTATCATAAGAGGTAAATACTTTTATAAGAACAATATTCTTTTGCTGTATATATTACTTGTTCTAGAAGTTCATAAATTTAGTAGGCAAACATGATTGGTTGACATTTTTTTGGTTAAGGCTTGGTGAGGTACTTGGAGCTTGACATTAAGGTTTCTTCAATACACCCTTATGTTGGTAGAGCTGCTCAAATTTGTGGATGAGAAACTATTTTATTATGTCGTATGGGTTGTGCACTTCTAGCAGTTTAACGAGGAATCAATACAGAGGCTTAACATGTTGCAGGATATACATCAATTTGCACGTGGTATACTGAAGGTGCCTTTATTAACTGCGGCTTCAACCTTTCAATGGCCAGACTCTCTCCCTGTCCTTATTGCCTACAATTTTGTCGGTCTAGTTTTCCTCCTTGCTCATGGGGAGGGGGTTTGGGTTATGTTTAGAATTTCCAGTCAAGTGTTATTCTTTTTGTTCTTTATTAATTTTTGCCTGTAATTTTTACCGGGGCACAGTTTTGTAAGCATATATTCGGTATCATTCCTGAAAGGCCAAGCAATTTTGTTAAAAACATGCGCTTGCCTGTTTTGACCCTTTATTCTGCTTCTTCCATTTTTGAAAATGTATCATGCCTACTTAGGATGCCAATTAGATTGTGATTGCAGTATGGGCACTTAATAAAGAGTTAAAGACCAAATATTAGACTTTGGTTAATCTGCACAAGTGTTGATCCAATGCTGGAATGGGCATTTTGTTACTTGAATTAGAGTTACTTTGACACACCATGAAAAGGGCTCTTGGTCTCTCTCTCTCTCTCTCTCTCTCTCTCTCTCTCTCTCTCCACTCAAACTCTAAATACTAGACTCTAAGGGGTTAAATTTAGAAAACAGCTTCATCTATACTTTGGTATTCTCTACTTTGTTAGAGAAAGGATAAAATTGATGACTAGATTTCATGGCTCCCAATCCAGTTGGAAGCTGGCATCTAGCTGGGGCCTTCATGATAGCAACTTTCTTCATGCCAGTACCTCATCCTTTGCAGCCAGTTAACATGTTTTTTTGTGGATTATTTTCGTGTAACTATGAAAATTGTGTGGCCTAATTGCAGTTGCGCTTGTGCAGGCTGGACATGCAGTTTGAGCTATGTGCACTTTTGGTCGTACTTTGGACATGCAGTTTCTATCCCTTTGGTAGGTTGCCTTCCATCCCTTTGCATTGTGCTTGTTGATTTTCCTCTCTGTTGTGTGCACTTTATTTTGCCATGGTTGGCTTCTGCATTCTGGTTGTTGGGTTGAGCATTAGGCTACAAGGTTGAGAATTTTCTGCTTTTTCTTGGTTGTGCTGTTAACTTGCATGAAGGCCATGCAAGTGGTGCAAAGCCGGGTCCTGTGGGTTTAGGGTTGTTCTTAGGCATTTCCTTTTGCCATTTTATGGCGCATGTATGCATCACACCAAGGTAGGCCCCATTGGTACTGTACTTGGGTATTTTTCTTATATGAAGCTGAACTTACCCAAAAAAGAAAAAGGAAAAATACAAACATAAGGATAGTAAGGGGAGAGAAGACTAAGATGCTTAACCAGATTTTAGAGATCAAGATGCTAATATTGAGACTCTTTTCAAAGTTTTATTTATTTCATAATGACTCAATGTATGTTAATTTAATTACACATCTTATACTTCGTAGTACGTGCTGGCCCTCAGAAGTCAGAAGTCAGAACCCAGAAAATAAAAATAAGAAAAGCTTCCAGCACACACAAGCCTGGAATCCAATCCTTTTCTAAATCTTCTCACATGCTTATGAGAAAATATTACTGTTCCATTATATTCTATTCTTTTGCTGATAAACCCTCATTAACTTTCTTCCAAGTCTCTTTGGGAGGCATGGGAGCTCCCTTACAGGCCTTTATTTTTTTCTACATTATCCTACAAGCATTTGGATTTTCTTCACTAAATATTGATATGATATTTCTATTGCTACTGTTGTTATTGTGGTTTTCATCACTGTAGTAGTCCATCCTACTGTAATGTATGTGTCGTGGTGGTGACCGGACATACTCATATTCAGTGACATAAGGCGATGGCCTGTATGTGTTGTAGCTGTGTGTAACATACATGGGTTGAGGTGGCTCTTGTGGCAATCCTTGGCCTGTATGGTACTTATGCTGATCTCCACTATAACCATGACTGTAACTGTATCTGTAGCCGTAGTCAGGTGGATGGCGGTATATTACATGGACCTCTCCTACGTCTTTTGGTCCAGTGGGTTTGTCTGTTGGTTGGCTTGCGATATTGTCTGGACTAGGTGGTGGTGCAGTATCTGCTGGTGGATTCTCAGGCGGTGCTGGGGGGTCTTTTGGTGGATCTGGTCGTGGGGCTGCTTCGGCTGGGGGTGCTTCTGGTGGGGGAGGGTTTGGTGCATCAGGGGCTGGTTCACCACCTTCCTGAGGTGCTTGTTCTGTTGGTGGAGCAGGGGGCTCTGTTGGTACCATGTATGAACAAATGGTAACAATTTTCCTTGTCTTCTTAAGGGCTTTGACAATTTTTTCTGGATCTGCCCACCCTATTATTGTTAATTTCTGTTGAGAGAAGTCGATGTAGAAATCATATATACCTGTGGAAAATCAAAACCAACTCAAGAATGAGTAGGCACACCCAATTTTGTAGATGATTCTCTGCTACCATGAAGGAAAATTCTGAAGAAAATAATTCAGGAACTTTCTTGATATCAGTTGCTTACCATTAATGCCATGTAGTGCTTTCTTTATCTTTTGTACACACCCATTGCAGTCCATTCGGACCTGTATCTCAGTGACTCGAGGTTTCTGCATTTGAAAAAGACTAATCGGTTGGAAAATGCCTTGCAATGTACAATATGGAAATTAAATATTCTGCATAAAAATGATATAGGTGATGTGGGTTTGGAGGCTTACCTCGAACTCGGGAATCATGAGGCAATAAGGAAGGTAGAGGAACAAAGAGATGTGTGCTTGGTATGTATGGCGTATTGGAGATGATGAAGTGAGAATGAAGAATCCAATAGGTGGCATTTATTTGTACACGGGGTTGGAATACTTTAAAAGCAAAAGGTGTGGGACATGCAAGGAATCTCTTTATAGGAATGGAAAGAAAGAAGGGCATTGATAGCTTGATTATCTTCCAGGAGTCATCGTCAACTCTTAAAGAAAGCATAGAGGAGTGGGTTCAAGAAAGGGGTTTCGAAGGGAATTTACTTTATGAAGGATGGCCATCTATAATCAGGGGACGTCAGAGAGACAGATTAGGATATCCAAAACCGTCCATGCAAAATAGTTAAAGTTAGAGCAGATGACAAAAAACCTTGCATGCATGCTTTCTGGGTCAAACAATCAAAAGCAGCTTTATAGGCTGAAGGATATCCACTATCAAGGAATTCTTTTGTCTCAAGAAACCTCTATCAAATTGTCAATGCAATCATAGAGATGTAGTTTATCTTTTTAATGATATTTTGGAGTTGGAAGGCACAAACCTTCTTTCATTTTTGTTGTAAAGGTTGATAGAGATTGAAAATAAGATTCCCCTACTGAATTGACTCAGGAAATTAAATATTTTGCTGTTAGTTTTATTAGTACACTGGGGATTGCTTAGTTTTAGATTTACTTCATAACCTAAACTCTACTAATGCTTGTTTTTCTTTGATAATTCATTCGAGCCAACTGATTCTGTTCTTATGCTAAATAAGTTGCTGTACCTTTAAGTGGTACCATGAATTGGCAGTTTTGACTTTGAACTTGTCGAATGGTCGAATTTGCTGCGTAATCCGTGAAGAACTGCTCAGTGTTTTTGTAGTCGTAAGTTTTTAAGTAGCTATTTGAGATCCATTGCATACATTTTGCTTGATAGCAACTTGGTGAATCCACTTTTAATTATGCCTAGTATTGCTGCTTGTTAGAGAGGGAGTACTTCTGCTTAAACTTGGAGATTCCTTCATATAGTTACTTACTTGATGCCTACTGGCTTCAATTTAGCCAGTCTTTCTTGATTTTGAACATGGTGCGAGGTTCAATGCAGATGATTTTTCAGGCACCTAAAGGTTGGTGACTCCAATATATTGCCTGCCAAATGCCCCCTCGACATTAATGGAGTAGTAAAAAATCTGTTCTACACCCCATTTCCTGGGCATGTGTTTGCTTTTTCAAGGACTCATTGACTATAAGCTATTTCTGGACAGGAGCATATGCAGCATTTATACTATAAATTTCATACAAAGGGATTTGGACTGTGGAAGACCGGAAGTTATTGTTAAATAAGGTGCATTTTTGTATAATCGCATAATTATTTTACTACTTATTTTATAAAAAAATCCTCACTTTAAAATAAAGTTGTGAAATAATTGTAAAAAGGGTTGTATCTTTATCATTTTCCCAAGGTTTAGGCTCTGTATTTTTTCATGAAACTTTGTCTACTTATCAATAAGGTCTTAAAATGAAAATCTGGGAAAATCAAATAGCTCATCAATATGACAGTAGAATTCTGCTACTTATAAATGAGTATTGTGAGACGAGCAATTATACAAATTCAAAAGTTCAATATTTTTTATGCTAATTAATTAATGTGACACATTTTGACATTAATGGTGTGTTTAATGTCTCAATATATAGGCTTCCAAATAGTCGGCTCTCATATAAATATATATATATATATATATATATATATATTAATATCTCTACTATTATATAAGTGCCTATCAAATGGAGCCTAACGGAAATTATTGTTTTAACGGAGCTATAGTAATTTCTGTTAAGTTTCCGTTTGATACTCCCTCGATTAAACTATTGCCTCTCTCGACAGAAACATAGCCTCTCTCGACAGAAATCGGACCCTCTCTCTCTAGAAACTCGTTCGTTCGAATCCAGTTGGGGGAATGGGAGCTTCGGCTTCTTCTTCCTCTTCCTCTTCCTCTCTTCCCTCTCCCCGCCGGCCTTTCGTCTTCGGTGGTTTTTTTTTTTTTTTTTTTTTTCTCCCCAGGTTTTTGGCCGAATAAAGGGGGTAGCCGTTTTGAGCTCCTCCGGTGACCAACGTCCGACACGCACACCACCGGGAGAAGCCTCACCCGCTGATCTTGCGGTCGACCGGATTCGGAGCCAATCGGAGAGGCGCATTGCTCCGACGCGTGGTTTAAAGGAAACGCGTGGGGTTCCCAAACCACCGCGATTCATCTTCGTTTTTGTGTCAGTGCTGTGTGGGTATGGTTTTTGTTGATTCTATTTCTTTTCACTCTCTGGGATGTGAATTTGAAGGATAGTTTTTTTTTTTTTCATTCTTCTTCTTCTTCTTCTTCCATTTCGTGTGGATTTTTTTATTTCATTTTTTTGCTTGTTGGGTATTTGTTCTCCATTTTTTTTGGATGTGAATCTGCTTGTTGGATCTTTGTTCGTCGGTATGGACCATTTTTTGGAATCTAAAGGATGTTTTGGTTTTTTTTTTTTTCCCGTTTCGTGTGGATTTTTTTTTTTCATTTTTATGCTTGTTGGGTTTTTGGAATCTGAAAAGTAATTTTTATGCTTATTCATGTTCATTCTTCTAAGGAAAGGAGGCTAGTGTTCTTGGTCTAATTGGACTTATGAATCTTATTTGGGAAGCATCTATTGTCTAATTTAGGAACATGTTAATTTAATAAGATTCAGCAAAGTGAACTCTCTCTTTTGTATTTTGTTATTTGATTTGGTAAGCGGCAAGTTAAACATTATGAACACTTAATGTTTAGAATTTCTCTAATTAGTGATGTGAATTGCAGGTAGTGCTAGGCTTGAGGGCGACAAGGAAGAAGATGACATTGGTGATTTGGACAATGAGTTTGATTATGGAAACCTCACCAAAACCATTCTATCCAGCAACCTGACAGATATTTAACTTTCATTTCTTCCCTTTAAAAAAATAAAAAAATTTAGCAATGGTTGCTTGGTTAGGCTTTTACATGCAAGCATCTTTGACTGGTAAAGGTCCTATACAGAACCTTCTTGAGCACATCACAGATCCATTTCATGATAACTTGCTTACCATCCTCAAGTACATGTAAAACTATTGTCGTGACTGTCATTGTATTATCATTGGAAAAGCTCTGCACTGTGCAAGGTCATGTATATAGAACTGTCACTTGTTCGTAGTTCACACACTTTAATATTCTAAACCTGGAACTTGATGCAGATAAGGGTCAAAGCACCATGCTACTTGTGCTTCCAAGGATCCTCTCAATTTCAAGTGAAATAGATGGTGTTGGTTTAGTATAAAACATAGAGTCTTTTGATCATTTTACTTATAAACATAAGTAAAATGATACATAAGATACATGTTGAAAGCTTGGACTTTAGTAGCATCTTAGAATATTGGGCATATGCTTGAGTAAATCACAAATGTCATTATCATTAATCCAAAATCATGTCCTCTGTTAAATTCATGGACTATCAAATTTGTGTGCTTACAACTTGTTTATCTGTTTTGACTCATTTATTTAGTTTCCATCCGCTTATAAAAAAAATAATATTTACTTTTCATTTGTTAGTACCTCAGCTGAATAAGATACTCTGTTATGGGGAAGCAACTGGCTGAACTTTTGTAAAACGTGGTAGAAAGAGAGTTTGGGGGTTTAAGATTGTGATTTTTGATCAAATCATGTGAATTTTTCTTGATGTCAATTTTCTTCCTACAGAAAAATGGATATAGTAAAAGAATGGCCCCATTTCAAACTTGTCCAATGGGTCGGCCTGGGTTGCAAGGAGTTTCAGCCACTCCATCGTGAAGAGAGTTGTTAGGCTGGATTGGATCTTCCAGGTCTTGTTTTCCTCATCTAATCACATAAGCTTGTGAACATGCCTTTAAATTTAAAGAAATACTTTAGTAGCAAATATAAAGGTCATTATGACTTTAGTAGCCACTCCATTAGTATGTTTCAGAGCTCGAAAATAGACAAGAAAATGAAGAAAATGTTATCCAATTCATCTTTCATGGCTGTGAATGGTATTTCGGAAGTGTAGCTGATCTGGCTTGGTGGGTTTGCAAGCTTATAACAATTGGGTTGTGCTAGGGTTTCTATCCTACAAAGATTGGAATTCTAGCCAGTTGTAGAGCCCAGCATCTTTAAAATGATGGCTGCATTTGGTAGTATCAAACTTTTTTTTAGCCTTTTGAGAGATCTTTGTGATAGTTCAGCAATATATGTATTAAAACATATGTTTATACCATTGCATGGGGAGGTTTTGTCATCTGACTTTTACTTTTCATGCTTGATAATCAGTTTTCACTAGCAGGATTTTTTGATCTCTTGCGGTTGTGTATATTGCCTTTGTATGTTAAGAAGTTAATCTCCAAAATGGGAAGTACTTTGTATGTTCGATTGATACATAAAAAAAAAAATGATACATAAATTTTTGAATTGTTAAGTTTGGAACTAGAGAATCCGAGATACATTGTCAATTGATAGAGACTTTTTGTTTTGTCTTAAATGTGGTCAATTGATAGGGATGAGACTTTTTGTTTTGTCTTAAATGTTATGATAAGAATTTTAGACTTCAATGACGCATGCATGGACCCCAAAGCAACCAGAAAGAAAAAGATAAAAAGAAGAGATAAACTTGACATACGGCTTCTCAATTTATATAAATTAATATCGTGGAGTAGGCCAGCTGGCCTAGGTTTGAGGAGAAGAATATACAGAAGGATTCTCAAGATAGTGATGATTTTGTGCTCTGCATTTGAAATCGTACTATCACTATTCATGAATTTGGCTAGACTTGCCGAGTATCCTCATCTTCTTCATTGTAGCTTTACTTATAAGGATATATTTTTCTTGGGTCAAGAAAAAAAAAGAGAATATTTTTAAGGCAATTGACTGCTTTACCAATTCTTTTCTTTACTAATATTTTAAGGCAATTGGATTTTTTAACTTTTTCATTACCAATATATATATATATATAATAAATAAATTATCAATTAATAAGGAGAATATGATTTCATAAAAATCTCTATCCAATAGAAAGGCTCATGCATTACGTGGGAATACATAAATAAAATTAGTTAGTTATTAGCATAATTCTAAAATTCTGAAATGCCATCTAATCAAATATTATAATAAGTATTGTTATTGTTTTTGCTAAATCATATCATTTTTGTAGAAAAAAAGTGTTTTCACTCAACAAGGCAACGTGCTGTCCCCTACCTAGTGTGTGTGTATATATATATACATACATATATATATATATACATATATATATATATATATATATACATATATATATATATATATTGTATAGACAATCTCAAAGAGTTAAAAAGAGTTCATAGCCATGGTATCGTATATTCAATTTTCCCAATTAGAGGAGTGAAAGGAGAGCTATACCAATATGTAATAGTTTTATAATGGATTAAGGATATTAAAGAAAGATCCCACTTCGAGGGTGAGAAAACCTCTAGATTTATAGAGAGAAAGTGAGAGAAAAAGATTCAAATTACTTTCAGGATAACCAAACAACAGAGCCTTTGGCTCATTACAAAGCAAGTGACCCTCATATGGGCCTAGGGTCCCTGACGAAAATTAAGAAAACTAAGTTTACTTGATCCAGATATGGGCCCAGCCCATACTTGAAACACTACGTAAGGATTGAGATTCTCAAGGCCGACATTTGCAAAGCACACTTAAGGAAATAAGACTACTACAGCCCAAATACCACTTCAGTCCACTTAACAACATGGCTCACATGGCCCATACCCAACTAAAGTACTAACTGAACTAACTCAACTGAACTCCCTTCCCTTCCTTCGTACTTGACTCTAGACTTCCAAAAGATGCCATCCTTCTCGCCTTCTTCGTCTCCATCTCTAGAGTTTGGCTTGATGGGCGTGTTACAGACCCTCCCCTTAGAAGACCTTGCCCATAAGGTAGGGGTAGTCTTCCTTGAGCTACCGATGGGTCTGCCATATCACCTCTTTAGCATTCTGCCCTTGCCAGGGGATGAGGAGTTCTGGTTGTGGCTGGTTGCGAACTCTGGTCAAACGGTGCCCAAGGACTTCTTTAGGCTTTGGCTTCAGAACCCCATGGAGTCCACTGCAATCCTTGCCCCGATTTTCTTTTTAAGCTAAGATATATGAAATGTCAGGTGAATCCTTGTAGTTTAGGGTAGATCTAGTTTATAGGCCACATATCCCACCCTTTGAAGGACCTGGAAGGGATTGTAGTGCCTTGGGGACAGCTTGAGGTCACGATGGTAGGAGATGGAGATCGCTGGCACAAATCACAATCTCTTATGAATTGCTTGACATCTTTTTTTAATCCTGTCCAGTAGAACTCCTTTCTAACTATGTGAACGGTCGTATCATACCCTGAGTGGCCTCCCCACGGACTGTTGTGCATAAACTCCAATAATTTAGCCTTAAATGATCATTGGGACGGAACCTAGAGCCTATTTTTATACAAAAGCAGCTCCCCTCTCAACGAGTAAGCTGGGATCTATGGTAGGGAATGATCTTCATCCTATTCATATGCCATCTTTAACTCTTCCATCCATCCCATGGTAGGGAATGAAATTACGGAAATAGAGCATTTTCCTTCAGTTTCCTTTCGGGACAATGCATCAGCCACCGCATTCTCTTTTCCCTTCTTATACTCTAACAAAAAGTTATACCCCAACAGTTTGTTGACCCATTTTTGCTGGACAGGGGTGCCTACCTTTTGATCCAACAAGTATTTAAAGCTTTGTTGGTTAGTCCTTATCACAAAGGGCCGTTCTAATAAGTAGGGCCTCCATTTTTGCACCGCTGCCACAATTGCGTACAGTTTCTTCTCGTAGGTCAACATATCCTTAGTTCTTCCCTTCAAAGTTTGGCTAAAGAAATCCAATTGTCTTCGTTTTTGCATTAAAACAGCCCCCATTGCTGAACCCGATGCATCACATTCAATTACAAAGGAAAAAGAGAAATCATTTAGTACTAACACTGGCTGTTTCACCACAGCCTCCTTAAGTTGATGAAAACATCCTTAGATTTTTCTGTCCATTCAAAGTTATTCTTTTTTAGCATTTCGGTAAGTGGGACAACTATCCCCTCATATCCCTTTATAAATCTCTGGTAATAACCGGTGAGGCCCAAAAATCCCCTTAGACCCTTTAAAGAGCTTAGGAGTGGCCAATCCTTCATGGTTGCCAACTTTTCGAGATCCACCCTAACCCCTTTTGCTGAAATAAAGTGGCCAAGGTATGCTACTTCACGACAACCAAAACTACACTTACCGCGTTTAGCATAAAGTTGGTGTTGTCTCAACATGTCCAGGGTCAGTTTCAAGTGTTCCATGCTCATTTTCACTCTTGCTGTAAACTAAAATGTTGTTAAAAAACACCACCACAAATCTACGAAGATCGAGTCTAAATATCTCGTTCATCAACCCTTGAAAGGTGGAGGGCGTAGGGCTGTAAGCCGGTCGGTCCGGACCAAACAGTTCAGTTTGGATCGGACTGAACTCCAGACCGGTCGGTTTCGGTCTATAAATTATGGATTGACAAAATTCAGTCCGGTCCCGAGGTCTATAAATTTTGAACCGGACAGAACCGGACCAAACTCCTATATATATTTTAAAAATATTTTTAATAATTTAATATATTATTTTTTATATAGTAATTATATAAGTTAATGATGTAATTTTTATCTAATTTATTATCACTGACCATATAAAATATTTGTTTAATGAGTTAGTTACATAATACATATTAATAATTCACTTAATTTTAATATAGTAATTTAAATAATTTTTTTATTAATTTATTTGAAAAAAAAAGAAGAAACAAAAATAAAAAATAATTGGGCCGGACCGATAGCTACTGATCCGGTTCGGTCCCTATGGATGTTCGGTCAAAAACAATGATGGACCAAAAATTTCAATCCATCACCCCTCAGACTGGACCGATTTACACCCCTAAGAGGGTGCGTTGGTTAGCCCGAAGAGTATCACTAGGAACTCGTAGTGTCCTTTGTGGGTTCGAAAAGCTGTCTTGGAAACATCTTCAAGTTTGACCCTTATTTGGTGGTACTCGGACCTTAACTCTTCCAATTTCGAGAAAACTTCAATCCTTACAATTCATCCATTAACTCTTCTACCACTGGAATGGAAAACTATCCTTGATGGTGGCTTGATTTAGCCCCTATAATTGACATATAATCTCCACGAACCGTCGACCTTTTGAACCAAGAGAACGGGTGAGGAGTAGCGACTTTGGCTAGGTTGTATGACCATGAATCCAGAAGCTCCCTTACAATTTCCTCCATTTGGTAATACGAACAATGGTAAAGCCTTATGGAAATAGGCTTGGTCCTTGGCAGTAAATTGATAGCATGGTCCCTAGCTCGGGTAAGTGGTAGTCCTTTAAGCTCCTAGAATACATCCTCGTAGGTCTGCGACAAAGTCTGAATCATGGTTGAGTCCCCTTCTACTTTTTGCTGTTTATCTTATGTTATCCCTTCCATACATGCAAAAACACTCCCATCTTTTCTAACTTATTTCCTTGGTGTGGATGCCCCTCTTCAATTAAGTGTGCTGGAGCGTTTCCTTGGTAATGGAATTGCATGGTCAACTTTCCAAGATTCCACAAAATGGACCAAGCTGCGTGAGCCATTGCACCCGTAAAACCATGTCATACTCTGCAAGTACTAACACATGAACATCCAAAGTAAAGACCACCTTTTGTATTTTCACCCTCACACCTTTACTTTTCCCTTCACTAGGGAGTAAGTTACCATTAGCCATGTTTACATTGACTTTTTCAATGATTATTTAGGGCAGGACATCTTTGTTTAATATTGCTAGGTCTAGGAAGTTATGGGTTGACCCTGTATCAATAAGGAGGGTAACCCAAGTATTTCCTATGGTACCATTTACTCTTATTGTCTTGGGCTCGAGGGAGACTATCAAAGCATGCAAGGATATCTTGGAATTTACCTGGACAACATTAACTTCCCCCCACTATCATTGTATTTTCCACTCCAGCTTGGTTTTCTTCAAGAGTTCATTCTTCATCATTTTCAGTCAAGACTTCCTCCAGTAAATAGAATATTGGGTTTTGACATTTATGACCTGGGTTCCATTTGGTGTCACAATAATTACATAGCCCCTTATTCCTCCGATCTTTCATTTGAGCTTTGTTAATCTTGTGAACTGCCAAGTTATTTTTTTGTGGGTTCAGCTGGTTGTGTTTTTGTGGGGTGAGGTTTTTCAATAAACCTGGTTTTGTTGAAGGGTAGTGAGTGGGTTTGGTCTATTTCTTGGCTAGATTGAGGTTATCTTCTTGGATTTTGGCGAGGCTATAGGCTGTAGTTAGGGTTGAGGAACTAAACATTCTCACCATAAGTCTAATCTCATCCTTTAGGCTACTTAAGAAACAACTTAGTTTGTAGGGGTTGGATAACCCCCTCAATTTGTTGGCTAAGGATTCGCACCTTGCCTTATATTCTTCCACAGATCCTCCTTACCTTAGCCTAGTTAGGGCTTCCATGGGATCGTCACAGGCATTATGACCAAACTATAGGAGTAAGGATCTAACTAGGGAATCCCAATCAGTTAGTTGGCTAAATTTTTCAAGGTTTTGAAACCACACAAGGGCCTGCCCTTCCATGTGAAATGAGGCCAACCGTATTCGGTGTTGGGGCAAAGTGTTGTGATAATAGAAAAACTGGTTTACTTTATATAACCAACCTATGGTGTCTTCCCCATGAAACACTAGGAAATCCAGTCTGATAGATCTAGTCTGCACTTCCCCACCTTTTTCCCAATTCAACACCCTCAATGAAGAGCCACCTGGGCTGTTGCTTCCGTTTCTTTTTTGCATTTCAGCTGTTATTAAAGCTGTTATTTGTTGCATCATTGCTTCCATTTGTCTTTTTAGGGTTGCCAGATCTGCATCGATACACTTTTTTCAAGGTTGCCAGACCATCTTGTAGTAGTGTTAAGTGGGTTTCTTCAACCATAAAAATAAGATTTTTCTCATAGAGACGGGTGTCTCTTTAATACCAAATGTAACAGTTTTGTAATGAATTAAGGATATTAAAGAAGGATCCCACTTCGAGGGTGAGAAAACCTTCAGATTTAGAGAGAGTGAGAGAAAGAGATTTAAATTACTTTCAGGATAATCAAACAACATAACCTCTAGTTCATTACAAAGCAGGTGACCCTCAGATGGGCCTAGGGTCCTTGACGGAAATTAAGACAACTAAGTTTACTTGATCCGATACGAGTCTAGCCCAGACTCGAAACACTACGTAAGGCTGGAGATTCTCAAGAACACACTTAAGAAAATAACACTACTACAACCCAAATAAATACCACTTCAGTCCACTTAACAACATGGCCCACATGGCCAATACCCAACTAAAGTACTAACTGAACTAACTCAACTGAACTCCCTTCCCTTCCTTCGTACTTGACTCTAGACTCCCAGAAGATGCCATCCTTCTCGACTTCTTCATCGCCATCTCTGGAGTTTGGCTCGATGGGCGTGTTCCAGAGTATTGAAGGAGCAAATCCATTTTAGGCGGTACGAGTGCGCTTTATTAAAATAAGTACCATACTCAAATAAAGTATAAAAGAAAATGAGCTGGTGCTTTGAGTTTAGCTGGACCTGGATTGTGGGGCATATACAGGCTGGCTATGCATCGCTTGAATTCCCCATCCTTGTTTTGTTATGGCATATCCAGGAGGACCCACAAAAGGTTGATTCCAAGCTGTCGACATCACCTTAACGGAAGATTCCTCTTGAATCCAAAATTCCTCAAATAAATTGGCAGGGGAAGATAGAGATCAACACCAGCAGTAGTTGGGATTCTGAAGAGGTGGCTAGGAAATGAGATACTGCAGAATTTAGGAATTAAATTGAGTCAGATGGGACTGTGGCAATGACTCTTTCTAGTCTCTCTTTCATGTGGACTTTGCCTGATCTGCCATTTGTCCAAGTATACAGACTGCCACTGAAACAAATGTCAATGAGCTCGCAGCCCATGTTGATTAATGAAGTTGTTGAGACTGCTAGAACACCCATTTTTTTTAATCGCTCTAGAACAGATCGAGTTGTAAATTTGTAATCACAAACAATAAGGCGATGGTAATTCACATATTAATTATCTTTTGCACAATCTTAAAGAGCAAAAAAGAAAATTTCTTGAAAGAAAGCAAGACATACATACACTCAGATCATCCATTAAAACCAGATGCCGAAAATCATTACATAACTTGTTTTAAGTATAGGCACGAGGGTGCGCCAAGAGGTAGGCCTCCACAACTTCGTACATCCCTATGGCTCTGTCCTTTCCAAGCTCAATATCCTCTTCTTTGATCTCTACACCTTCTTTTGCTTTGTATTCACTGCTCAACTTACAGATACATCCTCCTCTGCCATATCCCTCAAACTTCACCTCATAGGTAATATATTCAAGCTTGTCCATTAATGCATCGCCTTCGATCAAAGTGTGCTTGCATGTGAACTTCTCCTCATCAATTGCATCAATCCTGTGCCTCACATATTTGAAAGGACTTGCTGCATATTGTAACAAACACACCATTTTTATTATGTTACAACTAACATATCTACATATTTGTTTTCAAAATACAGATCATATTGCTAATTACCTTCAGTGAAATTGATCTGTTTGATGCTCCCAGCCTCTCCTTGGCCTTCAACAAATTCAATACTCTTTATGGATGAGAACATGAGCTTGGGGCAGATGTTGTGGGAATCCATGATCAAGGCCTTGAACATCCTGTCCGGAGCAACCTGAGTTGCAAAAGAATGGCTGATTTTGATGACACCCATAACTGCTGAAACTACGAACCAAGGGCAATGCTACGAAGAAAGAGATGAAATGAAGGGGATCAGTGAGGGAATAGTATTGAGAGGGGAATGGGAAGACCTTATTTTTGTAGCTATGCAGAAATTGGGGAGAGGGTAGGTGGCTTTAGCTTGATTTAATATAATATTGGTCAATGTTGAAAGTCCATTGTGGTGTTCAATTATAATATGAACCCGAACTCTTTGTGAAGTTGACCATATCAACACGGGATGGAAGAGTTCTTTTTTAAGAAAGAAAAATATCCAGGGCCACGAGTAGTGACACGGTGTCCATGGTTTCAGATGAGGTAGGCCGGTTTCAGCCGGAAAGAAAAAAAAAATTCTGTTGGAGAATTATAAAATAGATTCCATAAAATCATGTCAGTTTGTGGGTTTATTTTATGTAAT
This sequence comes from Juglans cinerea, assembly GCA_961763995.1. Lineage (NCBI taxonomy): Eukaryota > Viridiplantae > Streptophyta > Magnoliopsida > Fagales > Juglandaceae > Juglans > Juglans cinerea. The sequence goes on from CAUIVZ010000010.1 coordinate 11,772,785, forward strand.
TTCTTTATGTATGTAGCAGTTTTCTAACACTAATAAGATATATATTTCTCTCTAATGTTCTAGGATTGGGAGTTATAAATTGTAAAGGAAACATCACACGGTCTTGGATAAATGGGATTTTTTTTAATTTTTTTTTTTTTAAATATGGGAATCTCTTTTAGACATCCACTTTTATTAATCTCTTCATTTGATCAGTCCAAAACTGAAAAAAAAAAACAAAAAACAAAAAACCCATTTTTTAAAAAATAAAATTTCAATCAAGTACAAGCAGCACATGAAATGGTTCCTGGCCATTTATCGAGTGATATATCATATTTTCAATTTCTGTGGAGAGAATGAGAAAAAAAGAAGCCAATTAATATTATAATTAGTGCATTCGAAACTTTAAATCAATGCAAAATGAAACAACCACAGGAATCATGTTTATGTTGTCTAGCTTTCATCCAAACCAGGCTTTAAATTTCTCAAGAGAGTATTGCTTTATTGGAAGAAACAGTGCATGATTACAATAATTAACCCCCACAATCACTGGTGACTGAGAATTATTACAACGCCGATCCAAGGCGATTACAGACAGACAAAAGCATAAGCCACACCATTAACCTGAATTATAATAAGAGACTGGTCGAAAGAGCACTAATATTCAAGAAAAAAACAGTGCTGATTAAGCATAGGCGTCAGGGTTTTGGAGGAGATAGGCTTCTGCAACTTTGTACATTCCCAGTGTTTTTTCTTTGCCAGCCTTGATGTCCTCTTCCTTGATCACAATGTCACCTTTGGTATGGTACTTTGTTGTCATCTTATTTTTACTGCCACCATCTGGTGTTGGCTCGAACTGGACCTCATGAGTAATGAATTCCAGCTTCTCAGCCAATGCATCACCTTCGATCACAGTGTACTTGTATGAGTAGTTCTCTTCATTCACCTCATCAATTCTGTTTTTAAGTGTTCTGAATTGACTACCTGCATGTATAACAATCGTGTTACATTCTTCTCCAATATTAAGGTTATCTTACTGTATCAATCTGACATTATCCATCAACCATTGGATTTTTTTTTTTGTTCAGAGAAATAAGAGTTGATCTAAAGCTTTATGAGTAATGTCACATCAGCACAGTGACAAAAATGAGATGAGAATGCATTATATAACATAATTCTTCTAGTTAAAGATGTGAAATCTTGTAATGATAAAATAACATATGCTAGTTTGCATGGTTACCCTCGGCGAAAGTGATCTGCCTGATGCTACCAGCGCCTCCATCCCCTTGAGTGAATTCAATGCTTTTAATAGCCTGTGGCATGAGTTTTGGGATCAGGTTGTGAGCATCAAGGACCAGGGCTTTGAACAATCTGGCTGGAGTGATGGGGGAAGTGTACTCGTCTGCATATGTGATTACACCCATGATATCCTAAAGGATTAAAACTAGCTGGGAACTTTTAACTTCTAAAGAGGATGGGTTGAGAGTGTTGAGTTTCTTGAACTTGACAAGGAATATAGCAAGGAAATGGTATTTATAGTTTGAAGTCAAGGCACTCTTGTTCCCGGATAACTTGTCTCCTTTCGGTTGCAAGTCTTTGTCAGTGTGTGCGTTAGATTAATGATATTTAAAGGTATTGTCATTCTCGAGGTTAACTCTAATCAAGATTTTCTCAACTTTTTATCCAAATTTTTGTGCTTAAGTAGAATTTTAAAGATATATGAAGCAAATTTCATAACATTCATGGACATCGATAAATATTGTAAAATTCACTTAATATGTCAATCTTTTTCTCATTTAAAACCTTCAAATTTGGACAAAGAATATTTTTTAAATTCAAAGAGTTTTACTCCTTTGTTTTCGCAGATGAGATGAGATAAGTTGAGATTAAAGTTAAAAGTTGAATAAAATATTATTAAAATATATATTTTTTAATATTAATTTTCTTTTGAGATTTGAAAAAATTGAATTGTTTATTTTATTTTGTGTGGAAATTTGAAAAAGTTGTAATAATAAGATGAAATGATGAATTGAGAAAGAGTTGTGAAAACAAACGAGGCTAGCCTCCTTGGCCACCTTACGCTAGAAAAATGCTAACACAAAGTTCAAAATTATGGATCTCGATGGCATATGTATGACACCCTTTCGGCTTGGGGACAGGTACGCAAATGTACAAAAATGTGGATCACAATAATCCAAAGCAATGAAACATGCAAGTACAATGAAGGGATAAATGGCGGCAGCATGAGAATAAAAACAAGGAGAATTGACAGTGGCATCGCTGCTAATTGAGCTAAATCGTAAAAGGCATGTTGTTCTTTCTCAATTGACATCTTCACTGTAAATACGCCATCAAGATGTTTGCAGTTTCTGCTTAATCCGTGGGATATCATGATGCATATACGAGAATATGTCATCTACTGTTATGTATATGCATATACATATAAATATTATCCAGAGTTTTTGTCTCAGCATTTCACTTAAACTTCCTTTATCTTTTAGGTGGCATACATCCATCCATCCTGTAAGTTTTGAAGCAGAAATGAAAGACTCAGGAATATTATCTTATGAACAATACAATTTCAATTCTAAAATGGTAGAAAAATGTATCCCCTAGGGGTTGACTCAAGTGGTAAAGGCCTTAGACTTGATTAGGGCTAACGTTCAAATCCCCTTGGGTATATACAATCTTTAGGGGGTATCAAACTTTCTCCTTGAATTATCTGAAGTCGGGAAACTCTTTGCTGAGGGTCTGTGTACCCCCGAGATTAGTCAGGACACTATTCTTGAACACCCAGTGCCAATAAAAAAAAAGGATAGAAAATTGTGATAATTGTCGTAATGTCATGGCAGGGGTTAACCAACGTGGGTGGCATGTTGCCGCACCCTGTCGCCAGAGCTGGTGCAACCTTGCTAGGCTGCAAAATGTCGACCCCCCAATCAGATGGCATACCTTTACCGTTAAAGGAATGTGTTGATGGAATGCGAGATCTTGCACCTTCAATTAACAACACTCTCAACTTCTATCACTTTATACTAATACTAATACTAATACTAATACTAATGTGACATTGTCTATCAATCATTAAATAAACTCCTTTTCTAAAATAACAAATTTAAAGACTGATGGATAATGAAGAGCATGATGATAGCATATATGGCATTTTCCTTCTTGCACTAAATTTTGGCACAAATGCCCAACAATGCTCACACTCACAAAAGCATTAAATGAGGTAATCTTTATAAGATATGATAACAATAAACTGATACAGAGATGAAAGAAAATCACAACTAAAACTTGATCGAATCACGTTCTTGACCTTTCAGATCCACTACGGTGCTGACTTTTCAAGAAATTATAGAATTGATTGCCAAAAAGTTTTGAGGAAAAACAAACCCATTCTAAACAGTATTTACCCCATTACCTTCTGTAAGGAAGGCTTGGATTCTAGAACACAACTGTATCAAGCAAGCATGGTTCCCAGGGTTTGGATTATATTTGACGACATCAATTTGGAGACATGTTCTTCAAGGTGCTTCGTTTGCTATTGCAAGCTTTTCTGGTGGCAACTCATCTTCCTCCTGCACTGCCTTGTTGTATTTAATAGCTAAGTTCAGCATCTCCTGCACATGCCAAAACAAAAATGCATGATTACATCAGATTTAGCAGTATATAACACTAAGCCACCCTACAATGACCAACGAGGACCACCCTTGGGCACCTCAAATTAGGCCGCCCAATGTGGTGGCTGTGGGAGCTACCCTGCTGCTCCATTTTCTTTTCCTTTTTTCGATTGATTTCTTATTATTAAAGCATACGACTTACTTATAAAAACAAAATCAAGCAAAGGACCATCATCATCATCATCATCATCATCATCAAAATAGTTGTAACCATCTTCATCTTCCTCATATACTTTATATAATACCATTCTAGACAAATAGGAAGAATTAAAACTGATATTTTATACATTGCTTTTAAATAACTACAAACGCAAGCTTTTTGCGGTTTAAGCTCAATAAAAAAAAAGCGCCAAAAAAGGGTGCGTAATGCGCTTCGGTTATGGTAAGAAAAGCATTTCTACCTTGGCATTTTGTGTTAAGTGTGCCTTTACCAAATTTGAAATAAGTTCCTGTTTCCTTACCTGAACAGTGCTCATTAGTTTTAGAATGGATATAAGTGTCAAGCCATCAGTCCATTTCTTCTTATGAAGGTTAGGCAACATCTTCTCCTCAAGTTCATTCTTCCTGTAATTAATTGCTATAGAGTAATAATGCCGATTTAACCCGTGGATCAATGCCTGAAAAAAGCATCAAAAGAGGTCAAATCGCTGAATTGTAAAGAAAAGCTAGACTACAAATTGTTCAGCACTCACTTAGATGTTGTCTGCCGTGGTTCCTGGCCAAGCATCATGGTTTGTGGGTTAATCAAACGAAATGCATCAATCACCACTCTCCCTTTTACACTCTGAATTGGGTCCACAACCACAGCCACAGCACGCTGATTTAAAGCTTCAAAACTCTACAGAAGATAAAAGACTCAAGCATGTCAAGCATTTTGCTCAGGATTATGAAAGACAAAAGCCACCACCAAGGAAAAAAAAAAGGAAAAGAAAAACATCCATACAAACTGTTGAGAGTCCAAGTGCTACACGATTTTTAAAAAATCTAATCATCGAGAGAATTGGAAACATCAAGCTAGATTCAACCAAAAATGATTTTCATCATAATAATCAATTTAATTAACAAATTTGTGTGTATATATATATGGTTGTTATTTTTTAATTAACAAATAAGGAATACTCAGTGGACGAACTTAGATGTTTTTTCTTTAATACCTTCTTTAATACCTTATTTCTGTGGCCATTGGCCGTTGTCTTTAATGGAACTAGTGTCCATGAGTTTCTTGTTTCTTTTTCTAGTTCCTGACTTGTAACTAGGTTTAGTATTTGTATACTTCATATGTACTTGGCTTTGCTTTATTACTCGTCTTAATAAAATCTTCTTATTCATAAAGAAAAATAATATTTCATCTAAAAGATAACCATTAAATATCAATGTAGTCACAACCTATCTTTCCTAAACTAAATTGTAACACCCTGTTCTTGAAAAGACATTTTAGAATTTTCGAAGAGCCAGTGTGCTACTACTAAACTTAAACTTAAAACTTTTTCTCTTAAACAACGCGCCAGATGTGAAAGATTTTCATAAAAATAACATACTTCAATAAATACTAAAAAATCCAAAATAAAGTCTGCGGAAGCACTTATTAAAAATACGGAAGTCTCATGTGCTTATCAAATAATTTATTTAAACTTTAAACCATAGAAATAATCATAGCATAATCTGTCTAGGCCTTTGCCTCGCCTCCCTAGGTTAAGTTCTGTCCTGCAGTCTCGTATTCATAAATGTCATCACCTGGGGTGGTTTAAAAACATAAAAACAAACTAAAATGAGTCGAATACTCAATAAACAACATATCATACAGTAAACATAATAAACATAAAGTTTCTTAAAAAACGTGCATATTCATAAATACATTCATAAATAACATGAACATGAACATTAACTTATCTTTCACTTGTCATAGGCCGTTACCCACTGTTGACCCCCGTGAGTTAGGGTTAACGAATCTAAATAGATTCTGATTCCGCCTGTGGCCGCGGGTTGTGGAATCCATACATAAGGAAGACATACTGGGTGCACTACCAGCATGCACGACCTGGCAATGCAATATGCCCATAACATAGGTACCGTTTCCATATCATAACATAGGCTGTTACATATCTTATCATAATCATACTTATATACTGGTCATTTTATAGATTTCAGCAGAAATCGCATACATACTTGTCATATCGTATCATAAATTTCAAATGAAATCACTTTATTTTATAAATATCGTGATACACGTTTCCTCACATAAATTCATGACTTTTCATAGAAAATTTTATGAAATAACTTTCACATAAAATCATGTATGACTTCGCATAATTATTTTAATGCATAAATTATTACATAAGATCATCAATATTATAAACTTTCACATAAAATCGTGACTTTTATAAATCTGTTGATGCATAACTCATTTCATAAAATCATGATTTGTCATAAATAACTTAATGCATAATACTTCACGTAAAATATGGATTTTTCATAATTTTATCATGTCTTTGGTACGTAAAAAGGGGCTTCCAATGAAGGGCATACATGCATAATATTTTTTATAAAAAGACAAGCAGTTCACCGTACATACGTGTAAGAATATGATCATGCTACTTACCTCGTAGCGCTAATCCAATATTTTCAGGGCGCGATTGATTACCTATAAAATACAGGTAACTGGCGTAAATTTTTAACTTAACATGTATTTCGTGATCAAAACCTGAATTTCTAATTTAACCTATATTTCCATAAATCTTGATCCTTCATAACTCTAAAATCACATTGACTCTATGCTATTGACATCAATTCTGTATAATTAGAGTTTATCTGCCGAGCTTAAAATACAACTCTATCACCATGATACAAATCTAATTAACCCCAAGCCCAATTCACAGCTAAGCCAAATCCAATTTAAAAATACAAGTCCATTTAAACATCATTATAATTTTGTAAAAGTCAAAACCTGGCCCATAAAAACATAAGCCCATTGGAAACATTAAACACTGCATAAGTAAGGCCCACTGGCCCGTTGTGAAACAAGAATCCTTCAAAACTAAAATACATGGGTAAAAAGCCATGGCCATTCGAGAGAAACAGAGGGCTCACCGAGAGGGGGTATGCGACGGAGATGGGCTGGGTGGCTAGCGGGGTCACGGCGGCGCGACAGGAGGCTCGTCTGTGGCGGTGCGACGCCGAAGGATGAACTATGCGGTGGTGTTGCTTGGGCTGGGGAGTTCTGTTACGTCGAAAAACAACTGAGTGAGAACAGGGGCGACGGTTGTGGGCTATCGGAAAGGAGTGGGCTTGACGGGGTTCGGCTGGTCGGTACTTTCTGTGTCGTGGGAGAGGTGGTTCGGCGTCTCTTACGGTGGCTACCGTGGACGAGGTGACTGCATGCTCTGTTTCGGACGTACAAAAACAGAGGTGCGTCCGTGGCTGCTACGGCATGTCTTGGCGGCTGAGGGTGATCCGATGTAGTCTATGGTGGCCGGTGGTGGTGTCGGCGTGTTTTGGGTAGCGTGGAGTCGCTGCCGTGTGGGTTTGAAGCTGGGCTACTCTATGTGGTTCTCGGTGCAACTATGCGGCAACGCCTAGTTTGGGTGCTCTGTGTGCGTGAGTTTTCCCTTCTTTGCCGATTTGTGTTGTGTTTAATACTAAAGGGTCTCGGTTAGTTTTATAGGCAGGGGAAAGTGAGGTATCTTGATTCACATGAGGGTGGATAGAGTTTGGAGTTTGGTTTCGGCTTGAGGCTGGTTGTTCACGCTGGAAATAGACGCTCGGACTGGACGCAATAAGCTTCTATATATAGACCCATGAAAACCCTAGTGAAGAAGGAGAAAGAAACGTACGTGCAAGGAAGTGGATTAGGTTTCGTGCGTGTTTGAAATTTATAGAATAAAACCGGTAGTTAAGAGTTTCATTATGAAGAGGAAATAAGAATAGGAATTTAGACTCTAACACACGTGCTTGGAGTAAAATAAAAATAAAATAAAAGCTAAAAATAAAATAAAATAATAATAATGGAGACTTAACTCTAGGTTTATAAAAAAAATCATCTGATAATTCGCTTTAACTTATTAAAAATTTTTATCTGTAATTTATTCCTAAATATAAGATCGGGCCGTTACATAAACAAATTAAAAAAAAAAAATGAACTGATGAAAAGCCGATAAGACTCCACAATTTTGAGTGAAAAAGACATGCTCCACACATTCACTCTCGTAGGATGCACTTTCACCTCAACCTATCTTTTGCCTTTTCCATTGCCATTTATCCCTTCTCTCCTCTCTCTCCCTCTCATTCTCATTCTCTCTCCACATTAAAGTAAATTCTAAATACTACTCCCAATTAAATCAAATGCAGTGAAAGCTCAGCCAAGGGGCAGAGGTTTGGGGCCCTTTCGATGAAAGGGGAGGTAGTGATGTATTGATGGAGCTAAGGGATGTTGAAAACCCTGGGGTGTGGAGGTTGAGTGAGTTTAGACTTTGTCAAATGGATGGAAGGAAAACCACAGGGAGGGAAGAACAAAGGAAGAGCCATAGAAATAGAGCAATGGTGAAGGGAGGAGAGGAAAGGAGGGGAAGAGGGCTGAAAGGGGATGGCTAAGTGGGTGTTTCCAGACTTTGACCTTCAGCAGAATTTAGGGAGATGAAAAAAGCTGTCAGAAACGTTGGGATAGTTATAATAATGCCAGTTTACACAATTGGATCAACATTCAAAAAGTTATGAATGGGTGTGAATAGGTCCAACCACCCATCCAGTTCATTATTTAAATCCATTATTATAGAGGTAACTTGAGAATTTCTATAAAACCATTAACACTTCCTTCGTAACAGGGACACATGTGCCCTCATCTGTATTAAAACATAATACTTTTGCTTTCATAAAGGTTTTTTGATAATTTAAGAGAATACCAGATGTCAATGTAGGTTAGAGTACAACAGGAAAGAGCAAGAACAAGAATGAGGTGAAGCATACAAAAATAAATACGAAAGAAAAAACTAGACAAGCTGCTGTGTGTTTATGTCCACTCCTGAGAGCCAACATCCAAATCCAGGATGTGAATGGTACCACCCAACAACCATCTCTGGTCAACAATATCAAGCAAAAAAAAAAAACAATATTAAGCAGAAAAAAAGGACCATATACGTGAACCAAGGAAAGGATATACTCTATTGATGCATGTTAAACATGGAAGCATTGATATCAGAACTTAAAATCTAAAGAAAATGCCTTAACATACTTGCAAACATAAGCATTAACATTATAAGAGGCGGTACCAAAGCAGAAGTTCTTCCAAGTTCCAACACAGAGGGATCACAAAGAAAACAAATTTAGCTCCTTTACAAACTTATCTCCACGCCTCCTCCATCAATTGCTCTTGTTAAAGTGATAAAACCCTCTAGTTGGATACTGTTTGAGGGTAATAGGAATGGAGAAAATCTCCAAAATTATAATCTCCCAGCCTTTTCCATCGCCCAACCAACCCAAAAATAGAATTCCAATAAAACAATAGCCCCCTCATAGTGCAAGACAAAGATCAATTGACTTATCTCTTCTACGAAAGTAGCACCAATTCATCACAATAATCTGCCTCTTCTTTTAATATTGTAAGATATTTAAGCACTCTGCCCGGTTTGGATACAAAAGTCCCCCAAACTCATCTCGACTCATCTCATCTAATCATTACAATTTTCTCAAATTTCCACACAAATATAATAAACAATTCAAAATTTTCAAATACCAAAACAATAATAATATTAAAAAATAATATTTTAAAAATATTTTATTAAACTTTCATCTCAATTAACTATCCAAACCTCCCCTATAACAACAAAAACTACCTTGACCACCATCAATTTCCTTGCGTACCACAATCCACAATCTAGCAAGTCTTAGGATTCGTTTGGATTCGAAGATGAGTTGAGATGAGTTGAAATGAGTTGTGAATAGTATTAAAATTGTTGAGACGAGTTGAGGTGAGATAGTTTTTAAAAAGAGCAATGTTAGGTACAGTCCCCAAATGGGGACTGCAATACAAGCCTAGGCTATTTTAACTTTAAAATTTTTTAAAATTACAAAATTATCCATCCTAAAATTATGTTTTCTCTCATTTAATAATGTGCCTGCACATACAGTCCCCACTTGAGGACTGCAAATAGAATTTCTCTTTTAAAAATGTTGTGTGTTTGGATTGAGAGTGAGTTGAGATGGTTTTAACTTTTTGGAGATGAGATAGATGTGGGTCCCACAAATTATTGCATAGTGTTTTTAATAAATTTGTTTTATTTATAAATATATTTATTCCTTAAGTAATAATAATTTATAAATTACCTACCCAATTTTTTATTTTTTATAATATATTTTATAATAATATTTTCTGGATTATAATATTTTTTTCTAACGGAATTTTTTCGTAAAATATCAAATAAAAATTGATTAATAAAAATTGTTTTAAAAATTATTTTTAAATTGTTTCCAAAATCGTTAAATAATAATTTTGACTATTATATATAAAATAATTTTTTATTTTACACCCGTGTGAATGGGGGTGGGTGAAGGCATGGGTGAGGGCCTTCGGTCTTTGTTTGCATTTATTACATTAGTTGCATAGAAAAGTAAAAAGCAACGTTAGCTATTTTGTCCTATATGAAATCAAGTAAAAAAAAACACAAGATAACGTATGGACCAATGTTTTGAATACCGTACCGGACGTCGTACCGGTCAAGGCACTGGAACGAAATATTTCGGTACCGGTACCGTTTCGGGATAGCGTTTCGGGATAACGTTTCGGGATAGTCGATATATAAATAAATTATATATATAAACATATATAAAAATTATATTTCAAAATAATAGTCTATATATAAATAAATTATTTATAAATACATATATATAAAAATTATAAATAGTCTAGTCTGAATTAGGGGTTAAAAAATAAGTTTGTAGTTTGAAAAAACCGAAAAAAAAAAAAAACACAGGCCGAAATATCGGCCGGTACCGGCCGAAATATAGGCCGGTACAGGCCGAAATTTAGTCCGGTATGGCCGGTACGGCCGGTATTTTAGCCGGTACGGTACATATATAGTACCTGTACCGGCCGGACGGCCGAAACGAAAAATTTCGGCCGTACCGGCCGGTACGGTACGAAATTTATAACAGTGGGTCGTTTGAATGGAGAAGAGTTTACCGTACAGGAAGAGTTGAGATGTTTTGAAGTGATCTTCGAATTCAAACCACGCTAACTCTTGTTATTCTTTGTACTAATATCTCAAGTCAAGCACAAACAATGGTTTAGGCCCTGTTTGGATATAAAAACAGTTTCATCCCATCTCATTATTACAACTTTTCTAAATTTTCATACAAAATATAATAAACAATTTAATTTTTTCAAATCTCAAAATAATAATAATATTAAAAAAATAATAATAATATTAAAAAATAATATTAAAACAATATTTTATTCAACTTTTTTAGGCACTAATTCCAATAATTAATGGTATTAAATAGAGTATGGAAAGGGAATGAAAGAAGAGTTGCAGTCTCATGTGTCGCGTTTATTAGGCACTGCATGATTGTAATTCAGGCTGCAATTATCTTTTTGAGGAACAAGTATTTCAGTATGTAGTATAATTACCATACTACAACTATTTCAAATGAGTAGATAGTAGTGAATGCAGAGAGAAAGAACTTGTAAAGAGTGAAACTGAATTGTTAAGAAAAGAGAAAGAGCTTCAAAAGAGAGAGGATGAATTGGGAAGAGGGAGTTGAGACTCCACAATGATCAAGTCAAGCTTTGAAAGCAAGAAGCAGACATGCAACATTCACTAACACTACTTCGTGTCTATTGGGGTCTTTGCATATTTATTTGGTTGTACTTGATACAATCAAACTACAGGTCTAATTAATGGGGATTTTATACATTGTATATTAGGGACTTTGTTGGTCTGTTGTTGTATATAGTCTCGATCAACCAGACGCTCACTTTGTTGTTAGTGTTTGTAATGGGGACCAATTACTTAGTATTTTGTTGTTAGGGACTTTATTTTCTTATCGGAGTCTCGATCCAATCTATGTATATTGATATGATCTTGGGTGTACTACTTGTATTTTGGACATGGTTGTATTACTGGTGTCAGGTACATGCGTTAGATCCAATATTTATTTCATGATTCAAGCATATCCGATCTAAAGATGAAAACCTATATTCTGGCATATATCTAAGTACACGTGGGTTTATCCAGAGACGTAATTGCTCTAAGGGTCGTGGACTACTCTAATGAGCTTGTCTTCTAAATTCTAGTATTGATCTAAGAGTTAATCTATAAGGATAAATAGGCGGGATGTTACAATTGGGGACATTGTTGTTAGAAACTTTGTTGTTAGTACTTTTTGGACTTTATTGTTATCTCTAGGTGATTGTTTGTTAAATTAGGAAGATATTTAATATATTTTGACAAAGTTTACATGTTCACAAAGTTCTCAAAATGTACTTTATCGAGAGTAGTTAAGAACCAGCTTGCTGCCTCTTAACAGTCTGATACGCATCCTAGAAAGTGCACGTGAATTAGGCCTCTTTACTCCCAAATATACATCCTACAAAGTGCATGTTTATAAGCAGGTTGTTGCCTCTTTATTGTCATATGCACGTGGATTAATAAGCAGTTTTTTTTTTTCCAATGTTAGCCGCCTTAGTAAAAGAGGTCATGGGTTCCAAAAGTGCAATAAAAGGCAGTTTATAAAGAGTAATCAAGTTTTTTCAAGTGAAGCATAGAACCTTTATCGGCTATGCCTCTCACATTCCAGATTAAAAAGGAGTTCATAACAATCTAATCTGGTTTTAGTGTTAGGAATGATGTAAATTAAGGATTCACTTACTCTCAATGTGGGGATGCAAATGCTGCTTATAAAATGATTACATCATTTCAATTTATATTTATTTTACATTTAATGAAGGAAATCATGGGTACTACTGATGTTTTTAGTCAAGTTCTGCAACAAAAATCTCAAGACATCTTGAACGTCATGAATATGGCTTCTACTACAAAAGGACTCATTCAAAAGTTGAGAAATGAAAGTTGAGAAAATCTGCTTGAGAATGTTGTCTCTTTTTCCAAGAAATTTGATATTAACATTCCAGAATTGAGCTCTCATTATGTACAAGTTCGTGGTCGTCATCAACGAGATCACAACCTAAAATATTTGGCTCCTCCAGAGTTATAATCTTGAATTCGTCTTTGGATGAGATAATGATAAATAAAAAGATAACGATGACATTCTTATCTTATCAAGTAACACTCTTTTTAAATACATTTGATCCTTATATTTGCTTTTTTCTTTTATTTAAGGTAGCCCCATATAATTTTATATAATTCTTTATTCTGTATTTCTTAAATGTTTCTACTTTGATATTTTCTTTATTTTTAGATTGGTGGCAAGAATATTAAACTCTTGCAATCAAATGTACATTATTTTATTGTTCATTTGATTATAAACATTATTAACTCGATCTTCAAACAAGAGAACTCTGAAGTGGTCAATGTTTATCATCATTTATAGATATGATAAAACATTGTTGTTTGTGATTTTACTTTTTAGGACTTTTGTCAGATAGACATGAGTTGGGTTGATCCGAATCTATTTTTAGTAGAATTAAGCCATGGGCTAAAGCCACCCAATCTACCAACACCCAACAATATTCTATAAGCAATGCTTAATACAGTTTTAGGATATATAAATTTCATGCAGTTCTTTTAAAAAAAATACTGTACTTTTATGTGAGTTTTAAATCTGATCAAGAGTGCACAAACCTTACACATTCTAAAACTGTACAACTCATTCCCTATATCCTATATATTTGTATTGAAATATAGTGACATGGGATATAACTGGTTTGCTTGAGTTTACCTACAATAGGTGATTGTAAAATAGAAGCACTCCCCTTTTCTTAAGGAGAAAGCAAATTAAACCCGGTCAAATTTCTCAAATTTTTAGAACAACCATGTTTGACCTTTGAAGTTGGGGACTAGACCACAGTAAAACTACAAGCCAAAAACTATATATTAGTTAATGGAAAAATCTAGTTGTAAACGATTATGTGCACTAATATGTGCACCCATTCAATATGATTGGTCAGAAAGTAGACGTTATTGAAAACAGTGCTAATTTAAATTTAGAATATGAAGACAACAACATTAATACACAGATTGGTACGCAAACTTGCTTGTACAATATAGCAAAACTCTTAGTTAATTTGGGGTGGAGTGATCATGCACAGCATATAGTCAATAGGTTCTTGGAGAGTAGAGTGAGTTTTGCGGCTAATTTTTTGGGAGGATATGACTCGACTCTAGCTCTAGCATGTTTTTTGAAATGAGTCTGACCAAGGGCATTACGGCCATTTCAATTGTTTATCAGTTTAAGTTTTTAAGATAAATGATAATTTTATAAGATATTAGAACATATGTCTTAATTCAAACCTGATCTTACTCTAATTAATCTTGACTTTATAACAAGGTGATGACGATCCTTTGCTTATCATCGTCCCAAATCCATGTGTGTATAGTGCAAAAAAAAGGGAAAAATAGAAGGGTTAATTAGCCTTATCCAAAACTATAAAGAGAGTGTGTACTGTGGGATGTGATTACCGTGAATTTTGTTCATATTTTATAGACATGGTCAGACAACTCGTGAACGATCGATGGAAGAGAGAACACCTACAACTTTGTATTGACAAGGATTGAGGTTGAACAAAAACAGTGATTAATTCAATGCATGGGGACCGGTATTGTGACCAAAACCATTAAATAGACAGTTTATGTGATATAATACGTACGTCCACATACATTACATCAATTTCTTCGGTTTATCTGAGATGAAAATTTTGTGTTTTGTTTTAAAGTTTAAAATATTATGTTTTAATATTATTGTTGTTTTGAGATTTGAAAAATGTGTATTGGGATTTGAAAAAGTTGAATTGTTTATTATATTTTGTATGAGAATTTGAAAAAAGTGTAATGATGAGATGAGATTAGATGAGAATTTTGTGTTTTATCTTGTGCCCCAAATCTACCCGTCCGTAGGACCTACACAAGAAGTTGTCAAAGTTTGTATATTAATCATGAAAATTATAAAATTTAAAATTCAAAATTTGAATTTTAAAAAGAAACTGACAAAATAAATCTTTGTAAATTTTTTATAAATAAAATTGTAAGTACATATAGCATTACTCATTAATCATATGTCAAATGACACCTAGGACACGACACATGGCTTAATTTAGACTATATATTTAATGGGATAGCATATACGGATCTTGTGTTTTATCCTTTTGTGTGGGGTTTAGTTTTGCCTATGAGCTGTGTCCTAATTAGCATCCTCAATGAAGAAACAACATTTTAAAAAAAAATGATAAACATCCAACAATTGCAGATACCCCCCAATAAATTAATACAGAGTAGAAAACAAAATACATATTAACGAAAAATGGCTACTAAAACTAAAAGGGATCTCATATTTCTTTGACTTAGGCCAATTTGGTTTCACAGATAATTTCAATTAATCTCATCCCATCTCAATATTTAAACATCATTTAAATACAAACATTTTTCAATTTTAAATTTTAAATTTCCTAATCATTACAATTTATTCAAACTTCCAAACAAAACACAAAAAGTAATTCAACTTTTTAAAATTCTAAAATAAAATAATATTAAAAAAAATTATATTCTAACAATATTTTAATTTTATAATATTTTTATTCAACTTTTTATTTCTCATTTCTCAAAAACACATAAAATATCTTAACTCAAACTATTTCATTGTTATTCACAAATTATCTGACTACTATTAACAGATTTTTCATATAATCCCATCTCATTTGTGTAACCAAACGATGCCTAAATCTTCAAGTTTTGTATCTAATAATTACCTAATCATCACAACTTTTTCAAACTTTCAAATAAAAAATAAAAAACAATACAAATATTTTAAATTCTAAAACAAAAATTATATTATAACAATCTATTAATTTTATAATTTTTTTTATTCAATTTTTTTTTCTCATTTTCCAAAATCTTAATAAAATATCTTAACTCAAGTTATTTCACTACTATTCATAAACCATTTCAGTCTTTAATTGCAAAATAGTACTTATGAATTAGTTTTATGTGTATCACTTCTCAACCTTATTAATCCGATATATTGTTCTTTAAAGTGAGTCTATTATCACAAGTACAAGTGCAAGTACTGATCACCCAAACCGTTGGATTTACGTCACGTATGTTAATGTATTTCAGATTATGCGATATATACTATGTAGTGTGAATTTAATGTATATAGTCCTAATTGAGACTGATCGAGCTGGTTCTAATGAAACATGTATTAAATATGTTTGGAAAAAATATTATTTTTATCTTAAATTTTATCATTCTTAATTATATAAACTAATATGAAGTATTTTAAATTAATTTTTATTTAGTTTATTAAAAACTTAAAAAATTATTTAAAATTATCACAACTAAAAACCATATTTCTAGAAGCCAGACCGATCTTCATGGCAGTTGGCAATATCGTATTTGACCCTACCATTTTACATGAAAATAGTTTTTATTGCTTTAGACAGAAGGATTTCTTCGACTTTTAGCAGAATATTAATCTTATCGAAGATCAAGATTATAAAATGATTTTAAAACCGCAAGATATAATTATGGATTGATTGTCGATGCATTTGAAAAATCAACAAAATTTTTATTAATTGACGTGACGGTTAATCTATTATAAGTTATCGTGAAAGGGTGGTGGAAGAGGGAAGAGGATAACATGCGTTGACCTCACCACCTTGCAAGTGCTCGAGTACTGTTGGGAAATATTTTCAACATCTTATTTTCTCAGTAAATATAGCTGTTCAAATGAATTTGAACGAATTAGATTCAATGTGAAAAACTCAAAGTCTTTTGATTTTGGAAAGAAATGTGATACCATCGGTAAAAAAAAAAATCTTATAAAAATAAATTTATAAATTAACTTGACTTTAATTATATAATACGTTTGATCTATTTTATAAAAAAAATATATTTATAATCTAACGTATCACGCTAAGCTGCATCAGTTTATAGATCTATTTTCGTGTAATCTGTTTGTGGTTAAAGCATTTATCTTTTAGAAAAATATTGAACATGCCCTCAGGTTCAAAAGCTCTAGGGAATGAAAAATTGGGGCAGCCATAATAAATAACTTGAAGCAGAGGATCACAAATTCTTAAAATAAGGAATGCAGTTTACAAGTAATATTACTATGATTCATTTTTATTATACATATAATGTATTGAAATTATTACACCAATAGCCTTTTTTTTTCTCTCTCATGAAGCAGAACATCACCAGAAATTAAGCATACAATCCACAACCACAAACTCCATTATTAGCAAGCCAAGACTAATGAAATGATTGACTGCAGGGGCACAAAACAAGCTGAAAGCCACAACAACAACATTAATGACTCTTGTGATGCAGGAGATTTTATAGGCATCATGCATGTGATCTAAACACAAGATCAAGCTTAATTTTTTTTAGTTGTAGGTATCAGGATGTGCCACGAGGTAGCCCTCAATAGCCTTGAAAAGTCCAGCAGCCTTCTCTTTTCCAGCCTTCACATGCTCTTCCTTGATCTCGTGGTCACCTTTGGTGTGGTAATGGCTTGTGCTCTTCACGATGGATCCTGCCTCATGGGCTACGAGCTTGATCTCGTATGAGATCTTCTCGAGTATGTCACCCAAAACATCCCCCTCAATCAAGCTGTAGCTGTATGAGAAGTTTGCTTGGTCAATCTTCTCGACCTTGTGCTTCACATACTTGTATTGGCTACCTGCAAAATATTCCCCAAGATTTGTTACAACTCTTAATTATATGATCATACGTTGTCAGACTCAGATTTTTTCGAGTTTGATCTCAAGTGAAAAGATTCACGTGGATAACAAATAAGAGAAATAATTTGTACAAGCCCCAAATAGACAAGTCTCGTACAAGTCCTTGTAAAAAAGTAGTAGATCCCACCTTAAAGAAGTATAAAAAAAACTATTATTTATTAGTAAGACCCATTGTTTTACAAAAATCTTGTATGTGACTTGTTTATTTGGGGCTTGTATCTAGCATTACTCTAACAATAAATACTGTAAAAACTAACCTTCACCGAAGGTGATTTTCTTGATGGTTCCGGGCCCTCCATCTCCTTCAAGGATCTCAGTACTCTTGAAGGCTTGAGGTGCAACCTTTGGCACAAGGTTGTCAGCATCAAGAATAAAGGCCTTGAACAACCTTGGTGGTGGGATAGCTGAGGTGGTCTCATATTCATAAGTGAATACACCCATGATGAGCTAATTAGGGTTTGAAAATGATGAAGAGAGGGTTGGTTGAATGAATTCAGAGAGCTTTGAGTGTGGAAAATATGAACACCAGAAGCTGGTATTTATAGGTGAGGCTCATGATTACCTTGTAATATGAAAAGTCCCTTGCAAATCAAAGAATTTTAGCTCCTTGCGTCTTTATTTTTTTAAAAGTCGATCCCCACTACGAAACTTCAATGTTATTTTTTTAAATCAAATGAGGATCGACGTTGCATGCGAATTAATAGTCAAAGAAAAGCACCTTCGAAAAATATTTTAATAATAATAATAATTATTATTATTATAAAAAAGATGAATGATTCTAGATGCTCGAACTTGTTGAGGAATAATCCCACATTGGCTGTGGACAAGGTCTTGGGCATGTTTATAAGCAATGAACAATCCTCTCTTGTAGAACCGGTTTTATGAGATGAGTTAGGTCCATGAATTTCTTCATGGTATCAGAGCCTGCCACAGGACGAATGGAGGCCCACACTACTTACCCCGTGACAAGGACTAGAAAAAATACTGGCTTGCACGTGAGGGAGGGTGTTGAGGAATAATCCCACATTGGCTGTGGACAAGGTCTTGGGCATGTTTATAAGAAATGAGCAATCCTCTCTTGTAGAACCGGTTTTATGAGATGAGTTAGGCCCATGAATTTCTTCAGAACTAAGCTCAATTATTAATAAATAAAGAAAAAATAGCATTATCACACATGTGAAGAGAAAAACAAATTGGCGGATCGTGTCGGCTTGCTGTCATAGTAATTTAATAAAAAAGAAAAAAGAAAAACGAGATTGGTGACATGAATTTAAAAGCTTTTGTGTTTGATATATATATACCAAATATGTCGTTTATAAGTAAAAAAAAAAAAAAAAAAATGCCTTTGGCTTTGGCATATAAAAACATTGGGATGCCCTTTTCTGTTGTTAGAAATTAAACTTGGCTAGTTTGCACTATTTTTTTCATGAGGGTTCTGTCCCGTTTAGATTGAGAAACGAGATGAGATGAATTGTGAAATTTATAAGTTAAAATTTGTAAATAGTAGTGAATTAAAATAATTTATGAAATCTTTGTGAATACTCCAATTAATCATTCAACCCATCTCTCAGTTTAAGACTTTATAAATTATTTTTTCCAAAAAAATTAGAAAGATTCTAATCAATTGGAGTAAGAAACAAAATATTAATTTATTCCAAAAACACAATAATTCTCAATTATGAAACAAATTAAGAATGAAAATTTACCTGCAAACAACTAATTCATTAATTATGCAATTTCTCCGTAAAAAGTAGATCCCACGTAGACAAATTCTACACAGACCCTTTGTAAAAAAGTAGATTCCAATAAAAATGAAAATTTTCTTTTATATATTTTTATGGTAGGATCCACTTTTATATAAAAGGAATGCACGAGATTATATATTAGTATTGAGTGGAAAATGGTATATATGGGTTCCCCGTTCCCACTTGAATGCTGACCTGATGACAATGTATATATATTAGTAATTTCGTTGTTCAACGTCGTCGATCGAGCTGATATTAATTGATCTTTGACCAAATTAATTATTGGAACTGATCTTCGTTGATGGAGACACTACTATTTGACATGAATGTTGATAAAACCACTCACAAGTTACCCAAAAGGACACAATTGTTTTATGCACCCGCCCATGATCATTAATTTGCGAGCTAGTGCCATGATGTTTTCTAAGCCATACAACATTTACACGACTGCATGCACCATTTACAATTGTTTTATGCACCCATCATTAATTTCACCATTTACATGACTGCATGCTTTCAAAGCCATACAACAATGACATGATGATTTCACTCATTCAAGCTGTAGCCGTACGTGAAGTTAATTTGCATGGTCAACCTCATGATCGATCCTGTGCTTCACATGATATATACTCGATCAATTTGGCTGCCTGCAAGTTGTGAGAGAAAAAGTGTTACTTCTGATGGACGTCATTGCATTCATTAAATGTAACGACGTCGTGAAGTACTTTTAAAATGCTAAGAAAATATATATTGATCATGATGTTGTGGAGAATCTGATCACCTTTGCCAAAAGTAATTTTTCTCGATGCTTATTGGTCCTCCATTTCCTTTGATGAGGTTGTCGGCGTCAAGGATAAAGGCCTTGATGAACAACTTCACCGGAGGGATGACTGATCAGGCGTTGTCTCGGTTTCATTAGTGAAAACACCCATGATCGATGATTGAGGGTCAAGCTTATTACCTTGTATGAAAGTGTCCGTTGATCAAAGAATTTTAGGATCTTCCCCACCACGAAACTTTGAATCTAAAATTATTTGTAATTAATTTAGTCAAAGAAAGAAAGTACTGGCCGAATTTGTTCGATGAAAGAAATAAACACCAAGTACTGATTATCTAGATGCCGTATAAAATACATTACTCTGATGTTGGCTGCAGTTTTCAACGTCAACAATGTTATAGGCCTGTTTAGTTTTATTTTCGTGTTTCTTGTTTTTAGGCTTTTTTCTAGGCCTGTTAGTTTCTGTTTTATTTGTTATTGTTTTTCTTGTTGTTTTGGTTCTTAGGTTGGTTTGTATTTGGGAGGTTTTTGTTTTCTCTTTTCTTTAAACTCCCTCATACTTGGCTTGTAACCACGGTATTCCTTCGTCATAAGTGATGGCTTATTAATAATCTTGGGACGGGGCACTTCCATATGGCTTCCGGCTCTTTTTTTAAAAAATAAAATTAAATATTCGTATGCATCCATGTAATAAAATTGATGCCTAGCCAAGTTTTAAAAATAGAGTGCTCTATTAATTTTTCAATTTGGTTCAAGGATGGCTGCCGCTAGCTAGCCAGCAAATGCCACCAAATAATCTTCTTTTTATTCAGCAGCTAGTAGGCTTTATTTATTATATATATACTGTTATCTTTTTAATTAATAAGCTTTCATTATCCTTCATGCTTGAAAATTATGCTTTCATACTCATGTATAAAGAACAGGAAAATGAAAATCAGAAGCCACTAAAGTCTAAATGACAATATTCTTTTTGGTCCAACAGATTTTTATTTTTATTTTTATTTTTTTTAAGAAATGATATTTGCATTCGCGAGTGTACAAGTGCTGTGTAATTTCTTTGAAAAAAAAATGAGTAAATACGATATTCACATAAAAAAATTAATTTTTTAATAGTTGACTCTACTATTTTTATAGCTACGTACTTTCATAAGTTTTATTAATTGCTAGAAAAAAACTAGAAAATTGGCAACAAAACATTTAAAAAGAAACAAGGTTACGATCTGAAAGTGAGAATAAAAGAAATCGTGGCCTGGTGGGTCTTTTTCACTGTGGAAGGGAGGAGATGGGGGATGGGGGCAAGCTAACGGGAATGCATCTTTAAGGTAGAGACACGGCCCTTGTTGCCAACTCATGCACACAGCTTGTGTTTGCACTACAGGCGGTAATTAAGAGAGGAGTATTAATCTAGGTATAAATTCAATCTGAAAGTCCCCTTGTATAATAATAGAAAAAATCTATACAACCTCTCCAACTTCCACACACCACACACCACACATTTTTTAATTTTTATTATTTTTTTTCTTTCATCAAATATTTAATATATGAATAATGAATAGAAAAATTAAATTATTTTAAAAAGAATAAACTCAAAAAAAATTTAAAAAAAATTTAAAAAATTTAAAAACTTAAAAAAATATGGTGTGTGGAGGTTGGAGAGGTTGTGTAGCATTGTTCGGGTCATTTGTGAGGCATTAATTTTTTGGTCTATGACTCTGTAATGGAGTAGTACTCTTCCTTTTTGATTGTGGCATAGTGATAGGGCAGCTATCATACTTTCTTAGACTCTCCATTCTCTTCATATTTTTTCTTTCTTTTATTGTATTGTTAAATCATGTTATTAATTACAAATTATATATTTTTCCACTACAAGTAAAAGTACTCTTTAATAAAATTACGGGATACATGATATGAACTCATGGAAATAGAATCCGACTTATTCCACCTTGCTATCCATCAATACATACTGTCATGATCTTCATGTATATAAACATAATTTACCTGTCATGCATGTTGTTCACAGAATTGGTCAATCGTTAATTTGATCAATTTGTACGTAACTTGCTTCCGGACGAAAACAGACGTGCTACAGGAAAGACTCTTTATATTAAGCACGCCGCACACGAGCTAAGGTGGACTAATTATATTAACATGAAAAATTATATATATCATACTATCATCTCATTAAGTATGATGTTGTACATTTATCACTATTAAATGATTATTTATTACATATTTTTTTATCATCTAATGATAATAAATGTGTCACATATATATCACTTAATATGATCAAAATAGAATGAGAGATTGGTGTATAACATTTCTCGATTAATAAAAAAGAATTGCTACAAATTGGTGCGTTAGCACAAAACTTAAAGTGGATCCTATTATAATTTAAAAAAAATTAAAATAATAAAATTTTTTAGCATTGTTGACGTTGAAAACTGCAGTAGGCTGGGTGTGTTATTTTTATTGTTAACGTGGAAAACTTATGCATGAACAGTGTGCTGGGTGCGTTAAAAATATGGCTTTAAATAGATTTTGTCAATAAAAAAACAAAACTGATCATAGCAAGTGCGAAAGTGTGCGTCTCTGATCTCGATCTCTGAAAACAGAAGTGCAAAGTCTTCTTTCGGGTATTCTTCTGAACCCAGAAGTACTGCATTTCGCCCAGCCCGACCGCACTACATTTCCAAGGGCAACGCCTGTTAAAAAAACAACTGCCTGAACAATCACTAAACACTCGAATACAGTACTTAATACAAAGGAAAATTGTGCTTGTGCAGAGAATGCATACAGAAAACACATTGATTTCGTTTCTTTAAATGGGGATCACAGTTCACAGCAAGAAAGAGACGAATCCGACGCGTTGCGATGCTTCTTCACTTTGAAATCGAAATTGGAGTTGCACAAAGAGAGATGTTTATAGTTGCCTAGTTGGTTATCTGAAAAACTGTATACGAAGGAAAGCGTAGAGAGAGAGAGAGAGAGAGAGAATAGTGAAAGCAAACAAAGCAGGAGTGGAAATAATGCATACAGTCATGCCGAGTGATTCCGCGTGGGTAAGCCTCTAGAGAAAGTAGATGGGAGAAAGGATCCGCTGCTTTCTGTCTTGGGTGAGCCTCTAGAGAAAGGAGATGGGAGAAAGGAGATGGTTTCCGTCAAGGGTGAGCAGCAAGTGAGAAAGGAAGCTTGTCATGTGTTAATGAGGATAAAATAGACATTTCACAACAGTTGATGTGGTCATGTGGAGGGTGTGCTATTCAACATGGCTTCTTAATAGAATTTTTGGGATGAAAAACATTTGAATTAAGGTCATACAACTGAATAATTATAGAAAAATTAATTTTATTCATCATCCCCACACACCAGTACAATAACACTACATTTTTTTTTCTCTTGTCAAATGTGTGGTATGTAGAAGATGAGTAGAATAATTCAATTAGTTTAAGAAGAATAAAATCCAAAAAAATATATATAAAAAATATGGCGTGTGGTGTACGTGTGTGGATGATGAATAGCAAAGCTCATAATTATATACCACTCAGTTGTGGCTATAACCATTTGTTGGTTAATTATGCATGCTAACAAACAATTTACCCACGGATAAAAGAAAAAGTGAAATTGCATCAATAACTATAAATTTCAACTCATTGACAACTAGTACGTATAATTTACAACTTAGGTACTAATAAGAAATTTAAAAAATAATTAAAAAGTGATGCAGAAAGCATCTTAATAATTTTGCAAGATATTTTTTTATATATTACCTTAGTTGTAAACTGGTTGTATACATTGTCCATTCAAAATCCAAGCTAAGAGTACGAGATTTTCATTTATAAATTCTTGTATATATTGAAAGTAATATTACAACATTAATCAAATTAAACTCTTCCAACTATATATAAAGCATCAGTACAGCCACAAACTCCTTTATTATTAGCAAGCTGCCCAAACCATTTTGGCAAGCTAGGCAGAAAAATAACATGAAAGCCACATGCAACCTGATCTTATGATTTAGGAAATACAGAATCGAAAGAAGTAAGCTAGCTTTAGTTGTAGGCATGATCAGGGTGTGCAACTCAACAGCTAGCCTTGAAAAGTCCTGCAGCCTTTTCTTTCCCAGCCTTGACTTGCTCTTCCTTGATGATCTCGTGATCGCCTTTACATGAGTGGTAGTTGCTGATGATGGTCTTCAAGATGGATCCTCCCTCGGAGGATATATATGCCACTATCTTGATCTCGTAAGAGTTTTTCTCTAACACTTCGCTTAAAGCATCACCCTCGATCACGCTGTAGCCATATGTGAAGTTTGCATGCATGATCTACTTCATCGATCTTGTGCTTCACATACTTGAATTGGCTGCCTGCAAAATATAGAAAAACAATACTTTGTTAGTTACTTCTTTTAATTGTACAACACGATCTACAAATAATTAATGCAATGATAGCTTTAGGAAATATAAAATTTATAAAGTTTTGAAAATTTTCTCCTGAATCAACTCATGCCACGTCAGTATGTGTTGACTGCGTCTTTGATCCTACTCATTTTATAGTATAAACAGTACTAATGATATTGGAATTGGGACTAACCTTCGCCAAAGGTGATCTTCTTGATGGTTCCAAGCCCTCCATTTCCTTCAATTATTTCAGAGGTCTTAATGGCTTGAGATACAACCTTTAAAATGAGATGAGATGAAACACTTTTTATCCAAACCGGGGCATAAGAGGATTTGTAGGGCTGTTGAGTTCCTTGCTTTGGCTGACTTTGTTGCGCTGCGTGCTTTCCTCATGAGACTTTGTAGCCGTTGGGTTTGTTGCTTGACTGTACAATATGAGACTTTCCTTATGAGACTTTGTAACCGGGGCCTTATGACAATTGTATTGTGAATATATTGAACTGACTTCAGTACTTCAGGTCACATTCTTATTTACCCAAATGGGGATATCACCAATATTCACTGATCAGACACATCATATATATGTAAGACTATGGAATTGTGGGTTGATTATATTAGACTATGCACTGTTTCTATGGTTGAAAGGGAAAGCAATTATTGTAAGTAGTACTATATGAGATCATGATGATATTGGTGTAGTAAGGTAGAGATGTTTGAGGTGTTTGTCAATATGACTCCCACCGCCTTGTTGATAAAAGAAGGTGGCTACCTTGATTTTCTTTTTGGCTGTCCCCACAGCCAAAAAGAAATTGGGTACGGCCTATATGAATTTGGGTTCCATCCTTTCAACTATGGCTGCCACCGGCCAATATATATATATATATGAAAAGTCTATTTCTAACCGGTAAGGAAACTGCGGGGCACCGCGTCCCACATGGCTGGTTGTTTTAGGAAAAAAAAAATCATCTTGATTTGAAGAACTTCAAAACGCTGTTCTCATTCTATTTCAGCCATCTATGGAACCAAGTGGCCGGTTTCTTGCCCACTTCGGCTTCCTTTACCTCTTTATTTTTCCTACTCGTTTTACATTTATTTTTTGCATGTCTTGTTTGGTTGCCGAGAAAATGGAAGGAACAAAGACACTTATGGCGCTTGCGAAGATGGCTTCGACCTCAATTGTAAAACTGACGAAGCCGTCCACAACGATGACGATGACGATCGGTCGTTCGAACATGGGCCTACAGAAGATAATTATGATCTCTCTTCAACTTGGAAAATTCCTCGACGGTGCCACTGAGTCCTCTTGCACCCTCGCCACCAAGAAGGTATTATGAGAATACCTTCTGTGATGAGTCCATTTTCGATGGGAAAGACGCAGTTGGGCAGAAATCACCAAGTTTTTTGTGAAGTCTGGTTGATGTTTGGGCTTTTGTGAACCTTTGTTGCCGGTATCATAACCAAAGAAGAAGAAAAATAGAAAATGTTGAAGGGTTTGTTGTAACACAAACACTTTGTCGGAGTTTGGAAAGCATGTGTTCTGCTATTCAACCGAAGAAAGAAGAAAAATTTGGAACTTTGCTTTGCTTTTGCCTTTTTGCTTTTTTTGTTTTTTACTTTTTTTTTCTTCCACATAAGCTTTGCCACGTACTGCCTGTTGCATCCCGTTTGCGCATGCCGGATATCCGTTGCAAAAATTTATATATAATATATATATATATATATATATATATATATATATATATATTCTACCAATGTCCATTTGCTTGATCCCTTCGGTTCTCATTGGCTTTAGATTGAACTTTTTTCCGTCTGATTTGAATTGGCTTTCCCAATTAACCAACTAGTCCACGGCTAAACGAGTATTTAATCTTAAAATCTCATTCCTAATGAATAGTGCTACTGGGTACTGATCTCCTAGACTTGATGCCCAAAACAAATGGAAGCTTCAATGCCCAATATCATGTGGGAATAAGATATAAAAGTACACCAAGATGATTTTCATTATATATTTTGTATGTGAGCCGAGTTTTACAGCAAAATAACAGATCATAATCAATACCAGTACATGAGCAAACTTCTTCTTTATTATCAAACCCAAAAGCATGCAGTCTTGGCTCGAAAGAAATGAAAGCCACAAATTAAACAACTCGCGGAGTCGCAGATTTATGGAATTTAATTAGTTGTAAGCATCAGGGTGTGCCAACAGGTAACCCTCAACTGCCTTGAAAAGTCCTGAGGCTTTCTCTTTACCAGCCTTCACGTCTTCTTCCTTGATCTCGTGGTCGCCTTTGCTGTGGTAGTGGCTGATGCTCTTCAAAATGGATCCTCCCTCGTGGGATGCCACTATCTTCGTCTCGTAAGAGATTTTCTCGATCTTGTCTGCCAGTGCATCTCCCTCAATCACGCTGTAGGCGTATGTGAAGTTTGCTTCGTCGATCGCATCGGTCCTGTGCTTCACATACTTGTACTGGCTCCCTGCAAAACATATACACAACAAAGTTGCTGTCGTTTAGTACATTAATCGACCCAAATTCAAGTTTAAGCTATTCTTTTTTTTTATCGAGTAGTCATAGCTGGTTAGAAACTAACCAACCTTCGCCAAAGGTGATCTTCTTGATGGTTCCAGGACCTCCATTTCCTTCAATGATTTCAGTGCTCTTGACTGCCTGAGGTACAACCTTTGGGATGAGGTTATCGGCATCAAGAACAAAGGCCTTGAACAACCTAGCTGGAGGGATCACTGAGGTGCTCTCAGCCTCATAAGTGAAAACACCCATGATATGAATAAAACTGAGACTTTGGAAGTGGTAAAAGGAAAAGGAGTTTGGGGAGATTTTGTGTTGGTGAAGAGTGAGTACCAGGAGTTGGGGTATTTATAGTCGGAGAAATGATACTTGCAGTCATGAGTGTGCAAGTACCGTACAGTCATTTTGAAAAAAGTAAATAAATATGGGACCTACATTAAAAAAAAATTAATTTTTTAATAGTGGACCCTACTCTTTTTCAAAGCGACTGCATGGCGTTTGTGCATTCCACGACTGTATGTAGCATTACTCTTATAGCTGTCCAAATCAAACAAACAATTCTCTTTATTTATTTATTTAATTTTTATCTTTTTGTATGTTCCCACCATAACAGGACAATAATTTTCTAAGAAAATGATTTGTAATTTAATTAGTCAAAGAAAGCATCTTGTCTTAAAATAAAGCACCCCCATTTTGAATTCAAATGCTGTTCTATATAATCTAAATTATTTCCTGAATATTTCACAAAAAATCCTCTATGAAACATGCCAAAGGTTTTAGCATCCTGTTGGGTACAAAATTTAGAGATTCATTATCAAATTACAAATCTTTTGTCCTCATTTCATAAACTTACGTAATACGTAGGACTGTTCATCCAGATTCCAGCCCGAGAACACGGGTTTTAAAATTGGGCCGGAATCCGGACCGGATTAGCTCAGGTCAAATTCAGGCTTAAATCCTAATTGAAACCGGTTTTTAAAAATCTGGAACCCGGTTTTCGGGTTGCACTTGTTTTTTTTTTAAATCAAAACCTACATTTTATGAATATTTTTTCATGAATGTTGTTGCAGCATTCAAAATCTATTTATTTAATTTTTTAAATCAAAGCCTATATGTTCCTTGACCATTAATAAAAAGCCACGTAGAGAAAATAGTAAAAAAAACTATAAAATAGATGATTCATTGGACATAATAAGCATTTTCCTTTTGAGTTTATGTCCATTAGTTGCTAAAAAAAAAAACCCGGGTATCGACTGTACCCAAGTTTTTCTATGCGGATACTGGCCCGGATGAACAGGTCTAATTATGTACTTATGTTAAGATATCATTGTCATACATTTGATCATGTTTCACATTAGGAAAAATGTTACTTTACTCACTTAATTTGTTCACTCATTTTGACACTTTATGTATTTTAATTTTTTTTCTTTATTTAATAGTTAAGGAATTCATTATTAGTGTATTGATATTTTTTTATATTTTTTAAAAATATTTTAAAATGATAAAAAAATCTAAATAAAAAAAAATTAAAGAAAAATAAAAAAATATTTTTAACCTAGGGGTTAGCTTGAGCGGTGCACTCTCTTCACATGAGACGGTGGCCCTTTGTGAGTTTTTTTGTACAGCTACATATAATATATATTGCAGATTCTGAAAGCAAGAAAGGTTTGGCCAAAGTAACTCAAAAAGGTTTGACTGAGAGATGAAGAAATTAATAAGAAAATCGAAAGGATCTTCAACTTCTAGAATACTCTATCTAGTCAGTACACGCTTGCTAGCTGGCTATCTTGAAGTACTGATATGTATTATTTTGTTTAGGTTTTTCAAAGTCATCTATCTAAGCTCATTCAGCAATGGCTGGCGACGCGTCTATTCTTATCTTTTGGTTTTCATAATGATTTTTTTTTATTTTTTTTTATTTCACTTTGCAGTTTTATATAAAGTAAAATTCTATTCTCAAATTAATTTGTATAAATAATAAGAAAATAAATGTTAAATTTTACACATCAAATCTTATAATTTAAATAATAATATAGATAATATATTCTGATCTATATTGACTTAAAAATAAAATAACTCTTTGTATAAAATCCAATAATTTATAAAAATATTTCAAGAATATGTAAAAGAATCTTTCCAAGTTCTCTCCTCAGTCCTCGCTGTCGGTGGGGCTTATTTTAAGAGCAATTCTACATATCTACCTATACTCTCCACACACTATGCACTCAAAATTTTTTTTTTTTTTTAAACTCAATACACTAAGTGTGTTGAGTGTGTGATAAATAGTAGAGTGTGAAGAAGATTTTTTCTTATTTTAATTGGCCGGACGTTTATACCCATAAATTTTTGTTTGTCTAACGTGGGTGAGCATGAAATAAAAAAAAAACAGAGAGAGAGTATTGGGAGTTTTTTTTATTTGGATTTTTAAAAAAATTCTAAATTTGTGTGAAAGTAGTGAGGTTTAGGTTGCGTTTGGAAACTCAAACTCAGCTGAGTTCAATTTAACTTTAAGCTGATTCTAACATTTAAATACATATATCTCAAATTACTAAACTCATCCAAACTCTTTTTACATGTGGGACCCAGAATCTTTTTAAACTTAAAACATCTTTTTACGTGAGACTCACAACCTTTTTCAATTTCTCATAAAAGTATTAAACTCATTTTAACATCCAAACACACTTTCAATTCAGTTTAAATGGATCCCACATAACTCATTTCACTACTCAACTCATTACTATTCATAAATAACTCAACTCAACTCAATTCAGCTCAGCTCAACATTCAAATGCAGCCTAAACAGTTGGAGAAGTGCTACAGTCATAAAGATATTTTACAAAAGTAAATTTACAAACTAACATGACTTCATATGATACGTTAGATATACTTTACAATAAAAGTAACTTATAATTTAACATATCATATCAAATCGTATCAATTTATAAATTTTATTTTTGTAAGATCTCTTTATATTTAAAACATTTCTCTTACCATTGCCGATTGGCAACCATAATCTACATTTGTCTCGAAAATCAATTGAAGTAAATCGTGTCATCCATACAAACGTTGTTCACTATTGTTCAAGCGATCATATTTTTACCAAGCAAGAAGCTAAAGGTCCAATGTCGAAACTTTGTATATGAACATATTCATAATAATGTTACGTACAGTCGTGGAGTGTGCAAGCGCCGTGCAGTCACTTTAAAAAAGAGTGGGGTCTATTATTAAAAAATTAATTTCTTTTCATGTGGATCTCGTATTTATTTACTTTTTTCAAAATGATTACACGACGCTTGCACACTCACAACTGCAAGTATCATTTCTCTTCATAATAATACTTAATAAGAGATTTCTATAAACGCATTATTAAAATGAGTAATTTTACATACAATTATGAAGTGCGTAAGCGTCGTGCAGTCGTTTTGAAAAAGAGTAGGATCTTCTATTAAAAAATTAATTTTCTTTTCATATGAGTTCCATATTTATTTACTTTTATTAAAATGATTGCGCGATACTTGCACACTAATAACTACAATTATCATAAGTGCAATTATCAGATCTGTGCCATATTCAGGCTTTTATTAGAAAAACCGATAAAAACACAAATCCATGATCTACATCCACCCCAAATTTAAAATAGGAAACAATTCACTTAAGTTTTGGGCCTTTCGATACAAAATGGGATATTGGGGCCTAATGCAACACAATGTGGGCTTGGGCTTTTGATCTGTGTCAGTCTTGTCTATAGAATCAGCACAGGCCTTCCCTGATCTAAACCCCCGACAATCTTTCACTTTCCCAAGTAAGAAGATTCCTAAATGAAAGGATGGATGGATGGATACGGAACCCAAATATCACAAAACACACCCAAACGCACACTTTCTGGACTCTTCTCATTCTCCTGCAAACCGCCTGTTTCGCTTTGGTTTTCCTTTTCCATATCATTTTCTTTCCCATCAAGAAGCCACCGCACCCACACGCCCTGGCTCTCTGTTCCCAACACACCAATTTCACCTTGTGTTTTTGCGCATTTATATATATATATATTTTTTATATTTATGCAATTAAAAAATATACTAGTAATAATAAATAAACCCTAGCGTATTCTTCTCCTGTGTAACGCTCGTACCCCCTTCTCTCTCTCTCTCTCTATCGCTAACTGTACGAAGCCGTAGCGTTTTCTGTTGCCTGCCGACAATGTCAGCCTCCGGAGGAGTCTCGATCGCTCGCAGCCGCGGTGAGAACCGGTTCTATAACCCGCCGCACGTGCGACAAAGGCAACAGCAGCAGCAACAACTGCAAGGGCAAGAGAAGCATCAGAGGTCCACTTCGGTGTCCAGGGCCGGTTCTTCTTCGGTGGAGTCGGAGAAGAGGACCGCCTCGGATGAGTGCGCGTCGCTTTCTTCGACGAAGTCTGATTGTTCGATTTCGGGGTCGGGTTTGGGAGCCAGCGACTCCGCGACGAATTTGGATCGGTTCTTGGAGCACACTACTCCGGTGGTGCCGGCTCAGTATTTCCCTAAGGTGATTTTTCACTTTAAAAAAGGGGTCGGAATTTAGGGTTTCTAAACCCTAATTTATCTTCTTTTCTTGCTGGGTTTTTGTGCCTCTCTTTTTTTTCGAGAGAGTTTGGGAAATGTGATCAATACGGCGTTTAAATTTTTATTTTTCTTTATTTCTTCTTGATGTTTTCTGTAGAAATTTATACTTATTAAGCTCTGAATGGTGAAACTTAATCAAAACCCCTTTTCTTTCGTTTGCCTTCGTTTATCCTTGTCCTTTAGAAACCCGAAATTGTATGAAAATCCAACTCAATTGAGCCTAATTTAAATATGGAAGTCGGGATATCTGATTCGTAGGATTGGAATTAATGTTCTTTTTCTGATAAGTTGAAAAAAAAATGACAAGTGATCGATCTACTAGTGGAGTGTTTTATCTTTACGACAAGTACTAGAACTTTACATCTATCAACTGCTTCTGATGAATGGAATTCTTTTGGGGTAATATTAGAGGAGCATAAGAGGATGGAGAAATCCTTTGCCAGAGTCGCATCCGTACTTTGTGCTCGGGGATCTGTGGGAGTCTTTCAAGGAGTGGAGCGCATACGGAGCAGGTGTTCCACTTCTGTTGAATGGAAGTGACTCTGTCATTCAATATTATGTGCCATACTTATCTGGAATTCAGCTGTATATAGACCCAACAAAGCCCTCTCCAAGGCTAAGGTGAGGAGAGTTCTAACTCGGGTTCTATTATGAACTTCAATTTCAATTGACTGGTATTCGTTTAAATGAATATTTTAATGAGTTAAGGGATCCTCAATTTTGTGATACAAAGCTTATTACATGCTGGTATCTTATATATCCACATACACATGTTATGCAACGTCCTTGTTTGGATCTCTGGTGGTTCTTGTATTTTTTTATTTTACTTATGTTATATTTAGGTTGTGAGGGGCTTGATCTAAATGCTTTTGTGTGGAAGAATCTTCAATGATAATTGAAATGAACAAAAAAATGCCGATGGAGACATCTAAATAATAAAAAGTACTAGTAAACGTCATCAAAAGGATTTTGGGTTTTGTTGTACTTGATTTTGGGTGGCATATATGATCTCTTGAGGCCACTTCATGAGACTCATTTCTTGCCAATAACATTCTTGTTGTTGAAAAGTTATAAGCTCTGAGAATACTTGTGTGTGTGCATACACTTCTTTTTATCTGCTATTAGTATAATTTACCTGTTGTCCTCTAATTCAAGTTTTCAATCTGTGAGGCTCTCTCTTTTGCTTTCTGACAAGGTATTGACAGCATTCCCAGCTCATTTTGTGCAAGGCATGGGTTTTACCTCTATGTTGCACATATTCCTGTTGTCTCTTGCTATTGTTCCATTAGATTTTTAATCTGGGAACTGGAATGTAGTGCTTTTTGTTGTATGGTACAAAAGCTATTTCCAGTGCTCTGCTGTTTTATAATTTAAGTTCTATCAAGCTGAACTTGCTGAACTTGAATCAAGTTGTTAATCCTATATGGTATTTGCAGAGAGCCAGTAGATTTTCCCCATGCTTTTGTTGGGAAGTAAGTTAAGTTTGTTAGCCTCAAAGATCAGATAAGCATTTGTTTATGAAAGGTCACGATTAAAATGGATTGCAATTATGCTTGCTATGTGGTGTTGCTTGACCCCGAGAGCAAGGGTTACACACAAATTTGATTACAAGGAAATGTAGTGCAAAATCTTTATAGACCTATAAACATGGAAGAAATCATTCACGTAACCATGCACCATTAGATGATGTCATTTTCGTGCCCTGTTTTATTATCGTTATCATTAATCCTCATTTTGATTGGCAAGGTAGGTCACAGTGATTAATCTGCAGATATTGGGGGCATTTATGCTTTGGGTGTGTCTGTATAGTGATTTAGGACATTTTTCAGGAATTCAAGTTTTGGTTTGAAGATGATCCATCTTCTATAAATTAGATATGCAAATTTGACCTATTGTTTTCCTTGAAGAATAGACCAATTGTCAGAGAGAAACTTGGTTGTGTTGAAGCTTTGGGTGCTGTTTTTTCTACATTTACCACTTTCAGTTTTAGCTTAGTGGTTGTCTCCTGTAAATTATAAACTGTCTTTATACTTGTATTCAGCAATACTTTACATTTCACGTAATGATCTATTCATTGGTAGGTGCACTATTGCATCTGACCTTCTACTCATCTCTATCTTATGTCAGGAGACCTGGTGAGGAGAGTGACATGTCATCCAGAGAGTCAAGTAGTGACAGCAATAGTGACTATGGAGCAGAAAGAGGAGCCAGTAATGTTGTTCATGGGCCTTGGAGTCAGCAGAACATTACAGAAGCAAATATTCGGGGTTTGAAAAGACTTTCAGTGAGAAATAAAAGCTCATCAAGTGACGAAAGCGAGAATGGAAACCCTTCAGGTCAACTTGTGTTTGAATACTTGGAGCATGATCCACCATTTGGTCGTGAACCTTTGGCTGATAAGGCAAGTCCATTATCTTCTTACGAATATAGATTTTTTTGTGTTTTTTTTTTTGCTTTTCTTTATTGTAACATACATCAACCATTTTTGAATCCAACAGATTTCAGTTCTCGCATCTCGGTTTCCAGAGCTGAGGACATACAAGAGCTCTGATCTATCACATTCAAGTTGGATTTCTGTGTCATGGTATGTCTTTCATGGCGTGATAATATTGTGATTCACTTAGCAAAAAGTTATATTATAATAATTCTGGTTTGATGCAAGTTTCTTATTTACTAACAATGTGAATTTTTTTTTATGAAGGTATCCAATATATAGGATTCCCACGGGTCCAACACTCCAGAATTTGGATGCCTGCTTCTTGACCTTTCATTCTTTGTCTACACCCTTCAAAGGTCTCTCTCTCCCTCTCTCTCTCTCTCTCGCACACAGCTAAACAAAATTTTAACGTCCCATGTGATTTTTTTTAAAAGTTTAGCAGCCCACGTGATTAATGTTTATTCTATCATTCAATAGATCAAATCTCTACTGCCCTTGACCTGCAGACGTCCCCATTTATAGCGGGTTAGTCTTAAATCCCATGGGATTAAAAGGGGAGCTTGTGTTAGGATATGGGTATCACAAGGGAGCACACCTTCTCAACCTCGTAAAGTCTGGCTTGCACTTCTCCCCTTTTTGCTCTGGCACCCTTGCATCATCATGTGGCCAAAAGAAAAACTTTCAAAATTGATAGAATCATTCATTGTCGTACTTTTTCTTTCTCATAACTTACATAACATTGATATATTTATAACGTTGTTATATTCATATCATAAGCATATCGATATCATATCGTAGAGGCGAGGACATTAAAACATATGCTAACCTCACTTTCATAACCTGTAATATAGTAGGTGCATCGAAAGGGGATTACAAGGAATACTTAACATTACAATGTATACCTTTGAAATTCTTGTGTAAACATAACCTTTTGCTTTGAAGAGAAGGGCATTGTCATATTACATGCCTTGCTTCCTTATCCTTGCACTTCGGATCTGATTTTACTCATTTACTTATAATGCCCGGGCTTTTCTATATATGCTTTGTAACTCTGTTCATGGATGTTCTGATTACATGCCCAAGTTTTACATGCTTCCAATGTTGCATGCAATACGGTTTGTGTGTAAGCTCTTTAGGGCGCTAAACTCAAGTCCACATAGGTCTAAATTCCTATGGTTAAGTCTCTAAAGAGGTCACTTTGGTTTAATGATTTGAGCCTAGGGACTTCTTTTTACAGTCAACCCCTTAGCTTAATAGTGTAAGCCATAAGGTGCATGTGCTGGAATTTTTCCAGCATGTACTTGGGCTTAGGCGATCCTAGGGGGCCCTTCAATAGGGTGACTTGCGTGCACTATTCTTAGTGTTTAAGTCTACTGATAAGAGCTGGAAGCTCCAAAGGTGGACTATAGTGCCTCCAACCATTCTTTTATCACATAATAGCAATATACATCAAATTAAAGCTTAAAGGAAGTCATTGCCTATAGAGTCTTGCACTAGAAGAGGAATTAGGTTACAGAATATGTCCAAACCTAAAGGATTCCCAAGAATCCTAAAGGATTGCCTCCATCCAAATTTTATTTAGAAGGAAATCCTTGTTCAACCAGGATTTCTAAGCTGTCTTGAACTCTTTTTGAGTAATCTAGGCCTTAATAACCTTTTTCAAAATATCTGTAACGCCCATAAAAACTGACCTTTGAAAATCAGAAAATATATCCATATATATCAAACTTAATAAATTAACGAAATTCGTTAATTACACCTTAATGAAGTTTGGGAGTGACATGTACTGTATTTGTTCATGAATATGAGTCTCTTGTGAATCCTTTCCTTTGTTTGCCTGTTTGTGTGTATTCTAATCTAGTCTGTCATCGTGTTGTTTGGGCAGTTACTGGCTCTGATGGGCTAAATTTTTGTGGTCCAAGGCCGAAGGAGATCCGAAGTGCTGACTTGTCTGTCAAGCTCTCATTGCCCATCTTCGGGCTTGCTTACTACAAGTTCAAAGCTTCTGATTGGAGTCCGGAAGGAGTTTATGAATCTCAGAAGGCCAATTCTCTATTGCGAGGTGCCGACAACTGGGTGAGGCTATTGGAAGTCAACCATCCGGATTACAGTTTCTTCCTCTCCCACAACTCAAACTGGAGGTGAGAGGAATCGCCTAATAATTCATGTCCAATCTGATGCAAACTTAACCTTGCAATCACAGGAAATTAAGGCAAGCCGGTGGTTGAAGTTTTGATTGTTGATTTGATATGGAAATGTATTCAGATAACACTAGTATTGCATCAGATACGGCTTTTGCATTATCTATCTAGTCAAAAGAATATGCCGAATAATACTCTGGTTATATGGGTTTGTGTGGAAAGCCTTAGTAGGCAGAGTGGACGATGTTGATGATATGATCCTTAAAGAAGTGGTTGACCCGTACGTACCGCCGGGGGGGTGGGGGACTGTCTTATGATGGATACTACTACTACTACTACTACTACACACGTGACGTGACTACTTTTTCTAGGTAATTCTGACGTTTTGAGAGGCTGCTTTTTGTCTAGTCGTGGGGAATTAATTGGCGTTAGGATATGTGTTAATGGCTTGTAACTGCCAGTTGGCTACTGACTATATTGTTTCAGATGATGATGAAAAAGTCGAGTTTTCTACAGACATCAATGTTATGGCAATGTTCGATTTTAAGCTTGCTTGCTTATATGGTTTCATTTCTAGCCTTGAAAGCAATGAACGTATGGCTAGTGGCCCCTTCTATTCTTTGCCGTTCTTGGATACCAGAGACCAGCCTAAATGTCCCCAAGGAGCTCGTTAATTTGACATTACATTGATTACAATTCGTGTCGTATTGTCACGTTAGTTAATAACCTGATGACTGTAGTGCTGTATTCGAGCTGGTCTTGGGTGAGTTTAAGCTGTTTGAGCTCGCCTCGTTTAATAGTTACCACGTTAACGGGCTTGGGCTGGACTCGAGTCCATAATTCTAGCTGAGCTCGCCTCAAAGTTCGAGCTGAAGTTCGACTCGGCTCGAGATAGATTGCAATTACAGACCTTTCAGATTCTCAATTCATAAAATTAGGTGCAAGGTTGTCTTCTACTAATAATAGCATATTTGATATCTAAATAAAATACAAACTTACAATCAAAATAAAAATTGAATTTCCTAGAAAATTTGAAGATGCATACACAAATATTATTTACATATATAATCAAATGAAGATGATATAATTTGTAAGCGCCAAACTTAAAAGTCTCTCCATTTCAGCAACTGTACTTGCATACATATAGTGATACACTATTAACATTTATGTATGGTTTGGATAGTGCGTTGAGATGATATGAGTTAAGGTGAAAGTTGAATAAAATATTGTTAGAATATTATTTTTTTTAATATTATTATTGTTTTGAGATTTGAAAATATTGAATTGTCTACATTATATTTTAAATGGGAATTTGAAAAAGTTATAATGATGAGATGAGATGAAACGGTTCTTGTATCCAAACGGGCCTAACAAATTATGATATCTTTTTAATCCCTTGCATGATTTAACTCAAGGTCTTTAACTTGGCAATTTTGTCAAAGGATGCTTTAGAATATTGCAAACCTTTTAACTTCATCTTTAAATGGTGAGGAAATAAAAACTTACAAGTTACATCCAAAATTTAAAAAAAAAAATGGTTAATTACACTTTACCCCCTCCAACTATCACCCAATTTACAATGTGCCCCCGAAACTATTGATTGCATCAAAGTGGACCCTCTTACTTTCAAAACGTCCCAATCCCCCCCTTCCGTCTATAATGAGCATTAAATCGAACGGAAGACTCACCCATGTGCTTCTCACATGCTAATCCTTCAATGCAAAGACAAAATCACCCCACTCCATCGGCTTCCATTTTTCCAAAATGATTCGAAAATCCTAATTTGGAAATCACTAACCATTCGCATTAGTGTTTCGTTCATTTCTGGAAATTATCTTTTTGTTAAACCATAAACACCACAACTCAGGCTTTAATTATCTTCACCGACGCGTTTTCCTATGTAGAAATTATGTCGTTGAACTAATTAATAGGTTCAATCCCGGAAAGAACATCGTCAAGAAAAGGAATCAACCACCCAACAATATCAATTTGCATAAGATATTTTCACCTACGGGAATTTCTATGGAGATTAATATGGCACGAAATTCAAAGGGCTTCGAGCGTTGAGACCCAAAATTCAAGGAAACAAAGACTCCTGATTTTCCTTCTTTTTTTTTCGGTTATGCATAACATAAAGATCGCTGCTTTGATCCCCATAAAGTAATTGACATCGTCATTGCATAAACTAAAAAGTTCAGATCCCTATCTTGCCAAACCAACATATCATCTAAACTTGTCCATCACCAATACGAGAGAGGTCTTTGATTACAAGGCCTGGAGCCACGGCGGTGGGGTGCTTGACACAGAGAGATTCCACGGTGGTGGGGGCCTTAGCTTTAAGCCAGGTGTTCTTCACTTTGAAATGAAACCATTTTTTAGCATTAATAAAACGAATCGTTTTGATAATGGAGTTTGAAGATTTTTGGATATAAAGTTCAGTTTGGAGAAATGGAAGGCAATAGAGTGATGGGTGATTTTGTCTTTGTATTAAAAGATTAGCATGCGAGAAGCACGTGGGTGAGTCTTCCGTTCGATTTAATGCTCATTGTAGACGGAATGGGAGATTGGG
Organism: Juglans cinerea; assembly: GCA_961763995.1. Lineage (NCBI taxonomy): Eukaryota > Viridiplantae > Streptophyta > Magnoliopsida > Fagales > Juglandaceae > Juglans > Juglans cinerea. Next base: position 11,811,546 of record CAUIVZ010000010.1, read on the forward strand.
ATGTTTTGAAAGTAAGAGGGTCCACTTTGATGCAATCAATAGTTTCGGAGACACATTGTGAATTGGGTGATAGTTGTAGGAGGTAAAGTGTAATTAACCCATAAAAAAACAAAACTGTTACAAATCTACTGACTGCAAGTGGCCCACAACACAAACCTTACAAAACAAATATACCCACGATTGAACAAAAACATACGGATTGTAAATTGAGTTTTGTAATGTACAAGCAAGTTTGCGTACTAATCTACGCACTGATACTGTTACCTTCATATTCTAAATTCAAATTAGCACTGTTTTCAATAAAATCTACTTTCTAACCAATCATATTGAAAGGGTGCACGTATTAGTGCGCAGAATCGCTTACAATTAGATTTTTCCTTATAAATGAACACATGTAATAAACTGTGACCATCAGATCTTGTGAGGGGTTGAGATTCACTAGGGCATTTTAGACACATGACAATTAGAAAAGTCAAGATTTTATTTTAAAGAAGATTACGATATCTCAATTTTATTAATAAATTTTCATACTATGATAGATGAATTCCTTTTAATGTGCCACAGTCGCAGCTTTGTTGGAAATCGTGGCTTGTGTGGTAAGCAAATCAACGTGACTTGCAAAGATGACGGAGGGCCTGGAACAAATTCTCAAGAGTAATGCTAGATATAATCATAGAGTGCACAAGCGCCAAGCGCCGCACATTTTTTTAAAAAAAGAGGTGAAGGCTATTATTAAAAAATTAATTTTTTTCATATGGATCCTATATTTACTCATTTTTTAAGAGGAGTGTCGGCTCTTGCACACTCCATGACTGCAAATATCATTTATCAATTCTCATTCTTCAACTTCAAGTACATTATTATGCATAGGAACATGATTTATTGTATTTTGTGTTTCCCTGGAAGCCCTGATAATCTGCATAGGAAAGATATTATATCCAAGTCATGATTTATTGCATAGGAAAATTTCAAGCCCATCTACCACAATAAGAAGGGTATATCTGATCTGTTTTCCTCTATTTTTGCATGAATTTGATGGGTCTTTCTTTATACATGTAATCTCATTTTCCTCATATTGTGTTATTAAATACTGCTGTTATGAACCTGCTTTGGATGATAAAGGGCGGAGTTATGAACTTGATGGAGGTGGTGGTGCAATTACAGGTAGATAATCTATTGATTTTGTTTTTTTTAATTTTTTGAGTGGGGGAGGGGGGTCTCAAACTCCAAACCTATCTTTTGGAGGCTAGAGGTTATGCCAATCAGGCCATAGGTCTTTGACTATTGAATTATTTTAGTTGTCTATGCAATTTGAATTGCCCTTTTTGTATATTGCATAACCTGAATACGTGACTTTCTTTTCTTTCTTTAATCTTTGAAGACACTGATATGAAAAATCTTTTAAGAACAACAAGTATTGTATATGTGCAAAAGGTTATGAAGTACACGACATGAAGAAGAAGAACCGAGAATGATTGTACATGATTATAATCTAAGATTTATTTTAGATTTTATCATTTTAGGTTTTTTTTAGGCATCTGTTTAATTTATTTTTTTATTCTGTTTTTAGATTTTTTTAGGTATATGTTCATACTTATTTTAGCACTTTTAGTGATCATCATTGTTGATCACTAAAATAAATTTAAAAAAATTAAAATACTCAATTTACAAATACCTGAATATTGCAGAAAAAAAATTAAAAAATATAAAGTTCAAACCGATACCCAGTTACAACCCAGGTATAAACTGAATACCCGCCCAGGTTGTAGCCGGTTTTACCCGGGCAGATATCGGCCTTTTTTAAAATCTAAATGCGGATCTGAATCTGAATCCGGATTCACAGTCCAAGATATGATAAGATGGGTTGAGATCATCTTAATATCCAAACGGGACCTAAAAGAAAGATTGAGTGCCGTTAAATTCACTTTACCTATTGTATTTATCTTTCTCCAACTCTAAATTCTAAAGTTGGACAAAAACTTTTAAGAGACTCAAATCTGAAATTTTTTTTTTTTAATCTCTGCAGTGTAGTAACTACAACTAGTTCTCAAGTAACACTTGACTCTGTAGCCTAAACCAAACATTTTTGGAACAAAACTTACAGAATGTGTTCCTATGTCTGACTCAAGTCCAGTCCAAGTTACTCCCAACCAGAGTGGACTTCATTTTTAAGGCTTCTTTAGAAAAGTAAATGGATAAAAGAATTATGGCCCAGTGTCATGAGTCCTCAACACCCCAATCAAGGCCTAAACTGAAAGCTGAATCTTGTCATGAGTTCAAGGCACCAATTAACCATTGGACTGATGGGTACAAAACTGATATGATTTTATATTACACCCATTTTTCCTTTTCTCTTAAATTAGGGCTCAAGATTAAGAGTAAAAATGGATCATATTTCTCCAAATTCTTGTCTAAATTTAAGGGTATGAACTAGGAGAGATAGACACAAGAACTAGAAGGAGGTCTTGCATCATTTATAGAACCAACAACATATGTCTATCTCTCTTTTTCTTGAAATTCTAAAGTACTTTAGAACAAAACTTGAACAGATTTTTCAACATATTAATTATACCATGTCATGCATTTAAACAGGGGGGGTTTGCATATGGCACAAAGGGTGAAAAAGATGATCAAGGCATAACCCTTTTTTTTATATAACTATTTCATAATATTCCTATTTTAAATGTAGAGCATTTTTATAAAATAATTATATACTCCTATATATATATATATATATATATATATATATAGCTAAATTTTACAAAAATGTTTTAGATGTAAAGCATGATTAATGTAGGAATATGATTATTTAACAAAAATGCCACTTATCATTAATTAAAAAGAGAGTACTTATAAAAAAAGATTGTCTATAGGTCCACTTCTCTAACTACTCTTTGCACAAAAGTAATGCTATAGCCTATATATAGGTCATAGACGTTCCCAGGGCGGGCAGCGTGTGCGTATTAGAGCCAAGAAAATGATGAATTACTTGCATGCACTAATTAAAATATATATGCAGGTGAAACTTGCATTTTTTTTTTAAGAAAAAAAAGGACGGTATTCTAATTTTATTGATAGCCTTCATTTATGACGGAGGAAAACCGTGCTTACAATTTGACTCCTGAAAATACAGAAACACCAAAACTTAGGCGTCAAAACCTTTATATCCAAATCAATCAAATACAATTCCAAACTAAAAAACCAAATAACCTAAATCAAAACAACCAAAACAAGACAAACCTGCAAAAAACAATCAAACAAAGGTAGGGAAGAAGTTGGTCAATCCAAAAACAAAATATTACCAAGCACAAACCTTACGAGACCCGCAAATAAGGAAGACCCAATTTATCCATGCGAAGGAGACCTCTTAAAGGACCAGGCAATGTATAATCTCCAAACCAGTTAGCGTTTAATCCATGCAATTTAGTTAATCATGTAATTCATCCCAAAAATCTTCTAAATACCAAATGTCACCATCATCCTTAATATTCCAATTAACCAACAATTTAGGTAAGTATGCAGGTGAAAGGTGCATGCTTGCTAGCTAGCTAGCTAGCTGCAATATATATATAATAACAGTAACGCATGCATGAGACTCGTGGATATGCACACCTTTCACAAATTATGTGCCTGTTGATGATGCCCAAAATCTGTTTGATCATATTTCCTAACTATAACTTCTATAACAAGAAAACAAATATTTGTGATGAATTATTTGTGACGATAATGATTATTTGGGACGAAAATAGATTACTTTCGGCTGGAAATAATCATTTTCGTAAGAAATAACTGGTAACAAATAAGCAGTTTTCTTGTACTAGCTAATTAATTCCATTAATTATTTATTTTCTTGTCACTTCCTCCTTTAAATAATTCCATGATCATTTGAATTGAATTAAAAAGAGACGAATTAAAAAGGCGGTTTTGTTTTTTAATTTATATTTTTTATAAAAAGTTGCCTTTTAGTTTTATATACTTTTCAGTTATTAGGGGCAAATTCAGCCTTTTATTAATTTTTAATCAAAATCAAAGGAATTATTTGATGTAGAGAGTGATGAAAAAAAGGCTGAATTTAGAAGGTGAGTTGCATTAATGAATTAAAGTTTGAGTAATGATATTCTCCTTCCTAAATTTTATTATCTTCAGTCACACAGCTTGTAATGTGACATGTAATTTTTAAAAGATGTCATTTAAATGGTTGATTGAAAAGTTATATAAAACGTATCGAGTCAACAAGTGTGATTGAAGCCGATGATATTTAAAAAGAAAAATAACATTACTCTTAAAATATTTAGTAACGATCGATAGTGGAAGTTTGAGAATTTAAATTAACCCAACTTTTAAAATCTAAGTGATATGTAATATTATATTATCGTTATGCATGCTTGATATATATATATAACTATCGACACCAAAAATATATTTTATTATTAAGGGAATAAAACAAAAGAAGAAATCCGTCTTTCAAAGGAATACATTTTGATAATTTAACGAACCACATCAAATCACGTTAATTTGTAGAATTATTTTTATATAATTATGAATATTTTTCTTACATAAAATATAAACTAAAAAGTGCATGATGAAAAGGACAGTGTCGTGTAGGAAGTTAAATACATTCTCTACCGTCCATTTATATATCGTGGACATGGCACATGACAAGTGCATTGATCCCATGATTCACATGGTTTCAAGTTTCAAGCAAGCAAAAAACAAAAAAGACAGCTAAAAAAAATAAAGAAATTCCTATTTGCCGACTTGTTATGATTTTGCTCTCTCCTGTTACCACGTAGGTAATAATAACACCTCCAATTTTTTACAATTAATAAAGTTGTAAACTAATTGTAATTTTATTATTTTTTTTATCAGATATTATGCAATAATAATTAGGCTTAAGTTCATTTTTTAATCAAAATTAGATCACCCGTTAGATGTAGGACACGCACGTATTCTATAATATATTGTCATGAACTCCCGTTCCGCATCCAATGGATACAATTTCAAAACAACAAAAAAATGTTATAGAACATGTATCTCACATTAATTGAATCTCATTGCAATAAGAAACTGAATGAAACTAAACACCTAGGACTCTTTTGGTTACACATATAAGATGAGATGAGATGAAAGTTAAAAATTAAATAAAATATTGGTAGAATATAATTTTTTAATATAATTTTTATTTTAGAATTTGAAAAAGTTAAATTATTTTTTGTATTTTATTTGAAAATTTGAAAAAATTATAATAATTAAACAAAACGAGATGAGATGGTCTGTGAAAACAAATTAAGCCCCATGACTATATTGAGAAGTGCTCTTGATAACCATTTTTTGTCTTCTTTTCCTTTTGTTTATGCTATTTATTAGACTTGAGCAAAAATCAGAAAATCCGACTCCGGAGTCAGATTTATTTTTAATTTTTCAGTCGGAGACGGAAGTGTCACTAAACCGACTCTGACTCCGACTTTATGCTCTGACTTTGCCCTCTAACTCCTACTCCGACTCTGAATCTAACTTTGATATTGTACATATGTTATAAAAATATTTATTTATCTATATATGTAGCATATATACTAGTATAATTATATAATTAGATAACTAGAACTTATATAGTTAAATTCAATAATATTCTAGTATAAGCTAATTGTTATAAAATAATATACTAATACTATAATATAAATAGACTAATGATAGTTTAGTATATGTAAACATCATAGTATTACTATCATACATAAGTTAGACATTGGTATAATAACATGTAATTAGACACTATAGTAGTATAAGTCTTGCATAGAATTAAGTTAGATACTGGTATAATATAATAAAATAACATGTAATTAGACACTATGGTATACGTTTAGTATAAAAATAAGTTAGATATTAGTTGTGAATGATTTAGTTTTATTTTTTAATTTTTTGTAAAAATTGAATTTTGAAAGCCCATAATTTTTTTTTAAAAAAATAGGTTAAATATAAAGTTACAAAAAACCTCAAATTCGACTTCACTCCGATAAGTCGGAATCGGAGTCAGATTTGACTCTGATTAAGTCGGTGCTCACCCCAACTATTTATAAGCCTTATAAGGAAAGTTGTTTACTTTCTGGAATGGAAAACATTAAACCCACCGAGGGTTTGTCCCGACAATTGGTCTCGATAAGTGTTTTTATTTATTTAATAATTAAGGAAATATTTTTTCAAAAATGTTGTGAATTTATTTTTTTAATATTTAAGGGTATAAAAAAATGAGCTTTACTATATACAAACAAGTTTGCGTACCAATCTGCGTACTAAGGTTGTTGCCTTCATATTTTAAATTCAGATTAGTATTGTTTTTAATAAAATTTACTTTCTGACCAGTCATATTGAATGAGTGCATATATTAATACGCATGATTGCTTATAATTAGAATTTTTCTAAAAAAAAATGAAAAAAATAAAAAGGCCAAATAGAGAAGAATTTGGGGCTAGCAGCCTAGCACGACTCTTCTGAAATTGAGTAAGTACGTTCCTGGCATGTACTAGTGGAACCCTATTAAGGACAATCAAAACTAGGTGGACCCACTAATTACTTGCAAGCCTGGCCGAGGGCCGAGGGCCGAGGGGTACTTATAATTTGGAGAATATGGGTGTCACACCTCCAATGCAAATAAACAAGGTATCCCGTTGCTTTCTTGACAGCTACTTCCCAAAGCCTCATCACTTTTGACAAATTTTTTTGGATCCATCGTGAACAAGAGTTGCAACTCAGGGAGCATAACCCTTTTCTGCCACCTCTCTTCAATCCTACCAAATCTCTCTCTCTCTCTCTCTCTCTCTCTCATCTGGACTTTGGAGTGTACAAGTTTCTAACCTAGCCAATAATACATACCTACCAGAAATGGTTGAGAAGATGGGATAGCAACCCCTGATCTATACATGACCATTCACAATCCCTATCCAATATTGAGATTGGCTTCTTTAAAAGCACTCACTGATCTATAGCTTAGGGTGCTTGATAATTCCCCTTATAATTGTCATGCAGTATTATTTGTCAACCATGCATTGACAATATCCTTCTGCATCCATCATTGTTGGTAGTAATGACATCAAGCAACTTGTATAATATATAATTTATTGTCTCAAAATAAAGAAAGGTGAGAATATTCTCTAACCTCTACTTCAAACTCCCAACTTCTTCATTCCCACTTTGCTCTAGTTAACGAAGATATCCTCATAAAACCTAGCTAGGCATTTTATACAATTGACACAAAATCAAGGTAGCACATCAAGCTTACAATGACTTAGACAACATGTAAAGCTTAAAAGCTCACCTAAAAGTTGCAATACCCCTCATCTGTATATCAGCGAGCTGGGGATCCATTAGAGAGGTGCGTGTTGCTCGAAAATGGTTGGAGTTCAATAGAGTGGCGGGTGTATTCTTTTGCCTTAGGAAAACAAAAACAAAAGCTTGAAACAAATATGAGAAGATAACTCATATCGACATAAAAAAAGAAGAAAATTATACTGTTTTGTTATTTTGTTTTGTTTTTTGATCTCTGAGTTTTAGTTTTCTTGATTATTTATATTTTTTAGTTGTCTTGTTGTAACTACAATTTTTTTCTGCTACAAGTGAGTGCAATAAATAAAATTGATGTTCTGTCATTTTTTAATAGATCTATATATATATATATATATATATATATATATAGATCTTCAATCTAAGGGAAAGTTAGTAGGAGGTGATATATGAACAAATTTACAAAACTACATAGACGGATTTACTTTCTTTTCCATCACACAAAAAGCAAACCACCTTTTATTTTACTTTTATTTTCATATATTTTTGCAAGGTTATATTAAATAGACATACTGTTATCATCATTTGGTGGGGGATAGGGATGAGTTATGAGAAGTGCAAGGCCGTTTGCCTATTTCCCTTTCGAACCGATGAGATGTGGGCCCCAAACCCGAGACCTTTTCCGCGTTGGCCCAGATGACTTGGTAACTATTGTAGACCTCTATTACAGCTCGCACAAAGGACACCACCACGTGGCCGTCAGACGCTGCTTGCTGATGTGGACAGGTTGTAAGTGGGTCTGTGGGTCCCCCACTCTCATCTCTCATCTCTTCTGCTGATGCTTTTGCTTGCTTTGCTGTAGTACTTGTAAAATGTAATGTAAGATAGCTGGATCAAAGTCGTGCGACGGTGCGTATATTTTTTGGACTTAATTAAAAAAACATGCTTATTATATTAATGATGTAACTCCATCACATCACCTTTCTAATTTCCCACCATCAAATTAACCTAAACCAACATGGGATATGGTTAAGTCTACTAATATTATTTCCATTTCATACTCACTTAAGTTATATATATTGAAGATACTCAGCAAACTCACACCAACGGCTATATAGCCATACATGGAAGCTAAGCCATATAAAAACCCAAGACACTCAACGGCTACAATGCAAATATGGAAATAGAGGATTGATTCTCATCTATTTTCTGATTATTCTTCAATTGTAACATTAGACTATAATACATATTTTCCTTACACACACCTGTACAATGAATATATTAGGGCTGTACATGAACCGTCCAAACCAATCAGAAACCGATCAGACAGGCAGCCAGAGCACGAAACCTGCCGAAATTGGTGGAGAATTGGTCGGCGTGCGGCAGCAAATAGAGAAAACCGATATCAGCCAGTTCGAAGTACTGAACCGACTGATTAAAGAAATTATATTTTTTTCATATATTCTGTACTAAAAAAGATGTCATTCTACTTAAATTTAAGTGGAACGACGTCGTTTTAAGCCTGTAGTTATGTTTTAAATACAACTGAAATGATGTCGTTTGATTTAACGTCGTTTTATTCATAACGTATTAAAAAAAAATTAAGTAGCACGACGTCATTTCGAAATAAGGTTGTCTTCTTCCTCCCTTCTTCTTCCCCGATTCACTTCTCAATTCTCTCTCTCTGACGAAGTTCACCGCTGAATTGATCGTGAACTGCCAGAGAATCGCCGACGTCAAACGACCAGTGTTTCTCCTCCCCATAGATCGATTTCGGCCGATTTGCTCCCCCAAAAATTAAGTATCGGTCAGCGTCGATTTTGTCTAAAAACCGCGCCGAAGGGATCGGTTTTCACCCATATAATATATATATATATATATATATATATATATATATATATATATTGAAAGGCTCTCCAATATGCTCTCACGCTTTGTGAGACATTGTGTCAAACAACTTGTGTTTAATTATCTTTATGGTATCTAGAGCCTTGTGAGAGCAAGAGAGTCTTAGTCCTATGGCAGCCCTTTCACTCTCGGTGAACAATTTTGTCACTACAGTTGAACTAAGGAAATTATCCCTTATGGAGTCAGAACAAGTTGTGGCCTTGGCTGAGAGCCAAGACCTCATGAACCACCTCACGGCCTCTGTTCCTCCACCCCAATATGAGCCCATCGATGACCCAATAGATACCACACAACCTCAAATTAGCCCTACTTACCTCAAATGACGGAAGGAAGACAGGTTGTTTCGTGGATGGATCATCATTACTCTGTCCGAGGAGTCCCTCGGATTAGTTATTGGTCTCGACAACTCCTATCAAGTGTGGCATGCTCTTCAAGAAGCCTATGCCTAGGATTCCCAAGAAAGGGAGCTTCAACTTACCCAGCAATTAACCTACATGAGGAAGGAGGACTCGGTTTCTTTACAGGTACATCTCAAAAATTTTAAGTCCATTTGTATTAATCTTGCAGCTATCAGGCGACCCGTGAGTGATAAGCTCAAGGTTTTTGCCCTCCTCAACGGACTCGGCCCCAAATATGAGCCCTTCACCACCACCATGTTCAAACCACCGATGCCTTCCTATTGCGAGGTGGTGTCGCTGCTGCAAGGGTTCAAAACAAGAAGCCAATTGCACGAGATGTACAATGCACATCACATTGCATTCTATGGCCAAGATACGGGGCCACGACGAAGGAAAAGGGAGACCTTGGTCCTCCCGTGGACTGGTTTTGCCCAACATGTCTGAGCCCTCAACAAAGTTGGCCCAAAAATAAGCCCGAACCAAATTCTGGACCTGCACATGAAAATATTAGAGGCAATGCTCGTATTTCGACCTGTCAAATATGTGGGAAGCAAGGGCATACCGAAATTAAATGTTGGCACCGGTTCGATCATGCTGTTCAACCTAATAATATTCCTCAAGCATTGGCTGCCATGACCCTCGAAAATAATATTCATGATATCGAGTGGACAGCTGATACAGGTGCTTGTGCCCATATGACAGGTAATCCAGGTATGCTTTCGAATCTTCGTCAATATCTTGATAATGATGCTTTACTAATTGATGATGGTAGTCTTCACAAAATAACACACATCGATGACACATTTATTAAATTTGGTAACTCGTTTATTAAATTAAAAGATGTTTTACATGTTCCTGACTTGGCAAAAAATTTATTATCAATTAGTTAGTTAACCTCTGATTATCCTTATAATTTTGAATTTTATGATGTTGAGTTTTCTATTAAGGAAAGGGCACCCAACCGCACATTACTGAACGACCAATGGAAGGGTAATATATATGTGTTGTCCCCACCCTTTGAAGCACACTTCTCAAATCGCTTTCGCACAGTTTCTAAGGAAGTGTGGCATCAACGGTTGGGACATCCTTAAGCTTCCACTCTTCAAGTTTTACGTTCTAAAGGTCTTATTTCGGTTCTTGGAAAAACTAAAAACAACTCTATTTGTGAGAGTTGTCAACTAGGAAAAATGAGCAAACTTCCTTTTTTTCAATCTTCTTATGATGAATTCAATGTATTTGATCAAATTTACTGTGATTTATGGGGATCTGCTCCAGTTTTATCTGTTGGTAAATTTCAATATTATGCTCGTTTTGTTGACGCCTTCACCAAATTTATGTGGTTTAGTCCTTTACGAAAGAAATATGATTTTTTTTAATGCATTTCTCTTATTTGAAAAATCAGTTAAAAGACAATTTTAAAAAAAAAATTAAAGTTTTTCAAACTGATGGTGGTGACAAATTCACTAACCATCAACTATATTTGCATTTTCAAAAACAAGGAATTCTCCATCAATATTCATGCCCTCACACTCCCGAACAAAATGGCTCGGTAGAACGACGACATCATACAATTCGTGAACTTGGTACGACCTAACTTTTTCAAAGTGGAGTTCCTAAACATTTTTGGGTCGAAGCGTTTTCAACTGCTTTTTTTTTAAATAAATCGTCTCCCTTCTACTACTTTAGAACTTCAATCTCCGTTTTTCCTTCTCTATGATCACTACCCGGACTATACCTCAGGATTTTTGGCTCAAAATGCTATCCCTATACTTGGGATACTAAACAAAACAAGTTTGAACCCAAAACCCTTCCTTGTATTTTTATGGGTTATTGTGACAAACATCAAGGTTATAAATGCTATCACCCTACATCTCATCGAACTTTCATTTCTCGACATGTTGTTTTTTACGAGTCCTCATTTCCTTATAAACAACATGAAATCTTCATCTCCCTCCCCTAGTGATCAAATTGTATCTACCTTTATTGATTAGTGTTCCACTAACAAATTCACTTCTAATTCTATGGATGGTTCTAGTGTTTCCTCTATGCAGGTACCTCTTTCACATACTATCCCCACACTACATGAGATTGACCACATTCCTATGCCACCTTTGCCTTTTATGCAAGAATCTCCCCCCATTCAAACCACTAACCCTACTCCACCAAATCCATGGTATCTCGATCTCAACTTGGGATCCGCAAACCTAACCCTAAGTATGCCCACTATCATTCTCTAATCGAACTCCCCAAGGAACCCAAGACAATCCGCTCCGCTCTTAACCATGCAGGTTGGACCAAAGCAATGCAAGAAGAAATTCAAGCTCTTCATGAGAAGAAAACTTGGACACTTGTACCTCACCAACCTCAAATGGATGTTATTGGATGCAAGTAGGTATTCAAAACAAAAATCAAGGCGGATGGTACCCTAGACCGACTTAAAACTCGTCTTGTTGCCAAGGGATTCCATCAAATTGATGGTGTCAATTACACAGAGACATTCTCTCCTATCATAAAACCATGCACCATACAGATCGTCCTCAGCCTTGCTCTTGTTCATAATTGGGGCATTCGCCAACTCGATGTCAAGAATGCTTTTCTCCATTGTGACCTTCAAGATGGCGTATTTATGAAACAACCTCCAGGTTTTATCTATCCAACTCTTTCCTCTCATGTTTGCAAATTAAATAAAGTATTATATGGGTTAAAACAAGCACCTCGTGCTTGGTTTGATAAATTTAGTAATTTTTTAATTGCTTATAGTTTTACTTGTAGTACTGCTGACCCCTCTTTCTTTATTTATAATTCCTCTATAAGCACAATTTATTTATTACTTTATGTTAATGATATAATTCTCATGGGTTCCGACCCCACGGATCTCAATACTTTCATTCATGCTCTTGGGCAACCATTTGCAATGAAAGATCTTAGTCCTTTGCATTATTTTTTGGGAATTCAGGTGACCCGCAATTCAGATGGCCTTACACTATCTTAGGCTAAGTATGTGCTTGAGATTTTGGATCGTGCTTAGATGAAAGATTGTAAACCTACGGGTACACCTATAATGCCAAAAACTAAAGGACTCACAAGTGATGTCCATTTTCCTGATACCATAAATAATATAATACATATTTTCCTTACACACATTTGTACAGTGAATATATATATATATATATATATATATATATATATATGAAAGGCTCTCCAATATGCTCTCATGCTTTGTAAGACATTGTGTCAAATAGCTTGTGTTCAATTCTCTTTAATATATAGGTTCAAATTTGATCATCAGAAGATAACATCTGAAAATCATATTGTCTAAAAATTCTATACAAACAATATTAAAGATAGTAAAACTTAAATGTCATGTTTCCTTCTTTGAATTACATACCATAATTCAAATAACAAATTACATGCTACAACTTAGAAGTAATTGAAATATGATGGAAGTATTAAAAGTTTTTCTAGGACATCCAATATATCGTAAAGCATGTTTTAGGTTGTATCATATTCAAAGTGTGTTTTGAAAGATGTGAAGTAATTTCTTAAGCTTACACACATATATCTAGACTAGTAGTGGCTTAACGTGCAAGGCATGTTTGCCCAGTTGGAAGAAAAATAATGTAAAAATAATGTGTGCAAATAGTAAGCAAAGTATGACTTTCTACATGTGGCACAAAAATTTGTCTAATTGAATTATCTGTTAGTTCAAAAATACAACAAACTGAAAAAGGGCAAAAAACTTCAAAACAAGCCTTCAAATCGAGAAAAATAGGAAAGCAATTTTGAACTACCCTTAAGATTCACATCTCACAGAGAGAATAGAAAGAGGATCGGAAAGGAGCATACCCACACCACACCGGAAACAACAATGGACAAAAGGAACCAAGATATACACGACTGCGAGTGGAAGTTCCTCTTTGGCACCTCACCTCCAAAATCCCTATGATGGATGGCCAACAACAAGAACCGAGAACACTAGCCTCCAACCCTCCCATCAATCAGCCAATACATCTCATTTTGACAACACATCACACCACCATACTGTATCACAACTGAAAGTGTACGAGCAAACGAATGAGAAGTCGATTCAGTCCTCAAACGACCAAATAATCCATACTTAGGAATGAGAAAGAGAAGAATTGAGTCTATACTTAGTTAGAAATGGACGAAATCGAAAAGACGCAAAGCAGAAATCATCACAATTGGTCAAACATTGGCAAAAACATACGGAAAAAGCAATTTTGCCTCCCAAGTTGTACCGCTTGACAATTTATTTATTATTATTTTTTTTAACTTTGTGATTAAGGAATTTTTTTTTTTTTTTACTTTGTGATTAAGGAATTGATTTTAAGTGTATTGGTGTATTTTTTATTTTTTAAATATATTTAAATATATTAAAAAAATGTGAAAAAAAATTGAAAAAAAAAGTAACTAGCAGTTATTAAAAGAGGTGCTACTCAGGCGGCAGGGTACCACCATTGAAAACATACATACACATGTGAATAAAACAAGGCCAGATTGAGCAACACACATGGAAAACGAAAAATGACTAGAAAATACTATTCATTAGCCGATAGTGGCTTTTATAGTCGAAGATATCTATTCTATGATAAAAAAAAGCATCCATCGCTTATGAATAGTGATGAAAAGTAACTTTTGTTCATTCGTGTATGTGTTCTGTTTTTTATGTGTTATGTCACTTATGCCCTTGTGTGTGTTCCATTTTCTTGCATTTTAGGTGGTTTAAGTGTAATGTTTTATGCCGTTTTGTGTTTTAGCTGGTTTAGGTTAGGGCTGTGCTCCGACTCCGATGGAGTCGGAGTTGTCGTTTCCGACCTCCGACTCCGATCGGAGGTCAGAGCTCCGACCTCCGATCGGAACTCCGACGTCCGAGCGGAACTCCGAATGGCGCTCGAGTGGAACCCATACAGATAGGTTCGCTCGACGTGCGCTCGACGTGGCGCTCGAGAGGAATCCATATAGAGAGGTTCGCTCGTATTGCGCTCGACTCAGCGCTCGAGCGGAACCCATACAGAGAGGTTTGCTCGAAGTGCGCTCGACGTGGCGTTCGAGCAGAACTCTTCCAGAGAGGTTCGCTCGATGTGCGCTCGAGCGGAACCCATGCAGAGAGGTTCGCTTAAAATGCGCTCGACGTGGCGCTTGACATCTCGCTCTAGCCAATGTTCAAAATGACGTCGTTTTACAGCTAGGTTTTTGTTTTTAAAAATTATCAGAGTTGGAGTCGGAGTCAGAGTCGGAGTCGACTCCGATTATCTATTCGGAGCTACTCCGAATTCCAATGACTCCGACTCCGTCGGAGTCAGAATCGGAGCGAATGTCGGGCGGAGTCAGAAATTTTAAAATTTTGCACAGCCCTAGTTTAGGTGTAGATTGTGTCAGTTTTGTCAATCGATGCGGGTGGGTATCTCAATTTGCTTGTGTCAATTCGCCTGGGTAAGTGCAACTTTGTTTTAAATTTAAGATTTCTTCTTTTGATGTTGTATTCTGCCTGTGTAAGTGCTTTAAAAAAAAAATTTTAATGTTTTGCTCATGTGTGTCTTTTGATTTTGTATTTTTAATTTTTTTCTCTCTTTAGATTTATGTGTCCGAGACTTCCACCTTTTTTTTGGGTCTAGGTAGACGTAGAGTTTTTTTATTAGTGTGTCTAGGTAAGCGTGCGTCTATGTCTATCAAGTAATATATGGGCGGGCAGCGGGGGCCCGCCCCCTGCTACCCCGCCCTGCATGGAGGACACCTAGCGGGGCAGGGGGAGGGCTGACCCTAGTGAGCCCTGCCCAGCCCCGCCCCACACCCCGCTCCGCACCCTCCCATATTTATAATAAAAAATATTATTTTTTATATTTATATAAATATATTATATATAGATATATACAATTTGTTAAAAACTTAAAATTGAATTCAAGTTAATGGATTGCATTGGCCTCATTGGCCAACCTTAATATAGGAGGCCAAGGCAATATAATATTGATACTTAAGCATCGTACAGATCAATTAGTGAGGTTCAGCTACTATTTTTATCTTCTTGCTCTTTACTTTTTGGCTCAAATTGTTTTTTTTATTGGAAAATGGAACAATGATTTTTTTTTTACATATGGTTTAAATGGTTTTTGATTGTTAATCCTATATTACGAGTTTATAATTTTTGTATTTATCACAGTTTAGCAATGGGTTAATTAATTATGTTGAGGTTAATGTTGTGGACGTGTTTCACCGCCATCACCTTACGATCACCTACAACCAAAGAGTAGAGAGCTTGGGAGTTCGAGGAAACGCCTCTGATGCCAAAGTTAGTGACTTTTTAGCTAATAATAATAACAATCAATTCGACCTCCTTTACTTACCTGGATTCCTCCTTTATATAGAGCTCCACGAGCTATTTTTTTTCTTTTATCGGATAATGGTTATCCTTTATTCGAATTCAAATTTAGAGATGATGGTTCATCTCTTAGCAGATTTGAATAATAGATTTTCTATCATTTGCCACCGACGGGATAGTTATCCAGTCAGTATTGGCCATGGGTTGGGTTCCCTTGATATTGAGCTAGGCTTCTCCGTAATGATATAGGCTTTGGTTATTAGTAAGGGCCCAGGCCCACTTTGGGGTCTAACCGGTCGGTTTATCCTCTCCAGTTACCCACGAAGTCTCATTGTGCATGGCGTGATGGGACTTGATTCTAGGTGTCGTTTCCCTTTTTGTGGTGTGTCAGTGCATCGTTTCATTTTCCCCCTCAGGCACGTCAACCGTCAATTCATTTCAACTCGTATTTAATGCTCATTTTCCCTCTTCTTTTGGTCTTCTGCCTCGTTCACGTTTCTTGCCTTATTCTTCTCCGAGTTCTTGCCTTTTTCTTCTCTGAGTTCTTGCCTTGTTCTTCTCTGAGTTCTTGCTTTCTTCTTCTCTCGTGATTTTCTTCATTCTTCCATGGCTTCCTCTTCTTCCAAGGGTAAGGTAGTGGTTTTGGCTCCAGACACTTCTCCACCCTGCGACTCCCCTCCCAGAATTGTCGTTGCTCCCCTAGCTTCCATTTTTGTGGGTTCTCACTGGTCTTCTGTCATCACTTCTCGCGAACTGGAAAATGCCCGAAATAACTTCAACATTCCTGACTCTGTTGATTTGAAGGTTCTGACTCCCAATCAGAAAGCTATCGACGCCAAAGGTATGGTTGTCTCGGTTTCCCTCTATCTTGCTATGTTTACCATGAGGCTTCGATTGCCCTTCGTGCGCCCAGTTCGCGATGTGTTAGATGTCATAGGGATTGCTCCGGCTCAGTTGATGCCTAATGCTTGGAGAATCTTGATGGCCTGCTGCATTTTGTGGCGACAAGTGATGGAACCCGTGGGCGATGAATACCCAGACCTAACAGCCCGTGAGTTTTTGTCCCTCCATGAGTTTAGGCGTTTAGAGGGGAATCTTTGTAGTTTTAGAGCTAGTGGGGCCTTGGTTGATTTAGAGCGTAAGTATTCGCATGTGAAGGATTGGACCAACAAAAGTTTCCTTATTACTGGCTCTGGTTGGGAATTTCCCGTCGATGAAGCTCTTTATCGGGAATTTTCTATAAGGGCATGCTGGTCTCCTGTCCCCAATGGGAATGACTTTGAAGTGATTCTTTCCCAACTTGAGGAGGCCCGAGTTAGGCTAGTGGAGTCCTGGGCTAAGGCTCACCCCAAATTGTACCTTTCAGATGTGCTTTTAACCCCCAGTAATATTGAGAAGTTCCTGATGGTCCCCAGTCGGGGTTCACGTTTCAGGGCGTGAGTTTTTGGGTGCCCCTGCCGGCAGGCGATTTGAGAAAGAAGAAACGTCCTGGCGTAGGCGGGAAGAAACAAAGAAATGTTAAAAAGGCTTGTATCTCACCTCGTTCAGATGAGTCTATTTCATCCAAAAGTTTACTTCCCTTGGCGTCTAGTGGAGGTACAAAATTGGTACCTCCCTCTAAAAAGCAGAGTGGGGCATCACTTCCAGCCGTTGTTAATGTTAAGTTGAGTTCTTCTCGAGAGTTACCGAGTAAAACCACCTCCCAGGAGGGTGGAAGCACCAAGTTGGCCATTTCTCGGGAGGAACTGAGTGTTATGGCCACCTTTGTGGATCCACCAACTCTTTCTCTGGATGATGTCATGTATTTGGCTGAAGAAGATCTCGAAAACATAATCACTGCGGAGGCGGCTGTTGAAGCTGCTTCTCAGCCCTCGCTGGCTCCAACTGAAGATTTCCAGCAGCAAGGTGATAATACTCCAGTGGAAAAGGATATTCTTATTTTGAATCCAGACCTTCTTACAATGCCTCCTTCCACTTCTGCGAGCTTTCCGCCCTTTGAGGTTTCTATGCCTTTACTGATTTTGCCCCCGCCAATCATTTATGTGCCCTCTAATGTTCCTTCAGAACTTTCTCAGTTGGAATAGGGCAAGGAAGGGAGTGTTGAAGAGTTAGCTGCAGCGCCTAATTCCCCCTTTCCTCGATGACTTCGGGTTGGGTTACTCCTGACTTGCCCTTTGTGTTTCCAGCTCTCCCCCTCGCCAGTGGCAATAGGGTTTCGACTCATTCGCCATCGTTTAGTGTTTCTCCTCTAGGAAATGGTGAGCCATCTTTGACAGCTCCTGTGGAGAATCTCGAGATCGATCAGGTTGTACCCCACCAGGATGAAACTGGTGAGATGGAGGGGGCCAAAAACTGCTCGAGTCCTCCTGTTGATACACCTGTTAGCGCTCCCTTGTCTATTCCAACTGAAGTTGCTTTTCCTCAGGAGGATTTTGCTACTGCATCCTCGCCTGCCATCAACCCGAGAAGTTCCTCAAGTTCTCATCCATTAATTTCCCTGGTATCTATACATACTCACCGAGCAGAGGTCATCAATGTTTTTGTTCAACAGCTTCATAGTGTCTTTGCGCCGATATTCCATCCGTGCTCATTCTATTTTTACTTATTGCTTTGGTCATTAGTTCCACGGATGATAGGCTACACTTGAAGGATGAGAAGAACCAATTGGCTGACAAGTTGGCCCAGCTTGAGGCTCATTCCCATTCATCCGATGTCGAGTTGGTTACCCTTCATGCCCAAGTTGTTTCACTCCGGGAGGAGTTGGCGATTTCTTATGCAAATGCTAACCACTACCGTCAAGAGGTAGTAGCAATCGGGAAAGAGCGGGATGACATTGCCACTCGCCTAAATGGCTAAATCAAGCAGAGGGAGTCCTGCAGGAAGGGGACAACTTGGTTGCTTAGGCAGAGGCTTTTAAGAAGGAATGAGATAAGTTGGCTGTTCAAGTAGAGCGTGCCTTGAAAGAGTAGGATGGCTTCATCATCAGCTTTGATCATGCGGAGTTAAAGATTGGAGAATTAGCCAAGTCCAAGTCCGACTATGCTTCTCGCCTGGCCTTCTTGGAGATGAACAAATGGAGCTACTCATAAAGCTGGGGGCGGCCGAAGAGATGAAAACTGAAGATGAGAAAAACTTGGCCGAGGTGAGGGGTCTTCTCAAAAGCAACGACCGTCAAT
The DNA here is from genome assembly GCA_961763995.1 of Juglans cinerea. NCBI lineage: Eukaryota > Viridiplantae > Streptophyta > Magnoliopsida > Fagales > Juglandaceae > Juglans > Juglans cinerea. The sequence goes on from CAUIVZ010000010.1 coordinate 11,830,640, forward strand.
ATCTTCAGCTTGACGAAGTTGTTAAGTCTACCAGGAAAAAGATTACTATCCTGGAGCGACGATTGCCCAAGTTGGGCCCTGCCTTGGAGAGTTCTCAGAACGACCTTAATCGGGTTCTTCCCTAGTTGGCTGCCACCCCCAAGGTTCGATTATGAGCCTAGGGTATAGGTTTTAAATTGCGTGTCAAGTAGCTCCGTGAGCTTCTTTTTCGGGAACCCACAACTAATTAGCATACTCTAAATTGGAAGTCTATTCAAGCTAGTGAGGTTGCCCTTCATTTTTGTGACTCCCTCAATCGAGTTGAGATGCCTAACGCTTTTCGTCACCCATCCTAATGTTTCTTTAGTTTGGAGTTTTCGCATCCCCATTCGGATTTGTTTTTGATTTTGTCTTTGAAGCTTTGTACATAACAGAACTTTGTAGGCCATTTTTTTCTTTTTCTTTTTCTTCAAGTCTTGGTCAAATTTTTACTTTTGTCAAAAAAACAAAACCAAATAAAAGGTGGACAAAATGTGCGGGCATTTATTATTGAAAAAAAAATGATATCAATAAGTAAATCAACAAATGAAATAAAAGAAAACTACATTTATGTCCCTTAAACGTAGTACTTTCGTAGGTGCTATGCAAATCATGGGTGAGGTAGTTGACGCCCTTAAGGTGGTAAGCTCCCGATCTGTGGCTTGCCACTACAACGCAAGGGCCTTCCCATCGAGGGTCTAATTTTCCTTCTTCTCCCGTGGTGATGTCAGTTTCCTTCAGCACTAAGTCGTCTGCTTTAAAAGATCTGGGTCTCACTCGTTTGTTGAAGTATTGCTCTACCTTCTTCTTAGAAGCTGCAACTTTGACTTCTGCATCTGCCCTTATCTCTTCCAATAGGTCTAGGTTTTCTTATAACCTTGCTACGTTTGCTTCTGGATCAAATTTTTTCCTTTTGTAGCTTGGTAACCCGACCTCTACTGGTGCCATCGCCTCACTTTCATATATTAGGGTGAAAGGTGTTTGGCCTGTTGAGGTTTTTGTTGTCGTTCTGTAAGCCCACAAAATTTTTGAGAGCTCGTCGGCCCATAGCCCCTTTCTGTTGCCTATCTTCTTTTTCAGTATCACCATGATGATTTTATTAGATGTTTCCACTTGTCTGTTTGCCTGGAGATGGCCTGGGATAGATACTTGACCTTGATTCCTAGTTCTGCACACCATTGACGACAATGTTCAAAGTCGAACTCTTTTCCATTATAAAAAATGATACACCGAGGTATCCCAAACCTGCACACTACTGCCTTCCACAGGAATTTTGTCACACTTTGGGCGGTTATTTTAGCCATCGCCTCAACTGTTGCCCACTTTGTACAGTAGTCGACGACTACGATGATGAACTTGGTTCCTCCTTTGCTAGGGAGCATCAGGCCTACCAAGTCTACTCCCCATTGAGCGAATGACCATGGGGACGTTATGGACCGTAACTCTTCAAGAGGTGCACCTAGGATTGGTGCATGAATTTGGCACTGAACACACTTTTTCGCGAACTCCTTCGCGTCTTTGATTGCGTTTAGCCAATAGTACCCTGCCCTTACAATCTTTGCGGCGAGTGATCGTCCTCCTGAGTGACTCCCGCAAATCCCCTCATGTACTTCATTCATCGCGTACTTTGCTTCCTCCTTTGTTACACATCGCAATAATGGGTTTGATAAACCCGCTTGTAAAGCACTCCGTCAATTATAGTAAACCTGGTCGCCCTGTTTTTTAACTTTCTCTCTTCTTCCCGAGATGGGGAAGATCGCCTGTCTCCAAATACTTTTTTATATTATTAGCCCATCCTGGCATACTCTCCCCTATCTGCAAACTTTCCTCTCCTACCACTAGTCTAACCATTGTTCGTAAATCAACCTTCCATGGTAACGTTTCTTCTTGCTTTTTTGAGGCCGCGCGTGCCAATTAGTTTGCCTTGAAATTGTCTCCTCAAGGTATTTTCTCGATTCGAAAGTATTTGAGGCCTTTACATTGCTTCTGGACTTGGTGAAGGTATTTTATTAGTTTGAATCCCCTTGCCAAGTACTTCCCGATGATTTGTCCGACTACTACCTGTGAATCAGCTTTCAACTCGACTTCTTTGCCTCCTAATACCCTCTTTATTGCTATACCATCGAGTACTGCTTCATATTCAGCTTCGTTGTTTGTTACTGAACTCTAATCGTACTGCATGATACGAATCTTCCCCCTCACTCATTACTATGTGCACACCAACTCCTCCTGTTACTCGGCAGGCTAATCCATCCGCATATACTTGCCACGGATTCTTCTCAAGTGGTTTATGGACCTCTTCTCTGAAATTTGAAAATTCTGCTACAAATCGACCAAGATCTATCCCTTCAAGGCACTTTTTGGTATGTACTGATGTTGTATTCGCTCAGCTCAATTGATCATTTGACCAACTGTCCTGACGTGTCTGGTTTCTGCAACACCTTCTGCAGAGGCGATGAGGTGTTATTAAATGGGCTTCGAAATAAGGTCAGAATCGCTTTGTTGCTACCACCACGGCGAAGGTGACTAACTCCACCTTTGGATATCTAGCCTCGGCTCCTCTTAGGGCCCTGCTTATGTAATACACCGGCTTTTGTTCCTTCCCCTTCTCTTGTACCAATGCAGCTGACACTGCATCCAAGGTCACTGCTAGGTATAACAATAATGGCTCCCCTGACTTGGTGTGGCTGAGCAATGCGACTTAACCAAATATTCCTTTAACTGGGTAAATGCTTCCTCGCACTTGAAATCCCAGTCTCGTGCTTTCTTAAGCACCTAAAAGAAGGGTAAACATTTATCCGTTGATCGGGATACAAACATGTTAAGAGCTGCTATCTTACCTGCCAGCTTTTGTACCTCGTTCAAGTTTATGGGTGACTTCATCTATATTATTGCTCTAACCTTCTCGGGATTTGCTTCGATTCCTTTCTCTAACACCATAAAATCGAGAAATTTTCCCGATTGTACTCCGAATGCACACTTCGTTGGGTTGAGCTTCATTTGGTACCGACGTAAAACCTGAAAAGCCTCCTTAAGGTTTTCCACATGTTGGTCAAACTCCATGCTTTTCAATAGGAGATCGTCGGCATACACTTTCATGTTTCTTCCAAATTGGCCTTTAAACATTTTATTCACCATCCTCTGGTAAGTTGCCCCAGCATTCTTCAAACTGAAATGCATCACCTTATAGTAGTACAATCCTTAATCAGTTATAAAAGCGATTTTCTCCATCAGCCTCCTTCATCCTGATTTGATTGTATCCCGAATAGGCATCCATAAACCTTAACATTTTATGCCCTGTTGTTGCGTCTACTATCAGATCTATCATCGGTAATGAGAAACTATCTTTCGGGCAAGACTTGTTGAGGTCGGTAAAATCCACACACATTCGCCACTTCCTGTTGGACTTTTTACTAATACCACGTTGGACAACCACTCTGAATAATGTGCTTCTTTGATGAATCCAGCTGCTAATAACCGATCCACCTCCTCTATGATTGCTTCGTATTTCTCGGTATTGAAGTTTCTCTTCTTTTGTTTTACTAGGCGTACCTTTGGGTCTACGTTCAGCCTGTGTTCGATGACCTTCTCGCCTATCCCGGGCATATATTTATGACTCCATGCGAACACGTCTTTATGGTCTAGAAGGAAATCTATTAATTGTTGTCTCTCTTCCTATGCCAATTTGGTCTCGATCTTCACATGGCTCTTAGGATGATTCTGCTCAAGAGTGACCAGCTCCAAGGGCTCATCTGCCTCCCCATGCTTCAGAGCATCTTCATCTCTAGTCTCTAGCTCCGTTGCCATTACCTGAGGTCCTAGCGGGAGGACCGTGTGTTCTTCAGTATCCACAATACTTACCTCTCATTGCCCTTGTCTGAGTTCCTACACATAACATTCTCTGGCTAAGACCTGCTCGCCGCGCACCATGCATATTCCTCTTGGGCCACGCACCTCGCCTGTTGAGAACTTCATCTTTAGATGATAGGTCAAGGTGATAGCCTTTAAAGCATTCAACTTGGGCCGCCCAATGATCTCATTATATGCTGACTGAGTTCTCACTACTAAAAACTCAATCATCGTCGTGGCGACATAAGAGTCTGTGCCTACAGATATTGGCAATGTAATGGACCCCATTGGTTGAACCGCATCTCTAGTGAATCATTTCAATGTAGTTGGTGTTGGTTTCAACTAATCTTCGCCAATTCTCATTTTGCTGAAAGCATCCCAGAATAAGATATCTGCCGAACTTCCTTTGTCAATTAATATCCTCCTGGTTACCACCAAAGCATTGTTACCACCAACATTGTTACTACCAAAGCATCATCATGGGGATATACAACCCCTTGGAAATCCTCCTCGTCAAAAGATATTGTGGAGGACACTTGTACTCGGGGTTGTTTGGTAGGCCTCTCTACATCATAAACTTCTTCATGTCTTTCCCATCTTGCATAGGCCTTTATTCCTGAGGAAGTTGGGCCACCTCCTGCATATATGCCGGCGATTGTGTGTATCTTGCCCAAAGGTGCGTTTCTATTGTTTTCATCTGCTTTTGTTCTTCGGTCACGAGGTTCATTTGACCCCCTCTCCCTTCTTGGTGGTTCCCGTCGCTTAGGGCTCTTGCTTCTTCATTTTTTGTGCTCATTCTTTTGTTCGCTCGTTCGCCGTGGAGGGGTGATGTTCTAGGCAATCAAGCGTTCTAACTCGCCACTGTCCCTCATCTCTTCTACTTTTCTTTTCAAGTTGTAGCAATCCTCGGTTCTGTGTCCCCTTGTCTTGTGATAAGTGCAGTACTTCTCGGTTTGTCGCTTGTTATCGTTGATTGGTTCTTCTTCCTTTGTTTTGTCAGAGTAGTACACATAACCACCATTATGCCTTCTTAAATTACTATCCCGCCTTGGCTCCTATTGGTCTCTTTTCGCCTTTTGACTTCCATCTCGATCTTTCCTCTGCCCTCCTTTCGGCTCCCGTTCACTCATTCTTTCTGGTTGGGTGGTTAAGGCGGTCAATGTGTGTTTAGAATTAACAAAATCATCAGCCCTATCCATAAATTCTTATAAAGTGGAAGGGGTTTTTCGGGCCAGCTCAGCCATAAAAGGGCTCCTTGGCCAAATACCTCTCAGCAATGCTGCTAACATGATTTTCACGTCTTAATCATCGGCTGTCATCTTCTCTTTATTGAAGCATGTCAAATATGTTTTCAAACTTTCATCCTCTCATTGTTTGACAGTTAACTAGTATGAGGCGGGCCTCCTACACCTTCTACTTGCCATGAATTGGATCAAAAACTACAGGCTCAGTTCTTCAAAACTTTCTATGGAATTTGGTTATAATGCACCAAACCATCATCTTGCCAATCCCTTTAGAGTTAAAGGGAAAGCTCTGCACGCAATTTCCCCTGGGAATCCATGAAGCATCATGGGCTTTGAAAGTCTCAAGGTGTTCCACGGGATCTTTTGAGCCATCATACAGATCTATCAACAGGACATTAAACTTTGCGAGCAGAGGCATCGTCATAATTTCCGTAAAGAATGGTAGATTTGTGCTGGACAGCAACTGATCGACCAAAAAGGACGTTCTTATCTTTTTGGCCATCTCCTCATACTTATCCATCAAGCTACATATGTCGTGGTGCAACTTTTTCGCTTCCTCGTCCTCCTAATGGCCTTTGCCAGCATTGTTTGCCTCCATCTCTATCATGTCAGTCTGACTGAGTGCCGCATCCTCTCCTGAAGGCCCGTTTCGTGACTTGAGAGTCTCGTTTTCCTTACGTAGTGAATCCACCTCTATGGAAAGTTTCTTTATTATTTGTTTCATTTCCGCAAGTTTCTCCTCCATGTTTTGTGAAATTTCTCCCTGATCTCTAGTTGCCTGAGACTGAGTGGTGATGGACATGTGAAAAGCGCGTTAAGTGTGAGACTTTGGAAATCCCACAGACGGTGCCAACTGTTGTGGACGTGTTTCACTACCACCACCTTACACTCACATGCAACCAAAGAGTATAGAGCTTGGGAGTTCGAGAGAACGCCTCTGATGCCTAAATCAGTAACTTTTTAGCTAATAATAATAACAATCAATTTGACCTCCTTTACTTACCTGGATTCCTTCTTTATATAGAGATCCACGAGTTATCTTTGCTCTCTTATCGAATAATGGTTATCCTTTATTCGAATTCAAATTTAGATATAAGGATTCATCTCTTAGCATATTTGAACGATAGCCTTTTCTATCATTTGCCACCAATTGGATAACTATCCAGTCGGTATTGGCTATGGGTTGGGTTCCCTTGGTATTGAGCTGGGCCTCTCGATATTGATACAGACTTTAGTTATTAGTAAGGGCTCAACCCACTTTGGAGACTAACCAGTCGGGATATCCTCTTCAGTTAAAATTTTTTTGTTAGAAATTTTCTTCTCATGAACAGTATCAAAGTAGTAAAAATCGAATAAGAAAAAGAAAAAAAAAAGTTAAATAAGCTTTTGTTATTTTGTTATTTTATTTTATTTTATACCAAAAATTGAAAAGTTCTTTTAGTGGAGAATTCTATATAGTACTTTCGTTCAAGAAAATATAGCACAAAAGTAATTTGCACTGTATAGTTTGGGGTTGATGATACTGAGGTTTTTTTTCTTTTTCTTTGCATGTCATCCTTTTTTTTTTCATTTAGTTTATCTGATTTGTTGGTTTGAGTTGATGGTGCTTTGAGGTTTGTATATCTTCGTTCAGTTTTTTTTTTTTTTTTCGGTTTGGATTTGTATATCTTCTCATTGATTCCGTTTTTTGGATTTATATATTTTGTTATTAATATATTTAGCTCGGTTTTTATATTGTTAGATTTTTGCTTTCAGCTTTTTGAAAAAAACAGATGGCTTTTACTTTTTTTTAAATGTTTAGGTTTGTTATTTTTATTTATTTTGGTTTGTCTTTTTTATTTTACGATACCCATGTTTTAATGCTACAATATAAAATCATATTTTGTTAGAGTGTAAAATAAAATAAAATAAAAAAGTTTATTTCATCACCCCCTTCTTATCACTTTGTCGGTAAGAAATGTTATTTTTATCTACAACATGCATAACAATCTCACTATAAACATTCCATTGTAACATTTATATTAATTTGCAGTAGTTTAAATTTTCTCTATATAGATTCTTTACATTTTTATTAATCATACAAAACTGTTCAATTTCTATCATGTAGGACCATTTACCATATTTAGAGAATATTCCAGCACAAACTTCAAAAAAAGAATGGATGATTCAACTTAATATAAATCCTAATCGACTCAACCAAGAACCAAACAAAAACTTCAATATCCTCTCAATTGATCCTGTACAAGATGACACAAAATGATCAGTTATGCCACATACCAGCCAACCAACATTTTGAACTAATCTTTTTGTTAAACTTGTATTAAATTTGTATTAAACAAGTTTAGTATAATGATCAATTTACTAAACTTGCATTAGACTATGGTGTAATTTGGGCTAATGTTTTTGTTTTTGGTCTATGCAAACTTGTAATTGTTAAAATTTGTCCTTTTTTCCTATGCATTAAATTATTTATTAATCAATTTTTCTTTTGTGAAAAAATATATTATTTTTATAAAAAAATTGTTTCATCCAACTAGATAAACGTGCTTTACACGTTACTCTGAACCAACTATATATATATATATATATATATATATCATGAGGCAAGCGAGGGTTCAAACAAAGTAGTGGAAGAGGAAGAGCAGGACTGATAGAGTTTATGGTGAGTTATTATTTGGTTGAAAACAAAAAAAATGAGGGAGGAATGGAGAACGGTATACAGTAATATTAACGGTAGAAAAGTAAGAGATGATTTTTGGTGCTAGGAATCGGGTTTGATATTTTATTAAGAGAAATGATATTTACAGTTGTGAGTGTGTAAGTGTCGTGCAGTCGCTTTAAAAAAAGTAAATAAATATGAGACCTACATGAAAAGAAATTAATTTTTTAATAATGAATCCTACTCTTTTTCAAAGTGACTGCACAATATTTATACATTTTACGACTGTACGTAACATTACTCTTTTATTAATAATCTGTACGAGGTTGTACCATATTTGCAGTTGCATCAAAACTAGTATTCATGTATGGTGGCCATGGTGTCTTGGAAGTTATTGAAGTTAGAAAAACGACTAGCATTTGCATTGATCTGTTGGTACTTGGTACAGTCACTAATTAATTGGTAATTAAAAGACTTGGACAAGTCATACCAACCATCTTTTAGTACCAAGACGACAGGACGCAAGTTTTTTCAAATTTTTTAAAAAGTTTTTATGAATAGTTACAGCACATAATATTTATTGTTGGTCATATAAATATTTTGTGTAATATTAAATGAGTAATAAATGTAATGTATGGAAATCCTCAAATTTTGGTCATTTTTTTATTGTATATTATTATTATTTTATAGTTGAAAATATTTAAATTTCGGACAAGAAATTAAGAGAATTTTTTTCTTGAGTTCTTGAATATGTACATCTAATTCCTTTAATCATAATTCATGGCTTTAGATTTTACTTGATTCATAAATTACTCAATCAACTTTGTATAAAGTTTTAAGAAATTCTCGATCCTTCGAACTTGTTCTAGACTTTTTTTTTTGACTAAAAGTATACGAGATGTAATTGGAGGTGGTCTCCCCACTTGAGTGTAACCATTTAAGTATCTTACTTGTTGGGAACTTAACAAGAGGGTCTGGACAGAGGAAAGCTGCAAGCGCTCTCTTAAGTCGAGTTCGGGCCATATCAAAAACTATTCCAGTTACACTCGTACGGAAGTAATCCAAAGACCATTAAGTCACTACCCTTTATGGTTCAGACTAGGTCTAGACAATGCAGATAAGTAGCTAACAAAGAATAATGAAATATTGCTTGATCGCAATGGAGTTTGTCCATGGTAGATGTAGATGAAGAGTTTGGCCAAGATTAGGTGATTAAGTTGATAAGTTTGGATAGAATTAAGTAACTAAGATGATAGACTTCATCTTATTTTTGATTTTGTAATTTGAATAATGTAAAATACTTTGACTTTATCTATAACTATTTTGAATTTATCTAAAAGTTATGAGGAAGTGTTTTAGATAAGTCAAGAGTTTGAAAATAGAGTTCTAAGGGTCCTGAAATTATCTCGAGAAGACTTTGAATGAGAAACTGCTATTTTAGAGAAGATTAAGTGTCAGGTGTCAACATCCCATCATAGTCCCTTGCGGTGTAACCGGTCCGGTTTGATCCGGTTTTGGACAAAATTTGAGACCGAACCGGTATACACTGATTTTGCATTTTCAAGAACCGATTCCGAACCCATTACCCCCGTAAACCGGTACTTCCAGTTTTATCGATTCCGGTCTAGTTCGGTCCGGTTTTTCAATTTTAATATATTATATTATATATTATAATTGTATTATAGATTATAGTGATATATTATAGTATATTATAATATATAGTGATATAGTATTGGTATAACTATTAATACAATAAATTATAGTGATATAAGATTTTAAGATTTGATATTATATTAATTAGTAATTTATCATATAATACAAAACTATTTTATATATAATTACATATTATATATATAAATTATATACAATATAAAAAATTATAATATATATATATATAAACCGGTTTGATTCGGTTTTAGAAAAAGAAAAATCGGAACCGGACCGATTTTGATCGGTTTTAAGAAAAATAAAACCAATACTGTACCGAACCAAACTCAGTACCGGACCAAACCCATGGGTCCGGTCCGGTTTTCCGATTCACCGGTTTTTTTTACACACCTACTCGCGACAGAATCACTCCGTCAGTAGAATCCTACTGCAATTCAAACTCCTTTCAGATTATTTATTTAAGGGATCGTATTGGCTAGGATCTGTAGAGATTCAGTTCTGGCTATTTTTTAGACCACTTTCCAATGCATATTTTGGTGAGAAAATTCATCGGAGAATTTTCATATTGTTTCTCTCAAAGAGTGTGATAGTTGATCCAAGATTGATATAACGTGATTGTGATTCAGCCACTAGAGTTCCAAGAGAAAATTCAATGTTTGAAGATCATCAGAGGTTCTGGCTGCTACTGCGGCAGAGACAAACGAGTTGATTGTTTGGTCAAGTAAGAGTGTCAATTGACAAAGATTTTGTAATTGAAACATGCTTGTAACTGATTTTCAAATAATAAAATTGATTTTTCTGGATTTGGTTGCCCCATAGAATTTTACCTTTAAAGAATTCTTTAAAGGATTTCTCTTCGTTACCAATCGTGTTGTTATGCAATTTATTTACTGTATGTTATTGCTTTGTTATTAAATAATTGCATGGTTGACAACTAACCAATTTGTTGAGTGAATTGGTAGAACGTTGTGTTACTATACATGGACATTTGGATAATTTCAGTAAACTCTATGTTCAACACTTTCAAATAATTTGAGTGAATGATGTATGGTATAAATGTCTTCAAATAGAATTATTCTGATGCACCAACAATACTCTCTGTTCAACGCTTTCAAATAATCAAAAGGTCATTTTTAGGTCAATTCACGCAAGAGACTTCAAATGTTTTGCACTTTGTTTATGGGATTTGAGATGTACAACTAACTGTATGAAAATGTATGTTGGCCTTAAATAATATAAGACTAACAAAATCAGATATAATTCCAAGGATTAGAAGGTATTTCTGCACACAAAGGTCCCCCCACTCTTGATGGTATGTATAACTTTATTGGTATGATACAAACGTAGGCATTTCTTTTATTTAAAAATGGGATGTCCATCATTTTCCTTTTTCTGTTTGAGTAAAGTGGACAAGGACAAACAGGAGCAATAAATTAATTAATAAGAGAAACAATTATCGAAATATTTTCGTAGATATTTTATTAGAATCGTAAATTAATATTTATATAAATAATTTTAATGATATAACAATATGCATATTTAGGGAATATCTAATAATTATAGAGCAATGAGAAGTGAAAAATATTAATCTCAATTTAAGCAAATGAATCAATTCATATCTAATTAATATCAAATATATATAGCCACATTTAATGCAAAGACAAATTGCATGAACTCTAATTTATAAATGTTAATGAATGCAAGATTTTGTTTGCTTCCCGAGACTATTTTTTATTTTTATTTTTTGGAATTAATCTATTAATGAGCCTTTTGGTTTGTCAAGGATTCTTTTCCTGTTAATAAGGATTGGACTAATATGAGACATTTTTAATGTTTGAATTGATAGATATCATCATTGATTCATTTTTCCCAAACTATTACTTCATTTTCTTAGCTACATAGTTAACTAAATTTTAATCCGTTACAACTCTACTCCTAAATTTCTTCACATAAAATTTTTAAAGATATTGAAAGGGAAAAAAAAAATAGTCTGGCACTAATTCTCAACTGGAGGGAGAGGCTCTACTACTCCTCCATTCTCACCCGTCTCGGAAGGGGTGGCCGGAGAATCCTTCATCCCGTGCGGCCTTATACTATTTATGACTAATTTAATGTCGTATTTCTATAAATATCAATAATGTTGTTAGACTTATTTGATGTGTCTATCTTTCTCTCTACTTGAAACCCTAAAATTTTGATAAAAATTTGAAAATACTTGATCCGCCAATTGTCTCTCCCGCTCCCTATATTTTTGTTTTATTTTTATTTAAAGTTTCCCCTTTTTTTTTCCTATCTCTGATCGAAAGTTTGTGAAATTCAACAAAACCATCATTTTGTATCGAGACCTAAACCCATGAACCCAATACTCATTTTCCATGTTTTTTATTTGTTTGGTCAAAAAACAAAAAACAAACAAAACATCATAGTAGTAGTTAAAACCAATTGACATTTGAAACCACCCTTGATGGTCGGAGATACGATTTCAATGTAGTTTCCATGTTTAAAAACTTAGCCATAATAATTTTGAAAATTTCAAACTAATTTGACCGTTTATTCTTATTATTATTTTAAATGGATTTAATACTGACCAATTATTTTGGCAAGTAACCACGGATTTGACTGATTAGGTGAGGATAATCCCGTTTTACAACCCGACATTCTTTTCATTTCCTTTAGCAGTAAAGGATAAAAATTTCTTATAATTTTTTTTTATAATTTGAAGAGAAAAATATTGTATTTTTAAAAAATAATTGGAAAAAGAAATAAAAAGAAGAAGAAGAAGAAGATGTCAATCCGAAGACTGAGAGAGGACGCAGTAAAACAGGGAAACAGTGGCAGTGAGTTCGAGTAGTTAAAAGGTTGGACTGCATGCTTGCTGTTACTTATAAAGGAGTAGATTTAGGATGCTGTTGAGGTTAGTTAGTCCTATTATGTGTGAGCTGGATCCACTCTTCCTTCCATGGCTGACCCACCCATTTTATATTCTATATATATATATTTTTTTTATATTATATATAATTCCCCCAAACACCAACGAAAAATATTAGCACAAACCACACATAAATCGAGCTTCAATTCGAGCAGAGCACAGCCCTGGTCTCCAAGTTCGATAATCTCACATGCACACGCACATATATGTATAGAAACTCAGATTCTCTTTCTCTTTCCCTCGGATTCTCGGTTAACTGTACTGGGTTCGTTGAATTTCGAACTGGGGGTATCAAGCTTTTGATGCCAAGTTCGACCATGCGATTCGGTTTCTTTCTTTCTGCGTGAATCTCTCTCTCTCTCTCTCTCTCTCTCTCTCTCTCTCTGTTTTTGTTTTCTGGGATTTGGGTATTTTGTTTTGGTTTTGAGAAATGAATCCAAGTAACGGGAAGGGATCTATTTCAACGGCCAGTTCAAGCGGAGCTTGGAAAGTCGGCGATGTCGTTCCAGACCAGTTCCCGGCGGGGCTACGTGTGTTGGTCGTCGATGATGATCCCACATGCCTTGTGATCTTAGAGAAGATGCTCCGGGCTTGTCTTTATGAAGGTTTTATTCTTTTATTATTATTCTTCGTCTCTCCTTTTGCTTTTGTTTCCTGGCGTCTCTCCGTTTGTTTTGGTTAAGAAGACGATTCTGGTTTGTGTTTGGCTATATATATATATATATTCTTTCATCCGTTCTGTTATTAGAAGTTTTTTTTTTTTTTTTGGTGTGTGGAATTGGGAATTTCTAGGAGAAAGAGGAAGACCGACTCCTTGATTATTATTTATAGTTCTACGTCTCTAAAATCTTCAACTGTAATTGGGTTGTTATTGTTGACCATGCCAAGCACATCTAATTTGGTTTAACAGTAGTAGAAATTTCTATTGCTTTCGAGTTATTTGCCTTGTTCAGAGATCAGGATGACTTTCTATGATTCAATTTGTGCATTCAGAACCATTTTTTGTTTCTTTTTTCCTTGAAGGTTTTTAGTTGTTGAAGGCGTTTAATAATCGACTCCTTTTGTTTATTGATATGTCAGTTACCAAATGCAACAGAGCGGAAATTGCATTGTCGCTGCTCCGAGAGAACAAAAACGGGTTTGATATAGTTATAAGTGATGTTCACATGCCCGACATGGATGGATTCAAACTCCTAGAGCACATTGGGCTGGAGATGGACCTGCCTGTAATCAGTAAGTAACCTCTTATAATTAGTGTAAATAGGTCTCACCATGAATCTACGCAGTCTATATCAAGGTAGTGACTGATATCTGATTTATGAAATTCAACAGTGATGTCGGCAGATGATGAGAAGAATGTTGTCATGAAGGGCGTGACTCATGGTGCTTGTGATTACCTAATCAAACCAGTGCGGATTGAAGCATTGAAGAACATATGGCAGCATGTGGTTCGGAAGAGAAAGAATGAGTGGAAGGAATTGGACCAATCTGGTAGCCTTGAAGATGGAGATCGGCAGCAAAAACCGTCTGATGAAGTGGAGTATTCATCCTCAGCTAATGAAGGGAATTGGAAAAGCTCGAAGAAGAGGAAGGATGAGGAAGAAGATATCGAGGACAGGGACGATACATCCACGTTAAAAAAGCCACGGGTAGTTTGGTCGGTTGAGCTCCATCAACAGTTTGTGGCTGCTGTTAACCAACTAGGCATTGACAGTGCGTATTCTTCACCTGCATCTAACAATTTGTTACCTAGTTATTTGTTGCTTTTCCTCTTTACTTTAGCGAAATAACGCTTGTTACTAATCTCTTTCTCAAGTTATCAACAAAATAAAGTACCTTTATCTTATAGAAACAATCTTAGCACCGGGGTACTCAGGGGATGCTAGCCATAATCAAATGTGTTCTAGGCTTCTAGTAGTTTTGTTCATCTCTCACTTTGTGTAGTGGCAAAAAGTCACCACTTCCTAACGTATCGTTGTTACAGCAGCTGGACGAAGTGGATTGTACATTTTTCTGTACATTCCATTGTGAGTTTGATTTGTTTGGCAAATACTCCTTCTATTTACGAGTTTGTGATTATTGTTGAATATGTCTGTTCATTTCCTATGTCAAGTACCTCCTTTTCCGCTTACATTATCATGTTTGACATGCGAGTACAGAAGCTGTTCCTAAGAAAATTCTGGAGTTGATGAATGTTCCTGGACTTACTAGAGAAAATGTTGCCAGTCACCTTCAGGTACAGTGCACTTCAATCCTCGAGAAAATCTTATGATACCATTTTTCAATCTTTTGTCATTCTTTGATAAGAAATGGTTGTTCAACCTTCTGGTACAGAAATATCGCTTGTATCTTAGAAGGCTGAGTGGGGTTTCACAGCACCACAGTAGTTTGAATAATTCTTTCATCAGTGCTCAAGAAGCAACTTTTGGATCAATGTCTTCACTCAATGGGCTTGATCTTCAAACGCTTGCTGTTACTGGTCAACTCCCGGCACAAAGTCTTGCCACTCTTCAAGCAGCAGGGCTTGGTAGGCCAACTGCAAAATCTGGCATTCACATGCCACTGGTAGATCAAAGGAACCTTTTTAGCTTTGAAAACCCAAAACCAAGGTTTGGAGAAGGGCAACAGCAACATTTGAGTAGCAGTAAACCAGTGAATTTACTTCATGGAATTCCAACAACTATGGAGCCAAAGCAGCTTGCCAATTTGCACCAATCTGCACAGCCACTGGGGAACATGAATGTGCAAGTCAATGCGCATGGAGGACACAGTAGCTCCTTGCTGATGCAGATGGGCCAAACACAATCAAGAGGGCAGATTCTAAATGAATCTGCAGGCAGCCATGTCCCTAGGCTTCCATCATCCGTAGGACATCCCGTTATATCAAGCGGCATTGCTGGTGGGGTTATTGGAATAAATGGGATTGGTGATAACAGCAGAGGGATAGGGTACAATCAAGTTCGGCCAACCTCTGCAATGTTGAGCTTTCCCATGAACCACACCTCAGAATTGGCAAGTAACAGTTTCCCTCTTGGAAGTACTCTTGGGATATCCAATGTCACACCTAAAGGAGCATTTCAGGATGAGATTAATTCAGAAATAAAAGGATCCACAGGATTTGTGCCAAGTTATGATACTTTCAATGACCTGCACCAGCAAAAATCCCAAAATTGGGAATTACACAATGTTGGTTTGCAATTCAGTGCCTCTCAAAATCCAAATCGTGTACAGGGAAATCTTGATATCTCACCATCAGTATTGGTTCGTCAAGGGTATTCTTCTAGCCAAACGAGTGGACAGAACAGGAATGTATCAGATATAGGCAGGGCAGTGTTCTCAGGGGTGGAAAGTACTCAGCAAGGGAATACACAAATTATTGGTCAACAGCTTAATAACTTTCTTGTTGATAATCCCGTCAGGGTGAAGGCTGAAAGCATCCCCGATGCAGGTATTCAGTCAATCCTCTTTCCTGAAAATAATTTTGGTCAGGAGGATCTCATGAGTGCACTCCTCAAACAGGTTTGTTTTCCAGATGTTGACATTGGGTTTATTTAAGCAATGTTTTCAATTAATAATATATTAACTTGATCTGTTTTCCAGCAGCAAGGAGGTATTGCACCAGCTGAATCTGAGTTCGACTTAGATGGATATTCTATTGATAATATTCCCGTGTAGAGAGAGCCGTGCTCCAGTTCTTTCTATGATTGCAGTTTCTGATGTACATACTTGCTGCCACAGATGGAGATTTTACCATGCAATCACACAATGGAGATTCTAGATTCTATTTCCAACGTGAAGAAACAGGGCAACATTATTTCACTCATTGGCATCTTCCTAGCTGAATAGCCTGCTTTGTTGGTTTTAACCTCAACATTTAAAGTTCGGAACAATGGACAATTGAGATGATTCAGTTACATTGGCACAAATTGTGAAGCCGGTAAGATAACCACTGGATGATATACAAAGGCGGACATGCAAATTATGACTGCTTTTGGTAGCAAAACATAGCAAAAAACTGCTAGCTTTAGGTGTTTGAAGGTGTCCATTGGTTGAGCTCATATTGAGTTTGTGGAGAGGAGGTTTTGACACATCTGCAGATTTATAGGAGCTTTCTAAGTCTATTTAGCATGTTAAGTTTGAATGTTTTCTCAGATCTTTTATTCCTTTTTATTTTTTTTCCTCATCGTCAGCAATTATGATGTATATATTCAATTTTATGCTCTAGACAAAGTCTGGGTATTCTTTTCTGGTTATGTTATTGTTCTTAAATTTGACGAGGTTCTATAATAGCTTTTAGTGCAATAAATTCATGTGACCTCCATTGTCCAGGGGCGGGTCCATACCAAGCTTGAAGCCCCCCTCAAACTTTAAAAAACCCTAATCTAGTTTTTAAGGTCTTTATTACAAGGTAGATTTTACGACACACACCAACAAAGAATATCTAAGAATACCTCATTAGTCACGAGATTTGTGATTCTTCAATCTCGACCATCTTTTGATTGGATTGGAGATTGTCATGGTTTCGCTCCTGGACAGCTCATTTTATAGCTGTGGGCCAGGGATGTGGTTCTAGTATTCTCAAATGAAATTATGATTCTGAACTGCTTGTTAAAAAACTAAAGTAACATGAACAGTGGTAGAAGTTCCACTTCTAAGAGATCAGATTTCTTATAATTTTTTTCAATAATTTTTACAAGGTTATCTATACAAGTACAAGTAGAATTTAATATTGCTAGGTCTACAAATTATTTATTTATTTAAAAGAAAAGGCACCAGGTTTGGACAACATAGATTTAAGCCTATGAAAACATTGGGAAGACTTTGAAAGGACAGTGGTTTGAGGCACTGAGAGTCTCTATTACTTTGTGAATAACAAGGAATTTTGGCTGTCCAGAAAACACTACTACATATAATTATAAACCTGGCTTTATAAGAATGTATTGGAAAGAAAAAAATGCCCTTCCCCTACTTGTCAAAGAGGATGTCCCACCCAAAGGAAATAATCTGATATTCGAAACATTAAGGGCCCATTTGGATACAGAGGTGAGATGAAACCATCTTACCTCATCTCATCTCATCTAATTTCAACTAATAATCTCACTACTATTCACAAATCATCTCAACTCATCTCATCTCACTATCCAAACAAACCCTATATGATGATCCCTTCCAAAGAAAAATTAGTGAAAAACATGAAATGTATAGCATGAAGAATCAAACTGAGCAACGCAGGCTATGATTACACGATATGAAATCCAAGCTCACTTCATATATTTTGATGGTCTCTAACTAGTCATTGTTTTCATTTCCCTTCCAACTATGGCAGTTCTGCAAACCTTTACAAAGCCATGGCTGAAGTACACCATTACATCCTCTATATAAGAATCATAGCATGCATCTCTTCTGTTAATATAAACTTCCTGGTTAAACACATATCAAGCAATGCTCATGATGACAGAAGTCCCCCGGCTATTGCTGCGTCAAAATGAACGCTACCGTTGCTATGACCGAAAAAACCATAGCAGGGCCGCTTCTTTTACTGCCACCAGTTGGATATACGGAAGGCAGCGAGCACTCCTCCCCATTGAAGTATACTTTAGTGGGAAACCCATCTCTATTAGGCACATTAATTCCAGGGGTCTTTTTCTTAGTAAAGGAGATCACAGATTGTTGTTTCCCAGGCACCCTAGGGTCCTTCTGTGGGTCAGCTCCATCTGCTTCTGCCACAAGATAGTTTAATCCTGGAAGACCCTGGATGAATATGGTATTGTTGACACCATTCAAGGCCAAGGCAGTTCCGTTGAATGAGTACATTGCTTGGAAACCAGGGGTTGCCTTGTCCAATTGTACTGCAGCAAACCAATCAGCAAAGGCAGTTTCATCCCAATTGAACACTGTGATTCTTGCGCTCCATCCCCTACTGTAGTCTGTGTGCAAATGCCAGTTAATACTGACCCCACAGTTATCTCCGCAGGGCATTGGCCTTGGCACTGGTCGATGATTAAGTTGAGCCCAACCTGCAGCCAAGGCAGTCCGGTTTTCAAAAGGAAGAAGAAGAGCATTCGAAGGAAGAAGCATAGCTGGAGTAGCCACACTACAAGTACGAGCTGGGTTATTGGGGCACCCACATGCACAAGTTTTGCATGGAATGACAGAATCATTGTAGTAAGCAGAAAATGAGACACAGCATTTGGGGCTTCCTCCTTTGGGATGCGTTATATTGCAGACCACCTGCCAACTGGCGACTGCAGTTGAATTTAAAGGTAAGCCACTTGGATCTGGGAATTGGCTAGGACTCACCCGCACTGGCTGGCCACATCGATAATCAGGGTTGAGTATACCATTGATCTTCCAATTCACTGGCGGAATAAGCAGTGATCGGTTGAGATCTGGTGGCATTTTATAGACTTGCATCTGGAATGCTGAAATTGACTTACTTGGGTCCATCTCACTAGGTAAGATTGTACCATTTCGGCAACAATAAGGGATCAATCCAAGGGCCGTGTCGTTGTACTTGGTTGGAGGCAGGTCAATTATGGTTGGAGTTCTTTCGCAATTTAATACAGTGGAAAAGTCTATACTCTGGTAATATGTACCTTGAGGGCCAAATAAGCATTCAGAAGAATCAACAACTGATGGATATGCCCCTTTCATCGCATAGATAAATTCATCTCTTGTCCATTCCCAGTGCAATTTCCAGTTATTAAGACGGCCAAGAGGGTTATGGTTTGAGAGTGTGACTTGTGCCCAGTAGTTCGACTCATATGTCCGGATCACATCATACATAATGGTAAGGTCGCCACTCTGGCGAGGCAGGAACTCCTCATCTACAGTAATGTTTGATTTAGCATTTGGGTCTTGTGTGCAACAGACTCTTGTCACATTCCCTGAAAAACCAACATTCATGCTCATGAACACATTCTCTTCATCCACAAAACCAATTCATCGTAAAAACTGTATGCTGTGCTCTGATCAAGTGCATTTATAATTTTGTTTACAAAAAGAAGGCAGCATTAAAAAAAAAAAAAAAGAGTTTTCCGAGAGCAAAGAACTTTGTTCCACTCTTCATTTCATTTTCTATGGTAATTAAGCCTCGACAAGACTTTCCTCATGAATGAGAAACTGAAAATTCATCTGGCAAAGCAATAAAGCGACGTCAAGTTTACAAAATATGATAGTCTTAAACAAGTTAATATGGCCCACTTTATATTAGCATGCAACGTCGAAAAAATCTTGATCCCATTCTCTTCAACAAAATACTAATTAGCACAAAGAAGTATGTTGCATCTTTTAAACCGACACTTTCTAGTGAAAACAACTAATGTAGATCAAAATTAATATAACCACAGACTCGACACTAACTGAAAAACTACTACTACAACTCAAAATAATGCGAAGAATATGGCGAGCATAAAAATACCCATATAGCACCACATACAAGTATACACCAAAAATAAAATTTTAAGGAAAAAAAAAAAGTTCCAAGAAGATTCAAAACAAAGGGCCACCAAATACCCATAAATCGAAAATGGGGAAAAAAAGAGGAAGAGAAGTTTACCTCGAGCAGCTGGCTTAGGACAAACCCACCCATCATTGGCCAGAGAAATGTTCGAGGGCAATGGAACCGTGGGGGTAGCCACACCAAACTGTGTTCCCACTAGCTGGACCTGGACCTGAATCTGGGTCAAGTCCCCGGCGGTCTCAACCGCCGTCTTGAGGTCCGTCATCGGGTACCCGGAGAAAACGGTGCCGTTTCCGACGCTACCGGGAAGGCTGGTCCCGTCGGCCAGCACTGCATTGGAAGCGGAGACCAAGTACTCGTCGTGCTTGAACCCAACGAAGACCCTCCACGACTTGAGGTCCACGATCCCGTTGTTGAGCACGGTCAGAACCGACTCGAACCGGTAGGGCTGCCGGGTCGGATCGGACGTACGATTCGGCATGAGCTTCCTTCCGCCGCTGTAGGTGTAGGACAAGTATACGCCATTGCATGAATCGGCACCCGCAGACGGAGACTGGGCGACCAAGAATGGTAAAACGGTGAATAGAACCAAACCGGCGACGAAGTGGATGAAATGGACGGCCATTTTTGGTGGTGGTGTTTGGTTATGGAGCCTGGACTCTGGAGTTTTGATTCTTTTGAACTTGTTCAAATAAAGTACGGAGGGACAGAGCCAGAGCTTTTCAAAAGAAAGTAATAAATAAACTAATAATCTGTTTCTCTTTCCGTTAATGTACTGTTCATAACTTGATATGAGCAGTATATTCACTCTTTCTCACTTCTCGAACGTATTTTAAAATGAAAAAAAAAAAAAAAAAAAGAGTGTAGAACAGTATATTCAGGCTTCGTTTGGAAGTTGAGCTCATCATTACAACTTTTTCAAATTCTAATATAAAATATAATAAACAATTTAACTTTTTCAAATCCCAAAATAATAATATTAATATATAATAATATTCTAATAATATTTTATCATCTTAACTCAACTCAACTCAACTCACTTCAACATCCAAACCCACCCAATCTTTCTCACTTCACTTCATTTCACGACTGATTGTTATGTCCTGAGTACGAAACATTACATAATTATTTTTAAAAAATAAATAAAAATATGAGATTTATAGGTTTAAATTTTTTTAAAACGATTATACGATATTTATAAATTTTACAAATACATGCAACGTTACTCTTGTACCGACAGTGTTAAAGCATCATTCTCGATCCTCTCAACGAGAAATGCTGCTACCATCTAAGAAAAAATATATTCATCATCTTAACTTCTATCATCCTCTCATCATCTCATGATTTGGCATTAGATGATAAGTTTATAAGTGAAATATAATAAATAATCTCCAATCACCTAATGACACATCATAGGATGATGGGAGGATAATAGAAGTTAGGATGATGATGACCATCTAAAGCTTGGATGCTCTGTCCACCAAAAAAAGCCACGGGTTTTTGTATCGACAGTGTTAAAGCTTCGTTTGGATCATAAACTCATCTCAATTCATCAGTACAACCTTTTTCAAATTTTAATATAAAATATAATAAACAATTTAACTTTTTCAAATATCAAAATAATAATAATATTAAAAAATAATATTCTAACAATATTTTATCATCTCAACTCAACTCAACATCCAAACACAGCCTAAATATTTTGTCTTTTTTTTTGTCTTTTTTTTTAAATTTATTTATTTATTTTTTTTGTATATTAAACAAAACAAACAGCTAAAAAATAAATAAAACACATTTTGGTAAGGAAAATCAGTAGGCTCCCTCGGTATGTGTATCATTTTTCCTAAAACTTATTTCTTAGAGCACTCACAATGGATTCTTTATCTTATCCTTTAAAATACATCACCAAAACTCATTTTTTCTATTTTACATATTGACTTTTACAATATGTCATTCATCAGCTTATATATTTTTTCTCTATATCATTTAAATATTATTTTTTATTCTTTTTAAATATTTCATTTCTACCAATAAATTTACAATATTCATATATTTTTTTATATTTGTAATTTATTTTTATATACAATGTAAAATAATTCAGTCCTATACACGTAAAATAAAAATATATAAGCCAAATAAAAATTAAAAATAAAATCAAATATGAAAAAATTGGTTTAAAAATAGTTCCAAGATATTTTTTAGAAGAAAATGAAATATATGTGTTTTAAATGATGAACAATAAAAGAATTTGTTTATATGATTCAAATCAAAGTAAATAAAAATGAGGGAGTAAATGAAATATCAACAATAAAAAAAATTTTACAGGATGAACAGTACCCGCTATATGTAGCGGGGTACTGTAACTAAATGTATTTTACCCTTCATTTTACATAATTGGATGGAGCTTCTTTTTGGAACAATTTTTCAAATTATTTACATTTTTTGTATAATACAAAAGCCATTAGGAGTACTCTAAAAATGACCAATTTAACGTGGTCCAGTTAATTAAAAATAAAAGAATATAAAAAATCTATATTCAAATTAAAAAGATGTCTGAAATTAAATAAAAAAAAATTGAAACTCTAAATTCTGATTGTTCTTTTTGTGTTTTTATTTTTAATTTTTTTAATAAACAACATAACATGACATATAGTAATGTCATGTCAAAAGAATCATCTGAGCAGTAAATTCTAGATAGTCAAATAAAATTATTCTAATATGAATTGATATTATTTTTATTAATGATTTTATAAAAGTGATCGTTATTTAAAATATAGTTATATAAAAAGTTATAAAAATAATTATGTGTTTATCAATTTCTTTCCAATTTTTTTCTTTTTCTTACATCAATAATTTTGTTATGAGCAATGCTAGATACAGTCCCCATTTTGGAGACTGCAATGCAAGCCTAGACAATTTTATCTTTAAATTTTTTTAAAATTACAAAACTATCCCTACTGAAATGATGCATTTTCTCATTTAATAAGGGGCCTGCACATACAGTCCCCAAGTGGGGACTGCAAATAAAATTTCTCTTTTGTTATTGACGTGGATTGTTTTTATCAAATTTTATTTTATAAAAATTTATATTTAAAGATATCGTGAGATACGAAAATAATACATATAATATTTTTGTAAGTGTGATGTCATATATATGGGAGGGTCGTCATGCTGATGAAGCAAATGCCAACGGTTGGTTCAATGATGTGACTTTCTTAAGACGTGCCGCCCACAATATTTCAAAATTTAGGCTCCTTTCCCATTAATTTTTACCATTGGGACTTGTTTTATACATACAATTCTAAAAAACGAATGTCGTTCCTCTCTACTTCCCTTTTTTTTTTTTTTTTTTTTTTTTTTGAGAATAAAAGACTTTTGTATTCATTGTTAACATATCACTCATTACAATTCTTATCCTTCCCCAAATGAGAATTTATGACATCTAAAGCCTCTTTTATCCAAACTATCTCTGATTCTAACTGTAAAGCAGCCTTTACTAAAGTGTGTACTACCACCTTATTTAAGTTTCTATACACAAATTGCACTTGTCAATCACTTTTTTTCTTCAAAAGTTTCTTTGCATCTTCTCCCATAAATAGGAGAGTTCTTCTTTCTCATCACTAAGTGCATTAATAATGGCTTGAGCATCACTTTCGAATATTACCTTATTGAAGTTGAGATCCCTACACACTTCCTTTGCTCTCCATAAGGCATAACTTTCTGCTAAGACTGGTTGATATACATTGCTTCTTTGACCACAAATGCTGCCAATACTTCTTCTCCTTCCTCATCTCTGATGATAATCCCTAATCTCATCTTCCTATCTTTTTGGTCCAATTATGCATCCCAATTGGCCTTCACATAGTTCTCCCTTGGCTTTTTCCACTTCAGGTCACTCCTTTCAATATTACTTCCTTGGTTCTTCATTAAAGACTTTGAACCAACTGAAACTCTTGTAATCCTTCCCTTGTTGTTCTGAGCACTTGGCTAGGATTTTAGAACTTCCCTTCGAAAATAAATTCATTACTTCTTTTCCATAGACTCCTTATTACAGTTGTTATTTCCTCCAATTCTAACTTACTCAACTTCAGCATAAACTTCTCCCACAAATCCGGCAGGTCAGCTTCTTCAATTTTCCATTTCTGAACTGTATTCATAGCCTTTAACCATACATCATTTGCTGCATTACATCGCCATAATACATGCATAACAGTTTCCTCTTCCTTAGAGCATATGGGGCATAAAGAGTCTTCTACAATTTTTCTTTTTCTTATGAAACAGATTCCTTCTTGTAGCTAACAAGTCATTTCTTGCTTTCCATAGAAATAGCTTAACTTTCCCAGGTACATTCAACTCCCACATACTTCTCCATATGCTGTCAGTTACTCTCTCCCTTGAGGATTAACCTTGGATAACTTTTTTCCTATCAACTTCCATATACTAATCACTTTTAACAGAGAATAACCCCTTTTTAGATGGACCCCACACAATTTTATCTTCTACATCCATTATGCTCAAAGGTATGTTGCAAATCTGGTCTGCTTCATTCTACTCCTCACTATGCTGCATTAACCTTTGTCTCCCTGTTCAGAATCGACACTAGTGATTGTACAATCCGAAACCCTAAGTTGATTTAGGGATTGAAACTCCTGAAATTTCAATTTAGGGGTTTCGATTGAAACACCTAACTCAATTTAGGGTTTCAGATTGAACCCCTGAATGATTTAGGGTGGTACTGCATCTACTATACCTACACCTACCCCAACACCTCCGCCAGATACCGGGGCAACAAAAAAGCGTAGATTGGCATGGACTAAGACCCTCGCACATAATCTCACACTAGTCCGTCAATCTATGGAGGTGGTCTTAGAGTTAGACAACTATTTGTCAGGGGATCTTATTCAAGATGATGATGATTTCGACATATTAGGATGATGGAAGGCAGCATCAAAGAAATATCTCATCATTTCTGAGATTGCCCATTGTATGTTGGCCATCCCTATTAGCACCGTTGCCTCGGAGTCAGCCTTTAGTATCGAAGGACGCATATTGGATCCTTTCCGTGGTTCATTGTCTCCTACAACTGTGGAGGCATTGATATGCACACAGAGTTGGACGATGGAAAATGATATTTATGTTCCGGATGTTTTAGATTTTAAGGAGACCGACGAAGAGGGTGGTGATCAGTCTGGATCTGGACTATCTGGTAATTGTTGTTTTTATTTTATTATTTTGATTTATTTATATTCATTTTGATTTCATCAGTATTAATTTTAGTATTAATTGTTGTAGCAACACATGAAACGACTCAGACGATGTCTACCTCCACTGCAATATGAATATGTGCTCAAGCCTCAAAAGACTACCCATCCGAGCCGCCCCAAATGTCACAGTCAAAGACTCAAACAACTCGCCTCTATCTTTAGATTCTTAATTTCTTCGAATATTGAAATTTGAATTAGTTGTACGTATTATGTATTTGATTTGTAATTTTGTAATGTTGATACAATGTCCCTTGGACACTTTTTTATTTGTAATTTTGTAAGTGTTTAAACTTTCCATTTTATTTTTGTAATAGCTTAGTTATTATTATTATTTATTAGTTTATTAGGTAGTAGACTTGTAGTCTGTAGTAGTACTTCATTAGAGTCTAAATTAGTAAATTTGTATCATGTATATATTATTTTTATTCATGTAACTTTTTTTTTAATCAGGTTTTTTAACTCTTTTTTTTCAAAAAAAAAACCTTTTAATTTTATGGGCCCAAAATGGCCCATAAGTTGTTTCTGGGCCATTTTAGGTCCATTTCATCAGTTTCTTGGTCAAAAATGACCCAGAAACCGCAGCCCAGTAGGGGCGGACGGATGACCCCTCCACCCACACCCCGTTATCTGGGATGGGATACCCCGCCCCCACATTCTGAGGGCGAGGGACGGGGCGAAAACTTAAGACCCCGCCCATGCAGGGGCGGGGGGCGGGTAGCACCCGTAGCCCAACTGCCCATTGCATGTACTAGGTACTTGAGTTCAATAATTTCTACACGTAAGCCCAGTAAGTCAACTATCCTCATATGCTTTAGTCTTCTCATGTATCTTACGCAGTTGTTAAGCCATGGATTGTAATAATGCTCCTCCCTTTAGAAAACCTTGCCCACAAGGTGTTGTTAGACTTCCTTCAAGTGCGCAGAATTCACCCAAGTAGCTTCCTCAACTTCTTGCCCTTGCCAATGGACCAACAATTCTACACGAGGGCACTTTTGAGACTTGGTCATAAGCCGAGCAAGGATTTCTTGAGCTTCTTGAATTCCAAGGTAATCCATAGGTGGTAGAACTGGTAAAGCTATAATCTTTTCCCCGAATGTCTTCTTGATCTGGGAGATATGAAATGTCGAGTGAATTAGATGAAGGGAGAAGATCGTACTTGGAAGAAATGAGACCGACACGCTGCACCACCTAAAAAGGACCGCATGGGGTCAGCTTAAGGTTTCGCCGATGAGCAACTGATAATTGCTGGTATGGTTGTAGGTGCAGG
This sequence comes from Juglans cinerea, assembly GCA_961763995.1. Lineage (NCBI taxonomy): Eukaryota > Viridiplantae > Streptophyta > Magnoliopsida > Fagales > Juglandaceae > Juglans > Juglans cinerea. The sequence continues at coordinate 11,857,000 of CAUIVZ010000010.1, forward strand.
TAAATTCAATTTCCCGCCTCAAGTTCTTGTTCTTTTCTTTGCAAGTCCACGTACTTCTTCATATCATCGCAAGCTCTGTGTAGATTGTGACGCAACAATGCAAAATTCGGTCCCTTAAAGAGGTTAAAAAACTCCTACCAGAATTTACTTTTGACGGTATTGTCCTTATCTGAGATAATGGAACTGGATAATCCAAGAAGCTTGACAACATGTTTGAGAAATAATTTTGCTCTGTCCTGGCTATGTAGGGGCATGTTAATAGTATAAAATGACTGTACTTGGTAGGTTTATCAACTACCACCTATAAAACTGTTAAATCCATGTGAACTTTGTAGCCCCTTTATGAACTCCATAGTGATGTGTGACCAGGGTTGCATCGGCACCAAGAGAGGCTAAAGTAAGCCACTAGGATTAGTGTTGGCTACCTTCACCCTTTGACATAGATAACAATTTCTCATAAATTTCTTGACATCACCCTTCTATCCTAGCCAGTAAAAATCTCTTCTACTCCTATAAATTATCTTGTCATATCTCGAATGACCTCTCCAAGGGCTGTTATGCATTACCTTCGATAGTTTAGTTTTGAACTCGTCACTCTATGGGGTACATAGTTGATTCTTGTATAACTGAAGTTTATCCCTCATTGAATAATGAGGAAATGATGGCCTTGCTGAAGTTGAGACAATTAGCTTTGTATATGCACATCATCCTTGTAAGCCATCCTCAGATCATCCATCCAATCTACAGCAAGGAAGGTAATGAGAGATTGGGAAATCTCAGCTTCTTCACCCTTCCTTGAGAGTGCATCTGCCATTCTATTTTTTGTTCCTCTTTTATAGTCCACTACAAAGTCATATACTCGAGTAGCTTTGTGATCCATCTCTAATGCATTGGTGTGCCCACTTTTTGGTCCAATAAGTACTTAAGACTTTGTTTATCATTTCTCACTACAAATGATTGTCCAATGAGATAAGGTCTCCATTTGTGCACAGTTGAAACTAAGGTAAAAAGTTCATTCTCATAGGTTGAAAGCAGCAGTAATCTCTCCTTCAATGCTTGGCTATAAAAGACAATAGGCCTACCCTTCTGCATTAATACAGCCCCCCTATAGCCACCCCGGATGCATCACACTTTATAGTGAATGGTAGAGAAAGATCAGGCAAGGTTAGAACAGATGGATGTGTGATGGCCACTTTTAACTAGACAAATGCACTCCTTGCGGCTTCTATCCAGTGGAAATTATCCTTCTTTAAAAATACAGTGAGGGCTAAAGCAATCCCTCGATATACCTTGATGAATTTTCGATAATATCCAGTCAAACCAAGAATCCCCTCAAGGGTTTCTTGGTGATCCATCTCTGCTGCATTAGTGTGCCCACTTTCTGGTCCATTAAGTACTTAAGACTTTGTTGGTCAGTTCTCACTACAAATAATTGTCCAATGAGGTAAGGTCTCTATTTGTGCACAACCGAGACTAAGGCAAAAAGTTCCTTGGCTTAGGTTGACAGTAGCGATCTCCCCTTCAATGCTTCGCTGTAAAAGGCGACGGGCCTAACCTTTTACAATAGTACAACCCCTATAGCCACCCCAGATGCATCTCACTCTATGGTAAATGGTAGAGAAAAATTCGACAGGGCCAAAATAGGTGGCTGTGTGATGAGCTTTTTTAATCTGATAAATGCACTCCTTGCGGCTTTTATCTAGTGAAAGTTATCCTTATTTAACAATGCAGTGAGAGATAAAGCAATCCCTCCACACCCCTTGATAAATCTTTGATAGTATCCAGTCAAACCAAGAAATCCCCTTAAGGATTTTACTGAATTAGATAGTGTCCATTCCTTCATGGCTTATGGCTTAATTGGAGCTTGTCAGGATCAGTTCTAACCCCTTGGGCGGAGATAAGATGCCCCCAATAAGCTATTTCACTACACTCAAATCTACACGTAGAGAGTTTTGCAAATAATTGATCTTGTCGCAAGGTGTCTAGGGTTAGCTGTAGGTGTCAGACATGTTCTTATTTGAACTCTTGCTATATACCAGAATATCATAAAAGAAAAAAAACAAGTATAAATTTTCGAAGAAAATGACCGAATACTTCATTCATAAGGTTTTGGAATGTGGATGGTACATTAGTTATGGTATAACTAGGAACTCATAGTGCCCCTTATGAGTTTGAAATGCAGTCTTATGCGCATCATCTGGTTTGACTCAAACCTGGTGGTAACCAGATCGTAAGTCCAACTCTGAGAAAATCATAGAACCGTGTAGCTTATCCATCAATCCCTCCACCATTGGTATAAGAAATTTATCATTGATATTCACACTATTGAATCCACGGTAGTCTGTAGATCCATCTGCCTTTCTTACCAATAATACCATGGAAAAGTAGAGACTTTGGGTGGGCTGTATAACACTTGAGTTGGTAATTCCTTCACTATTTTTTTCACTTCCATCCTTTTGGAAATAAGGTTAACGATAAGGTCAAATGGACACTAGCTTAGCTTAAGGTATTAAGTTGACTGCATGATCGTGGGACTTCGGCCGCGGGGGGGGGGGGGGGGGGGTGCAAACCTCGGGGTTCAACAAAATGATCTGCATACGAGTCTAGTTATAAGTGTTGAAGTGACTGCTAGTTTAACTGGCTTCTCACTTTCAACTTCTTTTGTTTCTTTAATCAGCTGCAACATAACACCATTTGTTTCTAGCTTGTTACTTTTATTTAAAGACCCTTATTCAATCATTTTAGATGTTGTTAACCCCTTCAATTCAACTATTTTCCCTTGTGAGTGAACTGCATAGACAGTCTTCAAAATTTCAAAGAATAGACCCTAACTCCCTTAAGCATTGGATTCCCATCACCGATAGTTGGGTTTTCTGTAATATTGTAGTATCTAGGAAAATATCAGTTGAGCCAATATAATCAAGATGATCATCCAATGAGAGCCTATTCTTCTTTTAACCCTCATGCTTCTAGGGTATGAGATCATATCAATGTATGGAGGGAAATTTCTGGGTTCTCTGTCACAAGCATCACTTCTATAAATTCTATTATTTTTCCCTTATCTTTTATCAATTGTTCAGCACCCGGCTCTTCAGGCTTTTCATCAAATACCTCTTCCAACAAAAACAACCTAGGATTCTGACAGTTATGCCCATAATCTACTTCAAATCATAGTAATAATATAGTCCCTTATCCCTCCCATCCTTCATTTCATTCTGGTTGATGCGTTGAACTGGCATGGTGGTCTTACCAGTGTTCTTACTATAGTCAGCTGCAGGGACATTCAGATTTTTTAATAAACTTTGTTCTTGTGAATTGGATGCATATACCTTCTGATACTTCCTTGACAGCCTATTTTTATCTTTTTGAATTTTAGCTAGACTATATGCTGAAATTAAGTTTTGAGGATTGAACATCCTCACAGGTAAGCTAATTTCATCCTTCAAGCCACTAAGGAAGTAACTAAGCCTATAAAATCTAACAGTCCCCTCAAACTATTGGATAGAGTTTCAAAACTAGCAATGTAATCTCTATTGAATTAGTTTGTATTAGCCTAGTAAGTGACTCCATAGGAACATCATAAGCACTATCGAAATCCGACCTAAAGTATTCTAACAAATGAATCTAAATCCATTAATAGTCAGATTCATCTAAATCCTAGAACCAAATGAGGGTCTTTCCCTCCATGTAAAAAGAAGCTAGCCTTACGTGATGATGCGGGAATGGGTTGTGAAAGTTAAAGAACCGGTTCACCTTATACAGCCATATCGTGGGGTCATCTCCAAGAAAGATGGAAAGTCGAGGCATACTGACCTGGTATGTACCTCTCCTCCTTGACTATTGAGCTCCATATTCTACAAATGTACATCCGATGATGATTCTTCTTGACCTAACCTCTAATTTTTCTTTCGTAGTTCAAGAGTCAAAACAGCCAACTGTTGCATTAATCTCTTCCAGGCCTGCATCTCAGTCTCCAAACTCTTATATTGGGAATCGGTAGTCTTCTAATTAAGGGCATTGAGGCCATCCTGTTACTGAGTCATGCGGGTTCCTTTAACCATGGTGATGAAAAAAAGTTTCAGAGATTAGTATCTCTTTGATACCAATTTGTAATGAGCATTGCTATTCATAAGCCCATACACCACACACCACATTTTTTTTTATTTTTTTAAAATTTTTTTAAAGTTTCTTTTGATTTTATTATTCTTAAAATAATTGAATTATTCTATTAATAATCTATATACCACACATTTGGTAAGAGAATAAAATTAAAGAAATCATAAAAATGATGGTGTGTGGTGTATGAGGCTTAGGAATAGAATTTTTCATTTGTAATAAGTCAGGTGAATGAATGATTGAATAATGTAAGGTGTTACAGAGATTTACTCAATGAGGGCGAGAGCCATCAATATAACAGAGAAAAAGACAATGAAAAGGAAAATTTGTATTAAAGTTCTCCATACTTCTTATAATGCACGTGCAACATTTTAAACAACTATTTTTTATAATTTATTTTTTAAAAATGTATCTTATTTTAAAACATGGTTGTGTAAAGGATTGTAAAAAGAGTTGTACGTATATCATTACTAAAAAAACAAATTGAAGGGGTGGGAAGTAGTGGCCCGCCTAACCCCTTGGATAATTAGATTATCCATCCCACATAGTCTCTAGCTAACAATTAATATCAGAGACAATTTTAATGATTCATAATTAGAGATGAAAGGAAATCATTTTGAATGAAGGCTATAATTTTTTGTAATTTGGGCTTTTAAAGATAAAAAAAAAAAAAAAAAAAAAAGAATTTCATTTGCAAGCCATTATGGATAATATATCATCCATATTGTTAACTTAACATTATTTGATTTTTATTATGAGATATTTATAAATTAAATATGTTGTAAATTAAAATCATGTAAGCAGTGTGAAATGTGTATCATCCGTACCAATTTGTAAAAAGAAGAACTCTAATGATAATCTTGGGATCTTAAGCTTTTATTTGAATTATTTAATGTAAGGTTCGCTAAATTAGGAAATATTTCCCGGACCTTTCATTGGGCTTGTTCACAACAACAATATTAAGTTTACTACATGGAAAATGATTTTATGTAAGAGTAATGCTACAAACATTCGTCTATTTTACTTTCGTTTTACTATGTAAAATATGTCACATTTCATCATACTTGGATCAACTTTTATTTTTTGTAAAGAAAATTCAAAGGTTTGTAGTTTGTAGATTCTTCCTTTATGCAAGCCCCATACGTGTAAGTCCCCTGATAAATTTGGTAGTGGGTCCCAACTTTTCTTAAGAAGCTTTCTTAAGTGCAACATCTGCCTCGTTTGTTTTCGTAGATAAAATGAGATGAGATGAATTGAGCTAAAGGTAAAAGTTGAATAAAATATTGTTAGAATATATTTTTAATATTATTTTTATTTTGAGATTTGAAAAAGTTCAATTGTTTGTTTTATTTTGTATGTGAATTTAAAAAAGTTGTAATGCGTAGATGAGATGAGATGAAAAGTTTTGTGAAAGTGAACGAAGTCTAAGTTCGCTCATTAAATATTTGTATGTACCTTTGTTAATTTATGTGTTTTAGGGCATGTTTGGCAACCAAGGTGTTTTAAAAAAAAAATCAAAATTTTTCATAATTTCATTCCCAAATATTATTCAAACATTTTAAAAAAATCTTATTTTAAATTTTTAACTTTTCAATTAATCATTACCTAATCACTACTCAAATAGAAAAATCAATACAATTTTTACAAACTCCAAAACAAAAAATAATCTTAAAAAAAGTATATTTAAATTTTAAACAAATTTTCAACTATATCTATCTATTTTCACAAACTCTAATACAATTATTTTAAAAAATCTTTTTATTCAAATTTTCTCTCTCATTTCCTAAAAGTTAATCTTAAACAAGTTCTCGAAATTCTCAAATATTTTTAAACATTTTTTGTATCCAAATACAGCCTATAGTGGCTGTGAGACACTAAAATAGATCTATATCAAGAATGAATAACAGTGATGATGCTTGGTGAGGTCAAATCCAAATCATTCATGTTTTTACTTGAAATGAATAGTCTCAAGTGATAAATAGATAAATACAAGAAGAGAACTCTATTATATTTATTGAAAACTTGATATTGCTCGAGAAAACTTCACAAACAATAATAAATACTAAGATATCTATTTCATGTTCTATCTTTATTTCATCTAAAACCTTTAATTAATTTGAATAAAAATAGACTTTTTCCTCGCAAGATCAATAGCCATCAAGTTGTTTATTTTATCAAACGTTACCCGTTGATGGATGAGGGTCTCAAAAGTAGTGTTAGGTCTCGTTTAATTACGCAATTCAGATGAGATAAGATTAAATATTTTGAATAATAGTAAAGTATTTGAGTTAAAATGAGATGAAATGAGATGAGATGAGGTAATTACAGTAGTCTTTATCTATAAGCTAATTCTAAATGGAAGAGGAGTCCAAAGCCATTTAATAATGAATTCTCAATTTATTTGGTGAAAAAGGTTGGCGATTACGAACCAAGTCACCATCCATTAGCATCTTATTATTTAACGCCACCACAATGGCATCCAAAGCAGTCATTTTTGCTTTATAGAGTGAGTAAAGGTTAGTTAGATCCCTGAGTTTATATGGAAACACATCAATGTTAAATCCCTGAGTTTGTCATTTTCAATCATGTTTGATTAATACAAAGTATTTTAAATGGTTTTCATAGAACGCTTGAATTGAAAGCTGTCTATTAAAAAACTGCGACACATCAATTAATACAGTCAAAGATGACACAACTCAAGACCAACAATAACATTTTTCACTATAATATTATAAGAGCAATGCTAGATACAGTTCCCAAATGGGGATTGCAATGCAAGTTTAGGCAATTTTATCTTTAATTTTTTTTTAAATTACAAAACTATCCCTCCTGAAATGATGATTTTTCTCATTTAATAAAGGGCCTGCACATGCAGTCCCCAAGTGAGAACTGCAAATAGAATTTCTCATATTTATAATAACTTTTACCACTAAAACTAATTATAAGGACGTTGTGCACGGTGGTTTTCCTCGGTTACAACTCAAATTAGGAAGCGAGAAGTGGCAAAACCGTGATTTTTTTTTTTTTGGAACTATAATAAAATATTTTTTATTCTATTTCTATACAATTTTTCTTGCGATATAAAACAATCTGAGAGTAAGATCTAAAATAAAAATAAAATACGTTTAATACAACCTATATATTAAAAAAATATGTGATATGTAAAGAACAATATATCATTGAAATAATATAAAGACACTCATACAAATATATCAAACAAAAGAAACACAAAGTGTTTAAAATTAGAGAAAAGATACTCACAACCGTGAATTGCGTAACCGCCGCGTAATCGCTTTGAAAAAAATGAATAAAACATGGGACCCACATGAAAAAAATTAATTTTTTAATAGTGGACCCCACTCTTTTTCAAAGCGATTACGCGGCGGTTACGCACTTCACGGTTGTATGTAGAATTACTCTTAAAATTATAACTTGGGTTATTTTAAAGAAACAAAATAATCAAGTATTGAATCTAAATCAAAACTCTTAGTTATTTCTCTTTCAATATAGACAACTAAATTATTTGCTAGAAACTCATCTTTAATTTTGTTGCGAAGTCTTGTTTTAATAATATTCATAGCTAAAAATGCTCGTTTGATGGTCGTTGTAGATACTGGAAGAGTCAAAACAAGAAGAATCAATCTATCAATAAGATAGTATGTCTTTGATTTATCTGTCTCTACCAGTCTTCGACATAAATTTGCAATGGATGATAAATTCTGAAACTTCGGATTAGTAAACACATCAACTTCAAAATGCTTCAATTGAAACCTTAAATTAATTTTCTCATTTTCATAAAAATCAAGAGGATAATAATTTTTCACAAGACAACAGATATCATCAATATTAAAGGATTTATAAGCATCCTTTGGATCCAAAAATGAGCTAAGGATTAGAAGTTTTGCCGCTTCTTCACCAAACCTACAATCAAGCTCTTGCATTTGAAAATCATTAGTAGCATTAAATATTTCAAAATGATAATGATGCTCTATCGTAATGTGATCTCTTTGATGACGACCATGACCTTGTACATAACGAGTGCTCAATTCTGGATTGTCAATATCAAATTTCTTGAGGAAAGAGACAACATTCTCAAGCAGTTTTTTCTAACTTTCATTTCTCAACTTTTGAATGAGTCCTTTTGTAGTGGAAAACATATTCATAGCATTCAAGATGTCTTGAGATTTTTGCTGTAAAACTTGACCAAAAACATCAGTAATACTCATGGCTTCCTTCATTAAATGAAAAATAAATATAAATTGAATGATGTAATTATTTTATAAGCAGCATTCACATCCCTGCGTTGAGAGTAAGTGGATCCTTCTTTTATTATGTTTTCAAGCACCGAGCAAGTGGCTCCAAACATTCGTAGCAAACTGCAAATATAATAAAAATGAGAACCCCAATGAGAATCATCGGCTCGTTTGACAGTGCCAATTCGGTTAGCTCATTTTCCACTTTCAAGTTCATCAATAGTTATTATATGTCAATTTGTGTTAACTAAGCAACTTGCAGTTAATCATGACATTTACATGAAGCGCCCACCACATTGATAATGAAATTCAAATTTGAAAAAAAAAATTCATGAACAGAAACTACATCTCTAGTTGCAACAACTAATGCTAACTGTAATCGGTGAGCAAAAAATTAAATATAGTATGCATATGGTCAATCTTTAAGAAATAATGCTGTAATCATTTCCATTCACCATGCATATTATTAGCACCATCATATCTTTGCCCATGAATATTTTGAATATCAAGACATGATGAGAAAGAACTGCAGATATTTCATTCTTTAGAGTCAAAGCTGATGTATCTTTAACATGTACAATATCAAAAAAATCGTTCTTATATAAAACCATCATCATCAACAAATCTCGAGATTATAACCATTTGCTCTCTCTTAGACTCATCTCGTGCCTAATCAACAATAATATAAAATTTAAAATTTTCAACATGTTCACGAATTTTATTTCTCACTTTCTTTGCAAGAACTTCCAAAATCTCTTTTTGAATTTTGCGTGAAGTATACTTTGAAAATTTTGGAGCATTTTCCAAAAAAAGTTTTGAAACCTTGTCATTATACGAAGTCAAGAGTTTAAGCATCTCAAGGAAATTACCTCGATTTTTTGACTCATGTGTCTCAACATGACCTATAAAAGCACATCCTTGAAATGCAAGCCATCGAACAACATCAATAGATGTTTTTACTCAGAGTCGATTGTTGAGAACTTGTTCAGAGTTTCGTGCATTCATTACTTTATCAATATGTTCTGATTGTTTTAATAAATCATCACAAGATTTGACAGCATTATTTCGACAAGAGCAAGGATCCTCCCCAATATGATTAAAAAATGGACAATGTTTTCCAACATTAATCTTCTTCTAACTTCTAAATCCTATGACAGTAAATACATCACATTCAGAACGTCAAGATGCTTTCATTGTAAAAAGATTACAAGGTAAACAATATATAGCGTCCTTTGATGGAGAATACTCTAGTCAAGATGCAAATTGTACAAACCAAAAAGCTTGAAAGTGACAATGATGCTTTTTAGAACCAGAAAAAGGATATTTTGATAGATGTATATGATATGAACCCATTTTCAAGTAAGCTCTTCTTATTTCATCACGTTGATTGACTGGATAGTCCCACATAAAAGGACGTAATCCTGGATCTCGTTGTAGAGAAGATATATCAATTTCTTTTGAATTAAGTGTTGACAATGTCAAAAGAATCTCTTCAGACTCCACAATTGGAGAGTTAAGATCAGGATTTTCCTCAGGTTCAATCCTTGGAATCTTAAAAAAAAATTCTGGAATATCTACTTCTTTTATTTTGAAGAATTAGTCTATAGTTTTTAATTTAGACATAATTCATAAACCTAAATTTAAAATCAAATTGAAACATATAAAATAAAATTAGATATATATGAATTCAATTACTCATGAAATATGAATTTAAAGCTAATCTTTAAGCACAAAATAAATAATCATTCAATAGACATAATTATATATAAGTCAAACCAAGTAGTAATCAATCTATTTCAAAAAAATAAAAAATAAAAAAAACAAAAATACAACTACATCAATACATGAAAGAAGGGGAAAAAGTGAAAAAAAAAAATTCAAAAACACTGCATCAATAGATTCAATACAATTATATATATGAAAGAAGAAGAAAATAGAAAAAAAGGGAACAAAAAAAATAGAGAAAAGTCAAACTGTGTATCAGACAGTGGCGGAGCTATCAAAAGCTAATGATATTGTTACTGTAGTTTGTAGGTTTGCCGTCTACACCAAAACTTGCTTCAAGACGTAAGCCCCTTACAAGCTACAAGACGTAAGGGCAAAAGCTCTCATTTTTGGCCTTTTGGCAGATGGTAAGGACGAGATTTTTAGCAGTACAAAGTTAGAACTGTAAAATTGAAGGCGGCAGTGGGTAGAGGAGAAGAAAACCATCTGACTTCCCTTTTTTATTTTTATTGATAATAAAAATGTGTCATGATTTTATTAGATCATTTTATTTTATGTGAGATGTATTTTATTCATTTTATTTTTAAATCAGATTAAATTTTTTTAAATTGGACTTATAAGTAATTAATCTATAAGATCAAAATAATTTTATAAAGGGGAGGCCAAGATAATTTTTTAGAGAGGGGGCCAACACAAGATGAGATTAATATCATCCTATTAAATCATAAAAAGCACATGGAAGACCCTTCAAGATGGTGTGGACTCTTCCTCCACCATGAGGTGCCACCCCCTCAGTAGTGTACACAATGAATAACGCCACAAGCATAATAAGGATTATTCTAATGGCTAGTTAATCAACATAAATTAGGAGTTGAGACACATAATAAAGTAAAACACATAAAAAAAAAATTCGAGATTCTGAATCGCTTAACTTTGGTTACGAGTATCAGAATCGTGCATATCCAATTTGGAAAGTTCCTTTTGGCGCGCACGTTATGATCACTAGCTACGCCTAGTTGTCCCCGTTTTGACTTTGAAGTCAGACGTTTTCCCTCCAATTCATTGATTTAAGTTTTTTTTTTTCATTTTGTGGTAATGTTTCGCTATCACTTTTAGAAATGATTCTTAATCTGGTTTGGGCCAAATTTTTGACAAGACACTTGTTTTATTATGTGTTTTACTTTTACACGATAATTGAGATTTTTTCTTTTTGGGCAAAGTTTTCATAATCTCGTGCTTCCTTTACTGTATCACCCCAATTTGAGGAATCTTTACTTTTTCTTGCCATATTTGTGTTGATATGCCTTCTCAAGATAGTGTAGCGCAATCAATGTAGAATCAGCCAACTCAGTATCATCAAACCCAAATCCCCTAAATCAATGAGCCATTGAAAAGTTTCTTGAGAAGGGAAAGCCACCTTCATAGTGCCTATATCAATTTATTTAAAAATGAATTACGAATGAACAAGTCATTCATGAGTAGTTATATCAAACTGGCTCGCTTTTGTAAATTTGATAGGGGGTGATCATACACCAAATGGTGTTCCCCTTGGATTTGCACCCTCTCCATGGTTGTAGTTCCCGTAGGGGTGTTGGTTAAGGAAGTGTTAAGAGACACAACCGTTTGATTGAGACAAACGATTGTGTCTCTTACCAATGATTGTGCCATTTACCAACCAGTATGTTGTGGTCTATAAATAAGGATCATTTGTCCAAAATAAACACACTTGCAATTCTTCTGTCCATCATCAACTTGTGAGAAAAACACCTTCACGAAATTGCCACCATATTGTGCAAACACACTTTATTTTTCGTTCATATTTACTAACAGTGGTATTAGAGCCTTATCATGACAGACGTGTTGTATTCTAGCATAGAGAAAACCATCAATAGGCAAGTGCTTGGTTTGACAACCAGACTTGCATATTACAATCACTTAAGTATGATTTTAGACCCAAGGAAAAAGCTTTCCAAATCACGGTGGGAGGCCTTGAATACACTAAAAATTTGTAAAATTTAGTTTCTAGTTAATACTTTGAGGAAAACTACTAGAGGATCTTCACTGAGAGGACAAAAAACTTAACTGTCTAAAACAGAGAATAATAGAGAAAATTCAAAAACTTTTTCGGCTGGTCACTGGAACCCCTCACCACTGCCGGGGTTTGAGAATGTCGGGGACATGTCGGATATTGCGTCGTCACTGTCTATTATGCCAGAAGGGAGTGAAGATCCAAGTTTAATCAAGATGGAACTTAGTGCACGTGGGGATGAAGACAACAGAAATGGTGTTCTTTCGACCAACGATCATCAAAACTCAAATAATTATGTAACTGGTTAAGGAGAAAAATGACCAAAACTCGTCCAAGAACCTTAGAAGATGCTCGGAAGAAGCAGCAAAACGTTGTTTTGAGAGTAGCGAACGATGTCATTTCATTTGAATTGAAGTGGCACCAAACGGCTCAAAAATGAGTTCTAATTTCAGCCCACTTTGCTAAAACCTGTGAACTTGTAGCAGATTGGGCTTAAGCCCATGCGCAGGAGTCTGGCCGTGAGCCGACCCACATTCTGAAGCTGCACACCGATCCGCTGATCATGCCGTTGATCGAGCCAAAAACTGATCGCTATGCCTGAAGGCCCTAAACCGAGTTTGAACCACCTAACTCAGTTTTCTGAATCAGTTTGGACCAATCTTTGTGTTTTTTACTGTTATGAGTCATTTCAACCTCAATTTGATTTGTTCAAGAGTTGTTACGCTCTTGGTTCTATGCCAAATCACCAGAAACTCCTTGAAAAAGGAGAAACTTCAAGGCACCATTTCAATTATTCTCCTTATTTGAAGTATAGTAGGAAGATTTTGGGGCAATCATCTTGGATTAAATTCAAGGATTATTATTATTAATTTCATTAAGTTGTAATTATTTAATTTCCACAGTTTTAACTGTATTTGTAATAAAACACATCTATTATTTATGTATTTATGTTGTTAATATTAATGTTTGTTATTTATGGCAATGGAAAAAGGTATTGATTCCTCGGGGATTGAAAAACTAAATCGAGGGGATTTCTGGGCTTGGAAGAGGCATATAATTTTTCTTCTAATTCATGAAAAGATCTTGTATACACTAACAACATCAAAACTATCTAAAAATATGAAAAATGGCCAAAATATAAGTGGAAGCGGCGTAAGAACCAAAGACAAATGGGAAGAACACAATACTGGGCGCCTTAATTTTAGATTGCATGGATGACAAAATCATTCCTCTTTTCAAAAATTATGAAACTGCTACGGAAATCATGGATGCAATTGAAGGAAAGTATAGATTAAAATCTTATACTTATATACAATTATTGTTAGATAACTATAATAGGACTTGCATGAAGGAGGATGAAAGCATGAGCGATCATGTAATTGATTGCAATTCGATGCTGGTCAACCTCTAACTGATCAAATGTAAGTTATAGCCATATTCAATAATCTTTCTTCCTCTTAGGATCACATTATTACTTCCTTAACACATAGTGTAAATGAAATAACAATAATTTCACTCCCATGAAGCGAAAACAGTTCAAGAAAAATAAATAGTTGAAAAAGACATAAAATAAACTATTTAATGGAAACTGTTTTAAGTGTGGAAATAATGGTCATTACCAATCACAATGTACTAATAAAGAAAAGCAAAAAAAAAAAAAATTGTGATGACAGCTTCAAAAGTAATGTTTGTGGAACCAGCGTCAGATTCATGGTGGGGTTACTCTGCAGCAACAAGACATATTTGCAAAAACAAATAACTATTTTTTCACAAAGAAACAAATAGGAGAGCACATAGTGTATATGGACAACAATACATATTGCAATGTCTTGGGGCAATGTAGCAAATTTTATATAAATGGTTCTGCTATTTTGCTTAATGATGTAATGTATGTACCTAGTATTCGTAGGAACTTAATATCTGTTCCTGTACTAGATCAAAAGAATTACACAGTTTAGTTTAAGTCTGGAATCGTGATTATTCGTAAAGGTAATGTATCAGTGAAATGTGTGAAAAACCACAATATGTATGTACTAAATATTGATATCAATAATGAAGTATCTATTTTGATTATTCGAATGTGTCTACCAATTGTATATATTTATGGCATTTAAGATTGGATCATATAAATAAAAATTAAATAATAAGAATGTATAAAATTGGATTAATAGCACAAATAAGTTCAGACGATTTTGATATATGTAAACTATGTATAAAAGGCAAATTGAGTAGTAAATCATTTTTCAAAAGTTTGATTTCCCCAATAAAGGGTTGATAATTTGTAAAGTCATTAATAAATTGATTAAGGAAAGCCTCAGAAATGCCTTTAGAGGAAGTACTTAATAAAAACTCAACGTAGGTCAATACATACGTTGTGTATTCGACTGAAATCATCAATTGTGGCAGGAATATTTATTCAATCACGAAAAATTGATGCCCTTCACTAAAGGTATAGTGAAGTGAAGTCACATCTAATATGTGGTCAATGGAAGCACATATAGTAAAGGGTGCAGTCAGATAAGATAATGATGAAAGCATGCACATATAAAGGCTTGTAATGATTGCCGCCGATCTACAGGAGGTACAATTGAGAGTTGAATTGTGGAAACCTTGGAAAGTACTTAGGTAAGATACTCAACTATGGATTCATCACCGTTATTGTGTATTCAAGCAGGAGATGTAAATTTGAGAGGTGGTGATCACGCACCAAACTGTGTACTCCTTAGATTTGCATCCTCTCTATGGTAATGGTTCTCATTGGGGGTTTGGTTGAAAGACACAACAGTTTGATTGAGTCAAATGATTGTGTCATTTGCTAAGCAGTGTATTGTGGTCTATAAATAGAGATAATTTATGTACAATAAATATTCTTGCAATTCTTTTGTCCATCTTCAACTTATGAGACAAATACTCTTACAAAAGTGTTACCATATTATACAAATTCACTATGTTATTCGTTTATATTTACTAACCGCTTACTCACAAGTTACTTATGAGTGGCTTGTATCGTGCCACAACAAGATAGCTTGGGCCACCAAATCACTTAAATCGAGCCACCACAATTATAACTTACAAAAAGAGATACCTTTTAATTTTATAATAATAGGAACAAGGGAGGAAAGTTTCCCCTCCGAAGGGAGAGGGAGGACCTCACACAACCTTTCCACATGAGGGAATTAAGGAGTTTCATTTTTTTTCATCATTATTTATTTACTTTTAGTTTGTTGGTTTCTTTAATTTCTTTTATTTGATCAATTTACCATCTCAATTATTGTTACTTTTATGAGGTTTTGGCATTGCACGTACATCGTTACATGTCAAATGTTGGTGCGTTTCACGTGTCCATTGGCTTTTGCGTCTCGTGATAAACCTGCTGTTAGCAAATTTGATAGAAAAAAAAAAATAATCATCATTTACCATTTGACTCCACGTCATCAGTCCCTTATAATTTATCGTAGTAACATTACAAATAGAATAATTTTACATATAATCGTAAAGTATACAATCGTCGTGTAATCATTTTGAAAAAGAGTAGGGTCTACTATTAAAAAATTAATTTTTTTCATATAGATTCCATGTTTTATTTACTTTTTTCAAAATAATTACGTAGTAATTACACAATTCACGATTAGTAACGCTAATCTCTAAATTATTATGACAGAAAAATTGTGCAAAAATAAAATTTATATATAAACGGATATATTCTCCTGTAACAAATTAGATCTATCTTATAGTAAAAATAACCTTAATTAATACAATAAATCACTCAATTTATGATATTTTTTTTTATATAATTTCTTAATAAACCTAAGACTTCTTTTTTTAAAAAAATAATTCTATTTGAAAGTCTTTACATCGCACATCATCCACGTGACATAATTTTATTAAAAAAAATTGAAATTTAAAACTTAAAAATTAAATTATATCATATAAATGATATTTGGTGTAAAAATATTGAAATAGTATTAGTCTTAAAAAAAGAAATTCATATAATTTCTTAACGGTCGGATACATGGTGCTTGCGTTTGTTGACAACTACGCTCCTCCGGACCACCACAATGCAATTAAGCTGAAACACCCCAATTTAATCGCTCCACGTATGAACATACGTAGCATAAGTCGTCCAATCTAATCTTATTACCGACTTCGATCATCTCATTCCTTTTCCTCTTCACATTTTAACGCATATCAAAGATTCAAAAGGCCTGCTGGCTAAATTAGTGGGCATGGTCCACATTGAATTCTTAATTTGGTCAATGAACATGGGATATATACAATCTTGTCTCTTGTCGCTTTATACATCCTGCTATCTTTTTAACTCAACTGATTCCAAGTTTATCCTCAGTTACTGACATGATTTATTGGTGTAAGTAAAATTCTTTTCATCAGTCATTATTTATTCCTTCACATTTCATATTTTATGGAAAACACTCCTACATCTTATAAAAAATATTTTATTATTTATGAAAAAAAAATTATAAATATAGAATGTGAAAATAAATAATGACTGATATATAGAATTACTCTTCTGTAATTTAGTACGAAGTTGCCACCCTAACCATCTGTAACTGGTCCCATGTGGTCAGAATTCACCTTCCATTCCGCTTCAATACCATGCCAATTGCCAATGTTCAAATGTGGCTGCTCTCTCTAAAAGAGTAAAACGTGTCCTTGTTTTCTTCTACGCCCTCTAATTTGTACACTTTTTTTACATTTTTTGAATGCTTCCTTTAATCCCTTATAAAAGGGGTCTGAATTGGGTACCCTCAAAGGTAAAAGACATACTGGCATACTGGCACAGTCCTCTTTTAAGGCTGGCTCCCTTCAATCTTCTGGAAATTGCAACCAAAACTTGATCTTTCTTCCTTTTCTTCTAATTTCCATAACCTATTTTCAAGGTCTCTCTCCCCAAAATGGAAAGAAGCACAGCACTCTCTCAGATGTTACTCCTCCTGATCATGTCTGTGCAGCACCTGGCACTGGCAACCCCAACGACAGTGAACACCTCGTCCAAGTACCAGATCGCATGCACAATGTGCTCCGCATGCGACAACCCTTGCAACCCAGTTCCCTCACCCCCACCGCCACCCTCGCCGCATCCACCGCCGCCACCATCACCCACCGCTGTCAACTGCCCGCCACCTCCGTCCCCACCAAGCTCCGGCGGCGCCGGAGGCGGCTCCTACAACTACTACTCCCCACCCCCACCATCTCAGCCCACCTACAGTTACTACTCCCCACCACCACCGGTTATTGGTGGCACATTCTACCCCCCGCCGACAAATAACAAAAACTACCGAGCGCCGCCACCCCCTAACCCCATTGTTCCCTACTTTCCGTTCTACTACCACGTCCCTCCCCCTTCATCTGTTGGCAACTCTCTGATCAAGTTAATGGGTTCCTTGGTTTATGCTGTCACTGCTATTGGGTTTTCCATTTTCGTTTGCTTGTTCTGATGGTAAATAAAAAAGGGTGGAATAATGTGACGGATGAGCAGATCTAGCTAGGAAACTTGCAGGTGAGAGACAGGTAATTCGTTGGAAGAAGTTCAGTATTTACTGAAGTGAGATCTGAAAACCAGGAATTCTGACTCAAATCAGGTAATCGATAATCACTCTCTCTCACTCTTCTCGACGTCGTCTGTGATTTGTCGACAAATTGTAACTATATATATATTTTATTTCCGATAAATACAAATTATTATGAAAATAAGACATCTTTTTCAGGAATTTGAGTCCCCCCCACCAACTGAGCTCTTAATGCATACGTGATTGTAGTTTATTTTCCTTAATTTGGGGTTGAGTTTGGTGATGATGGACAGTATGTATATTTAAGGTCAGTTCAGTCAACTTGTCGTCAACTAATCAGATATGCTAATAAGAGTCACTGTCCTGATGAATTTTGCTATCTGATATTAAAGAGGGTTTTGGGTTCTGATCTGAATATAAAATAATTACTGGACCATTCCAGCATATAATTGCAGATCGACCACACTTTATCTACAACTACTTGTAGAGAAGTCCCGGGTTTTCATTTATAACATCAACTGGTTCAAATTCAATAGATTTCTGAAGAATTTGAACTCTAAATTTGCAGTTTAAGAATTGGTTCGAATTCACAGAGCAGTTTTAAGATTTTTTTCCCCCCTAAGCAAGCAAATTTCTATTAAAAAGGAAAAGGATGATACATGAGGAGGGGTTGAGTTCCCAACAAATGCCCCAGTACAATAACCACAGTGCAAAAGTGGTGGAAAAAAAAAAAACGAGTTTTGGGACCAAATTTTTGGTCTGCACCCATGCCCTATAAAGACGGTAGTTAGCAATTCGGAAAGTTATGTGAACTATGAAACCACCGCTGATGGCGATGGAACCTCCGTTGGAAGTGGTGAAAGTTGTGGGTAATCTGCAATTTGTTGTCTTTAAATGTTTTTTGAAGAGATTCGTATTCCTCTTTTCAAGATCATTGATTAGGAAAATCGATAACATAATCAAAAGCACGGCATCAGATGGACTGATATGCGGCCAGTC
The DNA here is from genome assembly GCA_961763995.1 of Juglans cinerea. Classification (NCBI taxonomy): domain Eukaryota; kingdom Viridiplantae; phylum Streptophyta; class Magnoliopsida; order Fagales; family Juglandaceae; genus Juglans; species Juglans cinerea. The sequence goes on from CAUIVZ010000010.1 coordinate 11,875,650, forward strand.
ATCTATCTCCCCACGTATCTATGGTGGCGTGTGGCAACCACACGTCGGTGGTAGGGAGGCGAGGTAGGACAGATCTGGAAGATCTCAACGTAGAGGATCTGCTAGTACGGTGCATGTAACCGGCGGAGGCGTTGTGGTGCGGGAACAAGCCGCTCGTGAGGGTCATGCTCTGAGCTTTTTGGCGCGATTCTGTTTCGTCCAGTAAATCGGCGACTGTAGGATGGCGTGGTGGGGCGCATGTCGACTGATGGCGGCCAGAGTGCAATAGATCTGACCAAAACCGAACCGGTGGAGGGGGAGGAAAAAAAAACATTACCATGAAAGTATATACACATTACGAAAATGGAACGGGAAGAGAATGGAACGGAATGGAATGGAATGGGTGTATACACAGCTCTACCCACATCTCCAACAAAGACACTTAAAATGATTGAGTTTTCTAGAGTGAAGGGATCCTTTGTCCATCGAACAAGTCTGAAGCGAAAAGCGCAATCCAAGTCAGTTTTGAGAATTCATTAGTAAAGCTTAATTGGCTACTGAAAAAATATTCCAATTAGAAGACCGACATCAGATGTCCCCTCAGGAGATGCTCTTCGTTTGCTTTTTGTTTTTTGTTTTTTGTTTTTATTCTTTTCTAAATGTGAAAGATTTGATAAATATTTTAATCAAAAAATAATTATATAAAATAAATTCATAAATAAGCGACGTTAAATTGACGGAATGTTTTTAATTGATGAGACTGAAACTACTTCATTCTGGTCTTACGATCCTCAAAGTTGTGGCTAATTAAGCTTTGAATCAACTCTGTCTGAATTAACATTTTCTCTCTCCGAATGGTGAGTCCATAATAAATAGAATCTTTTTTAATTTGAATATCTGAGGCACATCATGCAATGTAGTTCCAACCAATGACGTTGTACACGAAGGCTCTGGAAATGTCTTGATCATTTGGTTTAGAGATATTTTATTTGTTTAATAAATTTGGATGGTCCAGCCAACGATTAGGTCCGGTTTGGATATGTTTATCTATATCATTATATCATTACAATTTTTTTAAATTTTTATAATAAATATAATCAATAATTCAATTTTTATAAATTTTAAAATAATAATAATATTAAAAAATAATATTTTATTTAATTTTCGTCTTTCATCTCAACTCATTATTTAAACCGTAACTTTAGTTGCACATAGGTAGTAAGAAGCGTTGAGAAGAGTTATAAATAGTCATGAGTAGAGATTGAAATGGATTTGTAAGACTCATTAAAAATAGTTTGAGTTGTTTAAAGGAATGAAATATGTTAAATTGTTGATTTTTGAATAACAAGTTAAAAAAAGTGTGGGTCCTGATTTGAGCGTTAATGGAGTCATTTCACGCAAACAGTATAGAAAATCACATAAATTAAATTTGAGCTATGTTCCAATTAATTGGATGGAAGACTACTAGAATATCTCAGAAGAGTTGAGATATCATGAATCCCCAAACTAATAACATTGTATTTTATCTTTTTTTAATTCAGGACATAACATTGAGTACTGCAGACTCATCTTTTTCCTTAAAAGCTAATGATAATGCTGGGAATTTTGAGAGTGTGCCACGTGTCCTATCCCACCCATCAAGTTGCTGACAGGACTTTGTGTGTTTCTTCTCACTTTTCCCTGTGCTATAACGAATGTAATCTGTCAGTAAAGAATAATACTTGCAGTTGTGAGTATAGAAGTACCGTATAGTTATTTTAAAAAAAGTAAATAAATATAAAATTCATATGAAAAGAAATTAATTTTTTAATAATAGACTCTACTATTTTTCAAAGCAACTATACGACATTTACGTATTTCACCATTATATGTAACGTTACTCAATGTGCCAAAAAGTTTTTACCTTTCTCCTCTAACTCCTCCGTGTTCAAAAAAGTGGCATGCCCTTCTATCAACAAAAGAGAGAAAATATTAGAAAATAAAACAGAAAAACATAAAGACCTTTTTTTTTTTATCAAGTGGTCCAAATTTTAAGTTCAATTCCATATATTACCCTTTGGTTCATTGACTGTGAGGTGGAAGTCAGAACTCCGAAAAGCCACATTGGTTTTGAGAATGATTTATAATTCATATAACCCAAATACTTTTCAAAACTAAAAGAGAGAGAATCAGATCTCTACACTTTATAACATAAAATACACACTATATACTTCAATATTAAATAGTAAATATAATAAGGTCGATATATTATAATATGTCATATCTATCTGAAGAATAAATATATATAGAAATCACTATTGGTAGTATCCATTTTGTACACATGATGTGTCATCATATATATTACACATCTCCCCAAATGAGTGTTGGGAACAATCAACTAGAAGCAGTCACGTAGTGAATGTAAAGTGTACACTGTTATAATAACTTCTCTTGTATATCTGAAACGTAAAAAGTGTTAATAAAAATGAGGGACTTTTTTTTATCGTGAGAAACAAAATTAGGGAACAAATAAATAAAAGAAAAAGAAAATGTGGAGGGTAAGAAAGGAGGTGGGGGACATGTGATGTAGTGACCACAATAATAGCTGGAAGGCAGGAAACATGAATGATGGATGGTGGAGGGGTCCAGTCTTTTAGGCAAAGGGTATCCAAAGTTCTCTCTCTCGTCAATACTAATATAAACAATAATAATATTACTCATCATCTCAATTTTCATTATCTTTTCATCTTATAATGTAGTATTAAATGTTTAAAAATTATTTATTACATTTTACTGTGAACCTATCATTTAATGTCACATCATGAGATAATGAAAAGATGATGAAAGTTAGGATGATGAATATATTTTTTTTATAAACAAATGACAAATTGGTATCTCTTTCTAATCATTTATGATAAGGAAAGATGAAATGCTAATCCGTGAAAGGTGATTCATGAAAGAAACCAATAATATCAAAGTTTTGAATTACATTTGGGTGGTCATATTAAAATGAAATAATTTTATATCGATATTGTTTCAAGATAATCTATATATAGATAAATTAATTATATATGCATAAATTATATTTTAAAATAATATCAATGCAAGTCTTAAAAAATTAAAACATATATTTATAAAACTCAATAATACTTCTACGTTCTCAGTCTAGGTATTAAAAAAAATAATCACTCATCTTCATAACGAAAATGGGAGTAGGGATTTGATTTTCAATTTTCGAGAAAAGAGGATGAAAAAAAAGTTAAGAAAATAGTTTTCAAATGTGAGAATTTGAGTGAAAATTACGAAAATACACAGAAAATACAAAACTCCACTAATTTCGGCCGGTATACTGAAAACCGATCGGTATTGACCGAAATGCACCGGTACGGCTAGTATTTGACCTGGTACGACTAGTATTTAACCCGCTACAAAACACATCTTTTCTGTGCCGATCACTATCCAGCACGATATATACGGTACGGCACAATATTTACAACTATGGAAAAAAACACTATTTTCATGGGCCCAAGATTTCTTAGGCCTGCTTACATGCATGTAAAAGTTCCATGAAAAAAATAAAGCTAAAAATAATAAAATCATAAAACTATGCTGAAATTACTACAAGTTCATAATTTCCTCCTTTTTTTTTTTTTTATGGGTCAAGCTCATAAATCCCATTTTAGATTGATAGTTCAATATTAGTAAAATATTGAATTATATTCGAACACCCATAACATCAGTGGGGGATTTGGGGATCATAAATGCAACTGATAGCCTAAAAAATGTAAAAATAAATGCAAAGGATATCCGGAAATTTAAAAGTAAAGGGTAAATTATTTAAAATTTTAAACCAATGACACTACGGATGAGATTAGTGAAGACCCATTAACGGTTAAAGAACAAACACAATATGTTTGTTTGAGAATATGTTTTTAAAAGAAATCACATTTGCAGTCATAAAGTATGCACATGCCACACAATCTTTTTAAAAAAATGAATAAATATGAGACTTACATGAAAAAATTTAATTTTTTAATAATGAATCTCACTCTTTTTCAAAATGATTGCACGGCGCTTGCACACTCCACGACTGTACGTAACATTACTCTTGTTAAGAAATTTTAGGCCCAAAACAAAAAGGGAAAAATGATAGCCCCAAAATGTTGAACACAAAAGAAGAAAGGTCAAGTTTTTTCCCCTTCTCTAACATTGGGTCTGTGGGTGGTCATGAATGACTGCAAGGCCTTGACTTGAGTCTCTTTAGTTGGGTGCCGAAAGTGGGAAAAAATAACCCAAGTTTAAATTTGGGAAAAAAAAATACAATATAAACTTTTTGAAAATTATTAGGGGGGTAATTTGGGCTTTTTAAAGGGAAAATGGAGTTTACATTGCCATATTTTTTTTAATTTAGGTCGAAATTGATAATTTAGAGAATAATTATAAATTTTTCAAGGGGTTATGTATAATTTTCCCTTAAGTTTCTTTCCCTAACTTTTGAAAGCCCATGACCCATTGACTCCCACAAATCCCCCTTCTCTTGCTTACCATCTCTTTGAATCCACTTTCTTGTTAACCGTAAACCCCTTGAGATAGTAAATGGTATCAACCGTTCGATTGACACATATATGTTGGGCAACTCGTTGTGGTTCTCTTCGGCCTCTTACCCAACTTCTTACATATACGCTTCAATTACACGAAGATCTAATCAATGAAAAACTAATATTGGATTATATATTATGCGTTTACGTCTCTTTCACTTTAGTTCTAAAGTTCAAGAAAGATAATTTTTTTTAAAAATTTCGTAATTAAAAAATAATTTTTTCATATAATTTTATATTTATTTTTTTTTTAAAAAAGAGTACGCGAGATTTACGTATTTTAAAACTGAAATGTATCCTCCAACAATAATGGCCGTTAAAAGGAGTTATGATGCTTTCATTGAAGCAATACTGCCCTCTCGTACCACGAATTTAGTTTAGGATATTGCGGGTTTGGAAAAGAGAAATAATATTGGTAGTTATAGAATATGTAAGTATCGTGTATTCCTTTTGAAAATACTCGTACCACTCTATTTTAAAAGAAATACGTGATACTTATACAACTCATAATTATATTTAACATTACTCGAGTTTTATTTGGATTTATTTACTGTTCATCTTCTTCATCAGGTGTACAACTTTGGTGTAGTACACAGAAAACAACATCAGATTATCTCTCTGAAAACTCTCCTGCTTCAAATGATTCAAGACAGATAGCAGGAATGCAGCTTATGTGCCAGGTTTTTGTTTTTGCAGTTTCTAAACTAGATTGTTAAGGCGACAGAGCACTGTTGAATGGTCATTTTCTTCACCGGTTAACCTAACCGCATTAATACATAACCTTGATCCTTGGAATAGCAAAGCTTTGTCATGTCAATCATACAATACTTTGTATATACACTTATTATAGATAGCATCATGTAATTTAAGTCAACAATGTGTGGGTCCAAAGAGAAACACCGAATTCATTCACATCTTAGGATAGCATTTAATACCGATAAATAGCGCACGAGTTTTGCATTCTATCTATTGAGATAAATTAAAAAAGTAGGTGACCGTCTTAAATGTAAGAGCACTGGCACTACCGATTGCCAAGTTTAAATTTTGACTAGAATTTCAATCTTAATTTTTTGTTAGATGAATTCATATTAGACTAGTTATTTTAAAGTCAAAATAATAATATAATATTATATATTTAAATAATTTTTTTAAAATTTTTTTAATTTTATAAATACACTTCATATATTAATTAATAATTAAATTTTTACTTAAAATTATTATTTCCTAACTATTTTTTTCCTCAACCTAATTATCCAACAAACACATACAAACCAAACTTTCTTTCAGCTTAAAATATAAATAAAAACAATGACCCGAATTCTCAAACCTATTGGAAAATATATAAATAAAGAAATAAGGAGAAAATGAAAATATCCAAAATGAAAATCGAAGAAGAATGCACAGAAGTGGAAAACATTTCCTACGAGGGAGAGAAGAGTGAGGGAAAGAGAGAGGGATGGTTGGTGGAAAATATTAAAATAATTATTTGATCTGTGAACAGTAACTCTCCAAATATGACCAGCCACCTTAATTTACTGTAGTTCATATCTTGAGCTTTAGTAGTTTGGCTAGTTCAATGTAGATGATTTTTCTCATACCTAGCCAAAATATGAAGATACATTGGCATTTGACTAGTCCAATGCCAATGCTCTAAGATACTACTTTAACTAGATATTAATTTGAGCGGATAATTTAGATGAGAAAAATGATATTTAAAGTGTTTCGTATATTTCTTTTGAAAAATATAGATAAATTTGAAATCCGCGTATAAAAATAATTTTTCTAATGGTGAATCTCACTTTTTTAAAATGGAGTGTGCGAGACTTACATATAGGAGTGGCAATTCGTGTTTTCGGATCGTATCAAGTCATGAATATTTGACTATATAAGTCAACCCGAACCTAACCCATAAGCTAAACGTGTCAAATTTTCAAACTCTAACTCGACCCATTTAAATAACGGGTTGTGTTATGTCACCCGTCTTGACTCATTTAATAATTAATTAGAAATAGGTTAATATGACACGACTCATTTAAACTCGTTTCATTTAAATGGGTTGAATTAATATGCATAACTCATCTGACCTAATTATTTCTCTTAAAAATTAAAATCTATATTTATTAGTACCCACAATATCTTTTTAAAAAAATAAAACTGCCTACTAACAAAAAACATTAATATTTTTTAAATTATAACATATAATAAAACCAATATTACAAACTCTAAAACAAATATGAGCATAGGTCCATAATTACAATCTTAATAATAAAAACATAATCATACTGAGAAATATCAATGTTACAACTCAACAATAATAAAATTGTCATTTTGAAATAAAATCTAAACGGGTCAAAACAGGTTAATTTCAGGTTAAGCGGGTTGACTCGTTATTTATTCGTTTATAAATCATATCTTAATAGGTCAACTCATTTTGACTCAAACTCGTTAACATCAAATTCAAATTTGCTAATTTCGTGTCGTGTTCGTATTAAATTCACGGATCGTGTCACATATTGTAGAGGTGGGCAGCGGGGCCCCGCAGCCCCACCCCACATCTAGCCCCCCTAGCGGGGGCGGGGAGGGTCCAACCTTACCCTGCACTTATATATTTTATTATATAAATATATATTTATACTATATATATTTATAAATATTTATTATTTGCACTATATATAAATATAATAATATGTATTAAGTAGAACTTTTACTTAATATTTTGTATAAGTTGTAGTATAGTATGATGATCCTTTTATAGATTGCTAAGACAATACAAGAGTCTCACATTGCTTAAGTGTGAGACTTGCATTGTGAAGACAATCTATAAGAGGATAATTCTACTACACTACAACTTACACAAAATATACACTAGCAAATTTAAAAACTACGTCATTTTTAAATTATAGTCATATTTACAAATTTAAATTTATAATTTGGGTTTAAAAATGTATTTTTGATCACTTTTGGACACAAGAATAATTTTTGGACCTAGTGGACTACAGTCCATTATTACGGGGGGGCGGGGAGGGGACTACCCACCCCTAACATATTGCCACCCTTACTTGCATACCTTAGGATCATATCTAGCATCATTCAATTTAGATTCGTGTTCAATAACTAGCATTCAGGTTTGAATCAAGTATGTTATTTTTTAAACCACTTTCCATATTTATAAACATATTTTATAATAAAATTACTTCAATTTCATTATCGCTATCTATTTCTTTAGAAAACATTTTTTCTTAATTTATTTCTTCGCTTATTAGTGTACATCAACACCAAATAGAGAAAAGCAAGTGCGTGATAACATATAAAACAAAGAGTAATGCTAGAAAGAAGTCACTATAGCAGTGCACACTTTGCATTCACTGCGTAGCTACTTCTAGTTGATTGTTCCCAACACTCACTTGGAAAGATGTGTGGTCTAGATGATGCTACATCATGTGTGCAAAATGGATGCTCCCAATAGTAACTTATATCTATATTTATTCTAAAACAAAAGTTATATGAAACGGATACTTGGATGTTGAAAAAAAAAAAAAAGAAGGAAACAAGACATATGCCAACTCTTGAAATCCTTGTCGATGGAAGCAGTGTAAGGAGTTTGCTTCGATTATCCTCTTGTTGTAATGGACGATAAGATGTTGGGATGGAGGCAGGTTCTTCGATGTTTTGGAATTCGATTCCGGAAATCTCAATGTTGAGAGTTTGGGGTTTGAGGATGTTCAATCTAGAGCTCATTGCAACCCAAAGGTCAAAAGGTTCTTACGAGTCATGGCTTTTTAATTTTCAACAATTATAAAGTTTTGAAGGCTCACTCAATTATTAGAATAGTAGAAGTATTATCATTTCATTTATATTTTCGTGGGTATATGTATCATTAGAAGAATTAATTAGTCATTATAACTCTTATAACAAGTATTTTGAGAATTGGATTTAGAATTTTTATACTTTTTGTTTGAATTCTAAGGTTTAGAGTGGGAGAGAGACATGCACGTAGAATGAACCCTACAAAATTTATAACTACCGTGTTGAATTTCTTAAACAACATTAAATGTTCAATAAATTTATAGGACCTATTTTATATTTCTATTTCACTCTTATTATGGGAACTCTTGGAAATTCAAATCCAAATGAATTGACTAAACTAAATGGTGTATCATTTGATCAAGTGGTGTTTCGAATAAATAGGTCAATTTAACATGAGTTAATGTGTTGACCGATTATTAACTTGTTACTTTGATTGATTTATAAACTTAATTCAACCAAATCTTAAATCTAATGCTTTGCACTTTCTAATTATAAAAGGGAAAGGACAAAGCGTAACGATTCAAAACAAAATGTCTCTTGGTAATATTTGTACCTCTGATAAAGGACGAACCAATATCGCCCTAGACGTTGCCCCCAAATTGAACATAATTTAAGGAAAATTTATTGAAGTAAGTTCTATTTAATAAAACGGTACGAATTGAAAAAAAAAATCATGAAATAGAAGACATTTTCTTTTCTCAAATTATTTATTTATTTTTTTAATAAAAAAAAATCATATCCGCGTTAGTATCCGACCAAACCGATTGTACCAGCAAAACTCGAATAATAATCACTCTTGCTTTCTCAATAATCCTATAAACCCAAAAAAATAAAAAACAGCGGGAAATACGAATTTCACATTCCCTCTTATTTTCTTGAGAAAATAGAAACATTTTATATAATAAATTTAAAATAAAATTATATTGTAAATAAAATGTAAAGCGTAGAATTGAATTCAAAGAGACAACATTAGCAAAAATAGGATCAATTTCCAATTCTTACATTGTTACAGTTGTTGGAAGTTGAAACACTCAGAAGAACCATTTTGTCCCAAAAGAACAGTTAGTGACAATACTCTAAAATGACTGTGATTAATAGAATAAGATACACTTGCAAGAAGGTTAGGACCCCCACATCCAGCTCCTAAAATTTCTACCAGAGAGAGCCATAAGAGAGAGCCATCAACAGCACAGCCGCTTGTTCCTCCTCCCCCAGCTTCTTCCTCTGCATCAACACCTCTCTTCCCAAAGCCATCAGCCTCTGCTTCGTATTATCCCCTATCTTATTACTTCCACAAAAACTTGTTTTCTTGGGCTTTTTGTCCTCTTTGTTCAAACCCAGAGCAGCCCTTCTCTTCTTCCTGCTTCTGATCCCACACGCATTACACAGTGACTGCAAAATCAACATAGAAGATACTCAGCTCACAAAATAAAAATAAAAAATCTGATCGAAACCCCAATGTAAATCAGGGATTTTTTTCTGGTTTACCTTGGGACCAGCTGGGCCGCCTCGCCATAGAGGTGTCTTGGAGGTCCCGCAGTCGGCGCAGGTTTTTGTGTGGCTTTCTTCGGATGAAACCCCCCCATTTGGGCTTTTGGTATTCACGACCTCGGACTCCGATCCCTGCACCAGAACACGAAATCAGACTGATCAACGACTTTTCACGATCAAGATCACAGATCAAACAGCGAAAGAAGGCCATGATCACTCACTTTATCGCTCAGATCTTCCATCTTTTCGCAATCTATTACAAAGATTCGAATCAAAACAAGATAAGATAGCCGAATAAGAAGCTGAAAGCGGACGACTCCTTAAACCCCCTACGATACTCGGAGGAAACGAAGAACTATTCGGATCAAAACAGGAGATCAGAGACACCACTACATCAAATCAGAGCGAGAAAGCACCACAGGAAATGACGCTTATTCCTCAATATAAATGAGAGAGAGTGAGAGAGAGAGAAGGAGAATCTATTGGTTGTTGAATCGGAAAGTATGAGAATCTAAAAGAAACCGACATGCAGTGAAGGAGTGCGAAGGACTGTGTATGCGAGCTCAGAGAAAGAAAGAGAGAGAGAGAGAGGACCGACACGCGCACCAGCTGCAGCAGATCAAGATAAAAAGACCACCTTATATAAATGGGACGCGAAACCCTAGCCCCCATGGCATATAGTAAATAACATTATTGCCCCTACCATCTATAACAAAAAAATAATAATAATAAAACCTGCTCTCTTTTTCTTCTTTGTTTTTAATATATCCAAAAGAAACACCCGCCAAAAATTGAATAAAAAAAAAGGGTTATAGTGAAATGAAAACAAAAAGGGCGCCAAGTAAAAAACAAGGCCACTAAAATCTAAGTAGTTTGTTTTATTTTTTCAAGATTCTCTTCATTTTTGTATTCAAATACTACATTAGATTCAATAATGAAGAATAATTCTATTTACGAGATATACAATTTACGATATATAAATTTGTATATCTCGTAAATATTACACAAAAATAATTCTATTTATTTGTATCTCAAATATTACATGTGAAAGTGTAAATCTTATCATTAAATATGGTTGGGCTCATATAATTGTAGAAAATATTTTTTTAAAAAAGAATTATAGAGAATTTTAATCCAAAGTTAAGATACCAATAATGTTAATGCATTTACACATTCTCCATTTTTGGTCATAGATGTAATAAGGTTCAAAAAATTAGATTCGGGTAGGAACCGATTAAATGAATCGGGAGATTCATAACAATTTTCAATTGATTCTTTTAATACTAATAAAAAATATTAAAAATTATATACAATTACAAATTTAATAAAAATACTCATTTATCTCCTCATTTTTTAGTTAACTAAAGAAAATAAATGACTATATGTTTTACCTTTCGATTTTTCTGCAATTCTTATTGAACACAATTATCAAAAAGTTAATATATATTTAGTTCTATCATATTTTTATATAATAATTTTTTTAAAAAAACTCAATTGTTAGACAACTTAAAAAATTGGATAGAATCAGTTTGAATTGGTTTAAATCGGTTGATTGAATTGGTTCAATGAATGATTCAAAAAATTCACAAAAATTTGTTCGATTTTCTTATTGATTCAATTTGAATTAGCCTAAATCGAACCATTTTTTCAAACATTGAATAAAGCTTCTCAAGGCTAACTTGTAGATTATTAAAAATCTCCTTTCCCCTTTGTGAAAATTTATAAGAAATTAGAACAAAGGGAGAAAAAATGACATAAGAGGGGAATCACATTAGCATTCTAAACTAATATATAATGGCAAAATCCTTTCAAGATTTGATTTTTTGAACTTGGTATCCTTAAATTCGTATGTCATTCCCATTAATAAAATAAGATCATTAAGGGTTTTTCGTTGGTTTTTTCCGCTCATAAATATCACTTTGGTCATTCCAATTATCAAATGAAATTTATGTGCAAGGTATGCAACTTTTCTTTTTCTTTTTAGCCATTTTAACAAAAAAAAAAAAACAAACAAATAGTAGAATGTCTAAGAAGGGTAATTACAAAGAAAATTTTAGTTTTGAATTCTAAATATGATTATCTCTAAAATAAAATGATGAGCATAAAGAGACATAAATAGCATTTTAGATAAATGAGTGTAGTTTTTTCCATCTTATTAAGGATAAATGGGAATGTGTTTAATAATTTTAAATTGTTTTGAAATGTTTCTTTTTAATTGGATAAAAGTAAGGTCTCACCTCACCTGTTTCAACGTACTGATGAAATGATTGCCACTCAATAATTTATTAATTTCATTACATTTAGGTTTGTTTTTTTTTTTGAGATGAGATGAGATGAGATGAGATGAATTGAGATTAAAGTTAAAAAGTTGAATAAAATATTATTAGAATATATTTTTTAATATTATTTTTATTTTAAAATTTAAAAAAGTTAAATTATTTATTTTATTTTGTATTAGAAGTTAAAATAATTATAATAATGAGATAAGATGTTTATTAAAAAAATAGTAGAGATATTTTTGAGAAAACTAGAAAGGAACTGATAGGGCTCCATAATTGACCAAATTCCGAAGCTGTACTTAGAAGCTGGATGTAACAGAACCAAAAAGCTGTGAATCATGATGGACACAAGAGAAAGGGTTTTTTTTTTTTAATAATTTTTTAATTATTATTATTATTATTATTTTATTTTATAAATGGCTGATTGCATTTTATTAATTTAGATAGATTTGAGATAGTGAGATGCGATGAGCTAGTTTTAAATAAAAATTAAAAGTTGAATAAAATATTATTATAATATTATTTTTTAATATTATTATTATTATTTTGAGATTTAAAAAAGTTGAATTGTTTATTATATTTTGTATGAAAATTTAGAAAAATTATAATAATGAGATGAAAAACTTTCACTATCTAAATATAGCCATTTTCATTTATTTTTAATTTGTCGACATTAGAATTCAACGACTAAGATTCAATCATATTATTTATCTTAACAATCATATTTTAACAACAAAGTATTGTAATTTATATTTTATAACGAATAGAAATTGAATTTAAGGAATTTTTTCAAACTTAGTCTATAGTTTGACAATTGGGTCTTGTTACTCATCATTCTACGCATTATAAACTTCGTCTATGGTGTAAATATTTTAAAATAAAATTTATCAAAACAACGATAACTTTGGCGGGAAACTCTTTACAAACATGTCCCACGTTGGACATGATGTCCTTCGTGACCAAAGAGTCAAAGACTAGTCTGCATTAAATAAATCGAAAGTTTTAAGGAGTTATCTGTACGATGCAGCCATATCATATGGAATTGAAATACAGAAAAGAAGAGAGCCAGAAATAAATATAATGTTCCTCGATAAAATAAGATTTGATTTATAAGATAATTACTGTATCATTGGTGCTAACGTATAAATTTAATTAAGGTTCTATTACAGATTAAATCTTACTATGTTAACATTGTCACATGAGTCATGAGTATGTCTCTTAAACTGATTTGTAAATAAAAAAATCTCATTCGTAAATTCAATTGATCTCTTTGGAGTATGGACAAGTCATCTAGCAAAGTGATGGATTGGGAGAGGATTGAATAGCATATCGCTTACAAATAATCTGTTTGTCTGCCTATATTTTGCCTGATATTTACAGTTTTAAACTGTGCATTATTCTCTTTGAAAAAATAGATATATCTAAGATTCACTAATTGAAAAAGAAATTCACACTTGTTGAGTTTTGACTTTTGATCACTTTAATTTGCATTTTATGTTGAATTTAACTTCAATCAAATCTTAGTGTAAATATCTTTTACACTTCAATAAAAGTTGATACATTAGCATTTCATCTAATAAAGCATAAACACATCCACTTCGGATTAAATCCATTTAGAAAATAAATAACTACCATAAAAATGTAAAATATAAAAAGATAAATAGCAACCCTCAAGCATGGCGGAGGCGAGATTAATGAAACTTTGAGGGAGCGAATTAGTTATATTATAATAGTAATTTATATTTTATAATCTTAATATAACAAGAAACATTATAAAACATAGTTTAAGAAAAAATATAAATATGTTAATCAACTTGAAGATGTTTAAAGATCTTAATGGTTGTAAAAAATTATGAATTACATGCAAGTTCTAATTTACTCTCTTCAATGGATAATACGAGTAATGTTATATACAGACTTAAAGTGTCAAAGTCTAGTATATTTTTTTAAAAAAATAGTGAGATTCACCATTAAAAAATAAATTTTTTTTATGTGAATCTTATATTTATCTATTTCTTTTAAAAAAAGTGCAAGAAAATATGCACATCCTAGAATTATATATAAAGTCATTTCAATTTTTCATTTGAAATTAAGGTCGTGAAAAGGAGTAAGGTTGAATAGAAAGAAATAAAACATACCTTTTTTGTTTTAGAAAAATACATCGTTTGACAGATTTTGTGGGTCAAACTTTTGAGTTAAAAAGATATAGATTTTATTAAACCTAAGAGTAAATTCTTTAGTTTTATAAAATAAGAAAAAAAAAACATCTATGCATATTTTTTTATTAAATTCTTTGGAAAGATCTATGAGTTTTTTTAAAATCGTAGAGATAGTTAGGTGTTATTTTGAAATTTTGTAAAACTTTTGTAAAGAAAGGGTAGAGAATTTTCTGATTTTCATTATATTTTGACTTTTTAAAGTAACAATTAATTATGAGGGATACACAGATAAAGAGAGACCCTTCAATTTACAACCACAAGATTGGGAGCATCAAAACTACTATAGAAGATGGTCCAAAAAGGAGGCGCTGTGTTCAAAGTTGTGTATATTGGAGAGATGCAATTCAAAAAAGGAAAAATATTTACATCTGCCCACACCGGCACACACTCAACATATTGAGTGTAAAACAAAAAAAAAAAGAAATGATGTGAAGTGTGTGCCGGTGTGGGGCAAATGTATATCATTTCCCTTCAAAAAAATGACAAACTATTTGATGATGCTAGATCGATGTTGAGGGGCTGAATCCTGAAACCGAAAGTAACACCTAGGCCTCCTTTATTATTTCATGGGATGAAATGAGATAAGTTAAAATAAAAATTAAAAATTAAATAAAATATTATTAGAATATATTATTTAACATTATTTTTGTTTTAAAATTTAAAAAATTGAATTATTTATTTTATTTTGTATAAAAAATTAAAAAAATTGCAATGATGAGATAAGATAGAATAAAATGAGAATGATTGTGAAAACAAATGAAGCCTAGAGTTCAGCAAGAAACTGTGCATTTTAGGCAAGTTTAGTAAGTCACTAATCTAAACATGTTTGTATATTATTTACGTGACCAGTACATAAACAATATTATTGCTCATTAGGGGGTGAGCATTGACATAGTCGGAATAGGATTCTCCTAAATCCGATTTCGACTTGTCGGAGTGGAGTAGGATTTAAACTTTTTTTAATTTCATATTTAACTCATTTTCAAATTTTAATTTTTCTAAAAATTAAAAACTAAAATTAAATAATTCACTGCTAATTTATTTCTATACTAATATTTTCATATTAAACTTATACTGCAGTAAGATCAATTATTGTAGTAAATATAGAATAAGATTAATGGGATTCTCTATTTTAGGAATGATTATGGTCGAAGTGATGTAGGATCTAACAAGATTGTGTGCTGAGAAATGACCTTGCAATCAAATCCACATGAATTCTTGTGGCAATGGATAAACCAAGTAGCTCCATTTAAACCACGCCTAGAAGATGAGGTTCTACTATTTGATCATCCAATTGATTAGTTTAAGATAAGAGAAATTATATATATAAATATGAGTAATGTTAGAGAGAAGTTATTGTAGCAGTGCACACTTTGCACTCACTACATGGCTACTAGTTCTCTATTTTTTTTTTTAGACTTGGGAGATGTGTGGTTTATATGATGTCACATCATGTGTACAAAATGATTACTCTCAAAAATAGTTTCTATCTATATTTATTATATATATATAGATATGTATCAAATGTACGAATCTCATGCAAGTTTTAAAAAGTAGACCCTACAAAGAAAAAAACTTATTTTTTTATGATATCTACATTTTTATAAAATATTTGTACAAATTTTATATATTTAGATCTTAAAAAAAAATACACGAAATTCTAATGTTTTTATATGGTTGCTGTATGTGGTGCACCACACAAGTTGAAAAAAGAATGAAAGAAAAGAAAAGAATACCTAGATATTGATGGAGACATCATGTATAGAGAAAAGAGACAAATATTTGGCAGATATTAGATGATAGAGAAGGACAAGGAAAGGTCATGAGACCACTTGGTTTGCCTTAGAGACCATACATGCACAAGGGCCACAACACATTTCTCAAAGCCTTTGGGTTTTTACCCTTTTTTTAATGTTACCATTTTTTTTTTTACAGCCGTTGGCACATAACACATTTATTTGGCAGGAAGAAATTAAGTAAAAGCATCATCATCTACAGCATTAATTCTCGATTTCATTTTTCCTCCTCGATCTCATTTTCCCACACCATCCCCCTCTAATGAAATCTTAAAAACCAAGATCAACTAATTATTAAGGGATGTTATCGTGACAATAAATTAATGGTGAAGAGGTTAAACTTTATAATTGTGACTACAGTTATGATAAAGGGTATTTTTCTTTTTCTTTGTATCCTTCCATCATCCTCATTATAGTTTATTTTTCGTGAAAACTCGAGAAGCTAAAGTTTGGACAAGGGCTTTTAGTTGATAGGTATTTAGTGAAGGAAGATGGAGGAAAAAAGGGAAGATCTTATCTTGGATGCTTATGGTCAACATGGAAATGGTACATGCATGAAAAAATTGCAGAGGGTTACGGATCAACTTCCCTAGTTTTGTAAAACAGAAATGCTTTGGATCCAAATTTGGGTCCCGAATGGGATTTTTTTTTTCTTACTTAGTAATTAAGGAAATGTTTTTTTATTGATGTTGTGAATTTTTTATTTTTTTAAATGTTTATGATGATTAAAAAAAATACATGAAAAAAAGAAGAGAAAAATAAAAAAAATTACTTTTACCTTTTCGGTAGGTTCTCGAGCTACATATCTCGGGAGATGTACCAGTACTTTAAAACATAAATGCTTTGGGAAAAGCTTGCAGAGGTCAACCATGCCAATGCAAGAAAAGCAAGGATATATATATGCATGAACTGTGGCCATCTTGTCTTGCTTCACCTCAAGGACCAAATAATTAAGGAATACAAGAGGATCCATGCAACTCTCTCCCGTTCGTCTCAGTCATTTTCTTGGTGAAACCAATCACTCTAGTTTCCTGCATGCAGCTTCGAGGAGGGAATTAGAGCAATCAAGATCTCTTATTTTTATCTGCATTTGGTTTCACTTTCTTCTCTCTTGTGAGGTTCCTTTGTATCGGTGCTTTTGGTATGGAGTGTTGAGAACGTGTTTCGTACGCTTGCAATTAGCCCTAATCTTGCAACCAGAAATGAGAATGGCTTGGGATTGTGGAGGAATACCTCCAATGGCCAAGTTAGTGACGATAGATTGAATATCATGTGCTTTCGTATGTAATTTTTCGAGAGAGGTTGATGCATACCTCGGTGGGTATTTGTATCAATATATTGCCTTAATATGGTAAGGCCCGTCTTTCGGCTTGACTTCTTACCCTCGCTCCTGGGATGTAAGCCATCAGGGCCCTAATTTGGCCCCAAGGGGCGAGTATCCTGCTAGGAGTCATTAACTCCCCCACGTTATCCGCCCTTTCATTAAGTTCATATTTTCTTTAGAAAGGCTTAAATTCCGCAGCCACATGTTTGGCGGTCCTGCTTGTCTTGTCTCGGGATGACTCGTCCATTACATTTCTAGCCTTCACGCGACCGTGAGGCCCATGGGCCTCATAAAACGATAACCCTTAATCAAATAAGGTTCATTTTTAAGGGGAATATTGGGCCTAGCAGTTACCCCGCAAATTTCCGTTGCACACGTGCAATCAAGAGTTTTATATGTCCCCTTTCTCTCAATTTTCCTTCCTCCTATTTTTTTAAACGCGTGTCCTCTTGGCAGGCTTTGACACTTTTCCTACCCTTTCATGATTTGTTTCCTTGTATAGAGCAATGCTCATCTATCCATTTTTTCCACGTCCCTTCATGCAGCGCATTTTGTGGGATTTGCGTTATTCGTCTTCGTTGTGGGTGACACCTATCGTTTCCCCTTTGGTACAGGCCATCGTTTTCCCAACAACCTTCATCTTCCTTTAAATCTTGGTTCTCCTCCCCTATGCACTATTTCTCTTTCTTCTTTTGTGCCCATTACGTTCACCCTTCCCTTTACTCGGACCTTCTTCATCTCCTTGCCACTGATGGCCCCTTGCAACAATTCTTGCTTTGGTTCTCGATCTTCCTGTTCCCACAAGTCTTCGGATAGGTCTGGTGATGGTGGCTCCTCTCGACCAGATAGATTTGAGGAGAATTATTGGTTTGCCACTACTACTAGGGTGAATTTGGATTCGGCGAGGGATTTGTATAGGATCCCCGATTTTGTTGACATGATTTTGCCTATACTCGTCGCGACGTCTTCGATTTTGAGGGGCTTGCTAAACATGTGGGCCTATGCATAAGTATGTTTTTGATGGGGCAAAGGCTCTGTTTATGTCGCCTCGTTCGTGAGGTTTAGGATTTTCTAAGTATGGCTCCAACCCAACTCCTTCCCAATGCTTGGAGACTCCAGCTGTCGTGGTACGTGGCGTGGCAACTGGCTTTAGAGCCCGTAGGTGAGGATCATCCAGACCACACGGCTCACAAATCTTTTTACACCGATGTCGTTGAGCGACATGATAGGAATCAGTGTAGTTTTTGTTCTCGGACGGGTTACCATGCTTGTAGTCTTGTTATTCCCACATTAAGGACTAGTACAGGAATCGGTCCCATGTTATTCCCACGTTTAGGATTGGTATAGGAATTAGTTATTCCCACATTAAGGACTGGCACAGGAATCAGTTTTTCTCATTATTCCCACATTAGAGACGGGAATCAATGCAGTTTTTGAGTGGTGCGCTTGGAGTCTCGTTATTCCCAAGTTAAGAACTGATACTAGAAGTTGTTCTTTGTATCCGGTACTAGATGGGAGTTTCCAGTGAATGATGCCAATCACCACGAATTTCCAGTCAGGTCTTTGTGGAGTTGGATTCCAGACAGACGTGAGTTCAACATGAGCCTTTCCAGGAGGGAGACAGATGATTTTGACCTCACCTACTTGTGGGTTGAGAAAAACCCTAATGTTGTTTGGTTTGATGTGCTTCTTACCAGAGAAAACATAGATCGTTTCTTGGTCTCTTTGGACCGAATCACTATTCATCGCCTGCCAATCCCTTGGTTCGTGGCAAAAAGAGGCCTCCCTCCGTCCCTTTGGAGAGAAAGGAAAAAAAAGCGTTGCACTGAGTGTCTCAGTGCTCATGACAATGATGGGGCTCGCAGCAAGCCACACTTCGGTAGTAGGATTGTTAACCCTAAGGGCGGCTCCAAGCAATCGCGGTCGCGTGCGTCATCCCTACTTGGAGACCAAGGGTAAGTCCAGCCGCCGTAGTAGAATCTTGACCGTCTGGCTGAGAATCTTGACTAAGGGGAAGGCGACATTGGCTGAGAATCTTGACCAAGGGGAGGGCGACACTAGCTTGGTATTGGAAGTCTAGTTTTTCGAGACCATCCCAGATGATTTCGAGGGAGACCATGCCTGAAGCTTTGTTTGAGAATTTGGGATGCCATCTTCGACGTCAAGTGAATCCATGTTAGTATAGGAAGTCGGCGAGGAGGCGCATGCCTTTACCATTCGTAGTTCCATATCCGGGGACATTGAGGCTATGGTCAATACCCCTTCCTGGGTAGGGGTGTAAATTCAAACCGGAAAACCGGTCCGGACCAGTTTTACTGGTTTTGAACCGGTCCGGTCCGGAATCGGTTTTTAAAATGTAAAAACCGACCGGTTCCGGTTTTGGGATTTTTTGGACCGGACTGGAATCGGTTGATTAAAAAAAATAAAAAATAATATTTTTATATATAAGTTTTATATAAAATATTATATATATATATATGTTAAATATTAATATATATAAGTTTTATATATAATGTATAATTATAAATTTTTATGTGAAATTTTTATATATAATATATATAATTATATATATATTCATATATGAAATAATTTCTTATTATAATTTATAAATTATTACATAAAATGTTAATACTAAATCACTAAAAGTTTATAACTAATACTAATATATAACTTATAACTATACCAATAATCTAATATTAATAATATTATATACCCTAATATATTAAGAAAAGTATAAAAAAGTTTTTTTTTTTAAATCTGTTTTTTTTTTTTTTTTATAAACAAATTTTTAATGACAAATTGTGAAACTTATATTTTAAAAAAATTGGAAAACCGGACCCGAAACTGGTAAAATCGAAAGTACCGATTTAGGAGGGTAATTGGTGTGTAATCGGTTTTGACAAATATAAAACCGGTACATACCGGTTCGGTCCTAGATTTTATCCAAAACCGGACCGAACCGGACCGGTTACACCCCAATTCCTGGGTTCCACCTACAATTCCGGAGGGGAAATTCCAAATATTCCATTTGGGCTTCGGGCCCTACCCAGGGCCGGCCATTCAGACATTGTGCCGCGGGGGGGGGGGGGGGGAGTTTCTATAGTGTTCTTTCCCTTTAGCATCTCGTCACTTGGCGGGAAAATTTTTTCATCCCTTCCATCAGGAGGGGTTCGCCCTTTCATCTCCGCCCTTAGTGAGGCCAGGTAGGACAACGATGTGTGTGTGGACGGTTGGCTTATGCCTATGATGGGTGTTATTCTCGTATTGTCTCTTCCCGCAGCTTCTACACCAGCTCATCCTGGACAGTTGAGTGATTCTTTGCCCAATATTGCTGGCGAGGAATCTACGGGATCACTGACTCCTTCCTAACCAAGGCCTTCAGCATCTACCTCGCTAGCTGATGACTCTGTGGATCATTCCATCGCCAAATAGTGCCTGAACTCGAACATTTTCTTTCCCTAGTAAGCTTCTTTATTTATATAGTGTGTTATCTTTTTATGCCATTATCTAATCATCTTTGTCATCATTCCCACTTGGAGGAGTGTGTTCGTTCTTCCCATTCCTTCATGGAGAGGGCTAGCCAAGTTGTATCTGAGGAAGTGGTGGTGAGGGAAAATGGAAGATAGCCTACTCGCAATTGGGTTCTCATTCTCGCGTTCAAGAGATTGAGATAATCGCACTGCAAAACGATATTTCTGACCTCTAGAGGTAGTTGGAGAAACTCCAAGATCATGAGCGGCAGCTTACCTACAAAGCAAATCTTTTGGAGGAAGAGCGGGATGCTGAGCAAAGTATTGAATTCCGTCCCAATGAATGTTCCGGTATTAAAACAGAGTATTTCGATACCAGTACGTTTCATTGTACCATTTCGGCATAGACATTATATGAATAAATTATATATATATATATAAACTATATTCCAAAATAACATCAATACAAGTCTTAAAAATATTCATACCTAAGAAACTCAATAATATTTTTCAATACAAGTCTTAAAAAACACATATATTTGTAAAACTCAATAATACTTATAAGTTCTGAATCCAACCGTTAAAAAAAATAATCACCCATCTTCATCAATAATTAGGAAAACAAAGCCAATCACTTTGAAGATAAAATAAGTCCCAATTGAGTATGACTAGCCTTTCTTTTTGTATGAAAAAAGTTTGGAAATACCACATTTATATCAGCTTGGAAAAATCACATTTATATCAGCTTAAAAAGTCAAATGTTTTGTTGAAAGTTGAATAAAATATTGTTATAATATAATTTTTAATATAATTTCTGTTGTATTAGATACTTAAGGATTCATTAAATTCTCTAGTGGGCCGGAGTTTGGACTATGACTTAAACTCGACTTACGAGAGCGCTTACAGCTTTCCCTCTTGTTCAGTTCCCAACAAGTAAGATACTTATACAATCAAGTAGGGAGACCACCTCAAGTTACACCTCATATACTTTTAAGTCAACAAAAAAAAAAAAAACGGTCTAGAACAAGTTTGAAGGATCGAAAATTTCTTGAGACTTTATACAAAAGTCGATTGAGTAATTTATGAATCAAGTAAAATCTAAAGCGATGAATTATGATTAAAGGAATTAGATGTACATATTCAAGAACTCAAGAAAAAGATTCTCTTAATTTCTTGTCCGAATTTGAGGATTTCCAAGTAAAAGAGAGATATATACATAAAATGAATTCGACGACATTTATTGCTCATTTGGCAAGTCTTCGGCTTTTAAAGCAAGGACGCAAAGATAAAGTTCTTTGAAAAATCAAAGTAAGAGTCTAAGTTCTTATTTTAGAGAAATCCAAAATCAGTGTCTTTCTAGTAAATGTGACCAGAATGCATGTCCAACAATTGGTAGAATGCTAAGTCTTTTTATTTGTTATTACAACTTAATTAACCAGCTATTTAAGAATTATATAATACAAAGTTGGGTCCAAAACTCCATACCACTCTAACAAACTTGTCTAGATTACCCGTTTGGATACAAAAACATTCTCAACCCATCTTATCTCATCTCTTCATTACAAATTTATCAAATTCTCATTCAAAATATAATAAACAATTTAACTTTTTCAAATCCCAAAATAATAATAATATTAAAAATAATATTCTAACAATATTTTATTTAAGTCATTTAAAATCATCTCATCTCATCTTACTATCCAAACAAGCCTAAGTTTGTGGAGATAGACGAAGAGAAAAAAGTAATTAGGGATTTGAAATTTTGATTTCGCAAGGGAAGTGGTGAAAACTGGTGCACAAAATTACCGTTTTGTCCCTCTGTTATCAAGTGATATACAAAATTCCATTTAGCTAAATTTCAGAACAAAATTACCAATCTAGTCGGAATACCGGAATCTAGCCGAAATGGATCGAAACTGGCTGGAATGAACAAAATTTGACCCGGGAAGGAACAATAACCTAAGCCGTATTGGTTACCCTTCCAGAATGCAAAATTTCAGCCGGAATGGAATGTAAATTAAAACCTTGATTTTGAGTGGCTCTGTGGCAACAAGTTGGAGACGGAGCTAGAAGAGGCAAGGAGTCACTGCGACGAGTATGCAAAGAGGGTTTTACAGGCAGAAGGTTCCCTTCGACGTCTCAAGTTGGACTTCGGCACTACTTGGGTTGAGATGACCCAGATGGAGGCTCGACTCAAGATTGTTAGGGAAGAGCTCAGAGAGCACAACGGCCATTGCTTACAGCTTAGTAGTGTCACTAAGTCTTTAAAGAAGAAGCTTGCCCTATCCTAGCTGTGTGTCAGCAAAATGGAGGCCGAACTAAGGCCTTCTTAGGAGGAGGTTGTTTGCCTTTACCCCTAAATCTCGGTGACTACTCGGGTCCATAATCGAGCCTAGGGGGTGGTTACAATCTTGATCTTCGGATGCTGAGGGACTTCTTGTTAAAGCGACTGAGAATCTTGAAGGCATTAAAGTTGAAGATCGTGCACCCTTGACCCCGTTGTTTTCCTGTTCCTTGACTCCTTGGGCGTGGATGTGATGCCCGATGCTTTTGGATATTGCTATATTTACCTCTGTTGGTTGTTTTTCTTTGTGTGGATGTTGCCATGATTTGACTCCCAAGACAACTCTATTTTGCTTTTAGTTTAACCTTTACATTCTAGTTTATGCGCTTGGTCAGACCTTACTTTTTCTTACTGTTGGACCTTTCATCTTATTGCTTTTCCTTAGCTCTCATATCATAAGTTCCATTTAGTGTGCATGTTATGCCCTGAATCGACCGCAATTTGGGTTCAGGCTAACCCAATTATGCATGCAATTAGCCTTTGGTCGCCTAGTGCTAATTTTAGTCTCGGTCGCATGCGGGTTGGTAGCACTCAGCTTATGAGGTGGCTGGAGAGATACTCGACCACAATGAAGGGCGATGACTAACCACACTATACAAATATAGTTAGTCTACGATCGCCAAGTGCAAGTGTTAGCCCCGATCATAGGCATGTTGCTAATATTGGGTGCATATGGTGGCGAGATAGATGCCCGACTGCGATGAGGGTGATGGCTAATGAGAATATACAAGTGTGGTTAGTCTACGATTGCCAAGTGAGAGTGTTAGCTTCGATCGTATGTACGTTGCTAACACTTGGCTTGTATGGTGTCGGGAGAGGTGCTCGACCGCTAGGAGTGCTACTTGCACCCTACTGACGGGTGGCTACAGAACTTTCCCCTCCCATAGGGAAAGAGGTGGGCACCTAGCCCCCCTCCCCCTCGATGGGCGGGTGCCCCCATCCAGATGCCAGGGTCGGATTAGCCCCCACTGCCCAACCATGACAAAACAAAACCCTTCACTGCCATTACCAACTAAGAAAATAAAACTAAAACCAAAACCAACATAGAGATAGACTTGGGGCTAGGGTGCCGGGGGTGACGGGGAGAGAGAGAGAGAGGGGATGATGGAGATTTTAAACCAAAACCTAATGTAAAACAACGACGTTTTAAGGAGTTCACCCGAAAATGACGTCGTTTAATTAAAAGAAATTGTTATATATAATTTAGGCCTAGCGGACGGGGTAAACCCTGTACGGGTTTGGTCCCAGCTCAGGCTCCATCCCATTGGCATGGCCCCCCGTTTGTGCACGGGGGGCCCACGTCTAGGCCAGATGCGATGCCCTATCGCCCACAACTACCGACCGCAATGAGAGCAATGGCTAACCAAACTATACAGGTGTGGTTAGTCTATGATCGCCAAGTGCGAGTGTTAGCCCTGATCACATGCATGTTGCTAACACTTAGGTTCTATGGTGGCGAGAGAGATGCTCGATCGCAATGGGGGTGATGGCTAACCAGACTGACTATACAAGTGTGGTCAGTCTACGATCGCCAAATGCGAATGTTAGCCCTGATTGCATGCGCGTTACTAACACTCGGCTTGTATGGTGGTAGGAGAGGAGCTTGATCGTAAGGAGGGCGATTACTAATAAGATTATATAAGTGTGGTTAGTCTACAATTTCCAAGTGTGAGTGTTAGCCCCGATTGCATGCGCGTTGCTAATACTCAGCTTGTTTGGTGGCGGGAGAAATGCTCAACTGCAATGAGCGGGAAGGTTAACTCTGATCGTTCTCGCTCAATTAGTCTATATTCGTCGAATGAAAAAAACTTCATATGGAAGATGATATTCATAGAAAAACTATTTTATTGCTTTCTCAGGGTTACACAACATATTCTAAATAAAGTACTTCAAATGTTCGGTGTTCCATGGATAGGGTAGCTCTTTCCTTTTTATATCCTTAAGGTGAAATGATCACGACCAATAACTAGCTACAACCACGTATGGTCCTTCTGATCGGCAGCTAGTTTTCCATCCCCTTCGGTCGTTGTTCCTGTTATCCTTAGTACTAGATCCCCAACCTGGAACAACTTGGGGTTTGCCTTCTTATTGAAATAATGCTTTTTCCTCCTCTTATAAGATGTTGCTCTAGTCTCTACCTCCTCTCTTTTTTCTCCCAGTAGATCAAGATTCTCTTCTAAACCTTTGTTATTTGCTACTTCACAATAATACTGGACTCTGTAACTTGGTATCTCAACTTCCACTGGCATCACTACTTCACTCCTATGTGTCATTACAAATGGAGTTCCCCTCGTTGGGGCGTTCACAGTTGTCTTGTACGCCCACAAGACTTTGGTTAGTTCTTCGGCCCATTTTCCTTTTTTGCTAAACAACATTTTCTTTAAAATGCTAAACACAATTTTATTGGTCGCCTCAACTTTCCCATTTGCCTAGCGGTGACCTGTCGAGGAGTACTTGACCAATTCCTAGGACAACACACTAGTCACAATAATGGTTGCCATCAAATTGTCACCCATTATTTGAAATTATGGCCCGATGTATACCAAGCTAGCTTACAACAGTCTTCCAAAGAAACTTGGTGATGATATTGTCCATAATTGTGGCCAATGCTTCTGCTTCTTCCCACTTTGTTAAGTAGTCCATAGCGACAATGGCAAATTTCACCTCGACTTTGCCTAGTGGCATGGGACCCACGATATCAACTCCCCATTGTGCAAAGAGCCATGGCGTGGTGATTGATGTTAATTCTTCTGGCGGGCTATGAGATACGTCCGCATATAAGTGACACTTGCACATTTCTTGACAAACCCTTCTACATCCCTTAACGCATGTGGCCAATAACCCACCCTTAGTACATTTCTCGCCAAAGTTCTCCCATTAGAATGGTTTCCAGATACTCATGCATGTATTTATGTCATCACGTAATACACATATTTTATTGAAACACATTTCAAGAGTGGGTTGGAGAAGCGTCGCTTGAAGGGTGGTAATTCATGTTCGCAGGTTGTGTCGTGTCAGACATTCAAGCGAATTAGAAAATCTGTTAAGCTAAACGAGTCAGACATTCAAGCCCTAACATGACCTGTTTTGACTCGTTTAATAATAAATTAGAAACGAGTTAACATGACACGACTCATTTGAACCTATTTCATGTGAATGGGTTGAACTAACCCGTATAACCCATTTGACTTTATTAACATAATTTCACATAAAAATTAAAACATATACTTATTAGTAGCCACGACATCTAAACAAGACAATAAGACAAGCCACTAACAAAATATATCAATATTTTTCAGATTTTAACTTATAATAAAACTAATATTACAAATTCAATAATAACAAATATGAGTATAGGTCCAGAATTACAATCTCAATAATAAAAATATAAGAATATTTAGAAATACCAATAAACTTTAAATGGGTTATTGCAGGTTGATTTTGGGATTAAGGGGGTTGACTCGTTTATTAATCGTGTCTTAACTAGTCAATCCGTTTTGATCTGAACTCATTTATATCAAATTCAAATCTGTTAATTTCGTAACGTGCTCATGTTGGGTTCATGGTTCGTGTCACATATTGCCACCCCTCCTCGCTTGTACAATATTCCTTCCATGAGGGTGAGTCTGACCCCTATGTTCTTCACTTTCTCACTTCCCACTTTTTGCTAGGAAGTTCCCTAGTGGTCAAGTATTTTATCACGGCGCGCACCCATTCCATGCCCCCAATCCTATCTCAGATACTTCGTGTCCAGCCAAAGGAGCTTCTAACATTTTAGTCGTCACATCCCATGGCGAGAGTGTATCATCCATCCCTAAAACAGATTGTGCTAATTTGTCCGCTTTCTAGTTGTCCTCCAGTGGTTTTTGTTTGATGTTGAGTGATGGAGACGATTACATCGTTCCCACACTTGTTGTAGATACATTTATAGCTTTTCTCCCTTCGACAGGTATTCTCCCATCACCTGGTTTAACACTACCTGGGAATCGGTATGCACATCAACTTCTCATGCCCCCAATCTTTCTGCTACGGCTAGTCTTGCTAGCAACACCTCATATTCTATCTCGTTGTTAATAGTTTTAAACGTGAGCCTTATCTCGTAATGGAGTTCCTCGCCAATCTTAGTTACAAGGTATATGCCTAGTCTCCCGCTAGTGTAGCAAGAGGAGTAATCGATGTAAACTCGACAAGAGTTTCCTGTCGGTACCCTTGGATCTCATTTGAAAAGTTGGTGAACTCTGCACTGAAATCTACCAAAACGCGCCCTTTCATGGTGCTTCGAGAGAGGTATTCAATATCAAAATTGCTCAGTTCGATCGACCAGTTAACAACCCAACCGGACATATCGAGTCTTCATAATACCTTTTTCAGAGGGGCTTCTGTCAATACCTTTTATCAGATGTGCTTGGAAATAGGGCCTTAGTTAGGGAGCTGCTATTACACCAACATCTCCATGCGAGGGTAATAAGCTTTGGCTCCCCTCAAAGCATGAATCAAATAGTACACCAATCTCTACGTTTTCTCCTCTTCCTTTATAAGATTTCTCCTACCTTGTTTGGGTTAAAAGTGGGGATTGGACAAGTAATCCTTGATTTGTTCAAATGTTTTGTCACCCTCATCATCGCAGTTGTGGCTTCTTTGTAGTACCCGAAAGGATGGTAGGCACTTATTTATTGACCTAGACACAAATATATTAAGTGTTGTTATCTTGCCGGTCAACTTTTGTACTTCATATAAATTCCTGGAAGGCTTCATATCCATTATCGCTTTAATCTTCTCAGAATTGACCTTAATTCCCCTTTTCAAAACCATGAAACCTAAGAACTTACCCTATTCTACGCCAAATGCACACTTATCCGGTTGAGTTTCATCTTATACTTCTGTAGGACGACAAAGGCTTCTCGTAGGTCTGCTACGTGGTAACTGGACTCCTTGCTCTTAACCAGCAAGTCATCTATATAGACCTCCACATTTTGCCTTATTTGTTCTTTGAACATGCGATTGACTAGTCTCTGATACCTCGCCCCAATGTTCATCAACGGGAACGACGTTACTTGATAGAAATATAAGCCTTCCAACATTATAAAGGAGGCCTTTTCTCGATTGCTCTGGTATAGCCAAATTTGATTATAACTTGAGTATACATCTATGAAGCTTAACATCCGGTGTCCCTCATAGAATTGATGATCAAATCAATGCAGGGTAAGGAAACCCATCTTTCGGGCATGCTTTGTTCAGATCAATGAAGTCCACGCACATTTTCCATTTCCTGTTAGCATTTTTCACCATAACCACATTGGAGAGCCATTCTAAGCAATGGGCCTCTCAGATAAACCCCGCTACCAAGAGGCATTCAACTTCCTTTGTTATAGCAGCACACCTTTTCAATCTAAAGCTCCTTTGTTTTTACAGGAATTTCATGGCTTCTGTATCAACATAGAGGTGGTGTTCCATTACAAGTTGGATTTTTTCTCCTGAGACACCCTTCAATGATGTTGGTGATGGGCGTAGCCTATTTTGTTTGATTTCCATCTTCATGAAAGTATCCCAAAACATGATGTTGGCCAAACTCCTATTGTTAATCAAAATTCTTCAGGTGGTATAGTTGGCGACTAACAATGTCACCACCAATGCATCATCGTGCAAGTACAGCACGCCTTTGGAGTCTTCATCGCCAAAGGATATGGCAATAGTCCTCTATCCTCTGGGGCTTCAACTGCTTGGAAGGCCTTTCTACAACAAAAGATTCTTTGTATCGTTCAGCTGTTGGAGGATGTAACTCCACCCCCGACGAATCCTCCCACTATGGTAATGATCTTGCTCAGGGGCGGCTTGTCTTTTATTGGACTATGGCGGGGGTTGTCCTACTCCGCTTTGGGCTCTCACTTCTTTGAAACTCTGTGGAGCGTTCCCACCATCTATTCATCAATTGCCTCGATGGCAACACATGCTTGGCTACCAATCGCTCTAGTTCCCCATTTTCTCGCATAGCTTCTATTCTTTGTTTGAGGTTGCAGCAATAACTCTGTGGAGAGTTCCCACCATCTATTCATCGACTGCCTCAATGGCAACCCATGCTTGGTGACCAATCACTCTAGTTCCCTTTTTTCTCGCATAGCTTCTATTCTTCATTTGAGGTTGCAGCAATCTTTCGTTCTATGTCCTTCCACTTTGCGATAGGTGCAGAAACAATGGCTTCCCCTCTTGTCCGCATCTTGGCAATCATTCCTTCATGGCTAGTCTTCCCCTTCCGTTTTCATGCTCAGGCTTGAGTGTGCCGCCCTAGAACTCTGACCCCTAGAGAGGGTGTTTTCGTCTTTCAATTTTTTGTTTGCCCAATCTACCTCGATCCTTCTTGGGTTGGTCAATGCTTTCAGAGTGTCTTATGCATTAACAAAGTTATCTGCTCTATCCATGAGTTCTCGTAATGTCACAAGTGTTCTTCTCACCAATTCGGCCATGAATGGGCTTTTGTGCCAATTTCTCCCTAAAAGTTCTATGAGCATGATTTTCTCATCTTGATCATCCGCTAATATGCACTCATTGTTAAATCGTGTTAGGTATGCCTTCAAGCTCTCATCCTCACGCTGCTTCACAGTGAAAAGGTACACTACTGATCACCTCGTCTATCTACTGGCCATGAACTGTGTTAAGAACTGTCTACCTAGTTCTTCGAAGCTGGCGATGGAACTAGGCTATAATGTCCCAAACCATCCTCTAGCCATTCCTTTAAGGGTTAACGAGAAAGCTCAGCATGTGATTTCTCCCGGGAATCCATGCAAGCTCATATGGGCTTTGGACATCTCCAGATGTTCAATGGGATCTTTAGATCCATCGTATAGCTCTATATGCTGGATCTCAAACTTATGGGGGAGTGGAATTGCCATGATTGATGTACTATAAGGTAGATCCATGTTGTTGAGTAGATTATTGAGGGATGCCGACGCACTCAATTTCCTTGCTATCTCCTCGTACTTGTCTATGAAGTCGCCTAAATTGTTGTGCATCTTCCTCTTTTCCTCCCTGTCGCCTGGGATTGGCCCGCCTTCCATCGCGGTTTGGTGCTACAACCCCTCTGGATCATGTATCTCATAGTCTCAAGGCTTCGTTCTCCCTTTGTAGGGTCTCCATTTCTAATGTCATCTTCCTCAATCTCTCCTCTATTTCTGCGAATCTCTTGTAAATCTTGTTGCTTGCTTGCTCTTCTATAGCTGTTGTGTCCTGATCGCGGGTTGTCTAGGAGTGTGCCGTTGCAAGCATAAGAAAATCATGTTTTAACAAAAGTATCCCACAGACAGTGCCGATTATTGAGAATATGTTTCATACACTTACAACTAGCCCTAACAATCCTGCAACCATAAATGAGAATGACTTGGGGTTGTGGGAGAATACATCTGATGCCTAAGTCAGTGATGATAGATTGAATATCATGTGCTTTTGTATGTAATTGTATGGGTAGATTACCTCCATATGGTAAGGCCCGTCCTTCGGCTTGGCTCTAATCTCTCCCTCGTGGAGCAAGTATCTCGCTACGAGTAATTAACTCCTCACGTTATCCGTCTTTTCATTAAGTTGATATTTCCTTTAGAAAGGCTTAAATTCCGCAACCGCATGTTTGGCGATCCTGCTCGTTTTGTCTCGAGATGACTCTTCCATTACATTTCTAGCCTTCATGCGGCCGTGAGACTCATAGGCCTCACATAACTATAACCCTAAACCAAACAAGTTTGATCCACGTTTTTAATGGGAATATTGGTCCCAGCATGGAGAATAATCATCCTCGTGTCACTCCTAACCTTCCTTTTCTTTCTTGGTATTTTATTTTTGCATTTTCAGATTTTAGTTATTTCCCCAACCTTTAGAAACTGGCACACCCCCACCCACATTCACTGAGCTCCTCGCAATCCAATCAGTTTGTTTGATTTTCGTAGCGAATCAATTTATATAATTACATTTCCAAATGATATAAATTGGAAGACTGATTGTGTTGATATAACTTTCTGTCTGCTAGAGAGTGAAATCGGAAGTTCAATTTACAAGCTTAAAATATAGAAAATTATGAGTTGAAAGTTCTCATGGGAATGCCTCGGAAGCTTGTTATGCCTAGTTTGAATACTGAGGTATTCTCAAGTATTTTATTATTATTTTTTATCTATTTTTTATTACTATTCACTACTATTTAATATTTTATCATTATTTTTTAATTATTTTTTTACTACTATTTGTTAAATACCTTAAAATATATCACTCTACAAACAACTTAAATCAAAGATAATGTGAGTGACCTAAGTTTATAAAAGCAAAAATGAATCAGGGTCGAGCATTCTACTCCTGATTTACCTTATATCACATTGGTGCTGGGGATCCCTTCTGTGTGACGTTCTCTTTTACAAAGTCTCTACAAAGAATATAGCTCTTCATTTATGCTTCGGGTGTTCCCTAGTTGAGATTGTTGTTTCTTCAGTTGTCTATTGTCCGATGAGAAACGTGTGTCTCTGGGTTAGCCTTCCTTTTTTTAATGAGAAATGTTATATCACATTCTACTGTACATTACACTCTCCACATACTTTACATAGTTTTTTTTTTCACCCCAGCACGTTAAGTGTGCTGGGGCTTCTTCACACAGTAGAGTGTGAAGAAGATTTTTTTCTTTTTTAATGCTACTTGCTTTCTACTGTCACTTCATCATCAATGCTCGTATGGACGGTGCTCGCTTCCAGCTCTCGCTGGGAGTTATCATAATTAGTTTTTTTTTTAATTTTTTTGTTATCTTCTTCTTTAATTATTAAATAAAAATAAAAATAAAATAAAAATTTATAACAGTAACATTGAATTATAAAAATTAAGGGTGAGAGTATGATTTCTTTAATTTTTAAAATAGTACTATAGTCACTATTAGTTCCCTTTAGTTATTTTAGTGTGATTTTATTTTTTTTTACACGTATTATTTTAACATTTTTAATTTTTTTTTAAAAAAATTATATAATTAAAAATATAAAAAAAATAATAATAAGAAAAATGTCAACGATAGCTCCCGCGGGAGCGGGAGCAGGAGGACCAGCATCATCCATGCCCGTCTGAGCCCTCTTTGGCGCTTCCCAAGGTTACACGTCGGTCTCCAACTCCTTGATCTTACTGTGCTCCTCGCCTTGGCTCTCAATGCTCTTGACTCATATGCCTGCCTTTTCTTTTTAGGAAAATGCAACTTTATCCACTTTATTTGTCTCTTTATTTTAACACTTCATCTATTTTTTTTTTTACTTAATAATTAAGAAAATGATTATTAATATATTGATTTTTTTTTAATATTTTTTAAAAATGTTTTAAAATGATAAAAAAACATGAATTAAAAAATTGAAGAACAATAAAAAAAGAAATTTTGAATTAGGAATAAGATAGAACGGTGCAATCTGAACCGCAGAGTAGCACCGCTCTTCTTCTTATCCTACCACTAATTACTCTCAAATCTTGATAGTTTTACTATTTCTCATTCCACACTTCAAAAAACACTTATATTTTATGAAACAATTATAAATATGAAATGTGAGAATGAATAGTAACTAATATATAACATTCATCTTTTAACAATGACTCGACTTTTATAACAAGAGAGTGAATTTGTACGACTTTTTTAGGGCTTGTGGCTTATTAAAAAAGCCGTCATATTGAACAACCCAAACAATTTCAATTTAGTTAAGTGCATGTTTGGCATTACAGTGAGAAATATAATTTATATTTTTAAAATTTATAATTTATAATTTACGTAATAAATTATATTATTAAAAAGTTATTTATTGTTTGGTAATAATATGTTTAAAACACTTTTAAACATTTTATATTTGTTTGGAAACAAATTAAAAAAAGTATTTTCTAAATTAGATATGACGATCATTTGATTATTTCAAAGATTATGATCATATCTTTAAAAGTTAAAAGTTGTAATTATCTAAAAGTTATATCAGTATTTTTGCTCATTGACAGTCTTTTTAAAATTTGAACTACATTCTGGATTTTCCGGAAAAACATGTTTGAGAAGCATCAAAATACTAATTTGTCTCAAACGTAGTTTTTAGCTTATTTAAGATTAAAAAGTACTTTATTATGTAATATTCAAATAACTTAATTTTTTCATTATAGGACTTATAAGAACATTTAAGTACTTTTAAAACTCCTAACGCAACCCCAGACCCTAAGTTTTGTTTGAATATGAGAATGATCCTTATAATTTATTTTTGTTGATATAAATTACCATGTGTAGAGATATAAATTACCACTTGCAGAGAATAAGAACAGCATAAGCAAATTTTGTATGGGCTAAACGTATTAATAAGAAAGTGGTATTGACAGTATAATTTTTCAGAAATTTTTTCTCATCAGCCACTATTCACCATTTTACATCTCACACCCTATGAAAATACCTCTACATCCCAAGAAAAATACCCCCACATTTTATGAAAAAATTATAAGTATAGAGTATGTAATGTGAACAGTGTCTGATTTGTAGCAAAACTCAATTTTCCACACCTTTAACACCTATCGCATGGCAAAATTTAATTTTCAAAAAAAATTAAAAATTGAAATATTACAGTCAAATCTTGTCACATAAAAAATGTAGATAATGTCCTCTCACCAACAAGTAAAATGATCCTTTAGAGTAGGGTTGTGCAAAAATGGCCTTTGGCCCAATCCGTCCGAAACACCTGATTTGTCCAACCCGCAAAGACACGAGTTCATCGGATCAAAACTTAATACTGAGTTTTATACAATGCAACCCGTTGAACTCGTAGAAACCGAAAAATACTCTGTCAAATTACATGAAAAACATCTTAGACTCTCTTCTCCCCACTACTAATCAAGTTGTTTCTTACCTCGGCGAAGTACTCAATGTAGAGAAAACTAGAGAGAGAGAGAGAGAGAGAGGTGAATAGTTTGCGAATGGGTTCGATAAATGTCCTCCCACTGCCCATCTTACTCCAAATCTTCACCTATTTCTACAATTTCGAGTAAGCAGCAACTCTAGATCTAATTAGGATCATACATCATTCAAGAGACTCTAGATTTTGATAGGAAATCAGACCCACCAAGAAATCAACAAAATTTTACATTTTTCTCCGAGAATAGATCAAGCAAGCTATTATTTTTCTAAGCAAAATGACACCTAATTACTTACGGAGTGAAGACCCTCTTCTTATTCTGTTGAATATATATCCTTTAAGGTCTCAAAGACCGGTACGAGGTTCCACCCAAAGCCTTTGCTTCCTTCCAAGGTGAAGGTCGTCGATAATTTCAGAGAAAATGAAATACATCACAAAGAAAATGAAATACATCATAAGCTTCATCATCGGTGAGGCATCCGACAAGTTCCAGAGGTAGAAGCGACGATTTGCGGTGTGCCCTGACCACCCTCAGCTTCGAGGACTACGTGGAGTCCCTCAAGGTGTACCTGCAGTGGGAGGGTGGGTTTGGGAGGGGAAAGGCTGAGTTGCAGAGGAGAGGATGAGGAAGGGGAAGAGGAGGAACGGACGATGTGGGAGAGGCTGAGTTTGCAGAAGAGCAAGAGAGGGGCGTGGGTCTGCAAATGAAGTTCTGAAGATGAACGGGTGAAAGATCGAAAACAATAAAAAGCAAGACAAACGGGTTCGACCCGATCCGACATTTATGGGTCAGGTCGAGCCCAAATTTGATTGGACCAAGTATCTGTGCAGCCCTACTTTAGAGAATTACTATTCAAAGTAAAAAATAGTTATTTATCTTCTCTAAAGAATATAACTGACAGCTATTCTTTTCCAATTCTTTTCCAACTCAGTTATATTTGGTAAACTTGAATGCAATATCTCACTTATGACCTTTTTTTTTTTTTTTTGCAAAAGAGTGGAAAGAGACGGCCAGCCAATATAGCTTTCCCACTGAACGTGACCATAAGAGTCCACACTCGTTGCGACATGTTTGGATTGAGCCATAGCTATCATCCCTAGAAGGGGCAGC
Source organism: Juglans cinerea (assembly GCA_961763995.1). NCBI lineage: Eukaryota > Viridiplantae > Streptophyta > Magnoliopsida > Fagales > Juglandaceae > Juglans > Juglans cinerea. Next base: position 11,910,921 of record CAUIVZ010000010.1, read on the forward strand.
CCGTCACTGCAACCCCACCAAAGAACCAACATGCAAAGATCCCCAAAACTTTGGTTCACATGTTTTATTAAGACAAGCTGTTTCGAAATATGACATTGGGCAAGGGAGGAAATAACGATTCACTAGCCTTTGCCAACTGGACCACCACTTTGGAGGTTCACATGTGACTTATCGAAGCACATGATAGTATTGTACTTCTACAATAGATTACCAAACATAAACTTTGGTACAAAAATCGTTAAAAAGATTATTACCACAAAAAAATAACATTAAGTCTCTTCCTTTCATTCAGCATACAGCAATAATATATCCACCCAACATGAAAAAACAAATCCAGACTAAATGGTAACGATAAGACTCGAGACGCACCCGCCCCCCCCAACCCCCCCGCCCCAAAACCATATCCATCGGGGTGCTGCTTATGCGACAATGCTGACGTCACAGCCTTCTATGGTGCCAGGTGAAAACCCTAGAACAACTGATTATGCCATTGCGCCACAATTAAACCCGCCTAGTCCCACATTATTTGGACATGAGGGTATAACTGACCCACATTGGCACGTTTTGGACCTCAACAGACAAAGGACCAGACTCGACTCAAATGAGACACTGAAAGATGCCCTGACCTCACCCAACATACCTTGCCATCCCCACCATGAACTTCTTCATCCAACTCTAATCCCTGCAATTTTTTTGTGAAGCAAATGAGTAATAAAAATGTGAAATAAGGTTATATCTCATGATTCTTCATATCTGGTTATCCTCTCTTCTCTTTATTTAGTTAAAGCTTACCTTCAGCTAAAGTTGAATCCGCCCGATGGAACTTTAACCTCATTCCCACCAGCCAAAGCCAGGCTGGGAACCATCACCTGAAGGTAATGTCTCGTCCTCGTCCTCCAACCAATATGTTTCGAGAAGTTTGACTGCTTTTTCATAGATCTCATTGTTGTCGTGACTCTGAAGATTTTCAATTTTCTCTAACCCCTCAGCGTCATCTATCATCTGGGCATATAAGTTAACCTCTCCAGTGTTGCCTAAACTCTTATCTGCTTCCCCAACCCTCAGAATGTTCTCTAACCCTTCTAAACAGACAGTGACAATCCTTGCATCCGGGCATACAAGAAGATCGCACAAGGGTTTTATGCACCCTTGACTCACCAGGAACCTATAAAAAAAATCGTTAGTCACAATTCTACCCCATAAACAGATGAATAAAGGGGAAGAGAAGAAAGTACAAGGTCATACTTAATTTGATCATGAGTACCGCCCGAAGTAGCATTTGAAATTGCCCAAGCTGCCTCTTTCTTTATATCAAACTCAGCATTTTGAAGCAGAGTGACCAAGGGGCTAATTAAACTAGCATCAACAACAGCCTGCATCATTTCAAAGTTGACTTAACATTATTTTCAAATAATCAACTAACCTATATCTCTGCAAAATAGTTTCTTTAGCGAGGAACCTACACAAGATTCTCAGAAAATAATGAGAACCTAATTTCTTTATCCACATCTAGTGTTAAGACAATGATTTCTTATACGAACAAGCTGACATATACTTAGTAAGACTCTTACCTGTATTTGCTCCCTGTTTCCAGCTGTAATGTTTGAGATAGTCCAACAGGCTTCTTTCTTGATGTTTTTTTTATGATTGTGGGTCAACAGGCTCAGAAGACATGGCAGTGCACCATGGCTGATTATAAACTGAGAAAGCACGTGACCCATAAAAATCCACAGAAAAAAAAACAAAAAACAAAAGAGATGCAATCACAGGAAAGTAACAATAGTCAATCAACCCTTTTTCTTTTTTGCTGGGGGGGATTTGTTTAAACAATCATTCATGTAGAGTTCTTCTATTTTCCTTATCAAAAGGCCTGGCATCTGTACCGGCAGGTTTGGTTGAATTTGACATATGATTATAAAGTATTACTTCAACTCATTCACATGTTCTAGGAACTTTCAAAAATTAGATCCAAATATTGAGTGAGAACTCGTGTCTGTAACATGTAAAACACTTTTCTGAGGTATTTTTCCAACAATGCTAAAGAATCACAACAATAACTATCCAAAACTCATTTTAAAACAATGCTAAACAAGCAAAGGTCCACTTAAAATATACATACAGGCAAATACGTCGTGTACCCATGCAGCAATTACTCAAAGAAAATATATTCAAAACTCATATTTAAAAGACTTAACAACATGTATTCAGAAAGGCCGTGGCAGCCCACAGTCAGAGGCTTAAAAGTTCAATAAATACTTTTTTTATAAGTTCAAATAAAAAGTTCAATTAATAATTTAACTTGCACTTGACAGATTTATGAAATCAGTGAGCTTCATACCTAAAATCTTGAAATAGATATTAAAAGCACATGATGGCAAAAAAGAGTGGCGGCAATATTTTTATATTGCAATCTATCATTTAATATTTTTAGTTTGCAAACGTTTTCAAGTTTTCCTGATAAGCAAAGCTCTATTAGAAGACACCAAGCCAGACACCAAATCTTCTTTGCTTTCTCCTCATCACACAAAATTGCCCATGCTTCAATACTATCAAGTTCCCCTAACTCATCAAGGCGACGAGTGTTAGAAGTTTTTAATTTCCATGGTACCCAATTTGGGGGCATTTGCTTCAAATGATCTAACTTCTTGGACCCTTGGACCTGCTTGAGACAAGATTCAGAGGTTCACACAGTAAGGTCTTTCCCCAATCATTAATCTTCTCTCCTAATTGAAGTTGAGTTCCTCCTATTGGAGGAAACTCCTCTTCCCCATTCTCAAGGCACTGCTACGTTCTCCCTAGTGAACTTGACAGGTGGGTGTAGAGAAAGATTTTTTTTATAAGATTGCTTTTAAAGGGAAAAGCCCACAGATAACTTATTTCCCCCCTCTAGTCACCAGAACTCACTCAGGAGAATTAGCCTTAGTTGAATATATATTAAACTAGCTTTATTCAATATATATTCAATTTCGTGTTTCCATATTCTTGAGCAATTAAATTAAGCATAATTTTTTTTTGATCGGTAATTAAATTAAGCATAATGAAATGCGGCAATTCACTTTCCACACAATCACAAATGAATATAGCACAAAATGCTGGCATATATGTTTAAAGTTAAGAAACAAAATTGAAGAGCTCTTACCTGCGTCTGAATATCATCTCCTGTCACAATATTTCCAACTGTGCGAAGGGCAGGAATGAGCACTGAGGGAGATGGATGTCTGAAACAACATGCATATGCTTCAGATTACTTGGCATATATTCCATAAAATTGGAAACGAGATTATACATTTTTTCGATAAGTTGGAAACGAGATTATACATGTAGATCAATTATATGCGATATACTCACAGAAGGAACTGAATAAGTCGGGCACAGACACCTGCCTCAATCACATCTTGGATTTTGTCATTTGTACCATCAGAAAGATATGAAAGAGCCCAGCAGGCATCTGTCAAAACTTCCTCATCATTTGAATGGATGAGACGCTCAAGAGCAGGAAGTGCTGGCCTCACCTGCCCATCGAAGATCCAGGTTACAAAGACCCAAAACACGATGGCAGAGAGGCTACGCTTGGAGGCAAAAAAATAAACAAAAAACCACCTGATCAAAGAGAGGTTGTGGCTTGCCCCTACAGAAGTTAGATAGAGTCCATGTGGCATTTCTTAGCATTGAAAGCTTTGCATGCTCATTCAACTGTCCCAACAATGGAAGTAAGGCTCCATGGCCGAGGACAAGATCACGGCATCTAGGGGAATCCCCAGCAACATTTCCTAATGCCCACAAAGCCTGCAGTGACAATATAAAGGTTCAGAAAGAGCTAAGATATGACTATGGTAGTTTTTTCCCCTCTGCATTTTTTAACCTATTCTTGCAAGAATAACTCTATCATAAAGCATATACACCACACACCATCTACATGGCATAATTTGATTTGGAAAATAAATTTTAAGATTTGAATCTTACAAATCAAATTATGCCATGTAGATGGTGTGTGGTGTAGAGACCTTAGAATAGCATTATTCTGCTTGCAAAATAGGGTCAAATCCATTTCGCTCCAATATATACCTGCTCCCGAACATCATCACTTGGGGAACCCAGTAGCTTGACAAAGATTGGAACTGCGCCATGATCAATCACCACCTTCGTGTTCTCCGAAGTTCCTGATGCTATGTTTGTTAGGGCCCAAGCAGCCTCAAACTACACAACAAACCACGAAAAGGAAAAAACTAAATAAAAAACACAAATATAATAGAGATGTACATATCTGCAGAAGAAGGTAGGGAAGACTTGAATGAAAAACCTGAAGTTGAGGAAAGTCCTCCCTGACAAGAAACTCAACAAACCGAGGAACAACCCCAGATTGAATAACTTCCTCAATTGGAGGGTTTCTCTCTGTATTTGAAATCATCGATCACACTCACTCTTTACTTAAATGAAAACAGAAACCATAGAAAGTCTAACAAGAGTAAAATACCATACGAGAAAATACCAATTGAAAGGAGCTTCCGAAACTGCGTGGTAGCCTCTAGCTGCAAATTACTATCATCGGACCAAACCCCAGCAACCATCGAAGGAAGACTCTCCAACTGTATCAGAATCAATCAATCAGTTACAAACCATCAACATACTAATACTCCATCATCACTGCCGAAACTCACCGATATACCATTGCCCAGAAAACCCAGAAAAATAAAATCCCTAATCACGCATTCTTCGATGAAAAGAAATCGGCAAACCAAATATATTAAACAAAAAGCAAGAGCAAGGACTAAGACCTAAAAATAAGCGAATCATTAACATTCAGAACCCTAATTCGCACGATTTAGATGCACGAATATACGGAAATTGATAATTGCATTTACCGAACCTTTTTCTCGACGTTAGAGGCGTGGAGAGAGGAAGAGAAGGACTGGTGGGCCTGGAGGCCTTCGCGGCGCTTCTTCTGCAAGCTCTCCTCGCGTTTGCTCTTCCGGATCTCGACCATGTTGTCCTCCCGTCTACGGCGTCCCTCATCGGCGTCCACGGCCACCTTGTAACGGTTCCGGCGGACCTCGGTTCTCTCATTCGGCCTCAACGACATGGTTGCTAGCTTCTCGGTGTCAGATTACAACAAAAACCTAGCGGTAGTACCGCGCACACAATTGATTGTGTTCAGTGCGAAACAGAGTGGAATGGAGGAAGAAAAACCCTAGAGACTAGAGAGACATGGAAAGAGAGGGAGAGTGACAAGTGAGAGGGTTTGGAGGCGGGTCTTTTGTGGAGGGCTTTTTTCACTTGGATTTTAAACATGGTTTAAAAATAATTTTTTTAAGAATTTTATTAAAATAAGCAAAGCCAAAGTATTCGAGATGTATACAAAAGGACGTACGTTTGGGTAGCCAACATATTTTAATATTTTTTAAATATTTTTATATTATTAAAATACTCCACATGCCAAATGCAATGAACTATCTTCATATCAAAAATTTTCTAAAAATCAATATAATATTTATCATTATTATATATAAATAAAAAATAAAATCATTATAATATTTATTACTATTAAATATAAATAAAAAATAAAATCATTATAATATATAAATAAAAAATAAAATCACTATAATATTTATCACTATTATATATAAATAAAAAATAAAATCACTATAATATATAAATAAAAAATAACATCATTATAATATTTATCACTATTATATATAAATTAAAAATAAAATCATTATAATATTTATCACTATTATATATAAAAATAAAATAAAATCACTACAATATTTATTAATATTAAAAAATCACTATAATAAAATCACTATAATATTTATGGGACCCACACCTTTTTCAACTACTTATCCAAAAGTCAACAACTCAACATACTTCACACATCCAAACAATTCAAATTACTCTCAATGGGACCTACAAACTCACTCAAATCTCTACTCATAACTATTAACAAACATTCTCAACACTTTTCAGATATTCTCACTACCCAAACGTAGCCACAAGTGTCAAAAGATTAAAAAAAAAAATCATATACGTTGATGCCATTAAAGTCTATTATAATCAACCGATAGAACAAAATATGAAGAAATAAAGTTCTAATCTCATCCATTTTCTGTTCATGATTTTCAAAACTTCTACAATTCCTCTCCATCCATATGTACCACCAATAACATCTTCCACATAATTGTGATTTGAGAGTTACCTCAAATGCATTGCCAGCTGGCCATAAATCTACAACCCTTCATGACATCATGCAATGGAGTCCAGCTCTAGCAAATATATCATCCACAAACTCATGGCTACATCACAATATAATAATAGATAATCCACAAACTCACCAATTCTTTTGCGCATATAATATCAATCCAACACGAGTTGGTGTTTCCTTAGATTATTTAAGGTGAGAATCTTCTCTAATGTAGTTACCCATACAAAAAATGAAACTTTTAAGAAAGCATTAGTCTTCCATATGTTCTTCCATGGAAACGCTCTTATAGAGGGTTTCATAAGGGACTTATAGTACGGCTATACAGTAATCTCCCATTCTTGGACGGTGACCATAAAATCGTATCATCTCCTCTATTCACTTTACAATTATGCACAAGATTGAATAAATATGTAAATGTCTTGGGCATCTCTAAGGAAAATGAGATTCCATTAGGGAGAGCTACTAGAGAGACCCATGAGTTCTGCTACTGAAATCTCTTGTCTTCGTGCGATGTCGTATATTATTGGATAGGCTACCTTAAGGATTCAATCTCAACACCATAGATCAGTCCAGAAATTAATTCTAGAACCATCCCCAACTGCAAAGCGTGTGTATCGATGGATGTTTGTCCAACCTTTTCTGATGTGTTTCCAAAGCCCCATTCCATGTGGTCCGCTCACCTCATTCGAACACCATCCTCCTAATAGTCCACCATATTTTAAATTTATGATAAATTTCCACAAAGCGTCCCTCTCATCATGGTATCTCCATAGCTACTTATCTAATAAAGCCTTGTTAAAAACTAACAAGTTTTGAATTTTCAACCTACCTTCACGTATTAGGGTACAAACCGTAATCCAACTCACTAAGTGAAACTTGAATTCTTCATCTATTCCCCCATAAGAAATCTCATTACAACTTCTCTAGCCAATAAGCAACCTTGCATGGTATTGGAAATAAAGATCAAAAGTATGGAGACAGGTTGAAAAATTACTTTTTATCAACACAACTCTACCACCTTTGGACAAATAAATCATCTTCCACCTCGCCAGCTTCTACTCCATTTTTTCCAATACTCCGTCCCAGATAGAGTATGACTTAAAGGAGGCATCCAAGGGAAGACTGAGATACTTCATTGGCAAGGTGTAGACTTTGCATCCAAGAATGATGGCGAAGATAAAAAACACTTGGAACAATTCCAACTAGAATTAAGTTTGACTTGGTGGGATTTACTTTCAATCCTGATGCCGCTTCAAAACAAAGTAGAAGAGCTCGCAAAGCTTGAATGTTATTGTGACTAGCACCATATAATAGAAGAGTATCATATGCAAATAAGATATGGGTAGGGGTGATACCAGCACCCTACGGGGTGGGGTAGCCCCCTCCCCGCCGCCCCCCCTCATGGGCGAGGGTGGGGTTTTGCACCCCAGAACCCGCACCACGTGTGCTTGGGCGAGGTACCCCGCTCTGGTACCTGGGTGCGATAAAAGAAGAATATGTTTCTAGGCCCAAAATTGCCCAGAAATAGCTTAAATGAACCCAAAATGGCCCAAAACTGGTCCAAAAATTAACAAAAAAATAAAAAAATGAATTTACAATAATAAAAATAATATACAAATTAAGAGAAAATGAAGTACTACTACTACCTAATAAATTAATAATAATAACTAAACTATTACAATAATAAAAATTAAGATAAAATAATTACAAAATTACAAATATAAAACATTGTATGAACATTACAAATAACTGACTCATTGAATATAACTAAACTAAGAGAGTTGTTTGACATTTGGGACAGGTGGCCAAGGGTGGAAAGACATGTAATTAGTGCTGCGGCTGCTGTTTGCTGTGAGGTCATAAAATCTGAAATATTAACAATTTAATAGGAAAATAAATTAGAATTATAAACAAGAAACAAAAATTAAAATTACAAATATATAATAGAAATGAAAAAAATTAAAAACTAAAATCTGACTAACCAAGATGAGAATAAATCATTTGAATTTTGGTCCTTGGGCTTGGGATTATGATTGAGGCTTGAGCTGCGCATATGACAGTAAGATTATAAAAGCTAAAAAAATACAAGAAAAACAATTAGATACAAAAAATTATATGAATACAAAAAATAATTAAGGGACAATACAAATTGTACAAACCTATGGCAAATGGCAATGGTGGGTCCAATACCACGAAGTTCTACTGCAACGGAGGTAGACGTCATCTCATGTCTTGCTACAACAATTAAATTTGAAATTAATACCGAAGAAATGAATATAAATAAATCAAAATAATAAAATGAAATCAACGATTGCCAAATTCAGGTTGATCATCATCCTCCTCTTCATCGGTCTCCTTAAAGTCAAGAACATCCGGAACATGAATTTTCGTCTCGTTGATCCAATTTTGCGTGCAAATCAATGCCTCCATAGTGGTAGCAGACAATGAACTCCGGAATGGATTCAATATGCACCCTCCGGTACGAAAGGCCGATTTTGAGGCAACAGTGCTAATAGAGATGGCTAAAATACTGCGGGCCATCTCTCTAAGGATGAGATATTTCACGACATTGGTCTTCCACCATGCTAATATATCAAATTGTCGTATATATGGGAGAAGATCCCCTGCCAAATATCTGTCTAACTCTGACTTCACCTCCGTAGATTAATAGACTAGTAGGGGGTTCTGTGAGAGGCTCTCACCCCATGTCAACTTACACTTTTTCCTCAGCCCGACTTCTGGAGAAGGCGGTGGGGTAGGTGTAGGTGTAGGTGCATTACTACCCCTGATCACAATAAGCTCATCAAACAATTTACCAATACTTTCTCTAACCATTGTCCTAATAATGTCAGCCCATGTGTTCGTATGCGCAAGTCACAAACCATATATCATGTCATCAATCTTAATCTGGGAGTCAAGAGCAATAACCACATATAACAAAATATTTAGCCTACTCAAATCTCTCCAATACTTGTCATATTTGACCCTCATCATCAATGTCATCTCTGCATCCTGATATGGTCACCCTTACACATTTCATCCAATTCTTCTTTTACCCTACATATTTGTTGACATAAATCATTGGATATAGGATACAAAGAACCAGAAAACCTCAATGTGACCTCGTAGAAAAGCCTAAAAAAATCTACAAAAGAAGCAACAACCTCCCAATCATCATCAATAGACTTTCCTAATCTCCCGTGCTCATTAAAATATTTGACATATTGAATGTCTTCATCACCCAATAATTCAAAGGCCACCTTATATTCTTAGACCGCCTCCAACATCAGGAAGGTTGAGTTCCATCTTGTAAGAATATCAGTACAAAGGCTCTTCTTGGATGTTATGCCCGCATTTCTCGTACCTTGAATCTCTCCAATCTAACATGAGAAGATCTCACAAATCTCACGGCCGTTCTAACTCGTGCAACCAAGTCATCAACATATTTCAACCCATCAAACACAATTAAATTCAAACAGTCACCACTCAAGATTATTTTATTTGTCTCTCTAAGATAGGTTTTAAGATATCCCAATGCGACATCGTTAGATGAGACATTATCAACTGTAACTATCAAAATTCATGCCAACCCTCACTCCTTTGTTGGGGTCTCCAAAGTCTTCCCAACTGTCTCAGCCTTGTGATCGGAAATTTAACAAAACTTCACAATTTTCTTATGTAGTGTTCAATCACAATCAATGAAATATACAGTCGAAGACATTTAATTATTATGTTGAACGGATATCCAAGTATCGGTAATAAGACAAACTACTTGATCCGCCAATTGGCCCCTCAACAAATCTTTCTCTTTCTTGTAATATTTTTTAATATCCTTCGCCATTGTGTGGTGAGAAGGAAGATTAAATCTAGCTTTCAAGTAATTAGAATATTTTTGGAACCCTCTACCATCCACAAATTGAAAATGTAGCTCGTCCATGATAACCATACGAGCTAACTATCTTTTACACTCATCGGGATCACACTTAGTATATCCCTTCAACGTTGAACCTCCACTACTCTCATCCGACATTTTTTTTAGTCCAGTCTTTAGTCTGGATTGACTCTTCTCAAGTAAGGATTTTAATATTGAACTCTTCTTGTATTGTTCTTCTAAGTGGACATTTAATTGTGATGTACCATATTTTCTATAGTGACATCCATAGAATTTACTATAGTGGTTACATTTTGCTTGGGGGTTATTGGGGTCACTACCCTCTAGTTTGGTAAAGTGAGACCAAATTATGGAAACAAGTTTCTTGCTTTGTATAGCCTTAAAGGCAGGGCAAGGTTCCATCTCCGTAGGGTTAGGACTAGGATCCGTGGGGTTAGTGCCACGAGGTGTAGGGTTCGGTGTTGGGGTAGGAGTAGGAGAGCTCTCACTAAAATCTGCTGGACTAGATATTCTTGATTCTTGATTCCCCGATACAGTAAAAAATCAGAAATGAAAACATGTCACTAGTATCAACAGTGAACACCACAGATTCACAACAACACCAAGGATTCACATAATGATAAAAAATATTGTAATAAAAGTCATTATTTCATGCAATAAAAGTCACCATTTCATGCAAAGATATCCAAAATTTGGACCAATCTGGCCCAACACAACATTCCTATGACAATATGCTAAAACAAATAATTGTTCTATATTTCTTGACCATCCATCAAGCATTGATATGAGAATTTGCTACAACTAATAATTGAGCCATTTTCAATTTATAGACTGTAAGGATTGAACAATGTTATTGATTTAACAAGTTTCTCTTAAACAAATGTCTCTAGAGCTTTAAGCTATTCACAATGTCACTAATAAAGCTAATGAGAAACTCCTTTATGAATTTCTCAAATTATAAAGGATGCTGACCATTATTAACACCCACACACACACACATACATTAAGAGTAAATTCCATTTTAAGGTCCTAAACTAACAGCCACGCCAAAATAAACACAATTTAACCAGAGGGACCGAGATTTTTTAACAACCAATTTGAACCATTTTCAATTTTGAGAAAAAACTCTACTAACAAGCTGTGGATTCATAAACCATAATATGCAAAATTCTAAGAATTTTCACAAATTAGATATCATAAACCCTATGAATCCAAGAAAAAAAGGCATCCATAGATTCGTAACCCCAACTTAATTTAGGGAAACCCTAAATTTAAAATTAATTTAGCGTTTACGTAAAAACTAAATTAATTTAGAGGTTTTAAGATTGAAACCCTTAACATAATCAAGGGTTTTGGATTGTAACCCTAAACTAATTTAGGGTTCCAATCCGAAATCCTAAAGTTACAAAAAAAAAAAAAAAACCAAACATTACAAAAAACATGCACAAATCAAATCGCCACATCACACAATTCACAAAGACACAATCCCATCCTTCCTCCAATCTTCATAACTCAACAAAAAATAAACACTGAAATAATTAGATTCGATTAACTTACCTTTGTCGACGGAGATGCAGACAGATAGTGATGACGTAGTCCGTATGACGGATGGACGAAGATGAGAGAGAGAGAGAGAGTTTTCAATAGGGGTGCGGGAACAGAGAAGGGGCAGAGGGGAGTCCCGGGGAGGTGTTTTATAAAAACCCCCAGCCATAAAACGACGCCGTTTTGTCAAAGACACAATGATGTCATTTTATGACTGGGTATATATATATATATATATATATATATATATATATATATGGGGTGGGGGAAAATCGAGCGCCTCAGCTGGAGGCCCCAGATGCGGGGCAGGGCCACCTAACCCTCACATCTGGAGGCACAAAGCCCCGTCCCACCCCGCCCCACCAATGCAGGGGCAAGGCGAATGGGTGCGGCGGGGCCTTACACCCCGCTGCCCACCCCTAGAGATGGGTCATCTCAAGTGAGTCCATTCTTACATCATCTACTACAAAACTAAATAGAAATCCATCTTCCACAAGACCTACGATTTTACAAAAAACTTCAATTATGAAAATAAAAAGTAGTGGAGATAGGGGATAATCTTGCCTCAATCCCCTCGAACTTCCGAAAAAGCCATTGGAGTACCGTTCACCAAAATAGAGAAGCATACGGTGGATATACAGAATTTGATCCAAGAACACCATCTCACTCCAAGTCCACACCTCTCAAGCATGTGTAACAAAAAGTTCCATTTTACTCAATCATACTCCTTCTCCATTTCAAGTTTGCGTAATAACTCTAGAATGCTCGACTTGATGCGACTCTCTAAACATTAAATGACAATGAGAACAGAATAATAATTGGATTAAAAAAATAGTTAATTATCTTATTATTTTCATTAGAGTTCTTGTCTTAATTTTAGGACTTAGAGTGTGAGAGAGACATAAAATAGATCTCATAATATTTATGGTTACTCGAGTGGATTCCTCATATATCATTAAATGCTCAATAAATACTATAAGATCCATTTTGTATATCTATTTCAATCTTACTCTAGATCTTAGAGTTCGGACAAGAATTTTAAGGACTTAAATATGTTAACCTACTACATCTGAAAAATAATTAAGATGAAGATTAAAAGGGAAATAAATGGTTTTAGGAAAAAAAAACTACATTTCAATGAATTACTTATAATCACTCATAATTTAGGTTCTTTTCAATGGGCAAAATAGATTACTGAAATTAAAAGGTATAATAATAGAGGGTGGTAAACCCTGGCCAACAAATATTTCAAAACAAATATTACATTATAGAAATAAATTAGACAAATTGATAAATACAATCTTTTAAGAGGGTTGCTAGAGACACAAAGAGATCTCACACATTGATGTGGCACACTAGCATCTCTCTCTCTCTCTCTCTCTCTCTCTCTCTCTCTCCTTTGCTCATGCCTCCCCTCCTCCCCCTTTCCCTCTCTCTTTCTCCCCACTTTCCCTCCTTGTCGGCGTTGTCTGCCCTCCCGAGGTGGTTCCCGACCACCACAGACGGCCAAAAGACAAACCATTGGCTCAGATCTTGCCACCCAGCCACCTAGAGGCGTGCGGTCGACCATGCACACAGTGTGCGAAATGTGGTCCTCGGCTACCAACGTGCAATACGAGCTGTCGTGAGCTCCACGCCGGCTGTGCTGTATGTGTTTTCTGCCCATCCTAAGGTGGTCCCTGACCACCATGATCGACGAAGAGAGAGGGCAAGAGGAGAGCAGGGGTGGCGGCACGGGGGGAGGGGAGAAAGAAAGAAAAAAAAATAGGTGGAGATGTGGCACACAAGCAGTGTGCCACAGTAGTGTGTGAGATTCTTTTGTGGGATTCCTTTGTGTCTATTGTGTTTTCTATCTTTAAATGATTCTAGTCCCATAATTTCTTAGCTCCTAATCGAGAAAAGGTCGTTATAAAGGAAAAAGAATTCATTAATGGACACTAGGATATGCACTGGAACTGTGTATATATATTTCGGGTGGTCAATGACGATCTCCTCTACATGTTTTTAAACAACGAGACAAAAGTTAAGGTTGCGTTTGGTTAGTGAGGTATTACGAGGTATTCTTTGAATAGTAATAAAAAAGTAATGATAGAATATTTTTTTTATATACATGGGGGAGTGGGGATTAGATCCTTAGTTCTCTTAGTAAGAAATATAATGACAGAATATTGAATAGTAGTGAATAGTAATAAAAAGTAGGTGAAAAGTAATAATAAAATATTGAAATATTGAAAAAAGAAACATGAAGCAGCAATGCATGACACATGGGAGCCATGTGCTAGTTGAAATGGGTGCATACATGGCCATTGGCGCATGCAGATATGAAGTGAAAGACCGGAAAAAAGAAAAATAATTCAGAAAAATAAAGAACAACATGACATAACCCGATCAGCGACCGGAAAAAATATGAGTCACGCTACTGTGTCTCGTTTGTGTGACTGCTAGAAATGACCGCCTGACGTGGCATATAATTAAAATAAAAGAAAACTGATCGAAAAGGGGCTGAAATATCGCGGGATTTGTTGTTGAACACATTTAGAAAATTCATCTTCACCCTCCCTCGCCGTCCCATGGCCGTCCCCTCACCGTCCCTGTGGCCATCCCATCGCTGAACACCGTTACGTGTGCCTTCCATGGCTCACTCCTTCACGAGAACCATCCCGCAGCACAGAGCTTCTACTCTCCTCCATGAGTGCCTTCCGTCGCCGAACATCAGCTCCCTCTTCATTGTTTGTTTATTTATGGTAACCTCCACCAGCCACTAAGCTTCTCCCCTTCGATACGTTATTTCTTCTCTCACAGGTAGACGTGAGGGTTTCTTTTTTTTTTCCTCAAAGCTTTTGACTTGCTTCTTAGGGGGTTCAGTTTGTTCATTTTTTGTTTTAATCTAGAATAGCTTGAATGACTCTTTGTTGTAGTATTTTGTGTGAGATTTCTATTTATTTTTCCTTTTTAGGTCTTGAATTGCATCGATGGGTGCCATTACTCACTGGTTAACATCTATAAGAGATTGGTAATGTTAGAAAAAAATTCTGTGAAAATCATTTACACTCACTGGTTAACATCCATTTACACTATATATGCACAATTAAGATGTAGTCCTTGTAGACTACGGAGTTGACTCTATCAATATATAGCTTGTAAATTTTTTCTTCAAGATTTTTAGAAAAGTTAAACCATTGTTTAACCTAGATTGAATAATTTTACCTTTTTCATGTTCTTCGAAAATGAATATTACAAAGAAGGTGATTGCTAAAAACATGATCAGATACTTGGGTTTAGAAGCATAACTCAAATGACACTTTTACTTATTCTTCGGCTTGGCATGATTAGTTTATTTGGAACTAATATTTAAATATGTGTGGAGTTCAAATGGCCTCTAAATATTGTAGTAATGGTGTTTTGGGGAGTATTGAAATATGATGCTCATCTCTTTTATCAACGTTCTCTCTCATGAGGTGCTGTTTGGCATCACTTCTCAAATCCCTTTGGTGTGGAATCACTGATTTCTCATTCATGGAGAGCTAAATGCACTTCATTGGGACCACTTTCTTCAATGGTTCAAACCAACTTCATCTCATTGCACTGCTGACTCCTGCTTTAATTCTCTGGTAGCTCTGGCAAACATATAATGCTGATAGATTTAACAATTCCTCAATTCCTTCTGTTATTGAAACCGACCATGTTTTTACTAGTAAATTGGCTCAAATTTGGCAGAAACCTCCTTCAATATTTTTTGAACAATGGCATGGTTCCTTGTAGACTAACAATTTGGCTAAGTCATATTATGGTCAAATTTTCTCTTCTTCCCTCATATCTCATTCTCGTTGATAGTTTTGTTTGCAAAAACTTAAGTGAGAATTGATTTTTTCAATCTGGGAAGTCTTGTGGATACTTCTGCTGGTATGACCACAAAATACCATCATATTGCCAAAAGACTATCAAACGATTACAGCACTCAATTGATAAATAAAAAGTTGAAGTTGAAAAGATCCAAGCATCAATGGATATCCAAACCTTGAATCATCGACTAGAAATAGAGGCGCAAGAGGCAACTGGAGAAGGCTACTTACATTCTAACAATTTCATTGTCGTGGTTTTTCTTTCTTGGGTTACTTATATCCAATTGTTGTTGGTTCAAAGGAAAATGTTAATGTTGTAATAGAAGTCAGCAACTTGGAAAGTCTATTTGTATGTGGAAGTTCTTTGTATTTTGTGGAGGCTTTTTGTACTTGTTGAGACTTTGAATATTGTCATGTATGTGGAAGCTCTTTGTATTTGTGGAAACTTTTTGTATTTGTTGAGATTTTGAATACAAAGCTTGTATTTTGAGTGTTTGTTTTTAGTAAAAGAGAAAAAAGTGAGTCCTTTTTTTACTTCATAAATTTGATTGTATGAAAGATGGATGCAAAAAGCTCACCGCCAGCTATTAAACTATCAGGCTAGTGGAAAAAAGGGTCCCTATCTTTTTGAACTATATTGGATTTTATTGCACCCAAAGTTAATTCATGAATCAAGTAGGCAGCATCCAAATGAACCTGCGCAACAGAATAGGCATCATGAAATAATACATTTACATATGATTGCATGCATCAATGCATGTCAGTATCAAAATTACCAACTTCCAGGCTATTGGCTTCCCACATGCTACTAAATAGATTCATATTTTACTCTAGATTATAAAACAATAAAAATCTGCATAAAAAGCTGAATTATAAAAACTTGCTAGTGTACTGAAGCATATATATGGACTTCTTCCTCACTTGCATTACAAAAGCACCTCTTAAATACAACAACAACACCTCCTAAATACAAAAATCCCTTTACAACAAAGAACATCAAAGACAGGAGCATAAATATAAAAAACACTTCATTTATAACAAACGTCCAACAATAAGTGTTCAAAATACTTTGTACACAAAAAGCACCTATGCTGGACAACACCATCATAAATACAAAAAACACTTCATTTACAACAAACACCCAACAATAAGTATTCAAAATTCTTTCTACACAAAAATGGACAACATCATCATAAATACACACAATCATGGTTGCCACCATCTAGGCTGATATAGATCATCCTGATCCAATAGATTCAATTGCACAGGTTACACTTGTACTGGAGGTGGAGGAGCAGTCGAGTGAGTAGAAAAATAATCCGGCGCATGTATCCAAACTTGGTTTTCTTGATCATGTAGCCAAGATACTTAGGAAAATGATCAAATATCATTTTTCTGGTTCTATACATAAACAAAAGAAAAGAAAAGAAATAAATATTCGAACACTTGACTTTTTAAGTGTACCTGGGTTTGTGAAGTCTCATGTTGCGTAACGCTCACATTGTAATTTGGTCTATCTTCTATTGATAAGTGACTACTCATCTATGTATATCTAACAAAAATCAAGAATAATATCGTAATATGTAACCTAAGATGAAATTTTGCTATTTGGACAATCAAACTGGAACTTTCAACTCTAGCAATGTAGTTAAACTAAATACTGAAGACACCCATATTAACATATGGAAAATTTAAAAAACGAAGCAGGTAACCACCTGATAATATATGATGTGAAGCAAACAAGCAATAAGGCAGTGTGGAAGTATAGGACTTGTACATATCTTTTCTGATTTGGAACTTCTAAAAAATTAATAGTATCTAAAAAGGTCTTGTACATATGTTCAAAAATAATAGTGCAATATACAACCTCAGTTGTGGGCAATCTTCTTCTCGTACTCACTTTCTTGAGAGCCTTTTCAACGGGGTGGGTTCTTCTCTTAGTTGGTGGTCTCCCTTTACTCCGAACTACCAACTGACTAGGAATTTTGCTTGTCGTGCCATCCATGAGAGTAGTTGGACCAGTTGTGGAAGTACCTTCTCTTGAATCGTCATCCGGGTACTCTAGCTTCAACTGTTCTAGCTGACCGATCAATTTCACACCGTTTCTCTCGATCGTTGCAGCATTTGAACACAATTGATAGAAACAATTTTGGATTCGATCATGCCTTTGTCTCTCGGGGTTGCTCGTTGTTTCATAACTACTTTTTACATGGATATATTTTCTCTTTATATCCTTCATCTATCGATCCAAAATGTATTTTGGTGGAACTTCACTCTTGCCTAACTGCGCCAGAATACGAAGAGCGTGTCTGTATAATATTCCCTTAACTCAAACAACTTGCAACTGCATGTAATATCTAGAGGATCTTCTTCATCTACGCTCATGATGTAGTTTGCACGTTTAAGGAATCCATCACTCACCTCAATCTCATCCGCAGCTACGCACGTATATTTTGCATCATCGCCCCCTAAATACAAGGTAGTCAAATATAAAAACCCTCGAAATTCTTCTTGGACTTCCTTACACTTGGTAATTGTGTATGTTTTTTAGAACTGCTTCTCGATAGGATAGCGAGAGATGCAAGGAATCTCAATGTTAAATGAATTGAAGTCAGCAATTGCTTCATTTTCTGCATTCCTCCTACGGGCTGAATTATACTGATTAACAAATTGTTTCAATGTGGTCCTAGAGTGAACATATTCATCAAAAAATGTATTTATGCTTTCACTACGTTGCGTAGTTGACATTCCAGCCTAAAAGGTGTTTTTAACGTACGTCGGCACCCAAAACCGTCTCTCATTATAAAGAGATCCCAACCAAGCATTATCGCGAAGATCATAGGGGTCAAGCAATTCACACCATTGTTCTTCAAACTCATTCTCACTTAACGAGTCATACATACATTTGTGTAGAGTACTCTTGATCTCGTCATATCGAGAATGTGACCCAACTTCTCAAGAAGTTTCTTTATGATATACCACAAGTAAAAGCGATGCCTAGATGATGGAAACACCCTCGCAATGTAAGTTGCATTGCCTTATCTTGGTCTGTAATGATTGCATTTGGTGGTCGGTCATTCATATACTTTAACTATGACTCAAACAACCACTCAAAAGTATGTGCGTCCTCATTGGATATCAATCCACACCCGAATAGGATTGACTGACCATGATGGTTCACACCCACAAACGGTGCAAAAGGCATTTTATAAGTATTGGTCAGGTATGTTGTATCATATGTGATTACATCCTCGATTGATTGATACGCAACTCTACTTTGGGCGTCTGCCCAAAACACATTCTTTAACCTAATGTCAGGGTCCACATCGATCACATAAAAAAAGTCTGGATGATTTTTTTTTCTGCATATCTTGGAAGTAGTTCATTAGAGCTTCAACACCTCCAACTCCGAGGCGAAGTTGTCGTGCTTTGTCAATATAGTTTTGACATTCCTTCTTCCCAAATGGCACATTCTCATACCCCCCGCTTCATCAACTACACTCTTGAAGGTCTTTGACGTACGTATTCCGGCCTCATCATTTATTTCAAGCCTTTTACCCATACGAGCATCTACTTTCTTGAAACATCTAAAGTGTATTGCTTTTCCCGGACTACATACATGTGTGTGATCCAAGTTATACTAGACAAGGTGTATCTGCCGTCCTCATTCAAAACTGCATTAACTCTTGCTTCACATCCTACCCTCTCTTTTTGTCTTGGTTTTAGGACATTGGAAGCCTGACTCTTTGTTGTGCCTTGCCGCGCACATACCAATATAAACCATCTAACCTTCCCATCGTTTCTTTATCTAGAATTCCTTCTACGCACCTTGAACCCTTTATGCTTAGCATATTTCATATAGTAAGATCAAACTTTTTCCTCACAAGAAAATGTCATTCCAACCTTGGGTTCTTCGACACCATCATCAACCTTGGATTCTTCGACTTCATCATCATTATCAGGCTCATCATCAACCACTACTTCTTTATATTTATTATCCAATAACTCTACAAAGGAAGTCATATCAACTCAGCTTTGGAGAACCTATAATTAATATCCGATAATTGAATTAGCATATCATTTATTTTCTTCATATTATTGACATGAGAAGATTATAAACATTTTCATCATCACATTCAACAGTCTATTACAACTCGACAAAAAAAATAACAGCAGCATACTATATAGAGTAGCATCTGATCATGTGAAAAAAATGAAGGCACTGGAAATTGAGCTTATAAAAAGAATATAGTGTTGAGACATGAATTTCCTCATATCCAAGACGATGAATACTAGACATTAAAATGTAACATGTACATAAATAAATTATGATGATGCCTAAAGTGCCCAAGATTAAGGCCCCTCCTATTTCTCGTATGGTGTCATAATATTATGGCATCTTGTGGATAAGGTTGCCGAGGAGTCTTTAAAGCTGACCTCACATATAGAAGGCAAGTACACAATCAGCCTGGCCTTGGATTCATCAAATTCACATACTGGGGAAAGAGGCGTCATGGTAAGTTGTAGTCTTGAAGGAGATCTGGTAAACTTTACAGTGGCTTCCCTTTTGGTAGCCATTTTCAAGTTCATGTTTTTTCAAGGTTAAATAAAAGGAAATAAAAATATACAACAATGTTTGAGTAGAACATAAATTTCGTGTCACAGTGTTGTTAAATTTACATATTCTTTGCACTAGCTGAAATGAAATGAAAAATGTATCTATTTCTTACATAAAGTTTCACCTCATAGACCAATGACAAACTATTTAAAAGATTAGTTTCATAAGTCAAAACATAGAAATATACTTCTTTTTCTTTTTGCTGGGCGTCCCCAACCACAATCCTTAACATTTTGTGTGTAGAATTATTCTTCGTGTATAATGTGTATTCCTATTACACAAAGAAATACATTTGGATCCCTCTTTTATCTTTGTTTAACTTTTTTGAAATGAAGAAATGGGGGTTATAAATGTTGATGGAATTGGACCCCTTTAGGCTTTAGACTTTTTGTGTCTTGTTTTAGAGAGAATTGTCACTGGCAAAAGATCTGCAGATGGAAAATGCAGTTTATTTTCTTATTATTTCAAGTTTTGGCTTGGCTAATAAGCATATGTGCATCTTTCTTATCCATTAAAGCAACAAAAGAATAGAAGTTATGAATGCAAAGCCATTTGGTCACGCATACATTGCAGTTCTGAGGGGGCAGCCCTATTTGGCTGCAACCTGGTCACCGAAATTGCAAGCATCCCTTGATCCTTCCAAAAAGAGAATGCCAAGAAAGAAAAAAGTTCTCGGAGAAAACTACCTATAATTTTTACCTTGAGTCCAGCGTGGAGTGACTGTGGAGTTGGGAAATCCAAAGCGGGGGGCGTCGAGATTGTGGAGTCGAATCGGTGGTGGAGTTTCTGTGTGGACCCAGATCTTGCCGGAGATGGGGCCGAGTATGGTGGTCGGCGCCGTGAGGGAGGGGGCAGGTGGATGCAAGATGGGTCCCGTGTTTCGGTTGTGGATTTGAATTTGTGGTGGGGTTCTGTGTGGACCCAGATCTCGCCGGAGATGGGGCAGAGTATGGTGGTGGTCGGTGCCATGAGGGTGGGGGCAAGTGGGGCAGGTGGATGCAGATGGGTTTCAGTTCTTTACACGGGGAAGAAGTAAATCATGCAGGAAGGGAATGCATTTTTTGTTTTTGTGCCACATCAGACACTACACGTCACATGCCACGTCAGGCGGTCTTTTGCAATAGGCAAATGCAAGCGGCAGGGTAGCTTTATTCAAAAAATATTTATACTCATGGGTGGATGAAGATGGGGTGCCGCTTCCAATGGTAGGGTTGGTGTGATGAGTTGGTGGACCAAGAAATCTCCGTTTAGATAGGTGGAAGATATGAGATTAACTATAAATAGTATTGAAATTGTTTGTGAATAGTAAAAAAATAGTTTGAATTAATATGTTTTATGTGGTTTTGGAAAATGAGATAAAAAAATTGAATAAAAATATTATTTTTATTTAAAATTTGAAAAAGTTGAATTACTTTTTATATTTTGTTTAAAAGTTTGAAAAAATTGTAATGATTAAATGAAAAATATGAATATTTGAAATTAAAAGGTGTTTATATTTGTGATGTTTAGATATTGAGATGAGATAAGATAAGTTGAAAGGAGTTTATTATCCAAACCTAACTCTAGCCTTTAATTTCATTCATTTTCCTAATATTTTAGGAAAAATGAAAAAAGAAAACTGAGAGATGGCGGGGAGAAGAGATGCAATCGTTAGAAGAAGATGAAAAGGAAGAGTCATGGAATGGAGAATGAGAATCTCCGGCTGACTTGGGAGGGAGGGTTTTGCTAGGGCCTCGGGTGGCTCTGTGTGCGTTTTGGAAGGGAGAAGATAACATGGCATGCTGCAGTTGATCTTAGCTGAAAGTATCCAAGCCAATTGAGAAATACCAATATATTCTCATCTCATTAAAATTTCATAAAAAGTTAATTTACAAAAATAAATTGAGGACAATATCATTATTATGAACAAATATAGCCTGATCTCCACATTACTTGCATAGAATCGAGGTGTAGCTTGTGGCTTTAGCTTAGCTAGTGGCCGGCACAATCTATTCTTTGCTTGCTTCACACTAAATTTGAGTGCTTGCTAAAAGTAAAAGCCCATGGAAATACCAACAATGGTGGCTGAATATTATGGTTCTGTGTGGTTATGGGGTTCTCCCTTGCCATGGTTGTCAACTGATGTCGAGGCGATCTCGGCGGAGATGCATAGAGGATCGATGTCTCGAGCACTTCACGCCGCACAATCTGTAGCTCTTGAGATATTGTTTCTGCACGCAATGCTGTCAAGTATAGACTAGCAGCGAGGAAGACTGTAGCTAACGAAAACACTCCAGCAGCAGAGAACAAGCCTTCTCGGATGACAAGGCAACTAGGACTTGGCCTATTCCAGTTCTTAAGATGCCCAGACTCTACGCTCAATCCAATCAACAACAAAATCTCCGCAATGGAAAAGCAGATCCTGCAAGAACCCAGAAAAAAAAAGGTTCTTTTTTTATGGCTCTGTGTCATAATAGTTTCCTGATCTCTTCTACATTTGGAATTCAAAATCCTTGAGAAAATCTCCAGCATTCAAAAAAACAATTAATGCAGAAATATGCCATGTTGGAAAGTGTGTAGGTTAATGGTGAAAATGCAAGATAATTGGAAACGAGTTATATATTACCAAGTTGAGACAAAGAAAAAGCCAGCTAGCCATGTTAGAGACTTGGGAGGAGCAGAGTCAGGGTCCCAAGCAACCAATGTTGAAGGTGGCGATTTAGTGACTGCAATCAACATATACGCATGTTCCACCACCATGGAAATTGCTAGTACAACAAATGCAGCAGCAGCACACAACAATGGTGTTTTCCCACTACCACTATATATGCATTCATATTTCCCTTTATTTCCTCTATTACCGTTTCCCACCCAAGCAACCTGTACCAAAACCCAACAGATGCTTTTACATCAAATAATATTGTCAAGTCGGCCATAGTCCCAGAACATTATTTTTGCAACTCTTACCTCAGAACGCAAAGCTTCTGCAACGAGACAAAGAACGAAGCAAAGCAAACCACAGAGAATGGTCAATACCACGAGGAAGGCCCCGGTTTTGCTGCCCAGCTCGGTGCTTCGACTGCTTGGTTCAAGGTCGGCATGTGTGACAACCATTTTCTAAAAGAGCTGAAACTCATGCCAGCCTCAAGAAGAAAGACATCATGGGATTTGAGTTGTTCGGTAATAAAATAAAGAGAGAGACGTGAGGGAATTATTTACAGAATTGCTTGGAGCAAAGGTTGCTTTAAGGCTAAAGATTCTCAGGCTATGAGCTTTATTGTTAAGAATTCACACAAAGGACCATTTCTGCTCCTAAACATTTTGCTTTAAAGCCCGAAAGTGTCCGAACAGTCAATTTTTTTTTTACTGTATTTTTTTAATCATCACAAATATTTAAAAAAAAAATAAAAAATTCACAATATTATTAAAAAATATTTTTTTAATCACTCGGTAAAAACAAAAAAAAATTTCATTCGAGACATTTTTTGAATTCCAAATTCGGAATCAAAGCATTTCTCTTGCTTTAAAGGTGCTCGATCGGTAGAGATAAGTCATCGAGTTTTTGTTCGATGGAATTGTGTTGCTGCTCTTGAATTGGGGAGACGCGTGTAGATTTTCCACTATTTTTATTTATTTATTTATTATTTTAGCATATAATTTAAATAATAAGCTCAATATTTCAAAAACTGTTTATTATTTGATAAACATATATCTAAAGCACTTTTAAAATTAGTTACATTTATTTTTTAAAAATATACAGCTATCTGGAGAACTTTTCGATAAAAGCTTCAATTTGAAACTTTTTAAATAAGTATTTTAAATGATTAAAATACTTTTTATAAATTTATTAAATATATCATTTTTTTAAAAAGAGATTTTAAACAGTTGAAAGCAGTTTTTAAACTTGGGTGTGTTTGGATATTGAAGTGAGTTGAGTTGAGATGATAAAATATTGTTAGAATATTATTTTTTAATATTATTATTATTTTAAGATTTGAAAAAATTGAATTGTTTATTATATTTTGTGTTAGGATTTAAAAAAGTTGTAATGATGAATTGAGATGAGTTTGTGATCCAAACCCACCAGAAGCGAGGGCCTTTGCACCCTTGAGATTATTCAGATTCCTATTTTCAACACCCAGTGCCAATAACAAAAATATTTAATTCATAAAAATAATTAAAAAATTATTACTAGAAAAATGAATATTTGTGACAAATTATTTACAACGAGAATAGACTCATTTCAATAAGAAATAACCAGTAACAAATAAAAAAAAAATTGTAGTGAAATGTTACTTTATCACATGGTAAGTCATATTATAAAACTTTTTTCATCGTAATAGAACATGTTATTTTGTAAGTTTATTCTTATAATTTTTTTTATTTATTAAGCACTTCTTCTTGTTAAAGTCATTTTAATAGTTTAGTACCCATCATGCCAATGTTAGGAGGAGAGGCCATAAACAGTTGAGTGCAACATTAGTAGAATTATTTTGAGGGGCAACTCATAGATAATGAAGGATGCCGTCCACAGCCTTCCCAGTGACCGAGACATTCTCAACATTATTACTGAAGTCCAACTAGTCCTGTCCAATTTCATGCCAGAAAATCCATAAACCAGCATAATTTGGACCACATGCATGCATAATCTGATCCAATTGGGATACAGAACCGCCCATCGCCATTCAATCCAAATTTTTATATAAAATATAATAAATAATTTATTTTTTTAAAATTTTTAAATAATAATAATATTAAAAAATAATATTCTAACAATATTTTATTCAACTTTTAACTAAAATCATTTTATCTCATCTCACCTATTCAAACTATATCTTAAGGTAATGATACCTTAATACTTTCTTTATTATTATTTTATTATCTAGTTATTTTTTTCATATTATTATTTAAATCTGAATTAAAAATTCTAGAATATGACGTTTTTACATCATTTAAAAAAAAAACTTAATCACTATAATATTTTAAATTTTTATATAAAATATAATAAATAATTTATTATTTTTTAAATTTTTAATAAAAATAATATTAAAAAATAATATTTTATTTATTAACTTTCTAATTCATCCGTAACCAAACGAGACGTTAATGGGTAGTGAAGAGAGAGATTGGGTTAGCGGGAATGAGTTAGAAGTCGATGAAGGTGAGGTTGTGGTGAGGATGCTGTTGCGGAGAGGTAGCAGCGTTCATGGTCGGTCCATTTGAGGGTGAAAACGGGTGGGAAAGGCTGGAAGCCTGGATGGTCTCTCGGAGAACGAGGGAGGGATAGAGTGAGAGAGTTTAGTGGATGGATTCTGTCCTCTCGTTTGCTAATCATTTGGCATATCCAGAGTTAATGCCCCCATTGAAAATATCTTCCCCTTTCCTCCCGTTCTCTCTCTCTCAGCCCTTCTCTCTCTCGGCTTCTCACCCTCCTCTCTCCCCGTCGCCCTCTGCCTCCCTGCTGTCTACTGCTCCACCGCGCCACGCACGATCGCCGTAGCCTTTCCATCGCCGGTAAGCTCCTCCGCCTCCATCTCTCTCCGATTTCTCTCGGCCCCTTTCTCTCTGGTTCTTTCTACCTCTCTCGCACTCTCTCTCTCTCCTCTCTCGCCCTTTATCTTTGTCACCATCCCGGTGGCCGCGACCGAGGCCACCGGTATGCTTCACCGACCCTCTCCATCTCTTGGTCTCGAAACTCATACCCGTTAGGGGCTCGAAATCTCCAACCTCAGTCGTGCTCGGCTCGCCTCCGGTCATCCCCGTCGTCACCCCGCCGTGCCAGTCCGACGCCGGAGACGGTGGCTTCTCCCTCTTCGTCTCTCCCTCTGTTTGAATCACCCTCTGTCTTCCCTCGTGTCTGTTGCAGCAGAATGCATCTCTCGATTGCCTCATCGAGAAATCGAGAATGATCTTGGCATGGCTGAAGGTACGAATTCTGTTCTATACGCATTTTCTTTGTTTTTGAGCTCTTCTCAACTGCTAGAGGGATCTTCAGCACATAGGATAGCTTGTAAATTTTATGGATGGATTCAAATTTTGTTTCTGATTTGAGTTAGTGTATCAATCGGTTTTCTTATTTCATGTTTACATAGATAAGATATTCTTACATTTAGTTCCTTTGTGAAATTTCCAGAACTTGATTCTGACGGACTAGATGGATTTGTGTATGTGTGTTTACCGAATGATTAGTCTCGTCTAGAAGATGAATGCTTAAAAAATAGCATGGCTGGGGTGCCTTCTTGCCTTCTGTTTTGCAAAATCTTCCATTCCTGTTTTTGTTAGAAAAATTCTTAGGGCTCTTTTGGACGTAAAATTATCTTGAAGATTTTCTAAACCAGGATGGAAAGTTTTAGGGAGATTTTTGTGTAGGTTTTTTGAAAGTGGTGGGACCCTTAGAAAGTATCTTTTGATTGAGAAATTTTGAGGTGTGTTTTTATTGAATTTGAAAAAGTGGTAAGGGTCCATTGAATGATGTTTGGAGAGAGAATTTTTTGTGAAAGGCTTTTGTTTTGGTAAAAGTTGATTGGATAAAATGATGGATCTTCTTGTTTGTGCGTGTTTATGATCAAGTGCATGATGCCAGTAGGTAGTCGACTTATTGCTCTTTTAGATGCGACTTATTTATCAAAGATAGAATAAAAATCTTCAAATTTGAATGCAGTTAACAGGAAGTTACCATGTAAAGAATTCTACAGCAGTCCTGCCTCCACATTTAAGCAACACATCTTTAAGTTACTATGTGAAGCCGTTGCAAATAAACTGGCTTCACAGTTCACATGGCAAGAGAGCCCTGCCTCCATATTTAAGCTACACATATAGGTTGTCTGATATATCCAATAATCCATTGGAAGTTCTGAATGCTAGAAAGAACTGCCCTTAGTACTGTTATTGTGAACTTTAATGCTGCCCCATTTCATATTTTAAATATTTCATGTTTAGCTTCTTGAATTAGCTAAAAGGAAGAAGAGAGTTGCAGGTGCACTTTGTGACAAGGAAAAGCTGGGCAATTCATTTCTGGCTATTGGAGAATCATACCAGAAGATCTGAACAATATATTTGTATATGACCTAGGTAGTCCAGGCATATGCTTATTTTAGTTGCCTAGATTTCAGCAATGGTCATGATCTGGTTGGATAATTATAGGTTGATATTGAAGTATGTTGACTGTTCTGTCCATGGATGTGCTTTAGATTTTAACCATGGTTGCTATAGTGTACAGCAATAAATAAAAATAAAAAGTTTAGATTTCAACTTTGATATGATACTAATGTTTTGTGATATTTTCTTTCTTAACGTTAACTGACTTTATTTTACTTGGGTTATGTGTTGGACTTGGACAACCACAATGCATACATATACTAATTTATTTTTCTAAGAAAAATTGCTCTTGCTTTTGCAGTATAAGATGAAAGATTTATGGAATGAGAGAAATGCTATTGGATCATCGCAGATTGCAGACGATATTTTCAACAAGTTTTTAGGGCATAACTCTGCATAAGATGAATGCTGCCACCTCTATGCAACGGCTCTCACCATCCTCATCCTCATCCACAAGCTCCCCTACATCGACTTCTAACTCATTCCCACTAACCCAAGCTCTCTCCCTTCATTGGGCATCTCCTCCATTCGCTATCTCCTCCACAATTACCATAACCATCCCCAAATCCTCCCGCCAATATGGATTGCCCGCTACAACAAACCACACCAGCCCAACAGACCTCTCTCTCACCACCACCGAACCTCCCAACAATTCCTTGGACCAAAGACTCCTAGCTCTCCTTCGTCAAAGAAAAACAGAGGAAGCTTGGATAGCTTACACCCAATCCACTCACCTCCCAAGTCCCACTTGCCTTAGCCGCTTGGTCTCCCAATTGTCCTATCTAAACACTCACTTGGGCCTCACGCGTGCCCAGTCCATCATCACCCGCCTCCGCCATGAGCGCCAGCTCCATCGCCTCGATGCCAATTCCCTAGGCCTCCTCGCTGTTGCAGCCACCAAGGCCGGTCACACGCTCTACGCCACCTCTATTGTCAAGTCCATGCTTCGCTCTGGTTATCTTCCCCACGTTAAGGCATGGAGCGCCGTAGTAAGCCGTCTCGCCGCTTCGGGCGATGACGGCCCCACAGAAGCCCTCAGGCTATTCAATGCAGTCACCAAGCGGATCCGTCGATTTGCTGACCCTACCATAGTCGCCAACTCGCTGCCCGACACGGCTGCTTACAACGCTGTGCTCAATGCTTGTGCCAATCTCGGCGATACTAAGAAGTTCTTGCAGTTATTTGACGAAATGCCCAACTTTGGTGTTGAGCCTGATGTACTAACTTACAACATTATCATTAAGCTGTGTGCGAGAGCTGATAGGAAGAGTTTACTAGTATTTGTATTGGAGAGAATTATTCAGAAGGAAATTCCGTTGTGCATGACAACATTGCACTCGCTTGTTGCGGCTTATGTTGGTTTTGGTGATCTGGAAACAGCCGAGAAAATGGTTCAAGCAATGAGGGAAGGTAGGAGAGATCTTTGTAGGGTTCTCAAGGAGTCGACTCAAGAGGAAGAAGATGGGGATGGAGACGTGTTTGTGAAGTTGCTTCCTAATTTTATTGAGTCCAGTAACAATGAGCCGCCACTATTGCCTGAAGCATATGCTCCTAATTCTAGAATTTACACCACTCTAATGAAAGGTTACATGAAGGCTGGCCGTGTCACTGACACAGTTCGAATGCTAGAGGCAATGCGGCGCCTGGATGACAGTGCTAGTCATCCTGATCATGTAACATATACAACTGTTGTTTCTGCAATGGTAAAGGCAGGGTTGATGGATCGGGCTTGTCAAGTACTGGCTGAAATGACGAGAATTGGTGTTCCTGCAAATCGGATTACCTACAATATACTGCTTAAGGGTTTCTGCCAGCAACTAAAGATAGACAAGGCAAAGGAGCTGCTTAGGGACATGACTGAGGATGCAGGAATTGAGCCTGATGTGATATCGTATAACATCTTGATTGATGGTTGCATACTTGTTGATGACAGTGCAGGGGCTCTTTCTTTCTTTAACGAGATGCGGGCTAGAGGAATTGCTCCCACCAAGATTAGTTATACCACTTTAATGAAAGCTTTTGCCTTGTCGGGTCAACCAAAGCTTGCTAACAAGGTATTTGATGAGATGCTTAATGATGCTCGAGTGAAGGCTGATTTAGTTGCCTGGAATATGTTGGTTGAAGGTTATTGTAGACTGGGATTAATTGAAGAAGCAAAGAAAATAATTACCAAGATGAAGGATAATGGGTTTCACCCGAATGTAGCTACTTATGGCAGTCTAGCAAATGGAATTGCATTGGCTAGAAAGCCAGGAGAGGCACTTCTACTTTGGACTGAAGTGAAGGAGAGATGCAGAGTGAAAAAGGAAGGAGAAAGTTCCGATTCTTTATCTACTACCCCTCCATTGAAACCAGACGAGGGGCTCTTGGATACCCTGGCTGATATCTGTGTGAGAGCCACTTTTTTTAGGAAGGCCTTAGAAATTGTGGCTTGCATGGAAGAGTATGGGATACCACCAAATAAGACCAAGTATACAAGAATCTATGTGGAAATGCATTCAAGGATGTTTACTAGTAAGCATGCATCAAAGGCGAGACAGGACAGGAGGAGTGAGAGGAAGAGAGCAGCTGAGGCTTTCAAGTTCTGGTTGGGTTTGCCTAATTCTTATTATGGGAGTGAGTGGAGGTTAGAACCCATCGATGGTGATCAAGATGTTTCTGAATTTTGATTCGGTTTGACCAATTGGTACGTTTCTGTATATTACAGTTCTGGTTTTGGGGGATTTCCCGCTCAAAACAATAGAGCAAATGTAAGTTTTGATGTAATTATTCACTTTGATACCAAATATCGTGTTAGAAATATATTCTGTATTTGGGTTCGATTGATTTTGATTTTTAGTTATTGAAAATGGGTTGGACAATAGCATATAATAGTATCACAGCTAAGCTCAATAAGTGATCTTTGACGTCCATTGTGTTTTGTGCACCTTAGATGTATAGTATATAATTGTAATTGTATGTATGGCCATTCAATTTGATGTGTAGGAAGCTTTTATAAAAACTTGTAGTCATAGTAGAAGTCTTTTGATGACTTCACACAATTACAAATTATTCTTATGAGTAATTCTACCCGCCATTCCTTTTATCATTATCCTCTCACCATCATATTATGTGGTATTAAATGAATGTAAACTATTTGTTATGTCCAATTTGTAGGCCAATCATTTGATGCCACATCATTGGATGTTTACAAGATGATGGTAAAATGGATGATAAATAAATTTTTTCTATTCTTATAGATATTTATATTCTCTACAAATTATTTATATATTTATATATCTAGTGCTTAGGAACATGGAAATATAGTTCTAACATCATGAAGCTTGATTTTGAAATGTAAAATAATTTACTGTAATGCACGAGTTGTCTCGTTTTTACCCAAGTCATGTGCCATTCTGTACATCTTTCTATGAATTGAACACTTCCAACATTGAACAATGAGATAGAGAACCACACACCTGTGTTCAAAACGCATTAACAGACCATGATGGAGGGTGGCTCAATGTTCCTTAGATTACTCCCATGTGATTGGGCATGTACTAGGTCCTAGGTTTGAATCTGAATATGGATTCACCTTAGACTATTAGGATTAGTTGCCTAAAGATTCCGTTAAATTCTCTAGTTGAGAATAGGGTCTAGGCTAAAATTCAAATCCGATTTGAGTGAGCGTTCCGACCGAATAAGCTCTTCTCAATTAGGTAGGGTGCTACTATGTTCATGTCCAGCTAGTGAAGCTACCTCCATTTACCCCTTCTTACCCTTTTTCACCCAAAAAAAAAAAAAAAAAACACATTCATAGCATGAGCTGTGCTACGGATCAGCCACTGTTCACGGCTGATCCGTAGCACACCTTAGTTGGCAATAATTCTTTTTTTTTTTCCCTAAACGCAGACCAGTTCTTTCTCTCATTAGTACTTCTCTCTCTCTCGTCAACGACTCTCTCTCATCAAGCTATCTCACTCATCACATCTCTCTCTCACTCCTCGGGTCTCTCTCTCTCATCAGCTCTCTCTCTCCTCTCAAGTGGGATGGCATGGGGGGGAGGAATGAGGGAACGAGAGGGACCGATTTACTTAACCGGTACTGAACCGGGCTGCCACGTAACGTGTGGGAAGTGTGTTGGTAGACCTGCGGATGCAAAGAATTTTTCTCATAGCATATACTTGTATTTTTGTAACTCTATCCAGTATGTTTCTACAATGTTAAGAATATATGTTACCATGAATCAATACCTCCTTATGATATTGATGACAATCACTAAAAATGCATCTGAAGAGATGCGATAGAAATTCAGAATAGAGAATGAAAAGAACTGAAAGTTTGATCTGCTCTAAATTTTGCTTCTTGAAGAGTTCCAACTTTAATGATGAAGCTCTGTTTTTACATCAAAACTAGAAATTGCTACATAATCCTTCTCCACATTAGCAGAGGGCATCTCTCTCTGTAGGGCTCTTTCTGTAGACTAGAGGGTGCGACAACAACATTGCCAATATTGCTCTCTGAGTTGTCTGGTTTGTTGAGGTTAAACTAGGTTTTTTTGTTGGGGAAAATGTTGTCAAATACACTATTTTACGTAAATAAAAAATTCTGATCTCTACAAAGTACAATCAGATGGGAACTTTAATCTAGATATCATTATAATACTAGATATAAGTCTGTCCAGGATATTTATGTCTTTTTTTTTTTTTTTTTAAATGACTTGTATGGGACTTGTAGTTGTACATTTTATACCTATACAAATATTTTCATATATAATTAAGCACAACACCATGCATGAGATTAAGGGCATGTTTGGGAACATAATTGTTCTTAGATATGTTCAGACTACTTCATCACTACTATTCACAAATAGTTTACTACTATTCACAAATTATACGTTTTGCTCTCACACTATAAAAATTCACGTGTAAATAATGTGCCTCAAAAAAAAAAAAAAAAAAACCTCGAGTAAACTATAATTAACAACCTCATTACAATGTAAATACAAGAGACTCAAAAACCATGTTGACATCTCAAATTCAACCAAAACCAACATCCACATGCTTCACGCAAATTATAACACATTCACTACTTCACCACCTATTTTCTACAGATTAATTATAATCAATTTCAAAGGGTAGAAACTGAAAAACATAGCCATTTGGTTCAATCTAGTAAACAAATTCATGAATGCACTCTTTCCATATATCTTGTCTCCAGCAAGAAATTTATGCACAATTTACCACTCACACATGCAAGCTTACAATTTACTGTCAAATTAGAAATATATAATTATTTTCAACACAATAAGCAAACACAACTTTACTTGCTCTTCAGAACATTCTCAACATTCTTTCTAGTAATTCATAATGTGATATTCTGGCATCTAAGCAAAACTGAAGAAGGGTTCCAAGAACTTGCAAGTGGGTTCATCAGGAGGGTAATTCTAGTAATTCTCAGCCTGAAGGATTTGCTTGAGATGTTTCCAGTGCCTGCTTCTGGATTGGCTTTCTGGGTACTTCTCATACATTTGAATCCGTTTGAAACTGAGGTGGGATGGTAACACAATCTCTGTCTCCACCACTTCCTGCTCCATCTTCTTCTTCTTCTTCTTCTTCTTCTTCTTCTTCTGCATACCAACCAAACTAAATGAAGAAATTCATGGGTCTAACTCATCTCATAAAACCGGTTCTATAAGAAAGGATTTCTCATTCTTTATAAACATGCTTAAGACCTTGTCCACAGGCAATGTGAGATTATTCTTTAACACCAAACTCATCAGTTTTCATTTAATAATTGAATGACTTGAGTTTGTTGTTTGAAAAATAGAAAATTATCTGGATTTGGGAGCTCAAACTTTGATGAATAATCCAAAGAGAGAGAAAGTTGAAATGATCAAATCTACAGGGAAGATCAAATCAGTGGACATATTTTGAAAGCCAGTCAAGCAACAAGCTGACACTTATTTCTCACACATTTTTTTACAGTTTACTAATTGTATTTTGAATTGCACAAGTATTAATCCCATGATCTTGTAGTTGAAAGCTTCAACCCTGAAATCTCAGCAAGGGAGCACCTTATGAAGCAATGTCTGTCTTCCTTAAACTTCTTCTCCATCAACCACTGTGCTTCATCCTCATTTTAATCTCTTTATTTCCAGCTCATAATTCATTTTATAACAACTCATATATATTTTTCTTCCAACCCCAAATTGGAAGAAGTTAAAACGAAAAAGAAAAAGGAACTTGCGAAGAAAATGTACAAGATTGGTTTGGAATAGGATTGTTGAAACCAATTATCTCTAGTCTCCACTTCTCCCACGATTATAAAATATTGAACTGTGAGATTTCCAGATCAGGTTACGTCTTCATATTCTTCTTATTTCCACCTTTGCACCTCGATCTTGCATTTGTTTTCTTCTTTTTGAAGTCGGGGGTTGTTTGGATACAAGAAACATTTCAACTTATCTCATTTCATTTCATCTCATCATTATAAATTTTCCAAATTTTCATACAAAATATAATAAACAATTCAATTTTTTCAAATTCCAAAACAAAAATAATATAAAAAAATTATATTCTAACAATATTTTATTCAAATTTTAAATTTTATTTCGTCTCATCTTATCTCAATATTTTATGCAGAAGCTTCAACCTTTCATTGTGATTTTATACTCGGTTAGTTTTTATACAGATATTTGTGTAATATTCCAAATTAGCACAGTTTACACGAACAATGTCTCGTTTGGATAGTGAAATGAGATGAGAGAGATAATTTGTGAATAATAGTGAAATGATTTGAGTTAATATGTTTTATGAGGTTTTGGGAAATGAGAGAGAAAAAGTTGAATAAAAATATTATAAAATTAAAAATATTAGTAGAATATTATTTTTTAATATTATTTTTGTTTTAGAATTTGAAAAAGTATAATTATTTTTTCTGTTTTGTTTAGAAGTTTGGGCAAGTTGTAGTAATTAAGTAATAATTATATGAAAAAGTAAAATTTTAAATTGAAAAGTGTATGTTTGTAGTGTTTGGATATTGAGATGAGATGAGATGAGATTAAATGAAATGAAATGAATTGGAAAAATTTTACTATCCAAACCAGGCCTAAGAGTCTCAGTACTTATACAATGGTAGTTACTAGTATTACTTCTCATTTGTTAATATTATTTTTTATCTTTTAGAGGCTTAGGGATCAGCTATCTAGAGAGATAATTATGGGTGGCAAAGCTCAACGATTAGTCCCGTGGTGGAGTTGGGTGATGATGGACTGGGCACGCGTGATGCCCAATTGAGTGTTTAGATAGGAAAATTGGGAGACCAAGCGGCTAAGGCAAGTGTGACTTGGGAGGTGAGTGGGTTGGGTGTAAGCTATACAAGCTTCCTCTAATTTTCTTTGATGAAAGAGAGCTAGGAGTCTATGGTCTAGGGAATGGTTTGGTGGTGGTGACAGAGAGGTCTGTTGGAATGGTTTAGTTTCTTGAGGCGGACAATCCAAATCAGCGGGAGGATTTGGGGATGGTGATGGTGATGGTGATGGGGATGGTGGAGGAGATGCCCAATGAAGAGAGAGATTGGGTTAGTGGGAATGAGTTAGAAGTCGATGAAGGGGAGGTTGTGGATGAGGATGGTGAGAGCCGTTGCGGAGAGGTAGCAGCGTTCATGGTCGGTCCATTTGAGGGTGAAAATGATTGGGAAAGACTGGATGGTTTCTTGTGGAATAAGATAATGAGGGAGGGATAGAGTGAGAGAGTTTAGTGGATGGAAGCGAATTATACTACGTCGAGTACGTTGTGTCCTCTCGTTTGTCTTTCACTGTTTAGATTAGTTTTGGGTTTTTTTTTTTAATCTTCGCAGGTAATTGAATTAGATTGTTCAAAATATGACGAGAATGATGACATTCTGAATTAAAATTTAAGGAAGTTTAATTCCAAAGAAATATTTGAACACGTTGTCTTACAACATTCGACTGTATGAAACTCGAGTGACATGCAATGTAAGATGATGTGCATTTTGGGGCATTCGGTTTAGTGCTCTATTAAGCAAATATTTTTGAATTGTAAGAGCATCTTAGGGTTTTTCATCAATGGTCTTAAAAAGTGTTTAAATAGCTTAACAAATTCTTTAAAACATCATTTTGATGATTTTCCTCAAACATGTGTTCCAGAGAGTGCGATACACAGTTCCACCATCACCATCACCATCACCATCACAAAATCCTCCTGCCGATTTGGAATGCAAATTTCTTGCCGCAACAAACCACACCACTCCAACAAAACTCTCTCACCACCACCGAATCTTCATTTTGTCTTAGGTTAGTTTCTTTTTTTTACTCTCTATTGTGTCGAGGTGTTTTTTAAGAGCTACATACATTAGGCTTGTTGGATATGAAATAAGTTGCGTCTAGTCCATTGGGAGTCTATCACCAAAAGGAAAAAGGCTTCATAAGGAAAGTTGACGCAAGCACGTAAAAGGAAATGGACGTCTATAAAGAGAGGGAATCTCCTCAAATTTTGGACAGACTTCATTATCAAATTTTCTCCCTTGAGGAGGATGGCATTTTCTTCAATTTCTAAAAAATCTAATTTTTTTCATTGTATTGAGAGATATGCGAGACCATGAAAGATTGTACATTCACCGAGCTTAGTGGCTTTCGCCTCCAAACGACTCATGGATGTATGCCTTTATACTGAACCATGTAAATTTGTGTCTCTCTCTATATATATTTGGAGTTTTGATTGGAGTGTGATTGGGCCAAGGGCCAATTCCAAATGCCTTGGGCCCACTTCTAAAGGCCTAAGGCCCATTGTGATATTTAGGCTTTTGAAATATTGTTAAAAATACCAACACCCTAGTGGGCTTCCCATTTCCAAGAAATAAATGCACAATCACAAACACAAACAACTAGCACAATCACAACCAACCTCTACAATCACAAGTTCACAAGTTCAACATGCCAACCACCACAATGACAATCTGAATCACAATCAACACGAAACAACCACCTGTCCACCACAATCACAACCAAGTATCAACCCTAACCAACTGACAACTTCACCAAAGTCCTCAACCAATTTACAATGTAATAATGTATCATAATAAAATGAAAAACTACAAATTCGTAATTACAATTTGACAATAATTTTCAATTTTTCATCACCATCAACCTCCAATCCCAAGCATTCTACATTGTTTTGGAAATTAAAAAAAGTTAGAACTAAAGCATTATTTTGAACTAGTGAAAACAAACAAGGTTTTATTGCTAATGATATTTCATTTCTCACCAATAAAGGGGGTTCTCCATCCCACGGTGCATCCATCTCAGTCATTTGCAATTATTCTAGAATTTAAAGTTAGGTCTACAAAATCATAAAAATTATAAGTTAAATAATAAAAACATTGAAAATATTTAAATAATCATTTAAAAGCATAAAGTTACCCGATTCAAGCCTTTAGCTCTCGACATCAATGGTATCTAGTCTAATGGGCGTCTCACTTAGCCAGCTTTGTGTGCAAACAAGGGCCTCCACGGTAGTCGATGCTAATGAACTTTGATAAGTATCGAACACGCGACCTCCAGTGCTAAACGCTGATTCAGAGGCAATCATAGTGATATGAATGACTAGTATGTATCTCGGGATATTTGGGAAAGGGCTAGAAACTTGGTGGAATTAACCTTCCACCAAGTTAATAAATGAAATACATCACTAGATGCCTCAACATCTTCCATAAAATAATGCTCAACCTCAGATCCACACTGCATAATATTCCTCGATGCACAAATTTGATGATACCGTCGCACCAAAGGAGATGTGTGTGTCATCACTAGGTGCATATGTGTCATCAACGGAAGATGTCGAGCTGGTTGGGCGTAAGGAACTTCCACCTTCGGCTGAAAACTGACCACTGCTGTTGCAATGGCTATTTAAGTCATCAGTATAACTTTTTAGCTCTCTAATAAACTCATCAGCCTTCTCTTTCCCGAGGACGTCCCTAATCCAAAATTCTATAATAACCAAATTATATTGGGAGTCAAGGATTGCAGACACAAATAATAATCTATTTATCTTCTCAACATTCCTTCAATATTTATCATATTTGGGTTTCATCCTTATAGCCATAACATTCAATAAT
Source organism: Juglans cinerea (assembly GCA_961763995.1). Taxonomy (NCBI): domain Eukaryota; kingdom Viridiplantae; phylum Streptophyta; class Magnoliopsida; order Fagales; family Juglandaceae; genus Juglans; species Juglans cinerea. The sequence continues at coordinate 11,948,210 of CAUIVZ010000010.1, forward strand.
CCCACAGTGTCAGCACAACTTTGTTGCAAGTGGTCATAAAGCCCTAAGAGCTTGTCGAAGTACAAGTTCACAGTAGTAGATTTAGAACTAGATATCTGTAGAGTTATGTGATAAAATAACTTCAAACATTGAATAAAATACCTGACATTGGCCCAATCAACTGTGTTCGGCGCACCAAGACTCCTTCTTCCCCTACTGACTCCAGCAAAGCATACTTCAGGCCCCCATCCTCAACCTCCATCCGCACGAACGCTTTTTGGTACTTTTGCACCACATCCAATATCATGTATGTAGAGTTTCATCGAGTTGGAACATCCAAGCATAACATACTAGAACATGGGATCTCAAGCTCTTCGACTATTGCCTTAAACTTGCCAAGCCATTAGGGGGAAGCCCTCATTAAGCATATCCTCATCTTCTACATCTATTGAGACTCTTCTACTTGCACATGAAGTAGTTGCTCTAGATGTGGGTCTAGGGGTGAAAGTACGTGTTGGTGTAGGAACTGTGGGTGTGACATCCCCTTGTGGATGATTGTCTCCAGCAGGTATAACATCCATATCTAGATCAACTGTGCTAAAATTTAAAATTAGAAGCAAACAAATTAGAAAAAAACAACAACTATATATACATCATGTTATGTATGTTTCACTTCTTTGCTAGATATATAATATATTGCTCAAGCATACATAGATAGATACAAAAGAGCAATACTATTTATAATGAACATACAAGTACAAACTATTTATAATGAGCAATACTATTCCTTCTATGATCATTACAAGTACAAACATATATATATATATATATATATATATATCATGTTTAGTAATCATTTAGAAATATAATGAATGCTCATATTTGGCTAAAGTACCATTTATGATGCATACATATATAGGCTGTAATCAGTGATTCTCTCATGCATGGGGTTGGGGCAAACAATTCTGAACCTTGCCAACAGATGGATTAACTATTTTAAATGTGAACCACTTGATGATGGGTCATGGCCCTAACCCCTGGTCCCAAAATTATTGGTACATAATGGGTGCATTACATGTAATCATTTATGGACTAAAATCTGGATATCTTATGATATTTATTGACTATTTAAGGCCATTTTTTCCTTGACTCCTCTCACGCAGTCCTAGAACAAGATGCAATTTATTCTTCCAGTAATGCCAATAATACACGCTGTTGACTCAGTAGAACTTGTTAAGAAATAAGAGAATAACCTAATTGATCCACAGTGTGAGTCAATTGTTACATCTTTATTTAAATATATGGAAGTTTAAGGTTAAAAAAAAAGGAAGAAAAATGTGCCTAGCGTGTACCCTTCTAGAACTGAGAAATAAAGATCTTTGTTAATTGTTATTGTGAATAATGAAAGGGCTTTCATCACTTAATCATACAACTTGGATTGTACCAGAATTCCACAAATCAACATTAATATAATGCTCATTATATATTACTAACAAACATACATATATAATGAATACTCATATTCATGTAATTACTATAGTAAGGTAGAAATAATCCTTCTATGATTCATAAAGTTGGCCAGCCACCAAGATATATAGTGGATCAATGACTCATATACATACATATATATAATGAATGCTCAGTCTTTGTTGGTAATTAACCTAATTGGACCCTGCTTTCTTTCCAAACAGGCATTAATGTTATAGCTAGATTATATATATTCTTTTAATTGTTTATGCTTAATTGTATCACTACAACAAATTAGGCTTTTCCCACGAGCAGTTTGTCACAATTAGCCCATATTTGTGTCGAAAATGACTTTTTTCCGCCACTTCAAGTCGTAGTTGACTCCCTCGAATTACGTCCTAAGATATAGTACTTAATCCTGCGAGCGAAATGTTCCTAAAAAATAAGAGTATTTTAGCGATTCTTTTCCTCGCAAAAGTGCAAACTTTCATCGCAAAAAGTATGCCAACCAGAGTTAACTGGGGTCGGAAATACTTATGGGGTCGGAAATACTTATCTGCTGCGGTGGAAATCGCAGGAATATGCATTTGTGACCAAAAAAATATTTTCGACGATTTATGATCCCCGGAAATAGTCTCTTAATTAATAAAAATAAATACTAGTAAAACAGTATCAGAACCTTATACCTAAAATACAAAAAATGTGAATAATATATTACCAATACCAATAATATTTACAACTGCAGAAAAGTAAAACTAGAAAAGTTTACAATTGTATTTGACCACATTGACTAAGTACACATGTGGAAATCTCTAGGCTTACAAATAAGAGACGACAAAAAATTGAAAAAAAAAAACTACTATGAACACAAATTAGATTAATGAAGTACTTTGATTATCGAGTTGGCCCACTTTGATCCCTCTCATATTCCTACTTTGATTGCTAGCTACCGACTGTAGCAGCCCTTACACAAAAAAAAAAGAAGAAAAAAAAGACCATTTTAATTAAAAAACTTAATCACAATAGATGTAAAACTTTCAAACTAGCTTTACTGATGTTCAATTAACATTGACCATCCAACATCAAAAGTAGGAGTATAAAAGATGGACTAATATACAAGGCATAAACATGCACAAATTAGCATGTAAAACCAAATAAGAGGAAAAAAAATAAGCTAGCAACTATTAAATTCAATGATTAAAACTACCCAAGCCACAACTTTAATCAGTAGGATTTCTTCCCATCCCAATCTAGATTATCAGAGCACAAGCCATCATTACAAGAAAAACTATCTAGATTATCAGAGCACAAGCCATCATTACAAGAAAAACTAGCACAATAAGAAATTAGGCTTAAGAGGGCTACTTTACTATTAGTGATTAACTTAACTTTAGATTTTTACCCATTTCTCGGCTATGATCAATTTGAACCTAAAACCTGTGATGCAAAGATCTACTTCCTTTACCAGGGACAGAGTAACTAAGATCTTATCACAATAAAAAGCATGCAAGTTTGTTTCTGTGTACACAACATCATGTCATCATATTCAACTAATCGTTCATAGTATATACATATTCAACTAGAACAATCAGAGCACACTCTTCACATATGCAATTTACAACATAACATAGCTTATCAAATATGCATGAAATGCATTTGACAACATTAACAAACTAATAATAATTCATTAAACCATATAAGCTTACCTTGTTTTGAAGTAGTAATGGTTCTACAGATTTCTTATCCATACTTAAGATTCCATCTGCACAATTCACCACACAATAAAGAATGAGTGTGATAGAACTAGAAAAACAAAATGAGTGGTGGCAAGGGAGTAGAACCCAAAATGGTTGGTGGAGGCCGTGACACAAGTAGGAGAGGGAGAGAGAGGTATACAGATCTGAGAGGAGAGGGGACTAGGCTGGCCATGGGGGAGCAGGGGGTAACGGTGGATGGCTGGTAGCCTTGAGGAGGTGGTGCTGCAGACGTTGGAGGCTGATCTGGGCTGTGCGACGACATAGAACCCGAGTAGGGAGGGGGCTCTATTCGGTGAAGAGGAGAGGGAGGGAGGCGTGCGGGAAGGAAGATCGGAAATGGGGGTTGTCCGGCGACGTGGGGGTTGGGGGAGGTTGGCACCAGCAAGGGGAGGTTGACGCCGATGACTTTGTGGCTGCACTGCGGCAGCGCTGTTGTGGCCGAAGGAGAAGAGAGGGAAGAAGGGAGGGGCTGTCGGCTGTGAGAGAGAGAGAGAGAGAAATGAGAGGAAAACTAGAAGAAGCTGTGTTTATATTTAAGATTTTAAATTTTTTGTTACCAACCAATTTCGTTACTAATGAATGCATATGTCATTGTAAAAAAATATTATCTACAAAATTTTTTTTGATGATCTTAATTTAGTGGAACAAATCTTTAATTTTCACATATTAAAACTGATGACAAATAAAATTGTCCAATATAATTATTTGCAAAGAGAATTTTTTAACGACGTGAATTTGGTGGCAAAACGTAATTATTTGCTACCAAATAGTATTCGCAAGAACCGTTAATTTCTTGTCACCAACTGATTTCATCACTAATGAATGCATATGTCACCGTAAAAAAATATTATCTGCAAACTTTTTCTAGTGAGCTTAATTTTGTTGGAAAAGTAAAAAATATAATTTGCAAACTTTTTCTGATGATCTTAATTGGTGGGAAAAAGTCTTTGATTTTCACAGATTGTAACTCGTGACAAATAAGAAATGGTCTAATATAACTATTTGCGGCAAGATTTTCTGACGACGTGAATTTGGTAGCAAATTGTAATTATTTGCAAGAAAATTGTATTCGCGGGAATTGTGAATATTTTGTCACCAACTAATTCTGTCACTAATGAATGCATATGTCGCCGTAAAAAATATTATCTACATACTTTTTCTAATGAGCTTAATTTTGTGGGAAAAAGTCTTTAATTTTCACAGATTGTAAATTGTGACAAATAAAATGGTCCAATATTGCGGCGAGAATTTTCCGATGATGTGATTTTAGTTGCAAAACGTAATTATTTGCTACCAAATAGTATTCGTGGGAAAAATTTATGTCTCAAAAACCACTATTTGTTGTAGTGTATGCATGTTTCGTTGAACATGCACCACACATACTACACATGATGATGCACGGATGCAGTTGGAGGATATATAGAATCATAACTATTTATAACAAAGTAATGTATTTATTAGTATCTGCATTTCCACGTGCTGAATCACAAATATTAAAATGTGCACAAATCTACAGAATCATAGATGCACTAACCACGACAAATTTAATCTACAAAATCACAGAATCAAAGATGCACTAATACATGACAAAACCAAAAAATTTAAAAATCTGAAATAGAATTTAATCAAAGAAAATAGGTTATTACAAATCTCAATATGCAATGATGCATGGCCATTATACACGGAATCGAAATTTGGAGAAAAACTCTTAAGATTTTCAAACCCTAAAAATTGAAATTCCACAATATAGCAACAAAATTAGGCAGCCCTTAAATAATAAAATCACAAGTATCATTAAATTAGATTTACAGTGAAGTCATGGCAACAAAATCAACAAAATTTAGGAACCTTAAATTTTGAATTCATAACAAATTAATCTTGTATACCAATTAAGAATCAAACAAATGAAGGTAGTAATAAACTTACAGTGGGGCTAGGCTTGCGACGATAGCAAATGGCACAAAACGGCATATGAGAAGAGAGGAAGTTGAGAAATATAGAGAAAACAGAGAAGTCGCAAAAGAGTGAGGGGGGAAGGGGGTTTTGCGTTTTGGACCCCATGTGAAGAAAACGACATCGTTCCACTTGAAATGGAACGACGCTGTTTAGTTAGGTTAAAACAAAAGTCAGAGTTTAGAGCTCATTTGGGCTCGGGACTCCAACTCTGACCCTAACATACAATTTCGGAGGAACTCCGATTCCAACTCCGAATTTCGATTACTCTGATTCAGTTGAATTCGGAATCGAAGCATAGGTCAGCCGGAGTTAGAGCCAGCGGAAGATTTACACAACCCTAAAGGGCATAGGGGGTGCACGTCGACGACCAAATGAAGTTGACAGGAGCTTTCCTGCCAATTCCTTGCTGCTAAAAGCCCAGAAACAAGCGTGAAGGACCCCACCAGCCAATCTTGAACTGGTAAGGCTACCAGCGGCCACCACCTGACTCGCCAACACTTTTTGTCACCTTCGTGGTGGTCCTTGACCACGAAGCTTCACCTGCCACAGAGATCCTTGCCGCTATCTTCGGTGCTCGCCTTGGGATTTGCTCAACACTGACATTGCTGCTTGCTACGGAAATTTGCTCAACCCAACCTGACTCACAGACGTTTTCTGTAGCCAATGCCGTGAACATCACGTTGTTCAACCTCAGGGCCGATGGTGCAAATTACATGACACCATGGTGACCACATCCATTCCCCTCGGCAACACCTCTCCACCACTACAAGTCCCCTCTCGTCATGAAGCTCAGCCCAACCGACGCCATCAACACGGTGGACGTCATCTAGCTACCAGGTTGCCACCAAGCTCCACCCAAGCTCACCAATGGAAGATCAACAAGAGACCACTGCACACGATGGTGGATGGCTTAAAAGCCAATAGCTACCACGTAAGGCTAGTCTGCGAGTTCAATGGCCAACAAAAGAAAAGAAACAACCACTGTACCTACAACAAGCAAACAGTGGTCTCCCAATCTAGAACCTGAGCATAACTCACCACAGAGGAGGTCACGACCCTTGCCTTTGCTCGGCACCATTACCATTGCTCGCCCACAGTAAGTTCTCACCACAATAAGTTGATCATCACAGTAAGTGCTCTCCACAGTAGGTTACTCACCTACGGTATGTTGCTTGCCACAATAAGTGCTTGCCAGGTTGCTCGCCACACTAACCCACGCAACGCACAATGGGATCACCAAGTTGGTGGGTACTAACGCACCAACCCGTGACCTAAAGGCACGCATGGGCATATTGCCCACTGCAAGTGCTACAAAACTTGACCTACAGTCATGGCCCATGGGCCCACCGGTTCCACCTCAAAGGTGACCATAAATCTCGTCGACCATATTCAGCAAAACACTAAGGAAATTCATTCGAAGGATATGTGAACAGTCAATTTCGCTAGGGTGATACAATTTGATAATTGGATGAAAACAAAAAAACTGAGCTACTTGACTCGGAATTGTTCGAGCCTCCAAGATAGTGAATGAACAAAAATCATCCAGAGACGGACAATCTCCATTGCTATAGAAGTGCTCAAGACCGACATCTTCCCCATGCTAAAAGCATTCAGTAGCTAACAATCTCAGTCAAGGAAGAATTGAAAGCAACAACTAAATGACCCTGATTTGCTACTCTCGAATCGCTGTTTGAATTTTATTTTCGCTAATAAATTTTGTTTTTGCAGTTTCTTTCCAAAATCCCTCAGGATTCCAAAAAAATGCCGGTGGATGAATAAGTAGGAATGCACTTTAATTACTAGTCTTAAGCACAAAAAAAGAAAACGTTTAGATGATCCATATCCCAAAAAAGGGTCCTAGGTAAACAAATAGAACAAAGAGAGAGCACAATGGCAATCAACTTCCACCAGACAAAAATCTTGAAAACCTTTCACTTGACTTGGAACGCCAGCTGTAAAGCCGCACTCGAGCAGCACTTGGGCACCTTAGCTCCTTATCTTCACCAAAACAAAGGCACACACCGAGCAACGATAATGCTCGCCCGGATCACCAAGGCTCTTGTCGAGCAACCACGCTTGCCCTGATCTACAACACTTTTCTCGGGCAATGACAATGCTCGCCCAAGAAACACCTCCCTCAAACCTCACTTGGGAGCCTCGCACCTTGCTCGAGCACCACATGAATCGAATTCTAGCCAGACATCGTGCTACTTGCCTTACTGCATGGAGTATTGCTCCCCTCGCAGTAGCGCGGTCGAGTACGTCTGCAGTAGCTGTAGAGCGGTCAAGTGTGCCTATCATTGTAGTGGTGCAATGGACCATCGCTCCCCCCGTAGCAGCATGGTCGAGAACACCCCCTACAAGACAAGAGCAGTTGAGCATCTCCTTTAGCAAAGTCGAGTGGTTGCAACACTCGGACCTCTCCCACTAGGACAGAGAGGTCGAGCATCTCTTTCAGCAAAGCTGAGAGGTCGCAACATTCATACCTCTCCCGCTAGGACAGAGCGGTCGAGCATCTCCTTCAGCAAATTCGAGTGCTCTCTCACTCACATTGGTGATCAATGTATGATGACTCTGCCTTGAGTGCATCCTTCCTCGCCAATTAGCACGGTCGAGCACATCTCCAGCCTAACATAAAAGTCGAGTGCCTTTACACTCGCATTTAGCAATTAAAGGATGATGACACTCCCTTAAGTACATCACTCCTCGCCCAGAAGCCGAGTTTCCTTGCACTCGCATTTGACGATCAAAGAATGATGACATTCTTTTGAGTGCATCACTCCTCGCCCACAAAGTCGAGTGCCCTTGCACTCACATTTGGCAATCAAATGATGATGCCACTCCTTTTTGTGCATCACTCCTCGTCAATTATCGCGATTGAGCACATCTCCTGCCTAACATGAAATTCGAGTGCTCTTGTACTCACATTGGGCGACCAAAGGATGATGTCACTCCTTTGAGGGCCTCACTTCTCGCCAATTAGCATAGTCGAGCACATCTTCGGCCAAGCAATGATCGAGCCCACCTCCAGTTGATTCTGGCATCCAAAAATTTCCTATTGATCTCCAAGTCTCTGAGTTCCATAACCCTTGCCTATGGATTACTTTCGGGAATGACCCTCCAAGCTCCATAATCACTTCGCACGATTTACCTTCGAGAATGAGTCAATAGGCTCGGTAATTGCCTGAGATGGACCCAAGTGGTCGACGGGCTCCCTGACCACTTAGCACAAGTTACAAACACACTCAAACCTCAACACCAAAATGAAAACGTCAACGAGAAATTGCCTCAGTGGGTGAATAATCCACTAGTGCCAACGAAAACAAAAATGATTACTAAGTACAGAAACACACGCTCTTTGCTAAACGATAAACAATCATAAGCGACCATTAGTACACTCGATTAACAAGCAAATGCTCGCACAAACAAACTTCCCAAAGGCCCATCCTTGAAGGCCCTTACCATGAATCTCACAAATTTTTTCTTGAGCTCCATCTTCGTAGATCTTCATTGCTTTACACAACAATAGAAAACTAGATAAAAGTTTCCATAATTTATTTTTCTGCAATTTTTCAAACTATCTTTTTCACAGTTGACTTGTAGATTCCAAGGACATCTTGTTTAATAAATCGACTTTAAAAATTGCGGGCGTCTGTTGAATATAAAATGAGTTGGGTCCAGCCCATTGGGAGTCTATCACCAAAAGGAAATTGCTTCATAAGGCCAAACTGCTCAAGCACGTAAAGGGAAAATGACCTCTATAAAGGGAGGGAATCTCCTTAGATCTTGGACATACTTCATTACACATAGAGACCCCTCAAATCTTCTTCCTTGAGGAAGATGACATCTTCTTCAACTTCTAGAAAATATAATTTTTTCCATTGTATTGAGAAATATGTGAGGCTATAAAAGATTGTATAATCACCAAACTAGTGGATTTCACCTCCAAACAACCCGTGGACGTAGAAATTTATGTCGATCCACGTAAATTCGTGCATCCTCTCTCTTTAGTTATATTTTATATATTTATTTACTGTTTATTTTCATGGATGAACGTTTGAGCACTGTATTGACTCCCAAACCATCATCATGGACTTTTTGATTGCATCATCAAGGCCTCAAACTATTATCGTGGGCCGGGATGACTCTTTTCTCATTTTCCAATTTGCTATGCAAATTTACACATTAACAGTTGTACCGTTTGTGAGATTGACTTTATTCTCAATGAAAAATTATTCTCATCAGCTACTATTTTCTACCCCATACTCCACATCTTATAAAAAATACATTCACATCTTATGAAAAAAAATTATAAATATGAAATGTGAAAATTATGTATAAAATCCATCTCTTCTCACTATATATGCCGAAAGCGAGAAAATGATGACTCCATGTTTCATGGGATCGTCTCCGAAAAAGATAAGATTACTCTCAACTTTCACCTTTATTTTTATCTCGTAAATACTGTTGCAAAATAGAAGAAAAGGACGTGCTCTGCGCATGTGGGACGTGCGCTGTGTTCACAGGGGGTCCATGATGAACGCGAGGTGTACACCACGCACATAAGGCACGCATTAACAAGGCTTTTTCTTACTTCCTAGCCTTTTGGATTTCTAATTCTCTTAGGCCTATGATCTAGAGGAGACAAACACCACTTTTCTTCTTTTTGGGGCCGTACGTGCCAGTGCTTAAGAAAATATTGTCCCCTTCTGCCTGATTTTTTCTTTTAAGGATTAGAGAGTTTTAATATATATATATATATATATATCATGCATATATCATATAGCATATATAGTACTTTGTTAACCTAACCTTGGGACGGTGTCGTGAGTTTGGTTAGTAGTCATGAGTTGTTAACATGAGAGGGTTCAAATTAACCCATAATTTAAGCAACATCATGTTTAAGAAAACTACTCAAAATCATGAACTTATAAGAATTGTCACTTTCTTGTTATTACAATCTAGATTACTCTATATGTATTTGGCAAATAGATGGTGAAAACCATACTGAAGAAATAGGCCAGGCCGGCCCTCAAAGTAATCCGGATTGATTACTTTCTAGAGCGACAGAGAAGCCTATATGGATGGATCCATGTAGCTAGGGCCGCTTATGTACAAAATTAAAGATCCCACAATATCCCACTATCTTTTCATGTGGGCCTAGAGACACAAAGTCCCCACTATCTTTTCAACCCATCTATGGAAGTTAAAGATTACGCGTAATTTATTTTTACAGATGAGATGAGATGAGATATGATGAGATGAAAATTAAAAGTTAAATAAAATATTATTAGAATATTTTTTTTTTATTTTGAGATTTCAAAAAGTTAAATTATTTATTTTATTTTACGTAAAAATTTGATAAAGTTGTAATGATTAGATGAGATGAGATAATAAGTTTTGAGAAAGCTCTAGGCCGGATGGTTGGATATTTGGAGTATTTTAGAATTTTGTGAATAGTATTAAATAGTTTGAGTTTTACTAAATTTTGAAAAATAAAAAATAAAAAATTGAGTAAAAATATTATAAAGTTAAAAAATTATTTAAATATTTTTTTTAAGTTTGTAAAATTTGTATTGAATAATGATTACGTAACAATTAGATGAAAATGTTAAAAATTTAAAAATTGAAAAACATTTTGTACTTAAATGATATTTGATAATGAAATTATAATAGATTTTGATAATTCTGTGTGTGTCCAAATAAGCCTTTAGTATAAAATCTACCACACAAATTAACACAATGGAAGACCTTTTATTGTCGCGGGGGGAGGGGGAAAGCAACAAGGCTGCACATCTTTCATGTAGGTCACGTTTGGAACTCAGTTCAGTCTAATTTTAAGTTGAGCCTAATATCTAAATACTCAACTCTCAAATCACTAAACTCATCTCAACTCAAAACCTCTTTACACGTGTGACCCACAACCTTTTTCAACTCAACACTTCCTTACACGTGGAAACCACAACCTTTTTCAACTTCTTATAAATACATATAAACTCATCTTAACATCCAAACGCATCTAAACTCATCTTAGGTAGATCCCACAAAACTCATTACATCATCTTAACTCACTACTATTCATAAAGAACTCAATGCAACTTAACATCTCAACGGAGCCATAATTAGTAACAACCGAATTAATTGTAATTTCTTATGAATGTTTCTCAGATAGCTAGCAGTCGCTACCCGAGTGATGGTTGGAATAGTGGTTGGAAGTTATTTAAAAGATAATTAGCGTTAGGGTTTATAGAAATTTATAGGGTTTATTAAAGTTTTAGGTTTTTCCTACTAATAAATTTTAATTATTTAGTGTGACTTTGTTTACAATAAAACTGGTGAAATAGTGAGACAGGCCAGTAGCTGCATAGGATTGAAAGGCCTAACTTCAATACTTAAAAAAAAAGAATATATATATATATATATATATATATATATATATATATATAACTTCATTAATATTGATTTAATCTAAGTATTTCTATAATTTTAAGCTATTGTATGTATGTGTAGTTTATGCATATAATACAAAGATGAGTGACATGATTTTAGCAATTGAAATTTCTGAATTGACCTTATCCTCGGACGGGTCGTCCACCCACACCCTAGCTAATTCGTACGTCAAACTTTTGCGTCCTGAAATAATATTAATGCTATATCATGTATAATTATATCGGTACGTACGTGATGCTTCTCGAAGGAAAAATATAATAAAATCAGCAGAAAAATAATAAGCACCATGTAATGGGACTGATATGAAAATAGAGTAATACTATATGCAGTCGTAAAATGCACAAGTACCGTACAGTTATTTTGAAAAAGAGTAGAATCTATTATTAAAAAATTAATTATTATTTTTTTTTTATGTGAGTCTCGTATATATTCAGTTTTTTTAAAATGATTACACGATATTTGTATACTCACGACTGTAATTATCATTTCTCTATTAATTAGAGTAATAATATTGCTTGCTGGAAATCTATACAAGAGGTGTCTATAAAAGATCAACTCATAATTACGAAAAGAGAAAACCTTTCTGCAGGTGACACCGGCAAACCTCATTTATCGGAGGCCAATCAAAACTTGCCACGTGTGCGGTACACGAAAGAATTGAGAAAGCACATTACACCAAAACCCCTCCCTCCCTCTGAAGCCAAAAGACTCTCGATCCCCTCTCTTGCTCTCTGCTCTCTCACTATCGATGCCCCTCTCTCTACTCTCCCTCACTTCTTGATTCTTGAAGTTTTATTTGAGAATCAACAGCCAAACTTAGAAATCCATCAATTTCAGACAAATAAATAGAAGAGAAAAAAAAGAAAAAGAGAGAAAAAAAGATTTATTAATTTTTGCGTTGTGTCGAGGGGATCGGACGCCCTGTCGGAACTGATTCAGATCAATGGAGGGGGTGGGGTCCCGACTGGATTATGTACAAAAGAACGCGCTCGATTCACTTCTTGCTGGTTTTTGCTGTATCCAAATTGCAATGAATAGTCAACTTCTCCCAATCTGGAATGCTTTTCTCGTCTCCGTGATTATTCAAGCATCCACAACTACATGTACAATTCATGAGAAGTTGCCGTGAACTGGCAATAAACTTTACTGATGGGAATCAAAGTGGGTCTAGTCTTAAAGATCTTTTGCTAGTTCCAGATAGGTCAATCACAAGATCAAGAGCCAAGAAGATCAATGAGGCGATACAATCTACTTGGGACGAGTCTAGCAAGAGCCCAACATTCAAAATGAGCTTGAAGGATGAAGATCCTGTTTTGATTCATTTTATACAAGTTATGGAAGAGGGCAACAACATGACTTAAAAGTTTTGGGCACTTGAAGGCTTTCAACTTGTTTAATTCATTTAAAGGACTTATTTTATTAGTTTAGAATAATTGGGTTTATTATGCAAAGCACTTAAGAGGGGCCTATGCAAGGGCATGTTGGGAAAGTAATTATTTTATTGAACTAGGGTTAGGGTTTTACTGTAGCGAGTACTATAGCTACAATGTAGCCGTGGCACTGTTCATCCAGGGGCATTTTTGAAAAATGGGGGATTTATTTTGGCTAGGGTTTGATTATGTTTTGCTTTAAATACTCTTTGTTGCCTCATGTTAAGAAATTTTATGAAATTTGATAAATTTATTCATCATGAGTTGAGTTTTACTCATCTTGTTCTTAATTGAACTTTTGAACTTATCAAAGGTAAATCACAACATTTGTGGCGCTCCTCCTTTGTAATCTGGGTTCTTGAGATGGGTTCTTCAACGGGTCTAGATTTTAATATAATCTAGGTTCTTGAAACGAGTTTTCATCGGGTCTAGGTTCTCCATCCATTGACTTGATTTTGCCTTTCTTGTTGAGTTTTTCAAATTGACTGTGGGCTCAAGAGATTCCATTCCCGCGGGTTCATATCATTTGGTATTAGAGCAAGGTTTACAATCAGGTCTGATTCTATCTTTTAATTTTTGCATCTCTAATTTTGATTCTAGGACTTCATTATTCTAGGGTTGAAAAAAAAATCAAAACAAAAAGTAGGCTGCCTAAATTCTTAGAGTTTTTGGTTTGGCTGAAATTTGCATCACCTAGGATTTCAAAATTCTAGGGTTTCTGCATCTATAAGTTTGTCAATTGCTTGGAGTGCCATTTCATTGTTTCTCTTCTGGTTCATTGTCAATTCTTGTGTGCTTAAATTCAATTGATTGATTTTCACAATTGAATATTTCTGTTTGTGATTGAATTAGAGAAAAGAAGAGAAAAGAAACAAAGGAAAAGAAAAGAAAAGAAAAAGAAAGGAAAAAAAAAAGGAAAAGAAAAAAAAATTTGAAAAAAAAAGAAGAAGAAGAAAAGAAAATGTAGCATATTCAAAGGTTGCTACATAGTTACAACAAAGAGAAAGAAAGTATTTTTGTTGATTGAGTTTTATCATCCAAGGGGCTGAATACATCTTTCTAGTTTATCTTGTTTTGTAATTACTCTTTCCTTCATATAAATTCCTTGAGTCTCGTGTCATTTTCTTATTTCCTTGTTTCTTTTTCTTGTTTCTTGGACTTAATTATTAGTTGGGATAAAACAAGGTTGTTTTTTCTTGATGAGTTCAATTATTCTTAAAGAACTTGAGTGGGAAAACTATTGAGGTAAAAGGCAAGAGTGTGTGAGACTATTATCGGGAAAAAGTCAATTAAGAGTTAAACACGAGTGGAGTGTCATTATTCGAGTGTAAACACGTTATGGAGAGTGTGAGGTTTGCCACTAACATTCTTTTTGTGCAGTACATTACAATGTCTCATAGGAGTGACTCATCACCAAAGGGGAAGGCAGATAACTCATCATTTTTGTTGCAAGCCATGCAATAACAATTTGAGCAGTTGAACTTGGTGTTGGGTGAAGTGAGGGATAGTATGGATAATCAAGAAGCAATGATTAGAAATCTGCAATGTGAGAGAGATAGGAGGCGACGTGAGCCTAGTATTGAGAATGGAGAGTATGGTGAGGATGAGGAAGGCCTAACATCTAAAGTTGGATTGGGTAGACATACAAGAGTTAGGCGTGGAAGAGGACTTAGGGCAAACCCAGAGGGTCGAGATAGAGCAGATAAGAACCTTGGGAGCATCAAAATGAAAATACCATCATTCCAAGGTAGAACTGACCCTAAAATTTATTT